>CM059199.1:1633922-2251414 GCA_030323885.1 Branchipolynoe longqiensis
TCGCAGGAGGCGCTGGCTTTTTAGAAACGGGGCCAGCCATCCAGCCAGCACCACTTTGTGGTTGTGTGTATCTTTTTGTTGTTTTTAATTAGAGATTTGTTTAATTAATGCGCTACAACACGAGTGAGAGGCGCTGCGTGCTCTGGCCGGTCGATGAGCCTGCGGCAGCAGGCCCGGAGCCGTCGGACGAGGCCAGGTGCCAACGCGAATTCAAGTCACGCGAGCCGGTGCTCGCACCTCCACCCTCCGGTCTCAGATCTCGGCTGGGACTCACGCGAGATCTCGACCCTGACCTCCACCCCACCCCCCCGCCCCCCACGGGAACCATGGACTAACGAAACCCAGACACTGCTATTATTTTATATATATTAAATGTATATACTATATTAGATATTAGAGGTATTAGGTGTATTAAATATGTTAGAATTGTTAGATGTATTTATAATGTTATATTAGATGTATATTAGACGTATGGTATGTGTACATTAGATGTATATTAGATGTATATTAGATGTATATTGGATGTATATTAGATGTATATTAGATGTATATTAGATGTAAATTAGATGTATATTAGATGTATATTAGATGTATATTAGATGTATATTAGATGTATATTAGATGTAGATTAGATGTAGATTAGATGTAGATTAGATGTAGATTAGATGTAGATTAGATGTAGATTAGATGTAGATTAGATGTAGATTAGATGTAGATTAGATGTAGATTAGATGTAGATTAGATGTAGATTAGATGTAGATTAGATGTAGATTAGATGTAGATTAGATGTAGATTAGATGTAGATTAGATGTAGATTAGATGTAGATTAGATGTAGATTAGATGTAGATTAGATGTAGATTAGGTATATACTAGGTGTATATTAGGTATAAATTAGATGCATATTCGATTATATTAGATGGATATTAGATGGATATTAGATAGATATTAGATGGATATTAGATGGATATTAGATGGATATTAGATAGATATTAGATGGATATTAGATTATATTAGATGTATTTGAGATATTTTTTAGATATATGTTAGATAGATTTGATGCATGATATATTGAGAGTGTTGTTTGATTATGCGGTACCAATTTCAATTGCAGACAATTCGTTTTCCCTGCTCCTTACCCTATCCTAGCAATGCCAAATACCACGGTAGGTATCGACAAGAATACATTTTTAAGTCATTACTTTGAATCTGCCAATGTTCGCACCTGGCGGTTCGTATCACATGACCTACTCATCCTGATATGACTTTAGATGTTTCCAGGATGTGAAACCCCAACTAACCAACCAATGACCTACCAAAACCAGAGAGGGGGGGGGCCCTCAACTTATTTGCCCACCACTTCTAATGCAGGGTATATTCTACCACCAACCCAGGACATGCTCGACGAACCTTTGATACCTCGAACCGCGACTTGTCGGCATCGACGATGACCGGAAGTGAGAGGACATTTTCGGTAGCTGGTTTCCGGTGGTGGGTTTGAACTGGTTACCTGCTCGGAGCCGATTTGCCCCGCCGAGTGTTTTATATAGGGTATTCACGTGATGTCATCAACCGGATGAGCGGCTATTGTGGCGATATCAAACAGTAAACAACCCATAGAGTTTGCCGGTACGCGTAGTGCAAAGCGTCTATTTCATTCAAAATTAATAGAAATCCAGAACCCTAACCTTATAAATTTAATATAATTTATTCGTTGAATATGTTTTCTATATGTGTACCAAGCGATTTGTTTCTAGGTGGTGTGGTTTTAGAGATATTTAACTTTTTCTGTATGAAGATTGCTCACTGCCATTGACAATGCATTGATCAGGTTGGGTTTGTTATTGTGTTGTATCTCCACAATGGCCGCACTTCCGTTTAGCGTAACGTCAGTGCATACCTTATATACGACATGAGGTGATGTGTTAACGGTGATTGAGCAAAACTGACTATATGACGAGAACCAAATAAATTTATTAACAGAATTGTGTTGTGGTTTTCTCTGTGGCGGAGTGGTTAGAGTGTCTGACTTTTTTCTAGGTCAGACTCCTAATCTGAAGTTTGGTGGTTTGATTCCCCATGTCCCCACACCTCTGCCAATTTGGATTTTCACCGCTGTGTATAACTTACAGCGTCATCAAAGGCCAGTTCCTCTCATACCATGTCTATATCATGTGGGAGGTTCAAAATCCCTTGGGTCGGTAAAAGTGTAGGCTCGGGCTTTCTATCAACAAACTGTCTAATGGTGAAAACAAGACTATTCAGACTTATCCATGATAGGCAGTATACATCTTCAAGAAAAAAACCTGAGCGATTGGTTTCCATCTAGGGCAAATCACTCGATGATTATATGCTTAAATATATTTGCGATGATCTGTTGTTTGGATGAATTTACAAAAATTTACAGAACCATGTGAGATTTACTGCGATATATGCAGTCTACCAAGACCCACCTCACCCGTTGAGCCCTACTCCAGGTGGATCATAGAAAACCCCAAGTGACCTGATTTTGCATCCTTCTTTTTTCTTTTCTTTTCATTAATTTTCAGGGCTAGAGTTAGGGTTAAGGATAAAGTCGCACCTAACAATATCCGTTACCACTGTTATTTTGACATTTGCATATGAACCCCGAGGTATTATTATTTCATAACCAGGAGGAGAATTTGTTGCTAAAGGGGCTGTCACATTAGGGTTTTTTGCGGGAGCGTATGGCGGCGTAGGCGCGTTACGTCATATACGTCGGCATACGCCGTATACGCTACTCATATGCATATGCTACTCATACGCTACTCATACGCCGCCAGATGCCGCCAGATGCCGGCTTATGTGAAGCGTATGAGGCATACGCCGCCATACGCTTTCATAAATCCGTCCGTCCAAATTTTGTTGTGCATGCTAAAAAAAAACTCGACCTATGAGGGCATATGGCCCATACTGTCAAAAAATGTCACAGCACGCTCCCATACGCTCCTCATACGCTCCTTGTACGCTCCTCGTAGGTTCCACATACGCTCAAAACCACCCGAAAGGTCACCAAATGTCATCATAGGCCGGCACACGCAGGACCTACGTAGGTTTTCAATACGCTCCCGCCATACGCCGTAATGTGACAGGGCCTTAACTAGACTGCAATTTGAAAAGAGGAAATGCACCTAGTTAACTCAAGTTGCGGTCTATTTGGCATGGCGCCAAAATTCCGAAGCAGCTGTTTTGATTTATTAATAAATAATCTTTTTATTCTCACAGAAAATTGGATATATTGAGCCCGCCTTCTCGGTGGGAGGATTGTTTGTTTATTTGTTCCGGTATTGCGTCCTAGCAACATATGTGGTCATATTAGGAAGGGAGCGCTGTGTTGCTGGCTTATGAATCGAATTATGTGGGTCCACTCACGTAAGAGTCGTGCTTGTTATATGTGAGTGAATGAGTGAGGGAGTGAGGGAGTGAGTGAATGAGTGAGGGAATGAGTGAGCGAGTGGGTGAATGAGTGAGGGAGTGAGTGAATGGGTGAGGGAGTGAATGAGTGAGTGAATGAGTGAGTGAGTGAATGAGTAAGGAAGTGTATGGTGAGGGAGTGAATGAGTGAGTGAATGAGTGAGGGAATGAGTGAGGGAATGAGTGAGTGAGTGAATGAGTAAGGAAGTGTATTGGTGAGTGAGTGAATGAGTGAGTGAATGAGTGAGTGAATGTGTGAGGGAATGAGTGAGTGAGGGAATGGGTGAGTGAATGAGTGGGGGAATGAGTGAATGAATGAGGGAATGAGTGGATGAGAATGAGTGAGTGAGTGAGTGAATGACTGAGGAAGTGTATTGGTGAGGGAGTGAGTGAATGAGTGAGTGAATGAGTGAGGGAATGAGTGAATGAGTGAATGAGTAAGGAAGTGTATTGGTGAGGGAGTGAGTGAGTGAGTGAATGTGTGAGGGAATGAGTGAGTGAGGGAATGGGTGAGTGAATGAGTGGGGGAATGATTGAGTGAATGAATGAGGGAATGAGTGGATGAGAATGAGTGAGGTAGTGAGTGAGTGAATGAGTGAATGGGTGAGTGAATGACTGAGGAAGTGTATTGGTGAGGGAGTGAGTGAGTAAATAAGGCATTCTGCTGAGGGATTGTGCATCCACCAACCAACCACCAACCCAGTTGGTGGGTTTAGGGCGCGGGTTGGGGGCCCCCAAGACCCGCGGGCATTAAGACCCAGGACACCGGGGGGAAGGGCCCGGCCACGCCGGCCCTACCCGCCGGTACCCACCGCTGTCCACCCGTCCCCCCGTCCACCCACCCCTAGTCCATCTCAATCTCCTGGTACCAACCAATTCTAGTACCACATACCCTCGGGACATGAATACCCGCTAACACGAAAACCCACCACTCACTACCTACCTACCTCGCACCTCGAGATAACAAAACGAAAATGACTCTTCCTCCATATCTCAATAACAAAACGAAAATAGCTACTCCCTGCCCTCTACCTCGATAACAAAATTAAAATGAATATCCCCTCCCTCCCTCCCCCACCCTATCTCCATTTTGTTCCCTCCCAGCCGTAAAATAAAATCTCTCATTGCAAAGATTGCTCTCCGCATCCCACCTCCACCCCACCCCACCCCTCACAGACACACCCCATCCCCGCCATCAGACTCAGGAGGACCGACTCCATCTATAGTAAGGCGAGTGGGGGCCAGTGATTTACACCTCCGAAATGTTTTGTCGGCCTCCGGAGGCGAAAAGGCCGGCGAGCGGGCGGGCGGCGGTCCCCGGGCGGGCACCCCGGCAGTTAATTTGATAAGCCTTGGGCCTCCCTACCCGAATCTGACAGAGGATAGTGCCGATATCATTTTTGAATTTCTCGCGGGATTCTCCTCGCCCTGCGCGTGCGCGCCTCACAATATACGCGCGCCGCGCAATATCCGGCGGGCATTCCCATGTCGGTCGGAAATAATAAATGAGAAATCGGTTCGAAATCGAAAAATCGGGGTGTGTGTGTGTGTGTGTATGTGTGTGTGTGTGTGTGAGGGGGGAGGGGGTTTAGAAGACAGCTCTACTAGTAGTACCTCTACAGTCAGTGACTACTGGCATATAAAGTGAGATACCCTCCGTGGAAATCGACACGAACTACCATCTGGGGTGAACTGAACGGGAAAAAAAACCCGGAAATATGCCCATCTCATTCTTCTGCTTTGGGTCTGGGATTAATTTTCGTTAGAAGCCAGCTTTTGTAGAAATGAATCAAGCGCGAAAAAAGATATCCGAAGTAGATTAATGGTCGGCGAGGTAAATTCGGATATAGCGTGTGGAATTGAACGTCGTGGCAGATGTAGGCTGGTTGGTTGTTGGAGTTTTACGTCCTGGCAACATCTAAAGCTAAGATTCCTTCTACGCGGTATGCGGCATGCGGTATGCGAATGGGAGGATTCCTTCTATGCGGCATGCGGCACATGACTGGCTATATTTAAAAAATATAAATAAACAAGTATACTCCATACTGCACTGTATATGACCTAATATGGCATTTATATCTATGTACCTCTTGGTACGTCAGATGGGGGTTCCTACCTTTATAATTACCAAATTATAGATAAGTAATCATATTTTTGTAGCTATGGTAGCATTTTTACCAACCCGTAACCCCACCACCACCACTACCATATGTTTCCCCTCCGCACCCCTGTCTGTGACCGTTCCGTAATGATCAGTCGCCTCTCCTCGTCTAAAACTAATGGACAAGTGCGACTGAGGTTTCTATTCGCATGCCGCACCGATCGCTATAGGGACCGATCGAGTTGCCGCATTCGCATTCGCATTCGCATTCGCATACCGCATTGACTTCAAGGCGTTTCGATTTTTTGCCGCATTCGCATTCGCATACCGCATACCGCGTGTAAGGAATCTTAGCTTAAAGTCATATCAGTATGTATGCTATTTTGGCATGGTTTAAAATTGACGGAGATCTGTTAGTTAGAGTTTCTGATTCTTGCATTGCAATGCACTCAGAGAATCGAGTATATGTAATATGAATATTAAAGGCGCACAGTCCGATGGTTTTGAGCTTCTGTCATTTGTCTGAGATAAGTATATTAGGTTGATTGTTATAATCTACCTTACTCAAGTTGGAAGTCATTTTTTATTTTAAATGGCTAACTTTTGAGATATTCAAAATGGAAACTTGTCAAATTAGTTTTGGCAAGCACACTAAAACACTGACACCATTGGGCTTCTGCAGTAACGGGTTCTATTAATTTGCCCAGTATTCCCTTCTATGTGGTGACAAATGTTTAATATGTAGAATCAAATCTAGATAATTGCTTCGGTATTGAAAATGTGATGTTTTCATCGGACTATGCAGCTTTAACTATTGCTGTCTAATTGTAGATAATTTAGTGGGTTTTTAAAAGTTTTTTCCCCCAACGTAAACGTAACGCGGGGTATATCCAGTAAATACACTATTTTCAATTTAATCTGTTTATAATATATATTCATGAATTTACGTTATATATAACAATTAAGAATTTAATTCATATAGAAAATATATTCCTAACAATAAAATTCGTTTGTGTCTAATATATGCACTTAATTTATATATCATATTTATTATACTTTAATTGGGCTATTTCAAATGGATATATTCATGACTGTAGTTTATATCCAATAGATATTTATCCATTATATATATATATATTTATATATATATATATATATCACGTGCAATATTAATTAATCTAGTTATATGTAATGTGCTAAGCAGTTTAGGTAGTCATGCATTTAGTTTATATATAATATAAATTAATTTAAATTTGTATGTGGAGCTTATACTTTTTTTTATAATAGTAATCTATTTAGCATAATTAATTTAGATGCTATCGAATATGTGCATAAGTTTGTTTTATAGATAATATATGGATGCTGATTGCTTATACACATCAATTAGTGTAGTTCATTTGGATTATATATAATCATTAATTCAGTTAAAGCTAATATATTTATCAACTTATTTTCTATTGTATATAAATATAACTCTTTTAGATATCACATGTAATATTGTATAGCTTAGTTTTTATCTTTAATATATTAATAAATTAAGTCATATGCAATATATTTGTAATTCTTGTTTCGTGGCTTGCACCCATTTCGGAAGAAGTTATTTATTTAGTTTTATTTGTTGGTGTTGCTATTTTTCAATCTAATCCAATCATCAGGTGAGTTTTCAGGTAGGTAATGTATGCATCAATCAGTGTGAATATGCGAACTACCCTGGCGTGTGATCACCCATGCGTCGATTTGCCGAACTAAAAGAAAACATAGATTATACCCAACCGGCAATGTGGGTCAAGGGTCAAAAGTCACCGCAGCTAATGAATCATCGCTGCCTAACACATGCGTTATTCTAAGGCAGGCAAGGCTGCCTGCCACACACACAGCAGCCTCAGCAGAAAAGCCACACAAACAAACACACACAAACACACACAAACAGAGGCGGTATGCACTCAGCACTGAGAAGTCAGCAAACTAAACTCAATGTGATTGCGAAATGGGTGAACAAAGTAAGGAAGAGAGAGGAAAAAAGTGACAGATATTTAGTTTGGGGAACGATGTCAATTGCTCGCCTGTGCGTGTGAGAGTAGAGGGTGCGAGGGTGCAAATCACACAGTGGAGTGTCTGTGTGTGTTCAGTGAGTAGAGAGGCTGGCGGTTGGTATGTGTGTGTGTGGGGGGGGGGGGGGGGGAGGCACATAACGATAAATCAAAGTTCTCGAACAAAAAACAAGACGCGCTCCTTGTGAAACCCGCGTCTGCATAATCGTGGCGCCCCTAGTGGCAAGGTGTGACCCCCACCCCCTCCACCCCCACACACCCTGATACATACACTCTCCCTACTTTACTCTGGTGGTCTGCTATTAACGACCCTCCACACACACACACGGCCCGCGACCACTCTAAACAAACTCCTGTCTTTGCATTAATGTCTGTCTGTATATATGTATTTGCAGGAACAAATAGTTTGTCTTGGTGGGTTCTTGCCGGTGTGAGACCTCTATTTTGCTCCCCGAGAGAGTGCCGCTAGTAACTTGCAAAAGCCAGCAGCACTTCAACACTTGGCAAGCAGCTTTTATGAAATGTACAACCGCATGGAATAACATCACTCTCATAAGCAAAAAGATAAATGGAGAGTGGTGGTTAAGTAATGAAGGCAGTTTTTGTTGCATTGCGACTGACAGCATGATGATGATGATATGTGTGTACGTATATATATGTGTAGTAGTCTGCACTGACCTGATCGCCATGACCAGGATCCTGTACAAGCTACGTGCGCTGTATGTACGTAAGCGATTTGCCTGCAGGTGTGTAATTGTAAGCGTTAACGGACTTACAATTCCACCGGGTGTCAGGCAAGGAGCCACATAGACAGGTAGTTGTGGATAGGGTGGTGACAGCAAGGAGCCTAGGCGGTGTAATGGTTAGCACACTGGACCGGAATTGACGGTATCTTGGTTCGATTTCGGCTCTAGTCATAATATTTCCCATTTTCCTTACCCCCTTATGACGTATGTGTGTATGAATGGATGGATATATGTATGTGCATATATATACACATATATATACATGTCTGTATATGTATATATATATAGTATTATATTGTCCACTCCATGCACCCAACCACTCATCTCCACTATCCTCAAGACACACTCACCACTCTAAACAAACTCTGTGTTTGTATGTAGATGTATATATGTAAGCATATATGCATACCGTATATGTCCCAATAGACAAGCAAAGGCTGAGTGCAGACACATGGATGCTCGTCTATTCAAAATTAAAGAATTTCATGGATTTCTTTTTGTTGTGCCTCTGAAAATAAGTGGGATTGTCTTATTTTATGTGCATTCAGTCTGAATATAAACATACATTTTAATTGTTTTTGTTATCATGCCTCTGATATAAAGTGGGATTGTCTTATTTTGTGTGCATTCATTCTGAATATGATCGTCAATTTTTATTTGTTTTTGTTGTGCCTCTGAAATAAAGTGGGATTGTCTTATTTTATGTGCATTCAGTCTGAATATGATCGTAAATGTATGTGGTTGGTTACGGGTTGGTAAATCAATCTTTTCTATTGTGTAGCGTGCTTCTATTGGGACATATACAGTATGTGTATTATATATAAATACAGATATATACAGTATTCCTATTGACTTCTACAGTTCCAGTGCCGTCTTCACCCTTTCCCTTCTCACTCGCGCCGCCTTCCACACACACACACACACACACTTCAAACCGAGTAGCCCCCTTCCCCCCCCCCTCCCCCCACACACCCCTGTTACCAACTACTTCCATCTAGCCCCCCCCCCCCACCCTACCCCTAACACGTCTACCCTTATCAAAAGTCGGCCAGTAACCATGTCATGAGCCCCATCCTATCAGAATACTACATTTTTAAAATAAACTATTCTCTCCTATTTCTCTCTCTCTCTCTCTCTCTCTCTCTATATATATATATATATATATATATATATATATTATATGTGTCTTTAGTCGAATAGCAATTATAAGTGAGATTCGTTCATATAATATACAGTCATAATATATGACTCATTGTGTGCTAAATAAGTAATAATATATTAA
The DNA here is from genome assembly GCA_030323885.1 of Branchipolynoe longqiensis. NCBI lineage: Eukaryota > Metazoa > Annelida > Polychaeta > Phyllodocida > Polynoidae > Branchipolynoe > Branchipolynoe longqiensis. Next base: position 1,643,536 of record CM059199.1, read on the forward strand.
CAATTTCTGTAGATACCATAAACACAATAATGCCCTTTTGTGTAATAAAACAAAATCTGACCAAATTACAATCCCCCCCCCCCCTCCCACCGCCCAAAAATAACCACCCCCAATAGACATGACATACTTTTGTAGCTTTTGCTATAAATGATGCTAATTCAGCCAACATGTGAAATGAAGCCAGCCACTAACCAATTCAATTTATTGAAGGAACTGATCGGCTAATTTGTAATGTAATTTGTGGTGTTCTCTGTGGCGGAGTGGTTAGAGTGTCTGACTTTTTTCTAGGTCAGACTCCTAATCTGGGGGTCGGCGGTTCGATTCCCCGTGCCCCCACCTCTGCCGATTTGGATTTCCACCGCTGTGTATAACTTATAGCGTCATCAAAGGCCGATTGCTCTCATAGTCATACCATGTCTATGTGGTGTGGGAGGTTAAAAATCCCTTGGGTCGGTAAAAGTGGAGGCTCGGGCTTTCTATCGACCAGCAGTGGAATGAGGAAGACCAGTCGTCTATGACTGAAATTTCCCCTGCTTAAACAACTAATGGACCAACAACAACAACCAAAAATGCAGTGACGCATGCATTCATTGAGGAACTCATCGGCGATTTTCTAGTGCAACGCTGCACGCATTCATTGAGGGAAGTGAACGGCTAATTTCTAGTGCAGTGTGGGATTCGCCGCACCTTGTGATCAGTAAGTTCCAACCCTTCCTTGTCAAACTGGTGTGAAGAAATATGGCGTTCAGCTATTCACCAAATTTATACAGAACTAAGAACTAAGTCTTCATCACAAGATAAATCAGCTAAAATCTTGGACTGCAGAAAATAATATCATCCGCTGGGGAAATCTTATTGAACATAGAAAGCAACGTGATTTAAATTATTGTGTTAAAAAAAAATTCAACCAGACAATATATATATATATATATATATATATATATAACATTATTTATAGATTTGTTAGTTCAATGTCACTTTGTGTCCCGCCTCCAACCCTTGAACCCCCCCTCCCTCCCCCCCCCCCCACCTCAACCCGACCTACCCCAATTGGTAGCTCCCCTGCTATCTTTCCTGCTGCGCCTTCTAAATGTTACCCTGGTTGTGCTGGGCGTCTCTCATTCCACGGCGATGCAAGAAACAAAGCCATCTATTTCAGTTGCGCAGAAATGAACCTTGACCCGCGTCTATCGATTCCGTATGTATAATGGCTGGCGCACACCTCCCGTTTACGATTCGCGCACTAAAACTCGCGACCCGACCCGACGCGCTTAAAACTGAAAACGGGCCGATTCGTTTTTCGAATCGCGAATCATAATCGTAAACGTCCGCTTTTAGCACTAAAAACTGAGTTTTATGCGCGAATCGCAATCGCTAGGCGTGCGCGGGGGGGCGGGCGCACACCTAGCGATTTTTGTGCGCGAAACGGGCAGTTTTACATCGTAAACGGTAGGTGGGTGCGCACAAACGGTAGGTGTGCGCCAGCCATTAGGCCTGCGATCCACGAATACAGTGTGGTTGGTTGGTTGTTGGAGTTTTACACCCTGGCAACATCTAAGGTCATATCTGGACGTGTACTGACTTGTCGCAGTGTGCATTCATGACGATTTCCCCACTGGAATATAGGGTGCCAGCAGCACCTGATATCCTACTCAGTCATATTATCCTGACACCAGAGCTAATCAGTCCTTATCCTCTCCTAATAATGATGAGTCCTGTTTCTATATATAGATCCCAAGTTACACTCTGGTAGACTCAGTAAGCAGATACTCCATTATCGTGATTTTGTTATGCTCGAGACATAATTATTCACCCTTGTAATGATTAAAACAAATTTTAGAGTCGCTGAGAAAAATTGGATTATCATTCTCATTATGTTGGAGGGTAAGAACAGGCAAAGATTGGCAATAATAATTCTGTTTTCATTAGAAGTATGCAGAGTAGCTCCTAAAATATGCTCTTTATTTTCACATTTGGAGGGTTATATTTCAAGCATTGAATTGTAATTGGCCAGATATTTCAACGCGTTGATGGAATCATTTGTGATATATGCATATATTTACAAGTACATAAGCTAGTACAAAGGCGTGGAAGAGAATTCAATTATTATTATCATTTTATATAATTTGCTGCCGGTATGTGCATCCAACTACTCTGCTGGAACTGGTGGCGCCACCACCGGACTCCTTCGACACTAACAGCGGACCCACGTGTTCACTGTATACATACGGGATAGCCTGTTGAGCTGAGCCTCCGTTCCACCCTTTGACATATATCAATTGTGTTACTGTTAGCTATTCGTTTGACTCGGCTGGGATTCGAACTCCGGATCTTCCACACAGGAAGCCTGCGCTCTATCGATTCGGCCACCGTGTCCGGTTATATGTAGGCCTATGTAGGTACACGTATATATATATATATATATATATATATATATATATACACACATACATACTATTCACGTATATATATATATACACGTACATATTTTACACGTATATATACACATACATATTATACACGTATATATGCATGTACATATTATACAATTATATATACACAAACATATTATACATGTATATATACATGCACATATTATACATGCACATATTATTAACCACGTACATATTATACACATACATATTATACACGTATATATACACGTACATATTATACACATACATATTATACACATACATATTATATACGTAGATATTATACACGTGTATATTATAAACATATTGGAGGTCCGGCGTTCTGAGCACCAACAAATGAACTTAGGTTCACAAACAAATAATTGAAATTGAAATTATACACATACATATTATACACATATATTTATATGTACACAGACATATTATACACGTATATGTACGTACATATTATGCACGTATATATACACGTACATATTATACACGTATATATTATATACGTATATATTTCTTGTATTGTTTAAGTTTTTTCTCCGATTTAACTTTTGAGTTTGAGGAGGTGCAACCTGATATCACCTCTTGGTGTTAATCAGTATCGGGACTCGGCTTATTCCATCCCAAAGCGTCTGCAGATTCCCTCCTGATTCGCATACTTTTACAGCCTTCGGCCACTTGATACCAGGGCGGTTTGCTTTCATCTTCCTCCCCTCATCCCTCCCCCCACCCTCCCACCGCCACACAGCGCCACCAACCCCCCACCCCTTCTACCGCCCCCCCCCCCCAGACACACACCTACCCCCAAAGGTACACCCATCCCCATCCGAGACCTCCATATTTGGTTTACATACAGATATTAAAGCTGAACAGTCCGATAAAAGCCGCACATTTTCAGAAGCATACATTTAAACAATTTTTTGTATTGATACGGTATTTATAGACTACATCACCATTCCAGCTGCGCGGTGCATTGTGGGATGCGTAGAAGAAAAACAAACCCGCGAGAAGGACATGGCACATGCTAATAGACTGGGTGCAGTTATGAAATGTGCTAGTTTCAGCTCATCTCAGCTCTTCTTTGATACATAGAATACCAACTAAAAATATGTATAATAAATTAAGATATTAATCTTTTATCCAGCATTGCATTTACATCAATATAATCAGCACATCTTATGTCATGTGCATTTAGATTTAGACAAATCTAGGCACTCAGACTAGTGTTAGAACTTAGAGCCATAGCCAGAGTCAGTTTTACTTATTTTATTCATGTTTTTATTTATATCCTATGGTTAATGATATATGTAGAACTAGAAAATGAGTAGGGTTAATCAGATATTGGTTATATATTTCTCTGAAACAAGTATATGTTGACACATTTGGCATTTTAATATTTAGAACAAGAATTAATAATGGTGATGTGGATATCACTGATTGCTTTGTGTGGATTTGTATGTTTCTTAGCTCAAAATGTTTAACTATGGCTATTTTTTCTTAGCTATATTCATCAGATCATTATATTGCATGTCTGCATACATGTTTATGCCAAATTGTTATGTATTTCTATTCATTTTGAATATAATCAAAGTTTTGCCCTATGCATATTGGCAAACTCAATGGCCAGACGCATTTGCTTTGATCCGAACGCCGTTTTCAGCGCATTCGCAGTCGGAACGGTGATCTCGTCTATTCTGGTCATAGTGATTAAGCTCCTTTGAGGGTGCTTGTTTTCGTCGCTGGAGAGCTATGAAGCTGGTTTGATAACATTCGGACACTCGTCTCTATTTGAACATACACAAGCCCCATTCGCACACAAGCCGTTAGTCGCCTCAACTAGTTCACCTCATCTAATCCGCCTAATGAAACGGTCTACATGAGAGAAACTAGTTGAGTCGACTCAGGCCTAATTCACCTCAGCAGAGGGCGTTCACACGCACAATCTGAATCGATTTAGATGAGGCAAACTAGTTGAGCCGACTTAATGTGTGTGTGAATGGGGCTATAGACAACTTATATTGAGCCAACTTCGATCTCCACTTATTAAGGATGTGTTGCTACATACAATTAGAAGGGCACACATGATATGTACATTCAATATAACCTGTAATGGTTGGAGCCTATTCACATAAAAGGGCAAACGTGATATGGACATTTAATATAACATGTCATGGTTGGAGCCTATTCGCATAGAAGGGCACACGTGATATGTACATTTAATATAACCTGTCACGGTTGGAACCTATTTGCATAGAAGGGCACACATGATATGTACATTCAATATAACCTGTCATGGTTAGAGCCTATTCACATAGAAGGGCGCATGTGATATGTACATTTAATATAACCTGTAATGGTTGGAGCCTATTCACATAAAAGGGCAAATGTGATATCGACATTTAATATAACATGTCATGGTTGGAGCCTATTCGCATAGAAGGGCACACGTGATATGTACATTTAATATAACCTGTCACGGTTGGAACCTATTTGCATAGAAGGGCACACATGATATGTACATTCAATATAACCTGTCACGGTTAGAGCCTATTCATATAGAAGGGCACATGTGATATGGACATTTAATATAACCTGTCATGGTTGGAGCCTATTTGCATAGAAGGGCACACATGATATGTACATTTAATATAACCTGTCATGGTTGGAGCCTATTCGCATAGAAGGGCACATGTGATATGTACATTTAATATAACCTGTCATGGTTGGAGCCTATTTGCATAGAAGGGCACATGTGATATGGACATTTAATATAACCTGTCATGGTTGCAGCCTATTCGCATAGACGTGCACAGGTGATATGTACATTCAATATAACCTGTCACGGTTGGAGCCTATTTGCATAGAAGGGCACATGTGATATATACATTTAATATAACCTGTCATGGTTGGAGCCTATTCGCATAGAAGGGCACAGGTGATATGTACATTTAATATAACATGTCATGGTTGGAGACTATTCGCATAGAAGGGCACAGGTGATATGTACATTTAATATAACATGTCATGGTTGGAGACTATTTGCATAGAAGGGCACACATGATATGTACATTTGATATAACTTGTCACAGTTGGAGCCTATTTGCATAGAAGGGCACACATGATATGTCCCTCGCATACACAAAAAGTGACACCAGCATTCATTCCCCCTTTTACACGTAAAAGGGCCCCAAAATTAGTGTTGCATGTCTACACTTCAAATATATCCTAAGTTAATCATTTTAAAGTTTGTCAAGTTAAAGTTAGGTAGATAGCGATTAGCCTAATAGATTCATAGGAAATGAACAGAAGCTCCAGACCATCAGACTGCAACTTTAATTTGTAAATAAACGTCCAGGTTCAATGTGCTTGAAACCTTCTGATATCACATTCTTTCATGGTGTTTTGGATTGATTTAAAATAGACAGTTTGTTGGTATTCCTTCAAAAATATATGAAACAAGTTACTACAATTCTTGTGTGAAATATTATCCCCCGTTGGTGGTGGTAAAATAGATTTCTATGACCATGAGTTTAACGAAGAATAAAACATTATATAAATTACGTTTCAAATGGTCGGGAGATAACACTTTTATGGGATTGCCAAACTCGTAGAAACTGTCAAAAAGCAAGGGACGTGCACTTATAGGCCTCAACCTTGCTTTCTATGTCACCAAATTTGAAGCCGTGCTTCCTTACAAAAAGTGCCATACTTTGGCTAAATTGGACAACGGTGTTGTGTTCTATGATGGAGATTATGATTCATTTTACCCTAAAATATTAATACTATGATAGTCATGATGGGGGGGGGGATGATCCTCCTCCTGGTGAAAATGCTGCTGCTGCTGATGGTTGGTTGGTTAATGTAGTTTTACATCCTTGCAACATCTAAGGTCATATCAGGACGGATACTGACTTATGACAGTGAGCATTAATGGTGACTTTATAGTGCTGCCCCCCTGGGAGACCAGGCCATCAGCACCATTATAAGATATTCCACTCAGTCACATTATCCTGACACAGAGCCAACCAGCCCTTGCCCTATCTTAGTAATACCGAGTGCCTGGCTAGGAAGTGACAAGTATACATTTTGGAAGTCATTGATTTGACTCGACCGGGAATAGAACTCCGCAACCTTCTGCATGCACTCTCCCTGTTCGAACCCTTGTCGAGTCAAACCAATGACTCTACAAATTGATACTGGTTGCTTCCTAGCCAGGTGTTCGGCATTATTTATTAATATGACAGGGCAAGGAATGGCTAGCTCAGTGTCTGGATAATGCGACTGAGTGGGATATCGGGTCATGACGCTGGTGGCGAGGTCTTCTAGTAGGGCATCACTAAAAAGTCGCCATGAGTGCGCACTGTTGCAAGTCGGTTCCCATCCTGAGATGACCTCAGATGTTGCCAGGACGTAGAACACACACACACACAAACCAAAGATCACAATCTCATCATATCATCATATAATAAGTTGCCGTGTTTATCAGTAGGCGTGTGCCATAACGAAATGCTTGTGATTAAATTACACCGCGATCCTGTGACGTATTCACCAATTAAACCAGCTCCAGTCCGCCTAATATCCTATAAGCGCCGGGCCCTTATTAGCCCCAATGATATTCAGTTACAAATAAATGGCGCGGATCGACTGTTTTAACCACACAAAAAAGTGCCACTAAAATAGAAGGTGTGGCGAATTATGGTTATAAATAGAACGCGGCCACGCCTCGCTGGAATAATCACAAAGCGATTCTACATAAATTCGCATTAAGGCAATTATTTCCGATATTATCAGGACTCCATTTTACACATCGATAACCCCAGGTGTGTTTTTTTTCCTTCATTTAGCGGAGCAATAAAATTAAAGGAACAAAAGGGAATTAGACAACAAAAAACATAACAAATCGCCCCCTTCATGCCATGATGAATAGAAATGATGTGTAGGTGTCAGAGAGGAGAGGGCAAGATTTTTATTTCATTATATTACAAATAAATATGAAACCAGTTGAATTCCAGTGCATTGCTCCTCCTCCCACCGCCCTCCACCCACCCCACCCACCCCTCGAGGCATTTACTCACCTTTATGCCTGGTACACACTTCCTGTATACAATTCATGCACTAAAACTGACTGCTTTTCACAAACCGACCCGTCCCATTTCGCGACGTAAAACTGGCCGATTCATTTTTCGAATGTCTTGCGATTCGAGTTTTAAGCCTTAACACTGAGTTTTAAGTCACGAATCGCAAGGCTCTGGTGTGCTAGGGGGTCGCACACCTAATGACTAAAACTCAAACTTAGTTGAGAAACGGGCAGCTTTAGGTCGTATACGGGAGGTGTGTACCAGGCATTACATGGGTTATTTTCTTGTTTATTTAAAAATGAAGAGTTCAGGCACAAAGGCACGGAACCGCCAACCCTCAAATAAACTACATCACGGATCCGACTGCGCATGCGCTGAAAACAGGGCCGGCAGCAAAGCAAATGCGTACGGCCATTGAGTTTGCCGATACGCGTATGGCAAAACTGGCATTTAATTCAAAATAAATAGAAATACAAAACAATTTGGCACAAACATGGACGGAAGCATGTAATATAATAATATAATGAATATGTTTAAGATACAACTCTCATTTTGAGCTAAGAAACATACAATTTCAGTCACTTTACAGGCTGATTGATGTTTACATCACCATTGATTAGTCAGAAGTAATTCTTGTATTGTATTTTAAAAGGAGTTATCTGAGACTGAAGTTTATTTGCCCGCACTGCCAAAGCATTCCTGGGTGTCGGTGTGGGCGCGCCCAGGTGTGTGTGGATGCGTGTGGGTGTGTGTGGGTGGTGTGTGTGGGGGGGGGGGTGATTACCTATAATTGTGGACACTAGTGGATATTTGGTTTATTTATGCACCAAGATTGCATTTTGAAGGCATTCTCTGGGACTGAACTGTATTGCTGAGCCCTCGTATGGGCTCTGTGGGTGCATGTGTGGGTATGTCCAGGTGTGTCTGGATGGTATGTGGGTGTGTGTGGGTGGTGTGTGTGTGGGGTGTGATTACCTATAATTGTAGACACTAGTGGATATTTGGTTTATTTATGCACCAAGATTGCATTTTGAAGGCATTGTCTGGGACTGAACTGTATTGCTGAGCCCTCCTATGGGCTCTGTGGGTGCATGTGTGGGTATGTCCAGGTGTGTCTGGATGGTATGTGGGTGTGTGTGGGTGGTGTGTGTGTGTGGGGTGTGATTACCTATAATTGTAGACACTAGTGGATATTTGGTTTATTTATGCACCAAGATTGCATTTTGAAGGCATTCTCTGGGACTGAACTGTATTGCTGAGCCCTCCTATGTGCTCTGTGGGTGCATGTGTGGGTATGTCCAGGTGTGTGTGGGTGTGTGTGTGTGGTGTGTGTGTGTGGGGTGTGATTACCTATAATTGTTGACACTAGTGGATATTTCGTTTATTTATGCACCAAGATTGCATTTTAGAAGGCATTCTCTGGGACTGAACTGTATTGCTGAGCCATCCCGTGACCTCTATGGGTGTAGGTGTGGGTATGTCCAGGTGTGTAGGTGGGGGTGGGAGCGTGTGTGTGTGTGGAGAGGGGTTGTCCATATTTGTACACATTACTGGATATTTCTTTTGATTTCGGCACCAATATTGCAAATTAGAAAGCATTCTCTGAGACTGAAGTTTATTGGTCAGTCCTTCCATAGTATGTGCGTGTAGGTGTGGGGATGCCCAGGTCTGTGTGTGTATGTGTGTGTGTGGGTGGGTGGGAGGGGTGGGTGGGGAGGAAGTATCCATAATTGTAGGCACTACTGGATATTTCTTTTGATTTCGGCCCCAATATTGCATTTTAGAAAGCATTCTCCGAGACTGAAGTTTATTGGTGGGCCCTCTCATAGAATCTGAGTGTGTCTGCGTCGGTGTGTGTGTGGGTGGGTGTCTGTGTGTGCGGGGGAGGGGATAGTGGGGGTGTCCAGTATTGTAGGTGTTAGGAGCTGGGGAGTGAGTGCAGTGGGGCGGAGGCGGGGCGAAGGGGGGGAGGGGTCAGTGGCCAGTACAGCCGCCCAGGTTGAGGGGGGGGGGGGGGGGGGCAGGGGGCTAGGTGGACACTGGTCCCCTGGGCGGCGGCAGGGGCTGGGGGTGACGGCTATATGTTCCGTTTATGGTACTCAGCGGCGGCCATGACAGTGCTAGCTGGGTAGTAAAGCAAATCCATTGCGACCCGCCCGTGGCCTGACCTATTGTGATGTATCCATAACTGGACCCCGACCCCTTCGTCATGTCCCTCTCTGTTGGGGGGTGCCGGGGGGAGGGGGGGCGGGGGGCAGGTGCGGGAACGCGGACGGTAGGGGATCTGTGAGGGGGTCTGTCGGGGAAGGGGGAGGGGGGGGGGGGGACATGGCGCGGGAAGGGACCGGTAGGGTTGTGTGAGGGGGGGGGGGGGGGGGGTGGGTAGGGGGAGGGGGGCTGGAAGGGAGCGGTGGAGGATCTGTGAGGCGGTCTGTCGGGGAGGGGAGGAGGTGGGGCGGGGGCGGGGGTGTGGGGGCGGGGGAGTGGTGGAAGTCTGCAATCCTCCTTCCCGCGCTCACCAACCCACTGAGCAATCTCCATATCTATTTTTTCCCATCACAAACATTTTGAGAAGTTTTATTTGCATATTAGTACACCTTATGTGTAAGTATTATTTGCAGAGAAGGTGACCTTATATACAACTATGATTTGCATATTAGTACACTTTATCTGTGAGAGTATTGTTTGCACATTAGGACACCTTATAGATATGTGGTATTTGCAGCGAAGTACACCTTATATCTAACTAGTATTTGCATATCAGTGCACTTTAAATATATGAGTGGTATTTGCATAGTAATGCACCATATCTATATGTGAGTATTACTTGCATGTTAAAGCGCTCTGTATATATATATATATATATATATATATATATATATAATTCCTCCAGTGTGTGTGGTGCGAGGGGGGCCCTGCCCACCAATTACCCCGACACCTGGGAGGTGTGTGTGTGGGGGGGGGGCACCACCAATGCGCCAAGGAGGAATAGATATATACAGTATATGTTCCCCTTGCATTTATACTCGTATAATGCGTTATACATCACATATATATATGTATATGTATATATATATTATGCACGTGCATACTTATAATTGAAATAATTGAAATAATTCGATGCATGTAAGGTATGTTAATAGCCTGTATTATATATGTATGTAAGCACTCACATATATAATTGAATTAATATTGAGTAGTTTGATCAAATCAGTGAATTTTGGATCTGACAAGCACAGTAATATTCAAAGGTGCTTCGAAATAAATAATGATCAACTAATATATTTAGCTCAGAAAAAATACAGAACGGCAAGAGCATTGGATTGTTGAACTTCAAATATGATGAATGTTATAATAAATTTAATTGTCTGAATAACTAACATTCATGTAATAAAATAAAATAAATTTTACTTATATTGAATTAAATTGTCTGAATAACTAACATTCAGATATTAAAATAAAATACAATTTACTTTAAAGCATAATTGTGTAAGCCTGTAAAGGCCAGCAAAGGAAGGACAACGTCTAATTATACGCAATTGAAATCTCAATGGCTTAAAAAAGTGGTTACATTAATATGTATATCATCATCATCATCATGCTGTCGGTCGCGATGTGACAAAGACTGCTTTCATTACTTGACTGCCGCTCTCCATTTAGCTCTCTGCTGTGAGAGTTGCGTCCATGAGTCGGTCGCGGTTGTACATTTCATGAAAGTTGCCTGCAAAAGTGTTGAAGTGCTGCTGGCTTTTGCAAGTTACCAGCGGCACTCTCTCGGGGAGCGAATAGAGGTTTCACACCGGCAAGGACATGTCAAGACAGGCACAAAACTATTTGTCCCTGCATTGGCTGGTCGGGAGATGTTGGGCGTTCCATAAATCAACCGTCCTTAATGCTGCCACATTGACATGGTTTTCTGTTTAGGGTTTCCTCCCTTAGCCTTCGGTTCTGTCAAGAACCTGTACCACAAGGCAGTGAGTGGTTTACAACTCTGCAGGGCAGGGGGTGTCTAACTTCCACTGAGGTGTTGTCATATACCTGCAAGACCTGCATACCTTATATGTTATATTATATATATGCCTAAAATTGGCGCACACTTAAACGTATAGGTATCCGCAAAATGATGCGATATAGACGTAAGGTTCGATTTATAGAATAGGTTATTTACTGTGGTATCTTTACAGGATTTTCTATATTTCTATATATATGATATTGTTATGTGATACCTATATATCTATATTTACATACATATGTATTGCTTATATGTATGATTTAGAATATCATATATATAATATATTACATAGTGTGTGTATATTTATATTTATTTTAGTATATATTATATATATATATTATAACACAACACACATCCTTTGGATTGTTCCACTGGGCACTTGAGTGATACAGTATTGGGGTGGTGGACAACTCCGCGGTGGCATTCCTGAGACCCACTTTAGTGCCTCATCTATGTCCCCCACTCCCCTCCCCACCTTCGGCCCCCCCCCCCCCCTCCACACATTACATCACTCACCCCCGGCTCCCCTGGCCACCCGCATACACCCCACAACTGTTGCGGGTTTCAGCTTGTTCCCGTGCTCAGCCGTTGTCCCGTTGCTTCTGCGCATGCGCGGAATTTCGCATCAACTCGGGGTCACCCGAGACACTTATTGGCGCATGCGCACATCCTACAAACTCGGGTTAAGAATAATCGAATACGCTTTCTCCGCGCTCGGGTGTGGACTATTTTTTCTTGTTTTTTTAATAACCGATAAAACTACAGCAAAATAGGATTTAAAGTATTTTATGATGGCCTAGTTTACCTATATTTCCATTTAATTAATTTAAGTTATTCTTTTTTTGCACACGGCGCATGTATTTGTCCTCTCCACTCGCCGTGTTCTATTTGAAATTCTGACGACTGGGATGACCCGAGTCGCCCGGGTAGTGTTAATCGATTACGGCCATGCTTATTAGATTCTGACGCATGTGCAGAAGCGAGGGACACGGCTGAGCACGGGAACGAGCTGAAACCGCCACACCGGCACAATAACTTCACCGTGGCCCCCCCCCCCCCTTCCATGTCCCCCTATCCCCCAACCCCCCCTCTCCCACCTGTTTGATCACCCCCCCCCCCCCCAACCTTTCCTGTACGTCGCCAGTCCTGGCTGACAACAGCTTTATTTCTACTAATCCCCGTAGATGGCCGTTATGCGTGGTGTAGCCGCCTGGCGAGCCGTAGATCACAATTAGGCTTGTCGTGGCAGGCCGGCTGCTCCTGTAGGATGCCAGTAATTATTGATGGTGCGTATCACAAACAATGTGACGCGCCGTGACTCGGTGTCTTATGCTGGCAGTGGTAAATGCCGCGTGTTGCTGAGCCAGAAATATGACATTCATCGCCCCTGTGGCTGGATGACCCCCCACCCCCACACCTCCACACCCCAACACCCTTCTCCCCTAACGCCATCACTTACTCGCAAATGTGTGCATTCATTCAGGGTGCTCTGACTAATTTTCTAGTGTCCACCAGGAAAATGGATGGATGAAATTGGAAGTCATTTCTGGCAGTCTTTAAACAAAAATTAGTTCTCAAAATATATATCTTTCAGGTTATTTTCTGTTGGGTAAGTTTAAATTATTATTGGTATTCTGAAAGGAACTGATTCCGTTAACCAAGAGGGTATTAAAGCTGCATAGTCCGATGAAATATCAAATTTTCAAAACCAAACCAATTATCTAGATTTGATTTGACATATCTAACTTAGATACTGATGCACTTATTAAGCATTTGTTTCTGCGTAGAAGGCAATTCTGAGTCAATTTAACAGAACCTGTTACTGCAGAAGTCTATGGTGTCAGAGTTTTGGCAAGCTTGCCAAAACTAATTTTCCATGTTTGCACTCAAAATATCTCAAAAGTTTACCATTTAAAATAAAAGTAACTTTAGACTAATGTAAAGTAGATACCACTGATCAAACTAATATATTTATCTCAGAAAAAAATACATAAATTCAAAACCATCGGACTATGCAACTTTAAGTTAAAGCTGCATAGTCTGATCAAACATGAAATGTTTAAAACAATTATCTAAATTTGATTTTACATATCTAACTTAGCTACTGATGGATTTATTAAGCACTTGTTGTGACATAGAAGGGAGTACTGGGTCAATTTAATGTGTCACTGCCGAAGCCCATGGTGTCAGACTTTTGCTTGGTTTAAACTTAAAATATTTATAATAATAAAAAATAGTCATTTAAAATAAATATGACTCCAAACTAAAGTCACGTAGACTCCAACAGGCAATTTAATATATTTATATCATAAAAATGACAGCAACTCAAAACCACTGGATTATGCAACTTTAAACAAATATATGTTTGCGATTTTCTGTTGTTGGGTAAGTTTGAATTATTCGTGCTACAACGAAATGAACTGCCTCCGCTAACCGAGGCTGAACTGACTTAAATAAACAGTGTACACAAGGATAATTAATGTATGAAATAGTATTAATTCTTAGCAATCCTCACAAATATAGTTCACACAATTTTGTGTTGGTGGGTAAGTCTGGATTACTGGTGTGCACTGACCAAATGAACAGCGTCCGCCGGGAAAATGAATAAATGAAAGAGGATGTCCTTTCTAGCAATCCTAAAATAAATGTTTAAACGATTTCAAGCGATTTTCTGTTTTCTGAATTTAACTCAATATTCCCAATCGATACTAAGGTTATTTTGTTCCGTAACAAAATGGGATTCGTAGAATTCGTTGGTTACTTGTCTTTATTGTTATACATTCGCTGATTAAGCAAGTTTTGACTTCAGTTCTGAACTACTGGTTTTGGTCCTTCCCTTGCCCCTTTCACTATCCTAGTAATCTCCAATGCCAGACTAGGTAGCGAAAAGTATGAATTATTTAAATATGTGTTTGACTCTGGAGCATTTCAACTCTAGGAGTTCGAAATCAATAAGATTATATCTCAGAAGGGCTCAACTCATTAGGCTGTCCGCTTGGTAATTTTAGGTACAACTCTTCTACCTCACCTTATTCGTTGACAATATGTTCGGTTCTGTATGTTTCATTCAGTTCATATATACAAGATGTTAAAGCTGCATAGTCCGATCACGCATCAAATTTTCAAAAACAAAACAATTATCTAGAATTGATTCTACATATACTGGTTCACTTATTAAGCCTTTGTTGCCACATAGAAGGGAATACCAAGCCAATTTAACAGAACCTGTTACCGCAGAAGCCTGTGGAGTCAGTTTTGGCATGCTTCCCAAAACTAATCTTACATGTTTGCACTTCAAATATCTCAGAAGTTAGCCATTTAAAATAAACCTTACTTCAGATTAAAGTATGGTAGATTATAACGATCAATGTAGTACATTTATCTCAGAAAAATGACAGAAACTCAAAACCATCCGACTATGCAACTTTAATATTTGTATATTTACTTCTTGTTTGAGGTTTTTTCCATGAAATCATCATATTTTCGAAACCGAGATATAGATGTACATCTAATTCTACACACCTACCTTAGATCCTGGTGATTTTATTAAGCACTTGCTGCTTCAGAAAAGGGGACACTCGCTCTATCTAATTAAATGTGTCGCTACAGAACCCAGTTAAAGTTGCATAGTCCGATGGTTTTGAGTTTCTTTCACTTTTCTGAGATAAATATCCTGAATTGATCGGTAGGATCTACCTTACTTTAGTTTGAAGTAACTTTTATTTTAAACAGCTAAGTTTATAAATATTTGAAGTGTAAACGTGTAAGATTAGTTTCGGCAAGCACACCAAAACTCTAACACCATGTGCTTCAGCAGTAACAGGTTCTATTAAACTGTCTCAATATTTCCTTCTATGTGGCAACAATTCCTTAATAAGTGCATCAGTATCTAAGTTAGATATGTAGAATCAATTCTACATAATTGTTTGGGTTTTGACAAATTAATGCTTCATCGGACTATGCAGCTTTAATTAAACTTGCTACTACAGAAACCGATGCAGGGTCTCAGCATTTTGGAGCGTCAGTAAAAATTATATCTTTAGGTTTGTACTTAAAATATGTATAACAAAAATGGAGCCATGTAAATAACATTCCCTTCGAGCTAAAGTAATATACGTAGATGCAAGATAAATAGATAATAAAAATCACATATATTAAAAAAGACACATTCCAAGCCATCGGATTAACTAATTTTAACAAATATTCTGGCGTTCTAAAGGATACATTCCTTACACACGGTATGCGGCATGCAAATGCGGCAAAAAATCAAAAAGCATCTAATTCAATGGGGGTGATTCCATGTGTCCGAATGTGAATGCGAATGCAGCAACTGAATCGGTCCATGTAGCCATCTGTGCGGCATGTGAATGTGAATGCTGCTGCATTTGCCATAGAAAACAGTGTTAGAGAAACCTGACACTATGTGTGGGTGTGGGTGTGGGTGAAAGGACCCAACCCGTTTGCATGCCGCATGCCGCATTCACATGCCGTATACCGCATGTAAGGAATCCTAGCTTTACCCATACTCTTAGCACAATGTGGTATTTCATCAACTTGAACCTACTAATCACATCGGATGATGACGGTTTGATCATTTCAGTCCACAAGAGATCTATCACAGAATTGATTTCTCGCTTGCGATGTAATCGATTTATTTCGTATTGTTAATGTTTATATGAATTTGTGTTACTATACTTGTCCACAGATATGGAGAAAGGTGCCGGGGTGGCGATCTGATGTCAAGTTCACAAATCGATTGCCCTCACTACTCAATCCCTAGGATTAAAATCAATATAAAAAAAACTGGGTTAAAAATTGCCCTGGGCTGTACGCTCATTAAATATTTTAGTGGTTCAATATTTAGATTTCTTTAAGCAGATTTCCAGGAATAATGAACTTGTCTTCGGAGAACGAAATATAGATCTACAATAAATATTCAGTTTGAATTTATTTCGGATTAAAGGATTTAGTTATGTTTACAGTTTGTGAAATAAAAACAAAAACAGAAGAGGAATTGATGAAAGAAATGAAAAATGTTCTTACATTACGAAAATATATCCCGGTATATATACATACATGAGCAAATACATGCGTACATATATTTATATTAATATGTATACAAGACTCAGACTTTTCTTGCTACCAGTCCAGAAAATGCATTCAAAGTTATTTTTCTACAATAATATGAATTGACGTTATCATAACGAAAGAGATTGCCGATCTATGCACTGTTTAACTCATGTTTAATGAAACAAGGAATCTTTTATCGCATACCAACAAAATAATATGTACAGTTCACCCTTCTTTATATGCCGGGATTACTCAAATTAAATATTTGCTTTTTTTGTCTTCTTAATAATGGTATGGATGAAATTCACAATAATCAATTGCATGCGGTACTTTTTGCATTTCGTCCATTTCTACCGAGCAACAAAACAAACATAAATTGTCCTTTAGAAGCATTAGATAGTTCAGATAAATATATACGGCCCAAATTATAATCGTGCACTAGATATTTGAATCGAGAACACCTATCAAAGAAAGTTGTGGTTGCCTAGATTTGTCTACTTTGCTTATAAATAAATATTACTTGCTGATCTGTGTAAGTAAGCAAATATCCTTATCCTTGTTTGTTGGGGTTTTATGTCCTAGCAACAAACATCCCGGTAGCCGAATGCCAACGTCATGTCATCGTTGGGGCAAGGTTCAAGGCCTTGTAATTAAAGGTGATTTTTCATGTCCTATTTCAGTATTTGTGTGTCTAGCTTACTCGTTGATTTAACCTACCGTAACTACATCAATTAAAAGCCAATTTGTCTTCCCGCCTCTCCACACTCCCTCCACCCTGCTTATTAAACCAACTTGTCCCTTTTTTCATATCTGACGGCCATCTTCTGTTACCCGCTTCTTGTGTTTTTATTGGTTTTGTGGGGGTGGGGTGGTGTTGGTTTTTAAAGCAATTTTCCTCTCTTTTTGGGGTGCGAGTGTGTGATTTATTATTGCTTGTTTAGTTGAATGACGGGTCTGGGGCCACGTGCTTACGGAGGACAAGGTGGCAGGGGGTGCATCCCAAACTGGGGTGCAGTCGGAAGGGAAGGTGGAAGGGGGGGGGGGGGGGGGGGGGGGGGCAGGGGGAAGCCACACATGCGCCCCTTTGTTTACGTGCTTCCCGAGCGGTAGCCACAGTGGCTTCCAAGGCCCAGGCCTCTTGCTTCCCCGTGCGTCACACGGCCCGAGTCCGTTGCCATGGTGGGGGAGGGAGCGTGCGGGCGGGCAGCAGGGGAAGAGCGGTGAAGCAGCACGCCGGGCCCGCTCTGACGGCGCGCCGGTCGCGGGCCGCGGCGCAGGGATATGACTTTGTGAGGGGGGAGGTCTCAACTGCAAAGGCCGGGCGTTGTTCGGTCAACTACGC
The DNA here is from genome assembly GCA_030323885.1 of Branchipolynoe longqiensis. Classification (NCBI taxonomy): domain Eukaryota; kingdom Metazoa; phylum Annelida; class Polychaeta; order Phyllodocida; family Polynoidae; genus Branchipolynoe; species Branchipolynoe longqiensis. The sequence goes on from CM059199.1 coordinate 1,661,464, forward strand.
AGTGGCCACACGCCACATTGAGGATGCCGGAGAGAAGGCCTCATAACCCCGACAGCATGTTGACTGACTGGCCAGCCGGCTTCTAGTTTTGTGCAAAGAGTTGCTGCATGTAAGTACGCGCTATGTCGACGGTAAATGTGACAACTGTCTCTGTCCTGTTGTGACAGCGATCTTGTGCCACAAGCCATACATCCACATTATGCACGCGATCAACCAGCCGAACCGTTCTGAGTCCTCGTCACTGAGCACACATCGCGAGCATTGACTCTACTTTTAATTCACTGGGCACAGGCTATTGTATAAAGTAAATCTGATTCCAATAATACACAAAATTGAGCCGATGCCGTCGCTGTCATCAATAAAATCCGATAACTTTGTTTACTAATAAGCCGGGAACTATTTTTCACCGCGGAATATTAGCAAACCACGGCGCGGCCACGGGATCCGACGACCACGGTCCATTACGGTGGTTATTTCGTACTATGGGGAGGGGATAATGTTGCAATTATCACTCAGACCGAGGATGGTGTATTGTAAGCGTATGGGACGATTGAGAGCAGGTACTGAGAGCTCACGCGGGTGTTGTTCGGCCTGGATATAGATGGCCCCGGACGGAGGGAATCATTGCGGTTAACGCGTAGTGGCGCGCATTGATACACAAACCGCGATCTACGCCGCAAATCTAACTAAAACTGCGAAATGTGAAGACTTGATGAATGAGACACGACTTTATTTCAGTTAATACTCCACACTGTCGACTAAAACTGTCCGAAAACATTCAGCGAGCTCTGAACACGTCGCGTTGCGTCATGTAAACAAGCCATGGCCGCCATCAGCTGTGTGGGCCTTTTTTCCCTTATTTTTTCTCTACTCGCTGAAAACTCCGCGAGAGGGCAGCACCAGTCAGTGCGCGTCGGCCCCCCCCCCCCCCATAAATCATCGTTACTCCTGACGTATTTATCATCGCCGGTCCAGTTCAAACACACCGACAGTACACTGCTAACTGCCCAACACGGTATGAAAAGGAATTTCAGTTTAAAATGCAATGAAATCGGAGAAAAAGCGCATGCCATGAAAGTCGTTTCTGAACAGATTCGACTGGTCCCTCGCCGTCTGTGGTTCGTGCTGCCAGAGCCAGGGGTTGCTCGGGTTCCCAGGGTTTATTTGGCCGTGCGCCAAAAACGAAATTCTCGAGATTATAGGTGTATCAAAGATATCTAATAAAACAAGCACACGTCACGATTATGGCCTATCTGAAAGAGCACCCATTGGCATGTGTAAGACCTGCTGTAATATTATATCGTCAGTGCCTCTATGCGTGTGTGGAGAATGGTGAGATACGGTAACATACACGCTGTCACATCGTGAGTCCGCATTGCTAGTCGGTGAGCGCCTTTCCATGTTATTCGTAACACACAGGGCTTTTAGTGACTGGTATGTGTGTGGGCGCAGGAGGCGGGGGGGGGGGGCTATAGGGGAGGGGGAGGCGGAGGGGAGGCATAGTGTAAAGGTGGGTATATGAGCCCCCGGTGGAAGAGTGCGAGCTATTTAATGGACGAGTGGAGATGCCAGATGCTCTTTAACTTGTTCGTCACCAGACGGTAGACGTTGCATTTGATAAGGCGCTTTGAGTTATGATTGACAGCCACACCCTGCTTCGCACCACGTGTCCTGGTGAACTGACACAGCCTCCGCTGCCGCCCTGGTGGCGGAGAGCGACATAACGCGGGCGTGGCCCCTCGTGGGAAAAGTCGTTTCGGAAAGTGCCGCTCCGCTCGTGGGGGCGCTGCAGTATGGAAACGTGCTGGTCGGACGCGCGGCGCGCTGTGTTCTGCACCGCCCGCCGCGCCCCACGCGGCCACCTTGGGAAACTCAACCTACCCACCCAACCACCCACCACCCACCACCCACACACACGCATGCGACCACGCCCATCCACACCCTCCCATTTCACCCCATCCCATCACATCCCACCAGGCGGCCCAGCAACAAACCACCGCCACCACCACCCACAACATCACCACACCACCACACCCCCACACCACCTTCTCCCCACACGACCACTTTTTACTACGCCCCCCCCCTCCTCCGCTTTCCCGCACCCCTCCACCCCTCCCAATTCCCAAGCCGAAACCCAGAGTATGTATTAAAGATAATGTGCCGTGAAACCCAGAAGAAATGGAACCAACGAAAAAACACCAAATAAAAGCCTGGAAAAGAGATGGATGCTGGAAGATATTTGCAATAGACCTCTCGGCCGGTTGAGTACCCATAAAACGCACGCGTTAAGGTGTGTGTGTGGGGGTGGCTGGGGTTGGGTTGGGGGAAGGTTGGCCTGTTGTGTCTGGTTATGAGCGGGTGCTAAGCGGTGTGGTTTTCTAATTGGCGTTTAAGTAGGGTTTTGTGGCCAGGCGCCCTAAAAGTTATGGATATGGTTACAGCATGTTAAACGGGTTGTTGCAACATGTGTAAGTGGCAGCAGTCACACCCATCACTGTACACGGCTCGCGCCGGGCGGGATGTGTGTGTGTGTGTGTGTGGGGGGGGGGGGGGGGGAAATGGTTGCCTTGGGTCGTGGTGGGCTGGGCACATATATCAGGACCCCCTACTGCCCCCCTGACAAAATGACACGACGGGAAGCAGGAGCGACCCAGCCCCACCCTGCGGTATTAAACAAAAAGTAAATAAAAGAAGTGTTAGGGAGTTGAGTGCTTTAAAAAAAAAAATTTAAGTTAATCTCTACAAAAAAATTAAGCTAAGATGAAATGTGCTTATAAAAAAATACGGCAATTATAGAACAGAACCACCTATGGTCAGGCCCTCCCAACAGCCTCACAACAGCCCTGGGCCGCCCCACGCCCCGGGAACGCTCACATGGGCGGGAATTAGTGCCTTCATATCAGCGGAATGCCCAGTAAATCGTGGGGCTAACCGGCCCGGGATGGACTGGGGGGAGGGGGGTGGTTGCAGCTGGGGGGGGGGGGAGGGGCTAGGTACTACAGGTCGCCCTTATTACATGCCCCGTGTGAGCAGCCCCCCCCCTCCCCCCCATACGACCCCTATCGTCCCGTTTTAAAATCAATTAAGTGTGAGGTTTTAATTACGGGGATAAATTGCCCCCCACCACCCCTTTAATGGGGCGTGTTCCACTGTAGGCAGCCGGTATTCGGCAGGCCGGGCTCTGTGGTGCGCATGACTGGTTCACAGAGGGATTTGTGCGTTTGGGGTGGGAGGGGTGAAGAAGGGGGGGGGGGGGCGTGGCAGGCTGACAGTGTCGTTTGTCTCGGGTTAGGAGGGTTCAAGCCTGACCATGATATAAATAAGCACCATACCCAATATATAATGTGTATGGGCCCTCCTGACGCGACTATATATAGATATATATATGAGTCAGCCTGATGAAAACAGACCAATCGGTGGTCAAGTGAAGATGTCGGCATCGCAATTCTTAAAAGTGTAGTGCGTTTCTTTGTTTCATATTAAATTATCTTAGAAACAAATAAGGTTGTTGTATTATCTCGACCTTTACATTCAGTATAAATTTAAGGACTTTCCAACATCTCTCTCAATGCTAAACTATAATTATACCGATCGACGCCGTCATCCAATGATCGACGCCGACAACTTTAACAGATGTCGGCATCGCAATTCTTAAAATCTCGTGCATTTCTTTGTTTTATATTAAATTATCCTAGAAACAAATAAGGTTGTTGTATTTTCTCGACCTTTACATTCAGGATCAATTTTAAGACTTTCCAACAGCTCTGTCAATGCTAAATTATAATCTTAGCGATCGACGCTGACATCCATGCTCGACGCCGACAACTTCCACCAATTGGTCTCTTTTCGTGATCCTGGCCCATATATATGTATATAATGTGTATGGGCCCTCCTGACATGACTATATATATATATATATATATATATATATATATATATATATATATATATATATATACACACGTATTATGTGCATGGAGCGACAATTGATCAGCAACACATGGCTCCAACGACGCCCCCATGAACCCTCCTGAATATACTACCTTGGCCTTTATATTACAACGATAATCCCTGTTCTGCTGCATGAAAATAGTAGAATGATTATTTCCACCCTACCCATTTTGTCACCCTCCCACTTGCTCCATTACCTCCTATTTCTCCGACTCTTCATCCATTAGTCCCTACCTCTCCATTTCCCTCTCCCTCTCCCCCTCCCTTCCCGTCTGCTTCTCTCTCTCCTTCTCCCTCCACGGCCCTTCCAAACCCCCAGTTGCTTCCCAACTTGATTCCTATACCGTCACCTCACCCACCCCCCTCTCCACCCACCACCCACACATCCACCCCCACCCCCCAACCCCTGACCGCAAGTAAAACTTTGGCGCCTGCCTACTTTACATGGCGAGGCGGCGTTTCCTGTCCCTACCACCTCCAGCTGCCATGTACTCTGTTTAACAGCAATCCTGACCGCCCCCTATCGAGGGCCAACTTTTCCGGTTAAAAAGGGCAGTGCAGTTTGAAGCCCTTGTTAAGCCGGCTACATTTCCTGCGCGCGCAGGCCCCACGCCCTTTCGCCGGCTCCTCACGACCCGGCCGCCGGACTTGGCCGAACGACTTACTCGCACAAAGACCTAATCCTAAAGAGCTTGTCCCCCTCCACCCCTTCCATGGAGGCACCTACGCCCGCTGAATACAAGATCTATTAAACGCACCTGAACCCGCCGGTAGGATTACCGCCCAACTTTGGCGCCATATTTCCTCCAGTAGCTAAGGGTGTCCATCTATAATCTGGCCACCCGGGGTGCTCTACGGCCCTACTGGAGGGGCCGAACTTAGACCCCCGTAGGTTCAACAGGCCCGACTGGGTTGGAGTCCTACCGACCCTCACCCCCATCCCCACACAACTAGTGCTCTCAATTGACGCCTACAACGCACCCCGCGCACACACCTCACACCCCCCACACCCACACACCCTCACATGCACAGCATGCAGCCGGCGACCACGGGCAACCCAGCCGTCCGGAACCTCATCACATCAACACCTCACATCACACCGCACCGCCTCATATCACGCCATTTTACACCGCACCGCGCCACACCATAAATAGCTCACACCGCACCGCACCGCAAACACCTGACACCGCATCAATTCACACCACACCACATTAGACTACGCCGCAAATACTTCACACTGCACCCCACACATTTTATACCACTCCACATTACACCATATCACACATGCCTCACACCGCACACCACACCACAGACAGAGCATGTGTCACCCCACTCCACACACCTACACCCTACCCCACCCAACTCCACCCACCACACCCTACCCCACCCAACCCCACCACACCACGCCCAACCCACCCACACCACCCAGGCCAACCCTCCTGCGCCAGGACCAGGCCAGGTAGACCCCGACCACAGCCGCCATACATCACACTCAGCCATCACCACTCCCACCACATCACACGCAACTTACATCCCCAGCCAAACCCGACATGCTCCTTACACCCTGAACCCATCACCTCTCCCCCCCCCCCCCCATCCACCACATCTGACTTCAGTGACCCCCATCCCCACCTAAAACCTCTATCCCTTTATACAACCACTATCTACCATTTTCCCATCCCGCTGTCCAACCCCCATCTCATTTCCAACACTATACACCCCCCCCCCTCTATTCCAATTCTGCTCTATCTTCCCCCCCCCCCCCACTCCTCCCCACCACACCCCAATCTCTACTTCTTATTTATCCCCATCTCCCTTCGCCCCCCCCCCTTTCACAGCAATGGCCCTCTATTCCCTCCATTCTTATCCCCCCTCCCACTCCCCCGTTTAACCACTCCCCTAATATAATAAGACTCTCCCATCACCTACAACACTCCTCCCTCCTTCATCTAACAACGCCCTCCCTCTTCCAGCGTTATCCCAGTCCTGATATGACCTTAGATGTCTCCAGGGCGTAACACTCCAACAATCAACCATCCGGGGATCTCTCCCCCCCCCCCCCCCACACACACACTTCACACACCCCAAACTCCCATTGTTCTCCTACTCCGCTCACCGCCCTCTCTATTACCCTGGCCAGGCCGGAACCACAAGGCCCGTGTCATGCAGCGAGCAGAGACAGAGTGGCATGTCTCACACCACCACAGCCACAGTGCCACACCTAAAACCGCGCCTTTCCCGAAAACAGCCCATTAAAATTACATCATTTACTCGCAACATCAACAAAAGAAAACAACAATTAATATCATTCAACTCAGCGCTTCGAAACTAGTAAATTAAAAGTTTGCTTGAGGGGGTTGTTCCACTAGGTGGGGGCGGAGGGGGTATGGGGGAGGGGGCGAACCACTGCGCCTGGCCTCACGCCAATAAATGCCTCCTCCAGTAGGATCCATCCATCCCACCTCAGCAGGCGACCCCTGGTCCAGGTGGGCGCATCACCTGGACATAGTGTTCTTTTTTATGCGCTACCCTCAAGTGTCCATGGGTGACAAGCCGCACAGACCTCACCATTCCCCGACTCTGACATTATATCACTCAGCAAACCTAGTAGTCTTGTCTGAAGAATTGGGACTGGGCTGGGCGAGGTGGGTGTGTATTGGGAGGGGGTCCGGTGCCAATACTTCTAGTGTAAATGATGCCACCCACCCATCCTTCTACACGTGCCCCTAGGGGTGTCTTTGTCAATTAAACTTCGATACATCTCGGTCGCAGTTACTGCTCGCTCTACCCACGGGTGGTGGTGGTGCCCGGATGGGCGTGCCAGTACCGCCAACAGTGCCCGCGCTGCGCCCGGTCAGAGGGTATGATAACAATAACAACTAGAGTAAGGGAGGAGGGGGAGGGGAGGGGAGAGAGAGAAAATGTGTTAATGATGCACGCGCCCATATAAATGCACCGGCCATGCTTTAATAGTCCAGCAGCTGCATTCGGCGGCGACAGGCACCATATTCGGACACAATTTAATAGCATATCTGCACCCTCTGGTCTTATGACAGATATATTGCCACATTTACGGCGCTTTTATGCCGTGTGCGGCGCCGCCCTAGTCCGCGGGTCCGGGAGCAGGGCGCAAACTTTTCAATTACTGCTCCGCCGAAAACGAGCGATGCGACGCATCACACACAGCCAGAGCAAATCTGGCCACCATTCGCTGTGGGTACTGACTGCCAGATCTTTATTGTAGGCTTTTGATACGCGCCCACCCGCCTGTGGACAAGAACTGAGGCCTCGACTATTGCCTCCCCCTCCCCTCCCCCTCCCCCCCCCCCCCCCCCCCCCCCGGAGTGAGGCTCCCGCGGCCGCACGAGGGCTGAACCAGTCACGTGGTTTGCGAGTGGCGGGCGGGCGGGGACTTGTGGATCTCGGCGCTGCCAATGGCGGGTCTCTGCGAGAAAAAGCGAGAAGTGTGTGGGTGGGTGTGGAGTCGGTGTGGGGGTGTGGGTGGGAGGGAGGGGAGGAGGACCCGGGCTGGGAGGGAGGACGAGGAGAGAGAGAGGGAGAGAGGGGAGGCGGAGAGGGAGAGAGGGGAGGGGAAATGGAGGGATGGATGGGTGGGTGGGCGGTGGGCGGGCTGTGGCTGGTGGATTGGGGGCGGCGTCGGTTGAGGGCGAGACTGAGGTTTGTTGAGGCGGTGGGTGGAGAAGATTGGTCGGTTCCGAGCACGGGGCTCCTGCGCCTGCCTCCTCCGCCACTCCTGCTGCCGCCCGCCCGCCTGCCTCCCTCCGCCTGCCTGCCTGCCCGCCTGCCCGCCCGCCCGGGCGACTCGGGGGTCAATATAACACACGGGGTGTGGTGTCGGTGTGGTCCTGGAGCAGAAGGCTCGTCGTGGGCACGCCTCCCTCCTCTCCTTCCTCAGCCTTTGCAACGTCGGCGGCGGCGGCGGCGGCCCGTAGTAGCTAGTAGCTAGTCGCGGCTACTAACCCGGTCCACGTGAATGTGAGTGAGGTCCACCGCACACACAGGCGCGCACACACCACACACCACCGACCAACCAAACTCGCCCCGACTTGCCTCACTCTCGCTGGAGCCCCCGCTCCGAGCGCCACCTAGTGAACAGTGGGGCGGTAATACTGCCGGGCCCGGCGAGCCTCAAAATCGGCGCAAATTCACGATAACGTGTCATTTTGTGCGCAACCAGCGCCACTGACAGGCCCGACGAGGAACGACCCGCAAAGTTTGTTTTCGGCACAGAGCGTGGCAGTGGGATTGTCTTCAGACATTTTTAAAGACTTGGGACACACACACTGTTACTCCAGGCTGGCTGGGAAACGCCTGTGTCCCGGGCGTACGTTTGCTATGAAGACAGCCTTGCTGAGCTCTGATTGGTTGAAACCATTTACATCACATTAACCATGCTGAAGTGTGTAATTCGTGCGCATTCCGTGGCCGAAGCTACAAATCATTAGTGCTCTGGCTATATCTAGTGCAGATCTTGATGATGTATGTGTAAAAAAATGAACACCTATTTCCCAAATCCCTTTCTAACCCCGCTTCAGGGCGATGGACAGGCGAACCCAAGTGGACTGCCATGCAACTTCGGCGGTCTGTCAAGCCGATATGATGCCCAGCAGTCCGGGGGTCCGGCCGCCGGACAAGGATTTCTCTGCTCATCCAACGCCGGGATGACTGGACAATACTCGACACCGAGCCCCAACCATCAGCATCTGACGGCGGCCGGTGCCCAGGATCCGAGCTGTCCTCGATCCGCTTCCGAACTCAACGGCTATGACGGCCAGACGCACGGCCACATGGGTCCGAGCACCCCGGGCTGGGGCTCGGCGGCCGGGCACCACGGCGGGCCCGGCGGCGGAGGGGGTGGGGGCCCGCAACATAGCCCGTCCGACTACGCGAGCAGTCTCCCTCCCAACTCCTCCGAGAACCTCATAGGTGGCACCTGTTCATCACAACACCAAAGCTACACGACGACAAGCCAGCCCATCCCCTTCTACCCATGGATGGGTGTCGTAGGTAGGCGATTTCTCCTGTTGTTGTTTTCTTGTCTGTCACACACCACACACCCTCTCCTTCCCCCACCGTCTCTCTCCTCTCTCCTCTCTCTCTCTCTGTGTCACTGTGTTTACGCTGTGTCTGTCGGTATATCCTAGCTCCTCTGTCCGCAGTGTCAGTGCTCTGACTGTCCTCCCCCAGTTCCCGTAGTAGTAGTACTAGTCCCAACCCCATAGCAGGCGGCCGGGCCGACCATAACTGCAGCCCGATTTATGACTGGCTTTATTAGACGACCAGCTTTTATGAGGCCCCCACGATCCGCCAGTGGCCAGAGTATTGTGAGATGGCCCGATAAAGTAGATACTTGCTGCCTGGTTATGGTAAGGCAACTCTGAAAGCGAGGGCCTGACTTGTAATGATAGATCGGACAAGGATGGGGGGTTTGCCGAGCAAAAACCAACAGACTCTGCTCCAATGTGATACGGTCAGTGAATGACTGAGTATCTGATTGACTACTAGAGTAGGGAGGATGGTTCCTGATCTGACAATGAATGCCTAGAGTAGAGTAGAGCCTAGATGAGAAACACACCCCATCCCTCCCCGTTCCAACCCAGTCCCTGTCAATGTAAACAAGCCCGACCAGATTGCCACCAATAACTGCATTGCATTCGCCTCGCTTCCACTCCCACCGCAAATTACTGAATATGTATTAAGATTAATGGTATAAACAACAGGCGATAGAGGTTGATCAATTTGATGTGTGTGGCTTATTTTTTTTCTATCTCCCTCACCCGTCAAGAATCTAAACAAGCCCACGCGTTGGTGGGTAAAGCTAGCTGGCGGGTTAGCTGAAACCTCGGGGAGCAAAGCAAAGCAAAGCCAAACCCTGCTCACAGACCTTCCGATTGGATGCTGGCTTCGCCGTGACTATGACAACAACAACCAACATGGCGAGCTACCAACCGAGGTCTGCGCCGCCTCAACTCTACGCCGTGTCCCACCGGCTTTTAATGTGGACAGTGATTGCTGGGCCGCGACAGGGCTTGCTTTCTGTGTTTATGGGGTATCCCTCCACCCCCTGCTGGGAGGTGGGCGGTCAGGCATGCCTGAAACGTCGTAGATAAGGAGTGAGGGGCGGGCGGCAGTGGTATCCACTTCTGGGGGGAAAAAATGCCTGTTTTTGACACGTTCTCCCTGCAGGGGGCAGTGCTGTAGTCCGACTGAGCCATGCATGATTCCGCCCGTGCGGCCATGTTTCCACATTGACATGTCTGCTAGGGCGATACTCCTCCCCTGTTTTGTTGTCGTCACCTGGTACTTTGATGCATACTGACAGTGGGTGTTGTGAGTGAGTGTATTTGCCTGTACAACGCTGTGTGTATTACTGTCAGTGACAGTGTCATTCCCGCTGCTCGGCAATGTTGTTGACGTGTGTGCGCGTGTAGTTTCAATGGTGTCTGTCACTGGCGAGAGCTGTCAGTGTCAATGTCGTGTGTGACAGCGTTAACAACACAACTGGAAAGCCGTGTTAAAAATGGCTTCCCACGTAATGTCACACACATCCTTAAAACTAGATGAAGAGGTTGGACCTAATTCTACCAGGGCTACGTCAGTCAAGATTCATCCACTTAGCAATAGACCCTAAATATCCCAACTTCAGTCATCCCAGCCACTCCCACACACCCGCCCGCTATCCGCTCTGCCGACAAACAGTTTAGTTGAATGACACCATTCTAGTCATTGTGTAAAAAAAACCAGGTTAACATATTACCTCAGCGGCAGATCCGAGTGGCTCATAGGGGTCGTTAGAGACGGTCTCACACAATGAACATAATCAGATCACAGTTAGTGACCTAATAAGTTCTAGTCGGAATGTGCGAGAATAACCAATAATAGCTCGTTATCTCAATCACCACCCTCTTAATCCCGTCATCTATAATGCTAACCGTAATTACATGATCCCTCATTTCCGATCTGGCAAGCTTATTCTGCACATTATGTGAATTACATATATATTTATATTAATTAATTAAATCAATTAAGCTCCTTTGGATACTCTCATATCTTACGCCATCGATGCAGAAATGTTGGTGGGACATGATGGAGAGAATATATATCGTATCACAATTTAATATGGCATAAATGAACTGAGTTATGCATGATCCTGACGATTAATTCATATAAATCTGAAATATTATTTTCTCTTTATTAGTTCTCAATGTAATAATAAGCCAATTCAGTGGATTTGGCATTGATGAATCATCTTTTCTCTAAGTTTATTTGGGCTAATATCATTTAAATATTTCACAAGTGGCAACGAATTTGTTTTAAATGACATTATGTCAATTTATGTGATGAAACACACTTGAAGGCTGAGAGTGCGAAAGAGAGAGAGAGGGGGAGGGGAATAATGAGAGCTAGAAAGAATTACAGAGATAGCTAGAGAAATAACTAGAGAGAGAGTGAGAAAGAAAGATGCAGACAAAATGCTGAGTGTGGGGTTTGGGGTGTCAAGTCCTGAGTGGTGCTTTTCAGTCTCGGGTTCACGTCCGGATATATATATATGGGCGCAGTTACTCAGTTCTGGGTGCAAACGTTTGGAGTGGCAGGGTACAGGCGCTAGATCAGGAGTAGGAGTGGGAGTGGGGTCGGATAACATGGTGAGTGTGAGGGGGGAACATGGGTAGCCAGGGTTGGGGGGGGGGGGGTATTATAGGTCTCTCCGAGGCTCTAGGCTTTAGGCCTGCATGGCACAGCCAGCATAACCAGCGTGCCTGCCTGCCTGCCTGTCAACCTGCTGCTTGTCTGTCTGTCTGGGTCTGTCAGTCAGTCTGTCTGTCTGTCTGTCTGTCAGCTTGCCTGCCTGCCAGTCTGCCTGTCTGTCTGTCTGGGTCAGTCAGTTCTGTCTGTCTGTCAGCCAGTCTGCCTGCCTGTCTGTCTGTCTGTCTGTCTGCCTATCTGTATGTCTGCCTATCTGTATGTCTGCCTATCTGTATGTCTGTCTGTGTCAGCCTGCCTGCCTGCCTGTCTGCCTGCCAGTCTGCCTGCCTGTCTGTCTGTCTGTATGTCTGTCTGTCTGTCTCTCTGTATGTCTGTCTATCTGTATGTCTGTCTATTTGTGTGTCAGTCTGTCTGCCTGCCTGCCTGCCTGCCAGCCTGGCTGCCTGCCAGCCTGCCTACCCCAGATAGTGCTGCTCCAGGCGGAGAGAGAAAAAATCACTTGCTTTAAGCATCCACCGAGCCTGGTTCAATACTTCCCTACCCTACCGTTATCCCACCCAACCAAACACGCCTAGTGCTGCTGCACACACGACACACACACACGCACACACACACACTGGCCGACACCCTCCTCTCGGCGCCCACAACCCACTTCCACTTCCCCTCCAGTGATCCATACCCAATGAGTATCACACAGGGGCTGCGAATCTAGCCCCCCCCAATAAATCCCAGCCCTAATAGAAATAACCCCAGCCCGGCGAGTGGGGGGGGGGGGGGGGGTGAAGGGGAGGTGGGGGCGGGGTGGAGAAAGGGGGAATTGGCGAAGGGTATCTGTGAGGGTAATTATTATGGGGGTAAAAAGGGTGTGTGTGTGAGGGGGGGGGGCGGTGCTTGCTCTCAGCACGTAGACTTGGCACAGGGTGCGTGCATCGTGTGTGCATGCTCCCCCCCCCCTCCACCTCCACCCCCTCCACCCGCCCCCCAAGTCTGGCGTGCGTGGTAATCATAGTGTGGGGAGGGTAGTTAAATGCACGGGCAGAAGGAGCGGTAGGGTTGGGAGGGAGGTGGGTGAGTGGGGAGGGGGGGTGGGGAGGAGGAGGTGGGTGGGGAGGGAGGTGGGTGAGTGGGGAGGGAGGTGGGTGAGTGGGGAGGGAGGGGGGGTGAGTGGGTGGAGAGGGAGGTGGGTGAGTGGGGGGGGGGGAGGGGGGTGAGTGGGGAGGGAGGGGGGGGGGGGGGTGGGTGAGTGGGAAGGGAGGTGGGTGAGTGGGGAGGGAGGTGGGTGAGTGGGGAGGGAGGTGGGTGGGTGGAGAGGGAGGTGGGTGAGTGGGGAGGGAGGTGGGTGGACAGGGAGGTGGGTGAGTGGAGAGGGAGGTGGGTGAGTGGGAAGGGAGGTGGGTGAGTGGGGAGGGAGGTGGGTGAGTGGGGAGGGAGGTGGGTGAGTAGGGAGGGAGGGGGGGTGGGTGGGGAGGGAGGGGGGTGGGGTGGGGGGGGGGGAGGTGGGGGGGGGAGGGGGGTGGGTGGGGGGGGAGGGGGGTGGGTGGAGGGGGTGGGGGAGGGGGGGGGTGGGGGAGTGGGGAGGGAGGGTGGGGGTGGGGGAGTGGTGGGGAGGGGGGGTGGGTGAGTGGGGGGGAGGTGGGTGGGTGGGGAGGTGGGGGTGGGGGGGAGGGGGGGGGGTGGTGGGGGGGAGGTGGGGGGGTGGAGGGGGGGGTGGGTGGTGGGGGGGAGGGGGTTGTGGGGGGGGGTGGGGAGTGGGGGGGGGGGGGTGGTGGGGAGGGAGGGGGGTGGGTGGGGGAGGGGGTGGGGGGGGAGAGGGAGGGGGTGAGTGGGGAGGGAGGTTGGGTGAGTGGGGAGGGAGGTGGGTGGGTGGACAGGGAGGTGGGTGAGTGGGGAGGGAGGTGGGTGAGTGGGGAGGGAGGTGGGTGAGTAGGGAGGGAGGTGAGTGGGTGGGGTAAGATGTGGAGGGTGACACTGGGAATGGATAGAGGGGTGGTGGGAGGGAGGGTGCAGTTGGTTTAGGCAAGAAATATGTGGGATAATGAAGTGAAGATAGTAGTATGTATACATGTACTTAGGTGTATGTATTGTATATATTGTATGTGGATGTATGTATATTGATTATTTACATTTGTATTGGATGTATGTATTGTGTTATGTACTGTGTCGATGAGGGGCTGGATCCATAAGATGTATGTGTCCGTTGTATGTATTCATGTATTTTATGTATGTGGGGCTGGATCCATGATGTATGTCTCTGAGACTGTCTCAAAAGGTGCTAAGCAATATGGGACAACACTTTGTCATGTATTCATGTATTTTATGTATGTGGGGCTGGATCCATGATGTATGTCTGTGAGACTGTCTCAAAAGGTGCTAAGCAATATGGGACAAACCTTTGTCATGTATTCATGTATTTTATGTATGTGGGGGCTGGATCCATGATGTATGTATATCTGTGTATTTTATGCATTGTATGTATTATATTTCTTGGATGTCTTGAATATATTGACACATGACACATGTATATGTGTATGGATGAGTGCATTGAATGTGTTGTATGTCTGAGGGGCCGGATCCATGACACATGTATGTTTTGTATGTATGAGCATGTGGATCCATGATGTATGTATGGCTGTATTGTATGTATTGTAGATCCTTGACACATGTATGATTTGTATGTATGAGCATGTGGATCCATGATGTATGTATGGCTGTATTGTATGTATTGTAGATCCATGACACATGTATGATTTGTATGTATGAGCATGTGGATCCATGATTTATGTATGGCTGTATTGTATGTATTGTAGATCCTTGACACATGTATGATTTGTATGTATGAGGGTCTAGATCCATGATGTATGTATGTCTGTATTGTATGTATTGTAGATCCTTGACACATGTATGCTTTGTATGTATGAGGGTCTAGATCCATGATGTATGTATGTCTGTATTGTATGTATTGTAGATCCTTGACACATGTATGCTTTGTATGTATGAGGGTCTAGATCCATGATGTATGTCTGTATTGTATGTATTGTAGATCCTTGACACATGTATGCTTTGTATGTATGAGGGTCTAGATCCATGATGTATGTATGTCTGTATTGTATGTATTGTAGATCCTTGACACATGTATGATTTGTATGTTTGTGGGTGTGGATCCATGATGCATGTATGTCTGTATTGTATGTATTGTAGATCCTTGACACATGTATGATTTGTATGTTTGAGGGTGTGGATCCATGATGTATGTATGTCTGTATTGTATCTATTGTAGATCCTTGATACATGTATGATTTGTATGTATGAGGGTTTAGATCCATGATGTATGTATGTATTGTAGATCCTTGACACATGTATGATTTGTATGTATGAGGGTCTGGATCCATGATGCATGTGTATGTGTGAGTGCATTGAATGAGTTGTAATTCCTGTATGTGTGAGGGGCTAGATCCATGAGGTATATATGTATGTATGCGTGCATTGTATGTAGTGTATGTTTTGTATGTATGATGGGTTGGATCTATGACACATGTATGTAGTGTATGCTTTGTATGTATGAGGGGCTGGGTCCATGATGTACGTGGTCTGCATTGTTTGTGTTGTATGTATGAGAGGTTGGGTCTATGAAGTATGATGCACATATACGTGTATGTATGAGTGCATTGAATGAGTACTGTATGTGTGAGGGGCTGGATCCATGAGGTATATATGTATGTAGCTGTGCATTCTATGTAATGTATGTGTATGTTTTGTATGTTTGAGGGGCTGGATCCATGACACATGTATAAATATATGTGGTCATTGTGGATATTGTATGTTTGATGGGCTTGATTCGTGGTGTATGTCTGTACTAATGTAATGTATGCTTTGTATGTGTGAGAGGCTTGATTCGTGATGTATGTATGCACTAATGTAGTGTATGCTTTGTATGTGTGAGGGGCTTGATTTGAGATGTATGTCTGTAGTAATGTATTGCATGTTTTGTATGTGGCCGGGGCTTCATTTGTGATGTATGTATGTAGTGTATGTTTTGTATGTGTGAGGGGCTGGATCCATGATGTGTGAGCATTGTATGTTTGCATTGTATATATTGTATTATGTATGTATGAGTGCTTGTGTCCATGTTGTAATGTATGTGTGCATTGTAGGTATTGCATATAAATTATAATGCATTGTATATATGGAATATGTTAGGGCTGGGTCAATGCTAAGGAACTAAGACAGTAAGACTAGAGAGTAAGAGGCCTAAATAATGCCTAGGTCACAAATCCTGCGATTGTCATATGGTGATACGTTCTGCGGGGTGTCTTACAGTTTATGCAAAGGTTACGGTATTGCGGTCTGCGGTTTATTTATTCACAAATCGTACGGTCACCACACAATGATGTTCGACTTGATCCGTTCTTTCGACATTGACAACTCATTTTGACTGCACCTACTTTTGTGAATAGTTAATATATTAAATACAATTTTCATGACATGTATGCTAAATCATAATGAAGAAATGAAATTGAAAATCATATAAGAATATAGTTATTAACTAAACCAAACCGAATAGTAAAAAATGGCGGCCAAGCGATTTTCTAAATCTAAGATAACTTCTACTTAATAAAAACGCAACCCCTTGGGGTCGCCTATGGCGACTATAAACCCACCGGACTTTTGGCCGCTGCAAGCATGCCGTAAGGCATTTGTGCCCGAGGCATAAACTAGGAAGTTGTAGATGTTCGGGGTCTGAAGGATCGGGGCATGAGAAGTCAGCTTCCATGGCTCTCTATGCTCTCCACTGCTCTCTGTATTCTTCTCTGCACTGCTCTCCATCGCTGTCGACTGCTCTCCATGGCTTTCCATGGATCTTCATTACTCTCCATCCCTTTCGCCTTCTCCCCATTCCTATCCATTCCTCTCTCCATTCCTCTCATTTCCTCTCCATTCCTCTCCATTCCTCTCCATTCATCTCCATTCCTCTCCATTCATCTCCATCCCTCTCACCTGCTCTCCATTGCTCTCTCTGGCTCTCCATTGTTCTCCATCCCTCTACACTGTTCTCCATTCCTTTCCATCCATATCCACTGTGCTCCATCCCTCTCCACTGTTCTCCATTGCTCTCCCCTGTTCTGCATCCTTCTCCACTGTTCTCCATCCCTCTCCCCTGTTCTCCATCGATTTTCCCTGTTCTGCATCCCTCTCCACTGTTCTCCATCCCTCTCCCCTGTTCTGCATCCCTCTCCACTGTTCTCAATCCCTCTCCCCTGTTCTCCATCGATCTCCCCTGTTCTGCATCCCTCTCCACTGTTCTCCATCCCTCTCCCCTGTTCTGCATCCCTCTCCACTGTTCTCAATCCCTCTCCCCTGTTCTCCATCGATCTCCCCTGTTCTGCATCCCTCTCCACTGTTCTCCATCCCTCTCCCCTGTTCTCCATCCCTCCCCACTGTTCTCCATCCCTCTCCCCTGTTCTCCATCCCTCTCCACTTATCTCCATCCCTCTCCACTGTTCTCCATTCCTTTCCATCCCTATCCCTCTTCTCCATCCCTACCCCTGTTCTCCATCCATCTCCCCTGTTCTCCATTGCTCTCCCCTGTTCTCCATCCCTATCCCTCTTCTCCATCCCTACCCCTGTTCTCCATCCATCTCCCCTGTTCTCCATTGCTCTCCCCTGTTCTCCACCGCTCTTCACCCTGTTCTACATTGCTCTCCACCGCTCTCCAGCATTGCTCTCCTGAGGCAGGCGGGAGTTGGGTCCTAGGCTATGGAAACGGGAGGGCTGAAGAGGTAGGACTAAGGCGTCTGGTTGTAAGTTTGCGAGGAAGCTGATGTCGCCTTAGGCATCTCAGCCTGCCCGCCCGCCTGCCTGCCTGCCTGAGCCTACCACAGCCTGCCAGTGTAGGCCTGCTGGGCGAGCTTGGGTAGGAGGGGGGGGGGATGCTTCTACACCGAGCGGGGCTGTGCACCCCACGCCCCCGTGTCCCGCGCCCCGTGCCGTACACACGAGGTGGGGTCAGGGCCCGGGTGTAGAGGGCGCCATAAAGCACCGAGCCGGGGGAGGGCGGGGGTCCCGGCCGGCCATGCCCCATGTAAAGCTCATCACTGCGCTGCCATTAGGCATTATTACAGCATTGCCTACATAAGAGACGACGTCACATGCGACAGACGGGACCCGCCCGGCACGTCTTGATTTATCTACTCTAGTCGCTCCCGCTAATCGTCACAAAAGGCGCCTGCTCTCCTCCCCCCTCGTGCTCTCCCCTCTCCCCGCCCCTCCCCGCGCCTCTCCCCTCCCCTTCTCATCGCCCCTCCCCGCGGCTCTCCCCTCTCCCCCCCCCCCCCCGCCTCTCCAGCCGCTCCCTCTCACGGCTCTCCACCGACCCCTTAGCCAAACTCACATGCCATCTCCCCAGGCACGGACAACCTTCCTAACGACACCCTGTAATACATCAGGGGGGTCGGGGTAGGGTAGAGGGGCGGGGTCATCCCGATGATGCATTCTATAACAATAACATCTTCTCCAACTCAATACATCGGTGTTGTGATGAATTGCTTTAGGATTTACTTTTAAGATTCCTTTTCTGTTCAAAACCCAGGGTTACTTGAAAGTAACGCTAAGCTTCTGACCTCACAAAGCCAGGTAGCCAGATAGCCAGCCTTCCACCCAGCCAGCTAGCCAGCCAGCAAGCTAGCCAGCCAGCAAGGTAACCAACCACCCTTCTGGTGTCGCAGTTTCCGCCGTCCGCCAGTTTCCGCGGTACGCATCGCTTCTGCGCATGCGTCAATATCGAACAGCATCGTCACTAACCTTATAAATTTAATATAATGTTTTTGGTAAACCTGTTTTCTATATGTGTACCGAGCAATTTGTTTCTAGGTGGTGTGGTTTTAGAGATATTTCACTTTTTCTGTATTTTCTGTATGAAGATTGCTCACGACCATTGACAATGCCTTGAGTTTGATGGTACGCACAGTGCAAAACATTAGTTTTATTCAAAATTAATAGAAATCAAGAACCCTAACCTTATAAATTTAATATAATGTTTTTGGTAAAGATGTGTTCTATATATGTACCAAGCGATTTGTTTCAAGGTGGTGTGGTTTTAGAGATATTTCACTTTTTCTGTATGAAGATTGCTCACGGCCATTGACAATGCATTTGAGTGTATGCGTACCGCGGAAACTGGCGGCCGTGGAAACTGCGACACCGGACACATATGTGGGGGTGAATGCGGGCAGAATCAACCATGAGAGAATGTGTTCCCTTACGAAGAAATGTTATATGCATTTGTTCGTTAGTTACTTTGTTTGTTGTCACAAAGAGTGCACTCATGGCTTTATAGTGCTGTCACAACTTACCCTATCCTAGTAATGCGGAACGCTAGGCTAAGTAGCGACAAGTTTCATTTATGTAAGTCATTGGCTTGGTTCGGCGCGTTTTCGAACCCAGGACCTCCCGCAAGGGAAAACAACCATCCTTCGTTTGCGTCCGATTGCTCACAATGTCAACGGCTAGGGGCGGCCATACCAATATTCATTATACGCTGCAGATCTATGTGTGTGATGCAGGCGGGTGGGTGGGGGGGGGGGGGGGGGATAACAGGACCACAGCTAAGCCTCAGGTAAGACGCCCTCTATCAAATCGCAGTGCTTCAGTGCTGTGCTGTGGGTGGGGTGTGTGCATGTGCGAGGTGTGTCTTGGTCTGTGGATGGGGGGGGGGGGGGTCCTGGCTTAAGACAGTGATAGCGTTAGTGTCTGTGTGTGTGTGTGTGTGTGTGGAGGGTGACGGTTCTGGGTAAAGACACTGATAGTGATAGTAAAAAAAATACATATTTGATTGACTGCATGGAGTTGGAGGTAATAACGTGTGTGGAGGAGGGGGACTGTTCTGGGTGAAGACTGTGACAGTAAAAAATCCATTGGATTGACTCCATGGAGAGGGGGGGGGCGGTGTCTGACTGTGTGTAGGGATGTGTTTTCTTGTGACAGTAAAAGTACCCATTTGATTGACTCCTCGGAGGTGGGGTGTGTCTCAATGTGTGTAGGGGTGTGTGTGTTCTGGATGAATACCTTGACAGTAAAATACCCATTTAATGGACTCCATGGAGGTCGTGTGGGAGGCGGCCAGGGAGGGGGGAGGGTAGTTCGTGTTTCACGGTCCGATTAAAAGTTGGGTAGCGTGAGTTCTTTAAATACGCAGGATTCATTCCAGTTAATTTGCCACCGCTAGGTGGTCATTGTTGTAGTTGCGGCTGCCGCAGAAGCGAAGGGACCCCCCCCCCCCTCGCAGCTCCCCGCCGCGCCCCGCTACCCCCTTCCCAACATCACCCCCCCCCCCCCCACCCCCCACACACACACACACACCACGCACATACACACTACCACTGCCACTGTCACCATTATTTGCTAGTCTCCCACACCTCTTCAACGTGCAATGTATGAAGACCTGGCAGGCAGATAACAATGAAAACCAATTAGGCAGAACACTGGGGAGCTGCGACGACACATCTGTCTACGGGTGCTGTCTTGGGGGGGAGGGGGGGGGGGAGTGGGGAGAGGGGGGTTATCTTATCTCAGTTGTCAACGGGCTCACGTGGCACCGGTCACTGGTGGTCAATGCTCGGCCACTAACCGTGTCCACCCCTATGGCCCATGCATCACCGGAGAGCGGGGTGTGGGGGTTGTGGTGTGGGGGGGGGGGGGGGCGGACTCAACTCAGCGAAAGTGGTAGTTTATGACGGTCAGTTTCTGACCAGTCAGCCACATGCTCGTCCCACGAGGGTGCGCATGCGCATGTTGATATGATAATAAAGGGCATGGTGTGACTGTGTGCGTGGGGGCGTTGGGTGGGTGGGGAGGGGTGGGGTGGGGGGGGGGGGGGGGGGGGGGGTTCTCCCTCTGACTGACTGGAGTGCCAGGTGGCTGGGGTGTGTCCAACCATGACTGACTGGTCATTGGCTACTGTGCGTGTGTTGCGGGGGGGGGGGGGTAGCGGGGGTCGGGGTCGGTAGGAGAGTCATATCATGTCACTCCAATTCAAAATCTCTTCACAAATACATAAAGCCCGGTCATATACACGTTAGTGGACGTACTTGAACGTAGTGGAGGCTAACGTAGTTAAACGTAGTTGAACGTACTGGAGAAGTATAGATGCTGGTACGTTCAACTACGTTCAACTACGTTAGCCTCCACTACGTTCAACTAAGTCCGCTAACGTGTATGTGACCGGGCCTTTAGAATATAGTTAGCAGCTCACTTCAGCAGCCATTGAAGATGGAGCCACGTGCGTTGAGAACAGATTAAAAAATAGGTGTTGGGTGTTTGTATGCTGAGGCGATTTACATCCAAGAAACACACAATTTGTTTGTGGTTGAGGCAATGTCCATCGAAGGAACACATGGTTTGTTAATGGCTGAGGCAATGTATGTTAGTCGGTGACGCAATGCACATCCAAGGAACATGCAGTTTTATAGAGCATGAAGCAATATAAATCCAACAAAAACATAATTTCTTAGTTGGCTCTGAAAATGTACATTCAACGAACACTCAATTGCTAGTTTGCCGAGGCAACATACATCCAATAAACACAGTTTGATAGTTGGCTGAGAGAACATAATCCAATAAACACAGATTGATAGTTGGCTGAGACAATATAATCTAGTGAACACAGTTTGATAGTTGGCTGAGACAGCATACAACCAATGGACATAGTTTGATAGTTGGCTGAGACAATATACATCCAATAAACACAGTTTGATAGTTGGCTGAGACAATATAATCCAATGAACACAGTTTGATAGTTGGCTGATACAATGTACATCTAATGAACACAGTTTGATAGTTGGCTGAGACAATGTACATCCAATGAACACAGTTTGATAGTTGGCTGAGACAATGTACAACCAATGAACACAGTTTGATAGTTGGCTGAGACAATGTACATCCAATGAACACAGTTTGATAGTTGGCTGAGGCAATGTACATCCGAGGGACAAAGAGTTTTAACAGACTTCTGTTTGAACAACACAATGAGACGTGCACATCAAAGAGAACAACTTAGCCTCAGGGTCTTCACCGTCCGTATGGTCAGGCATGACCGTGCGGGCGCTGTAGTTAACTACAGTCAGAGCGCGTCTGTTAACATCATTTCTGACCAGCACGCCGTGGCTTTCACACTTTATGCAAATCATTTATAATTCTCACCGCGCATGGTCCAATGAAGGCTTAAGTACTTTTTAACCTTGAACAGTTTTTATCCCCATTGCGCCGTACCTTACGTAAAATGAGTTGCTAGAAAAAAGGAATGCGATATCATTCTAATACTTAATGCTAATAGAACATGTTAGTAATGCTAATGAGGCCTTGTATGACAAAGATTTCGGGGTGCCGCCCAAAAATTAATTTGATAATAATTATCTAAAAAAATTAACTGTCTAAAATATCAAAGGTATATTATAGCCAGCAACCTCACGTATGTATATATATACACACAATACATATACATGTACATACACATCATATATACAGATGTAGACATACACACGTATCTTTAGATATATATGTAGATGAGATTAGAGTGGTTGATCTGGATGCTCAGGCAGAGTTCGAGATTCCACCATCAAGGCCTTCTACATGTGGTGAGGATGCTGTGTTCAGTTTGTCATGTGCAACAATTAATTTGAATCTGCTGGTGTTAGCTGGGTGTGTCTGGGAATCTGAGGTTCATCTGGTATTGTTCTTATTCTTAACCCTATGTCAAGGGCCTGTCACACTATGCCGTATTGTATCATGGTATGCTGACATATGTGACATACACTGTCACACTGCAGAATTTTGAACATGCTCATAAATACTCCTTATGCCAAACTTACCCATAACTTATCTCACCGTACACCATTGGGCTGTTAACGAATATGACTTATGCCAAACGTACCCATAACATGTTTCAGCATACACTAGCATACACCAGCGTACACCAATGTGTTGGCACAAAATCACATATGTTGGCATATGCTGAGGCAATACGGCATAGTGTGACATGGGCTTCAAGCTGCCTTTTGAAAGCTGCCTATGTGATAAAGAAAATAGCAAAAAAAACTCGGACTATACAAATTTCCTTGCTCAGTTCCACCTTAGTCTTAGTACTCCCACGCCGTTGATGACAATGGAGGCTGTATTGGGCTAAGCGCAAAACTAATTCATTATGAGCAGACCCAAGAGGTAATATTGCACAAGGATTCAATGACAAGGAATTCTATTTCCAGGGTATCCTTTCTCCAATGTAGACCAAAGTACCTCACACCTCACCGGATTGGGGGAAACGGGCAGAAAACAAACAATGTCCGGTTTGTGTCCATACAAGTTTTGAACATGCACAAAACTAGGAACGGATGCCGCCGCAGTTCTTGTCCGGTTTGATTTTGTTTCATGTCCGTTTCATGTCCGTTTGTAGACTCGATGTTGCAACACTTTGACACATTTTAATACATTTTGAGACTTAGCACCACCTTTGATCAATTCGGCATACTGTGACAGGCACTTTAGGGATGTATCGTATGATGAAAGCACCACATTTTCAGATTTTCCAAACCAAATCACTTAGGTTGATTTGACCCTACCTATCCAACTCAGATACTCCTGGTCTTAATAAGTATTGTTGTTTGTTTGTTGTTGTTTTACGTCCTAGCAACATCTAAGGTCATATCAGGACGGGTACCGACTTGTGACAGTGCGCACTCATGGCGACTTTATAGTGCTGTCTCACTGGGAAACCAGGCCGCCGGCACCATGACCTGGTATCCCACTCAGTCACATTGTCCTGACAATGAGCACACCAGTATGTATTGGTGTATAGAACTAGAAGGGGAAACTAAGCCAATCTAATAGAATGTCTCATTTACTTACCCCTATCATGTCCGAATTTTGAGGTGCTTCCCAAAATTTTATTTGACGTGGTTTCACTTAAAATATCTCCACAGTTAGCCGTTTAAAAATAAAAGTTACTTCAAACTGACGTATAGTAGATTGTATCGATCAACTAAATCTATTAATCTCAGAAAATGTCAGAACTCAAAACTATGCAATGTTAAATAAAGCTTTGGTTTCGTTTCTTCTGAGTTTGTGGGTTCGAATCCTGGTCGAGTCAAACCAACGACTTAAAAATTGATAATCAGGTCATGGTTCTGGCGGCATGGTTTCCCAATGGGGCAGCACTATAAAGTTGCCATTAGTGTGCACTGTCAGAAGTCGTTACCCGTGCTGATATTACCTTAGATGTTGCTAGGATGTAAAACAACAAACACACGTTTCTTGTGTGTCTCCCTCCGGACAGCAACTTGTTTACAAGAGGACGCAGCCCTGGAGCTTATCAGAAGCATCGACAGACGGCATGCGCATGCGCAACAACTTGGTTTGGCTGTTAGGAATTTTACGTCCTAGCACCATCTAATGTCATACCAAGACGGGTACCGACTTGTGACAGTGCACTCTCATGGTGACTCCATAATGCTGTCCACTGGGAGACCAGGCCGCTGGTACCATGACCTGATATCCTACTCAGTCACGCAGACACCGAGCCAACCAGTCCCTTGCCCTATCCTAATAATGCTGAGTGCCTGGCTAGGAAGCGACAAGTATCAATTAATAAGTCATTGGTTTGACTTAACCAAGGTTCAAATGCTACAACGTACCAAAGTGGGTTCCGGATGCTCAACTCATTCAGCCATCCCGTTTGGTCGCACAACAACTTGTGTCACATGATCCACACCACTGTTGACCTTAAATGTGCATAGTCTGATGGCTTTGAGTTTCTGTCATTTTCTGAGATAAATACATTAAATTGATCATTATAAGCTACTTTACTTTAGGTTGAAGTAACTTTTAGTTTAAATGGCTAACTTTGGAGATATTTGAAGTGACAACATGCCAAATTAATTTTGGCAAGCATGCCAAAACTCTGATGCCATCGGCATATGCAGTAACAGGTTCTATTAAATTGACTCCCCATGACCTTCTATGTGACAACAAGTGCTTAATAACTGAACCAGTATCTACGATAAATATGTAGAATCAAATCTAGGTCAGTGCTTTGGTTTTTGAAAATTTGATGCTTCATCGGACTATGCAACTTTTAACTTACACGCGACGCTGCCAGAAGACTTTAGTCTAAGACCCCACGGCACATTTGGACTCAAGGTTATTGGCCGAAGTAGGGTTGTCTTTCCTTAACCCTAACTGCGGTGGTTAAAATGGAAAATAATGTAGTATCTTTTTAGGTTCACAATCAATTAATTCACAGCCACCTGCCTGTGTTCGGACACTAAGTAATATTAATTGTCTTTGTCGTGTGATAAACCCCTGGGGGCAAATGGTAGGACTAGTAAGTAGCAGGCAGGCGGTAGTTCTACTATTAATAGTCCATGTCCATTCACACAATGCATGATGTTTAACCATGTTGGGAGCAGATGATTTTGATGAATGGTTCACCCTGTGGCGGTACATGGTCTATATAATGTATATATACATATACATATATATATATATGTAGTGTGTGTGTGTATATGCCTCAAGGTTGACACGCTACACAACACACACTTATCTCAGTGCAAACTCATCAAGTACAACAACAACATATGGTACCATGGTACACACCACTTATGTCTGTATATTATGTTCTTCCTGTCACGTACATATGTTTTGTAATAGATGAGATCACCGTTCCGACTGCGCATGCGCATGCGCTGAAAACGGCGTTGGCAGCAAAGCAAATGCGTCTGGCCATCGAGTTTGCCGATACGCATAGGGCAAAACTTGGCATAAGCATGTATGCACACACGCAATATCATGATCTGATGAAAATAGGTAAGACAAAACTAGCCATAGTTAAACATTTTGAGCTAAGAAACATACAATTCCACACAAAACAATCAGTCACTTTAAGGCTGTTATCCACATCACCATTATTAATTCTTGTTCTAAATATTAAAATGCCAAATGTGTGAACAGACACTTGTTTTAGAAAAATATATAACCAATATCTGATTAACCCTACTCATTTTCTAGTTCTACATATGTCATTAACCATAGGATATAAATAAAAACATTAATAAAAATAAGTAAAACTGACTCTGATTATGGCTCTAACACTACTCTGAGTGCCCAGATTTGTCTAAATCTAAATGCACATGGCATAAGATGTGCTGATTATATTGATGTAAATGCAATGATGGATAAAAGATTAATATCTTAATTTATTATATATATATTTTTAGTTGGTATTCTATGTTTCAAACAAGAGCTGAAATGAGCTGAAACTAGCACATTTAATAGCTTCACCCAGTGTATTAGCATGTGCCATGTGCTTCTCCTGGGTTTG
Source organism: Branchipolynoe longqiensis (assembly GCA_030323885.1). Classification (NCBI taxonomy): domain Eukaryota; kingdom Metazoa; phylum Annelida; class Polychaeta; order Phyllodocida; family Polynoidae; genus Branchipolynoe; species Branchipolynoe longqiensis. Next base: position 1,687,508 of record CM059199.1, read on the forward strand.
TTTTTCTTCTATGCATCCCACAATGCACTGGGCGGCTGGAATGGTGATGTAGTCTATTGGCTCAGCCTGTAGGTGCCGTCTTGCATATCAGATCCTTTGTTTTAAAGATATATCCATGAACCATATATATATATAATATATTTGCTCCAAGCGAGTGGAGGATTGGCATCAGATAATTTTGTATTAATATATGTTCATATATTACATAAGTTTGTTGGAGTTTTACGTCCTGACAACATCTAATGTTAGGACGGGTACCAACTTTTGATAGTGCATACTCATTGCCCCAGTGGGAGACTAGGCCATTGGCACTATGACCCAATTTCCCACTCATTCACATTATCCTGATACTGAGCAAACTAGTGTTTGCCTAATCCTACTATCCTAGTGATGCCGAGCGGCAGGCTAGGTAGTGACAAGTATCAATTTGATAAGTCATTGGTTTGACTCGATTCCCAGATTTAATTGGTCATGTTTTCACTTCAAATATATCCGAAGTTAGCCATTTTAAATAAACACATTATCTTAAATTAAAATAAAGTAGGTTATAACAATCAACCTAATCCCTTTACCTAAAAAAAATGGCAGAAACTCAAAACCATCAGAGTATGCAAGTATGCCTTCCACTTAGTCGAAGCTGGGATCCTATAGTAGAGGGTGCAACCTTTCCTACCTGGTTCTTCTCTGGCAAGTTTTATATGTGGCCTGCAGATAGGGAAGATGGGCATGGAATTATTCCACCTCTTCCAACCATTGAAGGTGGTCGCCATTGTTTTGGTCAGTCACACTGTATTGAATAACGGACACCATCCTTTATGCCCCAGTCACATACATGTTAGTTGACGTAGGTGAACGTAGTGGAGGCTAACGTGGGTCAAACATGGTGTAAGTATGTTAAGCTACATTGAAATACGTTATGGTACAGCAGGTTTTGGTACGGATACATTCGTTACGGTACGGATAAATATGTTACGGTATGGATGCCGGTAAGTTCAACTATGTTAGCCTTCACTATGTTCAGCTATGTCCATTAACGGCCATGTGACCAGGGCTTCGTCCAAGTATGTTAGAGTATGTTAGCATCAGGGATGCAAATTCAGTCTCTAATGTAGCGCTCTTTTGAACATGTCCAAAAATTTAAACGGACATTACGGCTCACCCACATTATTACCAAGTATGGATGCCAGTGCATTCAACTACGTCCACTAACGTGTATGTGACTGGGGCATTAGTGTTCCTTTCTTTGAAAATGGTCACGTGTTCCCCATCTCTCTTCTCCACCCCCTGCCTATCTCCAACTCTCCATTTCTTGGGGCGTTCATTATCACCCGTTGATTCAGGTTGGTTGGTTGTGTGGAGTTTTATATGCTGGCAACATCTAAGGTCAGTCATATCAGGACGGGTACCGACTTGTGACAGTGCAAACTTGGGGCAACTTTATAGTGCTGCCCCACTGGGAGACCAGGCCACCAGCACCATGATCTCATATCACACACAGTCACATTATCCTGACACTGAGCTATCCAGTCCATGTCCTATGCTATTAATGCTGAGTGCATGACTAGGAAGTGACAAGTATAAATCTTTAAGTAATGGGCTTGAGTCGACCTGGAATTGAATCACCGACCATCCCATCTCCTCCGGTCTGTCGATTCAGTGTATGTTATTAGTATTTTTTGGGCGGGGGGGTGGTAAATATGTTTATTCTACAGAATACGTTCTTTTGTCAGATTTTCCTAATCCAATTTGGGATTATTCACACAGAAATGGTAAATAGTTTGAGCTATATCAATACAACCTTCCTAGCGCAGCTCCTGTTTGCCTCTGGAATCTGGGGCAGGTGATTCAGATGTGGCAATTCCATCTGTGAGAATTTGCGGCCAGCTCTCACGTCTCATCAATTGTCAATTTCTAGCATTGCGACTGACGGTACCTTTGTGAATGCGCAATGGTCTGTTCTGAGAGGCAAGGCGGATTTATGGACCCATCAATTGATCCAGGGGAATATTCACACCCAGACAAGAGGGTGTGAAGGCTTCCCCGTACTCCTCCCGCTCGGGTTTGTATTGGGGAGCATCGCCTGGATTTAGAGGTGACTGACTGTATGTACAGATGTTGATGTCTCAAATAGGACAATTCTGCATCCAGGGCAATGTTGTCCGTCGATAGCAAATGTCCTGTCACTCGAATGAACAGTCAACAAATGAAGCAAGAGTGTTTGTAGATTGAACAATTCTTTGCACATTGACAGGGGTCGTCGCTCAAGACAGGTGCGAATATATATATATTTATATATATATATTTTACCTCGGTATAAAGCCTCAGGCTAGCTGCAGGCTAGGTAGAGGGAAGCACCTCCGGTCCAGCAATTAGCATAAAAAACTCACGTTGGGAGGACGTTCGTTGAGTTGCTCCGGCAAAATTTGTCTACGATAAGCTAATTAACCGTAAGTATTACTGAAAACTTTGGCTGAGCTTGTTTATGATGCATTATAGCATCTAGATATGAAAGTTCAGAACTTTCTTTAAGTCCAGTTTGGACTAGATTAGCGCTTTTTTAAATAACGGATTATATATAAATATGATTTTATATTATGAGGGGGGCGGGAGATTGAAGAAATGTCTTGTATTACTAGTCTATGCATTCTATTTCTACTATTATACACAGATAATGAGATATATACTGTATATATATATTATATATGTATTATGTTTATATATATATATATATAATATATATATATATATATATGTCCTCTAGATGTAGACATGTATATCCATGCCACATCTATGTAGGTGCCTACATAAACACGTGCATGCATACATACATACATACATACATACATACATACATACATACATACATACATACATACATACATACACACATACATACATACATACATACACACATACATACACACACATACATACACACACATACATACACACATACATACACACATACATACACACATACATACACACATACATACACACATACATACATACATACATACACACCCACATACACACACGCACTGTGAGTGTGAGTACCTCGACTGAGTCGCTGTGAGCAGCAGGGGTCAGAGTGACGGAGCCCGTCACCCGTCACCCGTCACCTGTCCACAATACGTCAGCAGCGGGAGACACAGGAGGCGGCGCAGGGGAGTACCACGACCCGGACACATCAAAGCGCCCCGAGAGCCGGCGCAAATGTCCCGGCAATACATACAGCCAGAATACGCGCGCCCCTGATCACAAGCCAATAGCGCTCCCTTCTCGGCGCCGAAATGCCAACCAAACATCAGTCGTCCCAGGGTCCTTTGCGCGCATCTCAGACACCACTTCCTCCCCTAACCCCCACCACCCACCCACCCACACATATCCACTCCCAGGCCCATACCTCACACACCCTTTTCCCGAGTATATATTTTGCTCCAGTGTGTGACGCGAGGGGGGGGGGGGCGCCCGCCCGGCAATGGGAGGGGGGGGGGGGCACTCCCCCAATGCGCAAGATAGGATGTACACGTTACCCTTGTATTTATACTCGTATGATGCGTTATACATCACACATACATGTCACATGACTTAGAAAATTGATACTTGTCACTTCCTTCTTTTTAAATTTTTTTTATTGAGGCTGTATTTATACCGTCCATAGCATATAAGCATGGGTATTCAGGCTTGTTTTCAATGCTGGCCATCTGTAGTTTTGGTGTTATCTTATCACACAGTAGCTACTCATAAGGTATTTGATTGCCTGCATTTCAGCAGCAGATAGATAGTTGGTTGGAGTTCGGCATTAATAGGATAGGGCAAGGAATGACTGATTAGTTCAGTGTCAGGATAGTGGGATTGAGTGGGATATTATGAGTGGGTCATGGTGCCAGTGGCGTAAGTTCCCAGTCGGACAGCACTATGAAGTCGCCATGAGTGTGCTCTTGTCACAAGTCGCTACCCATCTTAGATGCTGCCAAGATGTAAAACTCCAACAACCAACCCTCTCTCTTTCTCTCTCTCTGAATGAGTTGGAGCGTCCGTCTCCCGTGCTGGTAGATCGTGGGGTCGTGTGTTCGAACCATGGTCGAGTCAAACCAATGACTTGAAAATTGGTGCTTGTCACTTCCTAGCCAGGCGCTCGGCATTATTAGGACAGGGCAAGGACTGGTGTGCTCAGTGTCAGGATAATGTGACTGAGTGGGATACCAGGTCATGGTGCCAGTGGCCTGGTTTCCCAGTGAGACAGCACTATAAAGTCGCCATGAGTGCGCACTGTCACAAGTCGGGACCCATCCTGATATGACCTTAGATGTTGCTAGGACGTAAAACAACAACAAACAAACAAACTCTCTCTCTATATATATATGCAGTGCTCTTTGTGCATGCGATAGCCAAGGCCTGGAAGCCTTTCCCACAGCGGACGCGGCTGTGTGGTGTAGAGAAGGTGTGTGTGTGGGGGGGGGGGGGGGGGGGGGTTGATGCTGCTGGGATTGCATCCTGGCGGTAAGAGCAGCGCCTGAGTAAGGCATGGGGGCGGTAAAGATGGGACGTTGGTGGTGGTTATTAGTCTCCAGGGTGTAAGGAACCACAGGTTGTAAGCACATGGCTGGAGTGGGGCGGCCAGAGGGGGGCGTTTTACTAACCGGAACCGGAAGTGGCGGTCCCAAGTCTGACTCATCTTCAGCGACACCTACCTATAGGTGACGGTGGAACGTACAATGAATGGACCTTTTTTTGTTTGTTTTGTCAGGGTAGGACTGTAACTGTTTTCCCCAGTTGCCCTTTCGGGCAAATGACTGAATTTTCTACTTGCCCAATCGGGGGGAAACCACTTACCCAAGCACAATTCAGTCAATTGAAAGTGAAGTCCTCTACTGCAGATCAGACAAATACTGACTTGCCCGTTTGGGAAGGTCACCGAGAACTTCACCTGCCCGACCGAGTAAACCAAGTGCCCCGGGCAACCAGACAGTCCTTATTGTCCTACGTGGTTTGTCAAAAGCGGTTTGCATGTGGCAAATTCGGTGCGCACAATGTAGTTGTGATATTATTTCTTGGGCATGCATGTGCGCTTGTGCGTGGGCGTGCCTGGAGTCTGTTGCGAAATGATTGCTCTGGGGAAAAGTTAGTACTGCACCTCGTCGGATATTTCTGCCTCATTCCAGATATGTTATTTTGTTGTTGTTTTTTTGTAATGGTTTATTTACCCTGTCTATAACGAGTAAGTCACATCACGGCCAGTTTTCATCACTGAACAGCAATAGTCTCAATTTGGTAGTTGCCTTGTCATCGTAGGTGTTCAGTACGACCTCTGTAACTATTGGCCTTTCAAATAGTAATACTATTACTAATATTCGGCGGTGCTGCATGCTACCGGCTGAACCAATATATTGTCTATTCAGCTTCTGCGATGCACCGCTAACATCGTCAACTTTGCCTAGTCCAATATGCAGCAAATTTTCAAAAGGAAAACAGTTATCTAGATTTGAACCTGAATATTCAACGTAGAGACTGTTTTATTTATTCAGTTTTCAAAACTTAAATATCCAACTTAGATGCTAGTGCATGTGGGTCCCCTGTGGCGTGGTGTGCCGCTCGGTTATATCAGCAATAAGTGTAGAACATTGTTCAGTCTCTCATGTTGCCTGGTCCTTTTTTACCTGTAGAACAAGGACGAGACCATCAAGTTGAGGCGTGGCATGGCGTGGTGTTATATCAGCAATAAATGTAGGACTTTGTTTATTCTCTCATGTTGCCAGGTCCTAAGGTGGGCAATGCCTTTTACGTGTAGAACAAGGATGACACCGTCAAGTTGAGGCATGGTGTGGCATGGCGTTATATCAGCAATAAGTGTAGAACTTTGTTTAGTCTCTCATGTTGCCTGGTCCTAAGGCGGGCGATGTATTTTACTTGTAGAACAAGGACGAGACCATCAAGTTGAGGCATGGCATGGCGTGGCGTTATATCAGCAATAAGTGTAGAACGTTGTTTAGTCTGTCATGTTCCTTGGTCTTAAGGCGGACGATGTATTTTACCTGTAGAACAAGGATGAGACTGTCAACTTGAGGTGTGGCATGACGTTATATCGGCAATAAGTGTAGAACTTTGTTTAGTCTCTCAGGTTGCCTGGTCCTAAGGCGGGCGATGCATTTTACCTGTGGAACAAAGACGAGACCATCAACTTGAGGCATGGTTTGGTGTTATATCAGCAATAAGTGTAGAACTTTGTTCAGTCTCTCAGGTTGCCTGGGCCTAAGGCGGGCGATGCATTTTCCCTGTAGAACAAGGAGGAGACCGCCAACTTGAGGCGTGGCATTGCGTTATATCAGCAATAAGTGTAGACCTTTGCTTAGTCTCCCATGTTGCCTGGTCCTAAGGCGAGCAATGCATTTTACCTGTAGAACAAGGAGACCGCCAACTTGAGGCGTGACATTGTGTTATATCAGCAATAAGTGTAGAACTTTGTTTAGTCTCTCATGTTGCCTGGTCCTAAGACGGGCGATGTATTTTACCTGTAGAACAAGGACGACACCGTCAACTTGAGGCGTGGCATGGCGTTATATCAGCAATAAGTGTAGAACTTTGTTTATTCTCTCAGGTTGCCTGGTCCTAAGGCGGGCGATTCATTTTACCTGTAGAACAATGACGAGGTCGTCAAGTTAAGGTGTGCCGTGGTGTGCCGTTATATCGGCAATAAGTGTAGAACTTTGTTTAGTCTCTCATGTTGCCTGGTCCTAAGAAGGCGAGGCATTTTACCTGTAGGACTAGGAGAAGGCTGTCAAGATTGCACTGGTGCCCGCATTTTACCTGTAGAACAAGGACGAGACCGTCAAGCTGAGGCATGTCGTGGCATGCCATTATTATCAGCAATAAGTGTAGAATTTTGTTTAGTCTCTCATGTTGCCTGGTCCTAAGGCGGGGGAGGCATTTTACCTGTAGGACGAGATGTCAAGTTGAGGCATGGCATGGCTTGCCGTTATATCAGCAATAAGTGTAGAACTTTGTTTAGTCTCTCATGTTGCCTGGTCCTAAGGCGGGCGAGGCATGTTACCTGTAGGACTAGGAGAAGGCCGTCAAGTTTGCACTGGTGCCGCGCGTTTATGGCGAGACCGCGCCGTGCCAGGGCCTGGTGCGCCGGTAATGGTCATATCTACATGGCGCGCTCACGGCCATTTTTATTTATTCGCGCGTCGCGCTGTAATACCACCCACCTATACACCACTCAACGGGCGCGTGTTGAGCTGCTCGGAGCACATTGAACTAGCCGTTAGAGAATGCCAGTGGGAATGGTGCTACCACACCCATCACACCCACCACACCCACCACACCCACCACACCCACCACACCTATCACACCCACCACACCCACCACAAACCACCACATCCACCACACCTATCACACCCACCACACCCACCACACCCATCACACACACCACACCCATCACACCCACCACAAACCACCACATCCACCACACCTATCACACCCACCACACCCATAACACCCATCACACACACCACACCCATCACATCCACCACACCCATCACACCCACCACACCCATCACACCCACCACACCCATCACACCCACCACACCCATCACACCCACCACACCCATCACACCCACCACACCATCACACCCATCACATCTATCACACCCACCACACCCATCACACCCATCACACCCACCACACCCACCACACCAACCACACCCACCACACCCATCACACCCATCACACCCACCACACCCATCACACCCACCACATCCACCACACCCATCACACCCACCACACCCATCACACCTCTGGGTGTGAGGTGTGGGAGAGAGGGTCGGAAAGAGGGTGGGGCAGGAAGGGGGGATGAGGGTGGGGGAGGAAGAGGAAGGGGTAGGGGGGAGGAAGGCAGGGGGAGGAAGGCAGGGACAGGGTAGGGAGAGGAACGCAGGGACAGGGTGGGGGGAGGAAGGCATGGATATGGTGAGGGGGGAGGAAGGCAGTGACAGAGTGGGGAGGAAGGCAGGGACATGGTGGGGGGAGGACAGCAGGGACAGGGTGGGGGGAGGACAGCAGGTACAGGGTGGGGGGATGAAGGCAGGGACAGAGTGGGGAAAGGGGATAGGGAGGAGGGGAGCAGCTCGTTGGGCGGTGGCTTTAAATCCAAGGCTAATCTGACAGTGATCGACGTCCCACACAACGTCACGCGCACACTTACACGCACGCGCATGGAGCACGCGCACATGACTCCCACGGCTCAGCGACCACATGGCCCGGCTTGGCCTCTCATAGAGATAGTAATCTGGTATCCTTGGAGCGGGAACCTGCTCCTCTGTCCCCCTCCCCCCCTCTCCCATCCTCCCCCTCCTCCCCCTTCTCCACCTCCTCCCCCTTCTCCCCTCCCCCTCTTCCTCCTCCCACACCATTCCCCATATGCAGATAACACCCATAGTAGCAGCCGGCCTCTGAGCAACACCTTCTTATCACCTAGTTAAACCCGCCGCTATCAGCGATAACAACACGCCGATTGGCTGCCGAGGCTCCCGGAATCGATTCGGCGTTCAGTGCGCTGACTGCGAACCGATGCCATTGTGCCAGTAGGAGCCGTTCAGTCTATTTATTAACTGCAAAGTATCAGTTCCATATCTATATTGGCGCGGCGCCACCTAGCCAGATTCGGTTACGAGGCAGGCGCGGGCGCATGCGCGTTCATGCATTGCATTCACCGCGCAGTCTCGCGAACTCTACGCACCGCCATGCCATCCGCCGTTATTGATCGCTCTGTAGCCAATTTCTTCGCGTAATGTTGTCGGAGTTTTACGTCCTGGCAATATCTACGGTCATACCGGGATGGGTACCGACGTGTAATAGTGCACAATCATGGTGACTTCATAGCGCTGCCCCATTGGGAAATCGGCACTATTACCCGATATCCCACTCAGTCACATTATCCTGACACTGAGCTAACCAATCCTAGCAATATCTATGGTCACATCGGGATGGGTACCGACTTGTAAGAGTGCACACTCATGGTGACTTCATAGTGCTGCCCCATTGGGAAATAAGCACTATGACTGGATATCCCACTCAGTCGCATTATCCTGACACTGAGCTAACCAATCCTTGCCCTATCCTTTTATTTAATGCCGAGCGCCAGGCCAGGAAGCAACATTTTATAAGTCATTGGTTTGCCTCGACTGGGAACCAAACTCACCCCCCGCATGTGAGGCCTGCGTTCTACCAATTCGGCCACCGTGCCTGGTCTCTCCCCGCAAAGTGTTGCGGTATTTGAATAAAGACGCCAGCGCAAAAAAAAAAAGGGGAGGGTGGTGGAAAGCTAATGGAGAGACATTTGTGTTTGTTTACTGTTTACTCCTCCCCTGTGCTCACCCATAAATAGCCAAGCTGCCCCCAGGGAGTTGAGGGAGAGTAATTTCCTAACACTGCTAAGGCCACGGAACATTATAGGCGATACTTTTAGAGTTTGTAGTCTGATGACAGTATCATATTTCGACGTCAAAATACTCACTGAGATATTTGATCCTACATTTAATTTGTATTGTAGATACTGCTGCAGTTATTAAGCCTTTATTGCTGCATCGAAGGGAATATTAAAGCTGCATAGTCCGATGAAATATCAAATTGCCAAAACTAAACCAATTATCTAGATTTTATTTGACATATCTAACTTAGATACTGATGCACTTATTGAGCATTTGTTTCTGCATAGAAGGCAATACTGAGTCAATTTAACAGAACCTGTTACTGCAGAAGTCTATGGTGCCAGAGTTTTGGCAGGCTTGCCAAAACTCATTTTCCATGCTTGCACTCAAAATATCTAAAAAGTTTACAATTTAAAATAAAAGTAACTTTGAACTAATGTAAAGTACATACTAGTGATCGATCTAATATATTTATCTCAGAAAAAAATACAGAAATTCAAAACCATCGGACTCTGCAACTTTAAGCCAATTTTATAGAAGCTTTGATGACAGAATTTTGATGTAAGTTAGACATCTAGTATTAAATCTAGTTAATTGTTTTGAGTTGATTAATTTGTTGCTTTCATCGGTATATGCAGCTTTAACTGTTGACAAGTGAAAACAAGCTAATTTAATTCATAGACAGGTCAAAATGCAGGACACCATAAGTGGTAGAACTTAGAAGTAGCATCCATTGATCTAGTATTCTTCAAGTGCAGCAATCTTCTCTCTTGGTTGTCAATAGGTGACGATGGTTGCAGCAACTCATCATATCGTTTGAACCAATCGATGACTGATGAATCCAATTTGTGCTGGTAATGTGCGGTTGCACATTGGACATGTATGTGTGTGTAGCTGCATTCAGAGAGTCTGGTGGGTGGTGACGCAGACAATCTTGGATCTGCTGATGCTTTTAGCTTGAGATATATATACAGGACAACCCCGTTAAACCAAGCTCGGTTAAACCAAACGATTGGTTAATCCAAACTTTTTTTCGCCGGCCTGGCAAAATACTACCATTTATCATATAAAAAAGTTGGTTGAATCAAGTCGGTTAATCCAAATTATCCGTTAATCCAAACAAAATTGTCGGGCCCCAGGCCACTCCAGTATGGTTAAACCAAACTTTCATGTGGTTATAAGGTCATCTGAGACCCCACTGACTTTTTATATGATAAATGGTAGTATTTTGCCAGGCCGCAGACAAAATTTTGGATTAACCAATCGTTTGGTTTAACAGAGCTTGCTTTAATGGGTTTATACTGTACATACATAAAATACAATAATCAAAGTGTCCACATACCATGTGCAATACACGCTCACTCAAAGTCAAAGCCAAAGCTCGGTTAAACCAATGATCGGTTAATCCAAACAAATTTCTAGGGTCCCTTCAAGTTTGGTTTAATGGGGCTATGCTGTATATATGATCAGTTTCAATCCATGCTGTGCCTTTGCGAATAAGAAGCACACCATGAACTCTGCTGAGCAGTCGGTGAGGTGAGCAGTTCACTGTCAGCGAGACATTGCGGGCTGGAATTGCTCAATGAGTGTTTGCCTGTGAGCAGGGCGGTACTTGCCGGCAACCAGCGCACTAAGAAGAGCAGCTCATTATTCCACAAATTATGGGGCAATTATGCAGTGAACACAAATCACCAGCGCGGATTCATTAGGACCATTAATGTAAACTCAATTGAATCAGGTGACCATTAATCCATGATGAAACCTGGGTCGAGAACCCCCCCAACTTAAACGTTGGTTGGAAAGTAGGTTTCTCTCAATCTTTCCATTTTAATTAATCGCGTATAGGGGCCAGACGGGATGGCCGAATGGGTTGAGCGTCTGTCTCCCGTTTTGGTAGATCGTGGGGTTTGAACACTGGTCGAGTCAAACCAGTGACTTGAAAATGTATACTTATCACCTCTGAGCCAGTTGCTCGGCATTATTAGGATAGGGCAAGCAATTTTGGGCTCCGTGTCAGGAGAATGTGACTGAGTGGGATATCAGGTTATGGTGCTGGTGGCCTAGTCTCCCAGTGGGGCCGCACTATAAACTCACCATGCGGACGCACTGTCACAAGTCGGTACCTGATTTGACCTTAGACGTCGCCTGGACGCAAAACTCACAACAACCAACCAATCAGAAAAAATCCTCCAGTGCGACTGACACTGGTCAACATCTGGGAGAGTCGAGGTGGGCGAGATGGCGCCACCGGTAGAGTGTTGTATCTTAAGGCCCTGTCACATTACGGCGTATGGCGGGAGCGTATGGCGGCGTAGCGGCTTACGTCATATACGTCGCCATACGCCGCATACGCTACGCATACGCCGCCAGTGCCGCAACACGCCGGCGTATGTGAAGCCTATGATGCATACGCCGCCATACGCTTTCATAAATCCGTCCGTCCAAATTTTTTTGTGCATGCTCAAAAAAACGCGACCTATGAGGGCGTATGGCCCATACTGTCAAAAAATGTCACAGCACGCTCCCATACGCTCCCATACGCTACGCATACGCTACGCATACGCTACGCATACGCTCTTCATACGCTCCTCATACGCTCAAACACACCCGAAAGTGGCACCCGATGGCGTACGTAGGTTTTCAATACGCTCCCGCCATACGCCGTAATGTGACAGCCCCTTTACGGAGGATAACAATAATAATAATAAGTAATATTACCTTGCGAATCTTCATACTCGCATAATACTTTATGCATCACATATATTATAAGTTAATAGGATGGCACACGTCTCATTTGCTCAATGTCAGAATAATGTGACCTAATTAGGAAATTGGGTCATGTAGACATCAGCTCTGTCTCACAGTAGGATAGCACTATAGATTGGCCATGAGTGTCCACTGTCACAAGTCACTACACATCCACCTAGGACATTATAATGTTGCCAGGGTTTAAACCAACAACGAGCCAGCATTTAGGTTAGAATGTCATTTAGTATCTACTAATCTAGTGTCCGTCTTCAGTCCGCCATAGGATTGTGTAGAGAAATATCGGGTTTGAAAACCGTTTGCGTAATTTATTTGAAATATCACGTAAAAGTATTAATGAAATATGACTGACCAATCGGGTGGCCGGAAAGATTTTGCCCATGTTCGCACATGGCGCCACCAACCTGGTTTCTTCGAGTCTCGGCTCACGTTATGTCGATTACTTTGTCAACTTTTACGCTGCTGTCACAGTTTAAAACCGTAGTTAATTAATCAAACAATCAATCACATATGTCCAGCGAATATTTATACTATTGTACACCTTTTTAACTGGATCACCAGAAATAGGAACAAACGCCAAAAGTTCCGGTACCCAGCCAGACAGTACCGATGGGGAAAAGACGGGATGGCCGAATGAGTTGAGCGTCCATCTCCCGCTTTCGTAGATCGTGGGATTCAAACACTGGCCGAGTCAAACCAATGACTTGAAAATTGATGCTTGTCAATTCCTAGCCAGGCACTCGGCATTATTAGCATAGGGCAAGGACTGGGTGGCTCAGTCTCAGGATAATGTGACTGAGTGGGATATCAGGTCATGGTGCTAGTGGCCTGGTCTCACAGTGGGGCAGCACTAGAACATTGCCATGAGTGTGCACTCCTCACATGTCACACTGACAAGTCTTGATATGCAGCTAAATGTTGCCAGGACGTAAAACTTCAACTAAACAACCAACTAACCAAACACTGGCGTGGCGTGGCCTGGCCGCTTTAAGGCCTGTGGTCACCGCAGCCCCAGCCCAGTGTGGCGGTTTCAGCTCGTTCCCGTGCTCAGCCGTGTCCCGTTGCTTCTGCGCATGCATGGATTTCGCATCAACTCAGGTTCACCCGAGACACTTATTGGCGCATGCGCACATCCTACAAACTCGGGTCGAATAATCGAATACGATCGGGTGGACAATTTGTTCTTTTTTTTTAATAACCGATAAAAGTACAGCAAGATAGGATTTAAAGTATTTTATGATGGCCTAGTTTACCTATATTTCCATTTCATTAATCTAAGTTATTCTTTTTTTGCACACGGCACGTGTATTTGTTGACTCCACTCGCCGTGTTCTATTTGAAATTCTGACCACTCGGATGACCCGAGTCGCCCGGGTTGTGTTAATCGATTACGGCCATGTTTATTAGATTCTGACGCATGCGCAGAAGCGATGGACACGGCTGAGCACGGGAACACGCTGAAACCGCCACACCGGTGTGGGAGGGAGCCTCTGGACCAGTATTGATGTGTGGGGTCGGGGCGGGGGGGGGGGGGGGGTAGCAGCAGGGCAGGCTGGGCTCGGCTGCCATAGGAGACCTGTCCATCTGAGTGAGGCATGCGCGTTGTTTGTTCCTTAATGCTGTTTGCCCAGATCGAGTGCGGCCCAGTGCAGACTTTTTATCATTGCGCGCCGACAGTAATTGGTGTGGACCACTAGGGGGAGTGATCTGTCCACCTGCCAGTGCCCCCTCACCGACCCAGCCATCTTTTTTTTATCTTGTCCGTTTTATCACCACACATTACACCCCCGGACTCCTCCAGGGTGTTTGCGAACAGGATACCTACACCACGCAATGCCTGACCCCTCAGCCCACCCCTCTGACGGGAAGGCCAAATGAGGTGAGCGTCCGTCTACCATTTTGGTAGATCGTGGGATTCAAATCCACAGGTTTGAACCCTGGTTGATTCAAACCAATGACTTAAAAATTGATACTTGTGACTTCCTAGACAGGCGTTTGGCATTATTAATATAGGGCAAAGACTGGTTGGCTCACTGTCACTGTGTCAGGATAATGGGGCTATTGGGTCTTGATCCTGGTGGCCTGGTCTCCCAGTGGGGCCGCACTATGAAGTCGCCAATGCTAGCAGACTGTTTGTTATAAGTCGGTACCCATCCTAATATGACCGCAGATGTTGCTTGGACGTGAAGTAACAAACAAGCAAAACAATTTGATCGTTTCTGTGTTACTACCACACAATAGATCCGGACTATTCCATGATGTCTGCGACCTACATCACCAAAGTGTCCCACACCCACACCCACACCCACACCCACACCCACACTCTCCAACTCACCTTCTAACATACCCTCCAACCCATGCATTGGCAGTGTAATTGTCAACCCCATACTTCATATAGAGATGTCTGCTCCCCACACACCCACACCCACACCCACCCACACCTCTTCCAACCCATGCATTGTCAGTGTAAGTGTCAACCCCGTACTTCATATAGAGCTATCTGCTCCCCACGCACCCACACCAACGCCCCACACCCTCCAACCCATGCATTGTCAGTGTAACTGTAAGTGTCAACCCATACTTCATATAGAGCTATCTGCTCCTCCCTCCAATGCTGTGTTAGTAACGCTATATGGCGAGCAGCTCATGACGTCACGCCATGCTAGTGTGCCTGCTTCCAATACCCGAGCAACCCGAGAGCATGATATGAGAGAGACTCACGTGCACTGGGCGTTGCCTCCAGGGTTGCTGGTCTGATTGATTGGGGACGCCTGCTTTTCTTGTCTCGCTGCTCTGAGCTGCTCACACATCCAATTACCTGTGCCTGTGATCTCTTTGATGTGTGCATAGGACTGGGCCCGTAGAAATGGCGAGTTAGTGATGTGTTGGATACTAGGTTTTTTTTTGTTCTGCTCTTATTCTTCTGCTGGGATATTTCTGTGTATTTGCAAAAGTAGGTCATGTTCTCTGTGGATGCTGGATCCGGTGGTGGCCAAATCGGTAAAAGAGCAGGTCACGCGTATGGAAGGTTGGGAGTCCTGGTCGAGTGAAACCCAATGACTTAGCAAATTTATACTTGTCACTAGCTAGTGTCACAGTTGTTATTACTAGGATAGGGCAAGGACTGGTTAGGTCAATATCAGGATAATGTGACTGAGTGGGGAAATTGGGTCATGATGCTATCAGGGTGATCTCGCTGTGAAGCAGTGCTATAGAGTTGCCCTGACTGCACACTGTCACAAGTCAGTACCTGTCGTGACAACACCTTAAATGTTCCCAGGGCAGTAAACCACAACAAACAAACAAATGTCAGTGCAATACATTGCCACATGGTCCACCAACCTATCCATATCTAGTGAATGGCAGCTACATTCTAAAGGGCCCAGTCCTTACATGCGGCATGCGGTATGCGAATGCCATGATTCCTTAGACGCGGTATGCGGCACACAACTGGCTATATTTAAAAAATAAAAATGAACAATTATTCTCCATACTGCTCTGTATATGACCAAATATTGCATTTATATCTATGTAACTTTTTCTACGTCACATGGGGGTTCCTACCTTTATTAAAGCCAAATTATAGATAAGTATTCATATTTCTGTGCATATGGTAGCATTTTTAGCTTTCCCCTAACCATATGTCTCCTGGGTTCCCAGCTCACTATGTGTTTCCCCTCCTCACCCCTGTGTGAGACCATTCCGTAATGCTCAGTCGCCTCTCCTAGTGTTAAACTAATGGACACCTCAGACTCAGGTTTCTGCATACCGCATCCCGCACCGATCGCTACAGGGACCGATCGGAAAATGCATTCGCATTCGCATACCGCATGTAAGGAATGTAGCCCATAGGTTTCAAGGTGTCTCGATTTTTTGTCGCATTCGCATACCGCATACCGCATGTAAGGAATGTACCCTTGAGCCTGACACACACATACAAACTATTTAATATAATATATATGAATATGCCCTCATTTCTTTCCGTTTTAACAAATTACAATCTGTAATGTTATTATCTTAATGCCAGGAGTAATGCCAGCAGTAATTGATCTTCCCTTCTTCACGATGCCAAGTCGGTGTCGTTTACTTAAGACATTTCTTTCCCTGATTGCTTCAGCTATTTGTAAGTTAATTAAAGTTGCATAGTCCGATGGTTTTGAATTTCTGTATTTTTTCTGAGATAAATATATTAGACCGATCACTAGTATCTACTTTACATTAGTTTAAAGTTACTTTTATTTTACATGGTAACCGTTTGAGATATTTTGAGTGCAAACATGGAAAATTAGTTTTGGCAAGCTTGCCAAAACTGGCACCATAGACTTCTGCAGTAACAGGTTCTGTTAAATTGACCCAGTATTGCCTTCTACGCAGAAACAAATGCTTAATAAGTGCATCAATATATAAGTTAAATATGTAAAATCAAAACTAGATAATTGGTTTGGTTTTGAAGATTTGACATTTCATCGGACTATGCAGCTTTAATTCAATACTAAATTTGTTTTTTGTTTTGACTTTGTACCAGAGACTTGTCTGCAGGTCGTACCTAAGATGCCTGTATTACTAATGCAGCTCTTCTCCAACTGCAATCTTTCCCAAGAAATTATCTTTGTCCTGGATATAAAACTAAGGACTATCACAGAGGAAGATGGTATCTAACTGGGGTACAGACAATATGTAGCCATGGCGACTAATTATATATATATATATATATATATATATATATATATATATATGTATGTATGTATATATATATAATCATAGTAAAGCTTCTCTAAATCGGCCGACTGACTTTAAATGGTCCTTTTGGGAAAGGTGGTTGGTTTAGGGAGTTTTTTAAAATCATTTCAATGGTATTGTCAATTTGTATGGGCAATCGTTTTGGACCCAAATAAAGCGATCGAGTTAGGGGTGGGGTAGATCTGTGGAGGTGGTCGGTTAGAGAGGTTTTACTGTGTATATATATATATATATATATATAAATATATATATATATATATATTTCAGTACCTAAAATGGATGTATTATATATATATGTATATATATATAACATATATATATATACATATATAATACATCCATTTTAGATACTGGACTGCTTGAATAAAAGCTCATGGATGGTGGAGCTGTTCACTGTTAGTTTTAAAACATTGCATTAGAATTACTGGTCCATTATTTTAAGGATAATTTATGTGGACCTGGCGTCTTTCTCTTTGTTTCCGAATATGGTTTAACTGTTGTTTACAAATGTTTTATTTAGGATATGATGAATATTAAATATTTAATAAGCTGTTTAATCAGCATTGTTCTAAATAGCCAATATATTGGTATTGCAACTTTTTTCTCTCCAAATAGGGCCGAACTCTTCACAACTATTTTATTTGGATGTGATTAATAATAATAATAATATCTAAAAATCTGTTTAATCACTATTGTTGTAAATAACCAAATACGTTGGTATTTAAATCATTTTTCTCTTTTTTCCCTCTCCCTCTTTGTCTGCAAACAGGGCCGAACTCTTCCCAGCGGCGACGAGGCCGGCAGACCTACAGCCGCTACCAGACGCTGGAGCTGGAGAAGGAGTTCCAGTTCAACCATTACCTCACACGCAAGCGCAGGATAGAGATCGCGCACGCGCTGTGCTTGACAGAGAGACAAATCAAAATCTGGTTTCAGAACAGGCGAATGAAACTAAAGAAAGAACGGCAGCAAATCAAAGACTTAAATGACAGTGACACAAACGTTGCCCACGGTAAGAAAGATGAGCTTGAGGGAAAAGACGACGAAGAAGACGCCAAGTCCTTGGACGACGAGCTCAAAAAGGACTAAGCGTATGTCATCAGGCGCATGTGGAGGGCGGTGCACACACCGGCTCGACAAGCACCAGACAGAGACGCCATGGTCGGACACTTCCGGTGGTTGCACACCTCACTTCCGGTTGACGCACAATGCACTTCCGGTGGAGAAGACGCGCCGCCTGGGACTTCCTACTGATACCCGCTGCCGCTGCTGACAGAGCCCCTACTACTCACCTCCCCCCCCCCCCCGCCTCCACAACCCTCCCTCCCACCGTGACGACACCACCTGAACACTTGTAATGACGTCACGTACGCGTCACTGATGACCTTTTACCTCTCGCGCATCTTGATCACTATGGTGCTCAGACGAGCCACTCCTCCCCCCGTTAGATGTCGCCACTGTTATGTGGGTCTACTGCCCGAAGCACCTAGCGCCAAAGAACCATCCACCACATGCATCCATCAGTTCCTTGTGTACGGCTTTTCATTTCGTCCCCCTTGCTTTTAAAGCAGAGCCTTTAGTTGTGCCTAACCTGAAAGTATTCGCGGGAGTAACAGGAAAGAGAGCTTTTTAAACAGAAAAAAAACTATTCGGATTACTAAATTAATATTCTGAATTGGGAGCTATATAATTTTGCCATTAAGACAAAAGAATGCCCAGCTTCCAAACGATCCAGTTCTCTCTTGTAGTTTGATACTAACAAAAAATGTCACCCAAAATATGCCGTCTTGATATGACCGTAACTGTTTCCAGGACGTAAAACTCCAACAACCAACCAACCTAAAATATGTGTAATCTAAAAATCCATGTGAGCTATTGACAATATTCGCGCCACTGGTGAAGGTTTGGGCCGGTGGTGGCGCCACCGGTCCCAGGGGTGGTTTACCCCTAGACTAGTACACATCATCGCAGTTGTTAATAATAGGACAATATAAGAATTGTCCCATACGCGCCTTTATACTCGCATAATCCTTATACATCTCATATATTCATATTTATTTTGGATGACATTTTATGTGTATAACTTTAAAAGCGAAGACTGGCTTGTATATAATTATAATGCAGAATGTACATAATAATATAATATATATAATATATATAATATACATGCAATATTTATGTGCTGTACATCACATATATAATACATGTGTATATATATATGATATATTGTATTTTCTATTTGAGAAATATAAATTTAACAAGAACCTCCCCCGCAAATATTGTCATACATTATACAAACCCGCAACCCACCGCCCCCCCCCCCCCTCCCACTCGGCGTCTCTACCATGCTTTTCCCTTCCATCTTAGATGTAGAGCGTGTGCTTGTAACCCCGCTTTCTCTTCTAGCTTGTGTAGTACCCCCCCCCCCCCCCCCCCCGCTCACCCCGCCAACCCTCTCTTAACCCATGGCAAATCTTGGCGCACCAGGCCTCGGGTGAGACAGCAGACTATAGAATAGGCCTACATTGGTTGGCATATGAAGGGGGTGTCGAATCAGAGCGATTCGGGGAGGCAGCTGTGAGAGTCTTAGTGGGAAGAACTGACGCGAACTGGGGACACAGCAGCCAACAGGCTACTTGCAGTAATACAACCCTACAAGAATCTTTGCTGGAGAAGAACACTTCCATGACACTCTTTCCGTACAAACTGCGCTGGCTTCAGAAAACACAAAGCAGAGCGACTTACCTATCTAACTACCTACAGCTAAGACTGGTGCACTTTGATAGGCTCTTACTGTGCTGGGACTTGAAACCTGGTTGGTAGTGTTTGCTGAAGTCGCGACTCTGCTGTCGAAATTTATTGGGGGTAAAAGGAAATCTGGCAGAATGAGACAGATAAAATATTGTTGTCATTCGATTGTGTGGAACTAAGTGTATATTATATAATCACGGTGGTGATTATGATTGTGATTATGAGAATCTTTCTGCCTAAGTACCCCTGTGTTGATTGGGCTAATTTGTACCTGTATATTGTATTTTACCTCGTGGTTCTTGGAAACAAAATAACAATCCTGTTATTCGGGCGCTCTTTTACCCGAGCTATAATAGGACCGTTATCTAAAAATGCGCAAATGTTTTTTTTAGAGAAAACCAATGGCAAATCATGCAATTTTTTCTGTGGACAATTTGTGTCTGTTTACCTTCGATAATGCGCAGGTTGATCTTACCTTGATGTATATTCAGCATTTTACCAGGGTAAATGTGTGACTGACTGCAAATGTTAGGGACACATTGGAAGTAAGCCAACTCCTAATAATTAAAAAGTGTATAAGTGTGTGTGTATATTAGATATGTACCTATGTGATATATACATATACTTATAAAGAATGGGTGAACATGACATGCAAAACAATCAACTCCTAAATACTAAACAAAAACTAAAAAGTATATAAGTGTGTGTATATATTAGATATGCACCTGTGTGTTATATACATATACTTATAAACAATGGCTTCACATTACATGCAAACAAGACAACTCCTAACAGTTAAAAAGTGTATAAGTGTGTGTATATATTAGATATGTACCTATGTGATATATACAGATACCTACAAACAATGGCTTCACATTACATGCAAACAAGACTAACCTAATAATTAAAATAAACCTAAAGCAGGAAGACAACAACACAAAACACACATACAAAAAAAAAACAACAACGAGGTGTAATATATGTGAGTAGAGTCTCACTGCTACGCGGTCTTCAGGGCCGGTGTGACTAATGCTAGGTACACACCTAACGTTTTTCCGCACCCACCTACCGTATACGATCTAAAACTGCCCAAAAGTCGTGAGGTGTGCACTCCCCTAGCACGCCTACCGATTGCGATTCACAACTTTTTAGGGCTAAAACTGCTTCCTTACGATTGCGATTCGCGATTCGAAAAATGAATCGGCCCGTTTTCAGTTTTAAGCGGGTCGGGTCACGAGTTTTAGTGCGCGAGTCGTAAACGGTGGGTGTGTACCTAGCATAACACAGTACAGAACATTCTGATTTATTATTTGGTGATGGGACATGCACCAAGGAATAATAGTAGAGCCCACACTTGTAGTACCAGGGCTGCCTCCTCCACGTGTAGCCAGGTCCTGTGGCTGCCGGCATGCTAGTGGAAGAAACGTGGAGCTGGCATGCACCAGCTACACTACACCTGTGACCCACACACGACAAGGGCCTGCTCCTGAATGCTGTGCTTGAGCAAGCACTGGCACTTAATGGGAACTTTCAGGAGTCGCCCCCCCCCCCCACCCCCACCCCCGATGCAGTATGTGCAGTGCATCTACCTACCTATTGTGGTTGTACCTTTTGTGTGAGTGTGATGGTTCCGTGGAGAGGGGTAGGTTGGTGGATGGGAGGTATGTGTGTGTAGGTGGTGGCGGGTGGGGCGACAGTGTTCTCAGCACAGTGTTCTCGGGGATTTATGCGTTGGGGACAGGTCAAGGTGTGGCCGGTCATCGCACAGGTGTGAAGAGTAGTGCTGGGGCATTTGCCCTTTTACTTGCAACCACCGCACACCAGGTGCGTGGCCAACGCCCTGTGTACGGCCGACCGGAAGTAACCCTGATAGGAGGTAGGCTGCGTCCATTGTCACCCTCTCCCCATCAACTGGCGCGACCTGACCTCTACCGGCAGTCTCGTGCGATAGGTTGGGACTGGGAGGGGTGGTGGGGGTGCGTCAAACCACAGGGACTCTGTAATGGGATACTATACAAAATTGCTTTAAATGAAATTTAACACATTTCTAATTTAGACACATAAATACGATTATGTGTATGTGAAAGGTTTGGTCGCAAAAACCAACAAATGCCATTTGAGCCGAAATAAAACCGTGATTAATACGGTTGAGCTGAAGCTGCCATTAATTCCAATAATCCTAATCTTGTTTTTCACCGAAGCTGCCATATCCCCTATGCAACGCCCTACTCAATACGGAATTGATAGACTTTAACTGAAAACCATAATGACTTTGACTGGAAACGATAACAATACATTATATTTTAGAGAACAAAGCTCAAATTGATTTGCCAGTCTTTGCGCCCGAACCTTTCTTGCGTATATATAATATAATATGTCCACACCAACTGTAGAAATAGGCACCTGTGGGGGAAGGAGGAGCAATACATACATACATACATACATACATGCATACATACATACATACATACATACGTACGCACATACACACACATATACATACATATACATACATACATATACATACATATACATACATATACATACATACATATACATACATACATACATACATACATACATACATACATACATACATACATACATACATACATACACACACACACACACATAGTTTTCTGGACAGTCATTAGGGCTGGGGTTACACTTGCTATTTCATATGTCGAACTTATTAGTTGCCGTCCCAACTCTGGATTAAAAAATAAGGAGGTCTCTGACCACCTTTTGGGTAACAAGACTGAGATTGAAAAGCTTGTCATTTAGTCCATGTCTCATGCATACCTTTTGAGTAGTGAGCTCTGTGTGTTGTTATCCTCAGTGCGTCATTGTTTGTTTGGTTATCTCTGGTTTGTTGGTTGGCTGGTGTAACCAGCCCGCTGATCGACGAACTGTTAGTGTTACATATATAAATACGAAATGCTTTAAAATCGGTCGAACCCCACACTGGTTATATTACAATGATACCCACACTGACTGAGAAGGAAGAAAGCCCGGATTTGAGTGAGTGAGTGAGTGAGTGAGATAATGATTGTGTTTCCTTTGTCTTGTTTTAGAGAACAAAACTGATTAATGCCTTCGTCACAAATGATCTGCGGCATGTTGGTGTCTGGGAGTCCCCAACATTGCCATAACCGTGCGGTGACCACACGGTATCATACAGCAGCCGTGAGCCGATCTCAAAGTATTTTGCTCATTGCAGGCGCTAACGACTTTTTATAATTTGATATTAAACTTTTTTAGGAAATTGCAAGGCCATAGGCCACAACCACACCACATTTAGTATCGCAAGGTCACTCGCTGTATGATGGCCATGAGGTGACTTCAAGGTCACCTCAGAGTTTTTACCGGGTCTGGTGTGCCTAGAAAATCTAATGGCAGCTGCAATGACCATGAGGCCTCCTGACTGTCATCTCACCTCACTGTGGTCTTGCTACCTCCGTGAGATGGCTGTACGATGTTCTAAATATCATACGGCGGCCATACAGTGACTTTAGGGCTGCCATTCGATGGCCTAATGGCAACCGTATAGTTGTTAATTAGCGCCTTGTGGTCTCCTCACACATTTTGATTTCATGACTTTTACGATTGCCGAACGGACCCTGTAACATTTGTAGACATTTGTTCCGCAGCCCGCCAAACTGTACAATTTGTATATATATATAAAAAAGAAAATGAAAATTCCATCTGGAGACCGCAGAACGGTGCGGCGGCAGCATGATATGTGACCCAGGCATTACTAGGGATTCACGGTAGTGCCACTGGACGTGTGCAACACGGGTTTATAGTGTTTAGCCGAGTATGCCTGCCGCAAACTTAAATTTGGGGCAGTGTGAGTGTGTGCAGTAAGAACTGGGTAAATTATGGTTTTGCATATATTATGTGAATCACCCGCTTCATAGGAGGACGTGAACAGTGAAACAAAAACTAAACAACCTGATTATGATGAATCCACACGAGGTGAGAAACATGACATTTATTATTAATATTATTACAACTATTATTATTGGACCTATTTGGAAAAAAATGCGCAATTCTTATTCCAAATATACATATCGCTTCAGGTTTACAGTTGTGTACATGTACTTAATGTTTTTTTATATATGTTTTTTTTTTAGCATGTTCAAAATGAAGAAGAATAGAAGAAAAAAGGGTCCGGTTTTGGACGAGAGTTTAGAGTTCTTGAAGGCTGATAGCCAGCTGTACCTTCCAGACACTGGGAGGAGAAGGACACGTTGGCTGGCACCACAAGCTGGGTCTGGGGGGGGGGGGGGGTGGATGTGGGTGCAGGGCTTTGAGTTCAGTCCTTAGTTAGTTTGGTCCTGTTTCTTGCCCCATGTGGAAATCCTCGTGCAGATCACTAGAGTAGATTAAACTTGTCATGATATCTGCTGCGGTGCGGCCACCAACAAGTACAAACAATGGCATTTAATACGCACTCCCTGGGTGGCAAACTGAGCAGGAGCTTGAGCAGCTCATTGAGTAGCATACGCACCTCCTCCTGAACCAAGAGGAAACTCACTGAGCAGCTCATGGCGATGAGCTCCCCAAACTCTCAGGTACACAATGTGTAATGTTCCGTTGCATGTCATTGTGTTGTTTAATTCTTCGTCATTAGTGTAATTCCTAACTCCATGTCGTGCGTCCACCTGGAGACTCTCATGTCAGATATATGATATTCGTCTACGGTCGTATACTTGTGTATAAATATGGTTCCATTTTTTTTGTTCACTCTCTATCTCTCTCGGCCAATCACATGGCTGTCGAGACCTCTCGCCAAGGAGAGGAGGAGAGCGATCTTGCTTCTTACTCAATCACACTGAGATCAAAGTGGTCGTGTCTTCATATACTATTAAATAAACCTCTTGTAGGGAGGGAAATACAAATTTTAAAAAACACAAAAAAACAACAAATATGGGTGACCAGGGTGAAGGTGACATAGCGACATGCTGTGGTAAGGAAGGTATCCTGTTGAGAGTACAGTAGCACATTGTTTAAAATGTAGACTGCTAGATGCATCATACTAAATGCACATTTGAGCTAATATTACTGACATTGTCGTTTAATGTGAAACGGACAGAAATCCATGATCACTACTACTCTGATGTCTGCAATCAAGTAGTGTTTGAACGAAGGGTAATCTGTCCTTACTTCTCTAGTATTGATCTGTGCTTTGAGACTTTGTTCTTTTTTTATTGCAGTCGTGCGTTTTGTACACTGGGATATAGACTCCCGGAGAGAATATTAATTATTTTGGTAACATGGAGGACTTTTTGTACTATTCAGTGGGACAGAAGGGTTATTTAACGGTTAGTTGTCTCCGATGTTCTGATTGGCTCAGCCGCTGAAACGGGCGGTGACGTCATTATATCTATGTTGTCTTATTATCGCCCACAAGGCAATGTCGTGTTCAGTATGGAATCACAGATCATTATATCTAGGTATTACCAACATGGAAAAAGGAGAATATAACACACAAAAAGGAAAAGCCCATGTACACACACACATCTATTGTAACAGTCGGTGCCGAGTATGAAGCTTTAGTCTTGTGATCTTTTCAGTAGCCTGTTTATGCGTTGTTTACTCCGAAATGTCAACACCATTAACTAAGCATTATCAACGTGGCGAACGGCTAGAATTAATTAGAAAGAGGTCTTAGTTGCTTTAACAAACTCGGTGAAAAAAACCATCTAGGTACCTATAGAGTGAACGCTTTCATGTCCTAATAGCCCAATCTTGGTTGCCAATAATATTAACGACGATGATGTCTGTAATTATGCTAATTGCGTATCGAAGTGTCAATGTATACGTGTTTCTGTTATCGTAGTCTATTTGTTCATGGATGTTACTCTGTTTAAAGCGCCGACGACTTGTCAACTATTGATTGAGTGCAGGTTTTGGTTCGAACTACCCTCGTCATATCAAACATCTCCAACCGTACCTGCCCCACCCACCACTCCCACTCTAACTCAAGACAATGTTCTCTCATTCATTATAGTCAACACTTCACTTTCCTCTTCGAATGAACTGTGTTCCATTGTATACCTAAAAATAGTACCCATTTTATTTTTGGCGGTGAAAACAAAACACAAATATTGTTTCGTGGCACTTTTCCTTCTTTATTTTTCGTCGCAGGATACAATAATATTATTACATAACTTAATAATATTATTATATCACTCATTTAATCGGTTTATTATATTTTTTAGAATTAATTGAAAGTGTTATTATGGCATACTTCTTGCATATCTTTTACTGCTGATATTGAATATTTTGTTGATTCGTGAGATTACTAACAGAAACATTGAATGAGGGTATTCCCTCCTTCATTTTCTTTTCTCCGCATATCTTGTGTAATACACGATTTACGCGACGCATGCGCAGAGCATAATCGAGAATGGACTTGTGGGTCACAGAGTCTGTGGAGAGGCAATTGAGGCTTGGTTAACACTGGCTTCATATTGAGCAACTGACAGTCTTTTCAGCACAAATGTGGATTCATAGAAAAAACATACTTAACATTTTTTAATGATTTAAAAAAATTATAGCTGTATCCTATTGATTCATTGATTGATTGAAAAGCTTGATCGTCAATGTAAAACAACACCGTGACACACTGCCGACCCACAACACGAGTGTCATTGCCTTATCACCAGGTGTCGTACTAGTCGCGGAAATCGTGTGTTATTATTATTTCTAGCCGGGATTGGGTAGGGTTAGCCCAGTAGCTGGGAGGACCTACCTCGGTGGCTTATGACAGTGACTGTTGGTCTAATAGACACACAGTCGTGACCCCATGCTATTAACTGTTTACAGTTTCCAACAGATGTTGAATGGAAAGCCCATTGCTGATCATGTGATATTAATTGTCTCATCTATTCTTATGTTGGTTTCACATTGCCTTTTTACATGCTATCCGATTTAACCTTTAAATGCGCAATCAACGGAAGATCCTAAGGCAGGCTTCTTATACTTCACCTCTCCCTATATATATTATATATGTAATGTATATTATAGCCAACCCACAGTCGTAGAATACTATAATGCTAACTGATTTAGGACTTGCACCTCAACAGAGAACAAATGGTAGCCCTCCCCCCCCCCCCCCAAATACACACAAAATAAAAGAGAGAACAATAAGCTCAATAACGTGATCTCAACGTGAATTTCTATTGATGAGTAAGTATTCTTGGCATTATATGTGTGTAGTTTAACATAAGTACAATATCTCATTGGCATGGTCAGTTGTTATCACTATCAGTAGGGTGTGGCCTCACTGTGCCTATTACGCGTTGTTTGTGATATTATGTCAGGCACAGTGGGCCTACCCTCGGTATTTTCTTTTTTAAGTAAAGAATGTTGCATCTTCTATTAGCAGCGAGGTCAGACTGGCGAGAGGAGCAATTCAACACATTTTAGTCTACACACATGCTCAGTGGAAAGAAGAGAAACAAAAGATAAATAACAAAAAAAACATGCCCTTAATTGATCAGGACCCAACAGTCGGCAAAACCTTATTTGCACAACGGATACATGTTTTATTGTGGTTTTTTATTTTTGTATGGCGGCACAGAGAGCCTAAGCTAAACAATGTTTGTACAATATGACCAATGAATCGTGCGCAAGAGTAATAATATTGCTCCATGATGTATTGACCAAACCCTCGATTGTGGTAGTACTTTGTTGTTCAAAGTACAACTCCTGATAGTATCAATGCGCAAGATTATGATGCTGAGTTAGCACGGATGTTTTTTTCCTCTTTTATTAACTGTTTGTTATTTGTTTATTTCGTCAACGTGTTGTATATTGTACAGATGATTCATCAACTAGTCTCACAGTAATAGGCACCACCTGTAGGCAAAGGACATTGTCTTATATTCAGAAGAAGAAAATATGAGATGAGATAGGAGGGGAAAAAAATCTTTAAATGAGTAAATAATAATAAATACATTTTTAGGCTGGGGTCATGGTGGGTTAAATAAAATAAGTGTTAGGATTTTTGTGTTTGTTAATATCGTGAAGGAACTAGGGTTTCTGGACGATGGTGGGCTCTGTATAATGTATATCTGGTTTCCGGTCTAGAACCGGATGCAGTGGTGTGTATCCTGATCTTACTTGTACATGTGGCAGATATGTGTAGATTCACACCGATCCTAACCGTGGATAGTCATCATGATGGCTGGGTGCGCGATTCTACAAATACTAGGTATATATATATATGATATCACACTAATAAATTATTACAACATTTGTAAGCGAAACTTGTGCCTGCTTTGTGTCATCTTTTTTACCATTTCTGAGGAACTGATTTGAGAAATGTTGAGATAATTCCAATGTTTTTAAACACTATTTTGATTTGAGATACCTGTACCAGTAAAATTCTGATTCTGCCATTAGCTTATATGTCTTAATATGAAAAGGCTAAGTACATGGAAACATTGATATTGATAATCTGAAGACTAATGTGAGATTTAAAGCTGCATGCACCAATAAAGCATGAACTTTTCAAACCCAAAGACATTATCTAGGTTTGATTCTACTTATCTAACGTAGATACTTCTGCCTGTGTTACGCATTTTTGTCCATATTCAAAGGTATATTGAGCGTGGAATGCTTGCCAAAACTAATTTTGTGTTTGCATTTCAAGTATCTCAAAGGTTAGTCATTTAAAATAAATGTCACTTCAAACTAAAGTAAGGTAGATTATAACAATCAATTTAATAAACTTATCTCAGAAATTGAGAAATATCGCACTTTACTATTCCCAAATCTGATTGCTATTTTCAATTAAGTATTTATTGCATTGTTTTACATATTACATACATAAAAGTGCATGCATATCCAAAGTAGGTGGTCATGTAACAACAATCTGAAATATATATTTATATGTTAGTGAGCACACAAATGTCTAAGTTGGATACAGATCGCCAAGTCTTTTCCTTTTGAAAATATAACCTTAATATGTAGCTTTAATCAATGATGTGATCTTTTAATTACTTGACAAATGCCCCCAGAAGATCACGGTCAGAGCTGCATCTATTTCTCCAAGCCAAATATGTTTGAAATATAAAAAAAACCACCATCATCCTTTTCCTACTATCCGTTGCAGACTGGCGTCAAAGTCTGTTTGAGATAGGGGTTCTCAGTAAGCTACGTTCAATGACATTAGTTGTCGCCAGATCAGAATCAAATTGCCTAGCCAAAGCAATGTGTTCAAATTTGACACTTACTGCTACCTAGTCTGGCGCTCAGCAGTATTGAGATAGGAGAGTACCAGCAGAATAGGGGGAGTAATTGTCCATGATTGAAATCTCCCTTTGTTTAATGTTGCATAGTCCGATGGTTTTGAATTGATGTATTTTTTCTGAGATAAATATATTAGATCGATCACTAGTATCTACTTTACATTGGTTCAAAGTTACTTTTATTTTAAATGGCAAACTTTTGAGATATTTTGAGAGCAAACATGGAAAATTGGTTTTGGCAAGCTTGCCAAAGCTTTGACACCATAGACTTCTGCAGTAACAGGTTCTGTTAAATTGACTCAGTATTGCCTTCTACGCAGAAACAAATGCTTAATAAGGGCACCAGTATCTAAGTTGGATATGTAAAATCAAATCTAGATAGTTGGTTTGGTTTTGAAAATTTGATATTTCATCGGACTATGCAGCTTTAAAGTTGCATATTCCGATGGTTTTAAGTTTGTAATTTTTCTGTGATAAATATATTAAATTGATTGTTATTATCTACATTAGTTTATTTTGAAGTACCTTTTCTTTTAAATGGCTACACTTTGCGATATTTGAAATGCAGACACGTCAAATTAGTTTAGCCATAACAGGTTCTAGTAACTGGCATCAGCATTCCCTTATATGCGGCAACAAATGTTTAATTGTTTTGGTTTTGAAAACTGATGCTTCATCAGACTTTGCAGCTTGAATCAATGATGTGATTTTGTTTTGTTACTTTAAAAATGCCCACATCAGCCAGACTCGAAAGCGTCCATTTCTCCAAAACGCAAAGCATGCTACCTGGAATATTTTTTAAATATTTTTTTTAACCACAGTCAGCCTCGTCCCAACCTCCATAGCAGACTGGCGTCAAGGCGCCCTGCCGTCTGTTTCAGATAGCGGCTCTCCGTAAGCTACCTTCAATGACATCAGTAGTCGCCAGTCGACTCCATGCCCCTGACATATTACCCGGCATTGGGAGCATTAATTAGCTGCACCGCACCCCATAGAGAGGCTTAATTGATTTGACTGCACGGCGACCACCCTCATACAACGACCAGAAAGGCTTTAATGACCGGCTGCTAATGTTGGTTGGATAGGCCATGAATGGGAGTCAGCCCTGTATTTCATCTGCTGAACTATATATTATATGTATTTATAATATGCATGTACGCCTAGCCGTTGGAGACTTGGATATGATATTGCATTAAAATAAACCTAAACTCAAATAGTATTAATTGTTATTTTTAATAAATTAATGTTATCACCTAGTTGTTTAAATTTAGGTATGCTCGAATAGTTTTACATCCAAAATGTGCAAGGCCATGAAGAGGCATCCATATATATATATATATGATGGGTTCTCGTGCATACACTGAATACTGAAGTATATTTTAATAGTTTCACATCCAAAATTGTTACGGGTTACAAGCAGACACATATATTTATATAATATTAAAATTGTATATAATCTATCAAGGGTGGGTTCTCATGTCAACACAACAAAATTACTTCAGTTATATGAAGTTATTTTCAATATATAATCACTCATTTCCATTGTAAGTAACTTCCCCATTTCTGCATTGAAGGAAAAATAAATAAAACTACCATATTAAGTTTAGGTATATTTAAATATATTCTTATTTCCAAAACCTGTAACGACTATGACCGCAAACCTCATGTTGCACATGTATGTTGACTTCTCATAAAATAGTTCTACGCCGGGCGCGGTGGCCAAATCAGTAGAGCACAGGCCTCCCATGCGGCACATCTGGAGTTTAATTCCTGGTCGAGCCAAACCAATGACTTACAAAATTGATACTTGTTGCTTCCTAGCTTGACGCTTGGTATTAATAGGAAAGGACAAGGACTGGTTAGCTCAGTGTGAGGATAATGTGAATGGGTGGGATATTGCGTAATGGTGCTGGCAGCCTGATTTCCCAGTCGGGCAGCACTATAAAGTCACCATGAATATGCACTGTCACAAGTCAGTACCCGTCCTGATAGACGTATTTCAATGTTTACAAACCTTGTGTATGCGCGCAGCTCGGCTGCAGAACGAAGGCACACTGCCACGCAGTTTGCTGGTACTGCAAAACGTCAGTTTTAGTCAAATTTAATAGAAATCCAGAACCCTAACCGTATAAATTTAATATAAATTTTTTTGGTAAACATGTTTTCTATATGGGTTCCAAGCGGGTTGTGCCTAGGTCATGTGCTTATAGAGATATTAATTTTTTTCTGTAAGAAGATTGCTCACAGCTATTGACAATGCATTGAGTTTGCCGGTACGCGCAGTGTAAAACGTCAGTTTTAGTCAAAATTAATAGAAATCCAGAACCCTAACCGTATAAATTTGATATAATCTTGTTGGAAAACATGTTTTCTATGTGTATTCCAATCAGTTTGTTTCTAGGTTGTGTGGCTTTAGAGATATTTAACTTTTACTGCATGAAGATTGCTCACGGCCATTGACAATGCATTGACTGATTGAGTTTGCCGTACGCGCAGTGCAAAACGTCAGTTTTCGTCAAAATCAATAGAAATCCAGAACCCTAACCATATCAATTTAATATAATATTTTTGGTAAACATGTTTTCTATGTGTATTCCAATCAGTTTGTTTCTAGGTTGTGTGGTTTTAGAGATATTTAACTTTTACTGCATGAAGATTGCTCACGGCCATTGACAATGCATTGAGTTTGCCGATACACGCGGTGCAACACGTCAATTTTATTCAAAATTAATAGAAATACAGAACCCTAACCTTATAAATTTAATATAATCTCTTTCTTGAATGTGTTTTCTATATGTAATCTAATCGGTCTGTGGCTAGGTGGTGTGGTTTTAGAGATATTACACCTTTTCTCTATGAAGATTGCTTATAGCCATTCAGTTTGCAGTGTGACGGGATGTTGTCCTGCAGCCAAGCAGCGCGTGCACTGACATAAATACATGTCCTGATGTCATATGAAATTGGTCAATATGACCTCAGATATTGCCAGGATGTAAAACTTCAACAGCCGTATGTTTATATTTGCACTAATTTTCAATACATAGCGGGGACTTCCCATCATGAATAATTGCAGTGTTTGTGCATGGAACTAGAACGGTTGTGTAAGTACATCAGCAGATTGATTGGGTTTATGTCAGATTAAATATTAACCTCTATCCAGAGTAGGGGTTATATGATAACCATGGCTAAATCCGAGCAAATACTGCTGCAATGGGAAATAACTAAATTGACGTAAACATTGAGGAATTGGGAGAGAATAAACAAAAAAACAAACAAAACCAAGATGTCGACCACCAAGACATTTCGATTTGACTTGCAAAGTCGATTAATCTACACAATTTCATCAATTACTTACCCCAAAACAAGTGGGCTATGATAGGTAATAATTTGCACAACATAAATAGCATACTATATTTTTTTTAAACATGTGGTTATTTCCATCACTCAGCTTTCCGAAACCTTTTCTTCTAATGGGTGGTTTATATTTATTTTGACACAACCCAATCCTTTACATACACACTTAATATATATATATTTTTTGAAAATTTGGAGGAGGATGGTTGGCTCACGGTGTGGAGGAGGCGGGAAGGAGAGAATGACCGTTCCACAGCAAATATCACAGAGTTTAAGATGGACAGACAGAAACACAATGGGGCTGCCGTTATTTATATCCACATAATAAATTATATAATACATATATATATAAATTTGGATATACATATTTGTATAAATATATGTTTGTATATATATACATCGATATATATATACATAAATATATATATATATGTATGTATATATATATTTATGTATATATATATATATTTATGTATATATATATTTATGTATATATATATTTATGTATATATACATACATATATATATATAAAGTTAGGCTATGTAATAAGAGAAGGAAGACGAGTGTTGGGTCGGACACTTTATTGAGCATCTATGATGTGCACAATAAAAAGGGCATATCGGTAAAGTTTGAAATAAGGAGGCAAAGTGAATGCCCGGGGCAGATATCGCCCGGTGGTGGCGCTCGGGCCCGGCTAGCCGGGGCAAATCCCGGGCAGGTCAACGATTAGACAATAATATAATAAACAAATATAGGAATAATAATAATAATAATGAAACACCGCCTGTTTTATATTTGCATAATTCATTTTACATCCTATAAAGTTAGGCTATGTAATAAGAAGAGAAGGAAGACGAGTGTTGGGTCGGACACTTTATTGAGCATCTATGATGTGCACAATAAAAAGGGCCAAAGGAGAACGCCTAAGCGTCTCCCCCCAACCCAACACTCGCATCCTCAGAGCATAGTGCCGCGGCCACCCTCAAGTCATTCACTATCCTGACACCCAGGGGCGTCTTAAGATAGCTGTATACAGTTTCAGAGGCCCAGTCCGCCCTGGCCTTCAATTCCTCGATTGTGGCCCCCCACATGGATAAGAAGGTGCAGCCTCCCCTCCTCAAGGAGTGAGACGAGAGGGTGGATGCGTCAAAGCCGGCCCTGGTGGAAAATATCTTGAGGGTCTCCTGGTAAGAGGTATATGGAAAAGGAGAGGAGAACCCACCAGAAACTGGTATGCGGAAAGCCGGGTCAGAAGGGCCCGCACTGATCTGGTGAAAATGCATTTCGGTCCAATGGACCGCACAGAGAGTGGTGTCGCAACACCTGGCGATCGGTATCTCAAGCACACGTTCCGAGAATTGAATTGTTTTCGAACGGCGCACAGTCAGAAGCATCCCCCAGTCGTAGAATGAGAAGTCCGATCTGAGGAGGGTGGAGTCAGACATGGTAACCTGAGACTTGCATAATAATCCCCTAAAGGAGCAGAGGACCGCCGCCCTCCATGCTACGTGGCCAGGGTTGTTGGACAGGAGAGAAAAGATTTTTCGCAACATGCGCGGGAGCAGAGGCATCGCCTGGCGGGGAGTGTCACCCTTGGCCCTACGGATTCCCTTAAGGGTAGCCGCCAGGACATAACACTTATAGTCTATTGATCGTTAATCCTTAAAAAGTGGTTCAGGCCGCTTAGGTAGTTAAGGATTGAACGGTATTTCAATGAGCGGGCCAGCCAGGTAGCATAGAGGGCCACCTGCTCAATGGAGCAAGGGATTGGAGCCCTGGAGGAGTGAAAAAGATTAACATATTCTAAATATCTGCGGATCTGCACCCCCCTTGTGATGGCCGAGTTTTTCGCGTAGGCCTGGCGCTGGTATTCCTGCTGCTCGACCTTCAGCGCCAATGTCACTGCAAAAAACGAAAGGTGCATCAAACACGTGGCTACAGCAGAGTGAGCCGCTGACATCCACAGCCCTGATCTTGTCAACGCTATCAGCCTTATCTAGCCTACTTAGGGCGTCACACATCACATTTACGCTGCTGCGGATATAGACAGAGCTGAACGAGAAGTTGTTCTCGACCGCCAGCCAGAATAGTTTCCGGAGGAAGAACATGATCCCCTTGCATCTGGACCTGCCAGTGTTCAGAGCTGCCCGAACAACCTCACTGTCGGTCACGATCATGACCGTGCTGTTTGCCCAACTTGTCCCCCAACGAAGGCAGGCTGCGTAAACCGCCCACATTTCTTGGATGTTGATGTGGGACGAGCCTACGTCAGGAGGGGGTAGAAGGTGGTGGTGGCCGGCATAGGAAGCGAGGGGTTTGTTGGCTCCGTCGATAAAGGAGCCAACCACCCAGTCGTGACCATGGAGGGCTCCAAATCCCCACTTAGAAGCATCGCTGTAGGTCGATACTACAGGAGCAAACTTACCGAGGATCCTAGCCTTGCCATTGAATCGACTCGCAAAGCGTAGCCACCAGTCCAAGTCCTCCCTTATCCCCTTGCCTAGTCGGGCTCTATGGTGAGGTTGTTTGAGGCTGGCCATCAGGTCGTATATACACCTAGAAAACGTCCTCCCACCCCTAATGACCTTGGAGCAGTGGGCCAGCAGGCCCCCAACACGCTCGAGTTCCTTCTTAGAAGCCTTCCTACGCCCCTGAAGACTGTGAAGAACTCTTATTGTATTAGACAGTTTGTCCTGTGGGAGACTGAGCTCAAGGCTCAAGGAGTCTACGTCGATCCCGAGGAACCGGACCTTGGTGTCGGCCTTACTCACTTTCTTGAAGCTTACAAAGAAACCGATCTGCCTAAGGATCGCGATCAGCTTCCTCTGAGCCCTCTCGACCTCGGACCTAGTTCCGGCCACGAGACAGAAGTCGTCCAGGTAGTTAACTATCCGGTCAACTCCCTCCCGAACACAGCATCTAACGATAAAGTCCGAGATCTTCGAGAATACGTAAGGGCTAGAAGAGAGGCCCATGCAGAGGCGGTTGTCAAGAAAGTGAGAGAAGGCCTGGTCACCGGGTCTCTTGTAACGGAGGCCTTGAAGGTGGCGGTCCTCGGGATGGATTGAGACCGACCTGTAGGCATCCTTGATATCGACCGTGCCGAGCGCGTCACCACGTTCGAGCATGTCCGTCACGTCGTCGAGACCTTTGTAGGAGAACTTAAGGCATACCTGGTCCGTGAAACCATTGACAGAACTGTCAGGCGGAACACTGCAATCGATGACCACGCACCCACCACCGTCGTCCTTGGGGACGACGAATGCATCGTGAGTGCAGGGCGCGGGGGCAGTGACGGCGGAGATGAGGCCATCTCGTTCCTCATCCCTGAACTTACTGTCAATGATCGCACCCTCCCAGGCTGACCTCCTGTGAGTCTTAGTAGGGGCGTAGTTAGCAGCACAGCCGGGATTGATTACCCGGAAACCGAAAGTAACTCCGGTAATAATGTATAGCCAGTCGGGGTCGGTGTCGCCACGCAGAAATAACTCAGTGAAGACTCTACATGGTCTGAGCTGGGTGGCGACACCGGCAATCTTGTGAGTACAATCACAATAGCCCCGAACACACTCCCTGGTGACCTTAATTGTGACCGGCGTACCGCCTTCAAGTTCCCTAATGTGAACTAGGAGGCTGCCCCCATCAACTTGCTCGACGAACAAGCGGTCATAGCGACTGGAACCTGCCGGACTCAACCAGCGCAATCCAAAGCCCGGAGATTTATCATGGATCCGGCTTTCCCTAGTCCCCCCCAGACTAGCTGTATCGACCCTGGCTATAGAAGAAACAACAGTATCATGAGCATTGGCATTGGGGCAAGGGTCGACAGTATCAGTCTCGGCGGGGTCAGGCGTACTCGCATAAACAACAGCGGGGGAAACAGTCCCAAGGTCTTTCACAGCGTGGCCACGGTTGGCGCCCAAAGGGCCATGATCAGTGACGCCCATATCAGTCCCGGAGTCATCGGCAGCAGTGCTCAACTCATGGGTCTGGCGATTATCGGTTTTAAGAACCCGCGGCTTCCTAGGTCATTCTTTGCACTTCTGTCGTGTGTGAGACTTCGATCCACACGCGGAGCAGGCGTGTGAGAATCGACAGCCCGAGCGTGTGCATCCTGTGTCGCCGTTCCAGGCGTAGCAAGACCTACGGACCCCCCGGGCAGGAGAGTGCTTCGCGGCACTGCGTTGCCAGGGTCCGCCCTTCTTCTGCCTCATATTGTGAGGGCCGTAGTGCTCTATACTTTCGTCCTGATGAGACTTAGAGAACGCGGAGAAGCCGATTGTCTCGCCGAGCTTGCGTATTGCCAAGATGTGGTCCCCGTGAGCACTGTCTTTATAGTGGTCATCCATCGCTCTTGCTGATACAAAGCTTACGTGTTCGATGAATGCCCTATAGTCTGATGCGGTCAAGCCTTGGATGTCCAAGCACCATTTACAGGATGCTCTTAACAGCTCGTGGGCGTTCATCTTCCTGACATCTTTTCCTTGAGCATACTTGCGCAGCGACCACTTACTTCTTCTCCTACGCGAAGAGCTCCCGCTGCTCGATCTGGACGACCGCCTCCTCCTCCTACTTGACCCTCGCGAGTGTCGACGAGAACGACCGTATGACGAGTGTCCGTCATCCCGGTCGGATCCTTGAGTCCAAGATGGCGGAGGGAGGGCTGCTTCAGTCGTCCTTCCACGGTCGTCCGTAGTCGCGTCGTCCTGGCAGGTCAAGTGAACGTGGGTGGTGCTGTTGCCTCCCCGTCGTCCATCAGCAATTGTTACCGTCCCGCGTCGATTCAGTCGTCTGTCCCGCTCCTCCATCAGCGCAGCTAGTTCATCTTCAAGGTCGGCGACGCGCATCTCCGACTTTATCTTGTCGATTGCTTCCTGCGCGTTTCTCTCCCGGTCGTCCAGCGAGAGGGTCGACATCGCTGAAGTTGTAGGATCCATCTCGACATTCTCGTAGTGGTCGGCTGCTGTCTGAGTTTTCTTTGCCGATGCTTTTCCACTGCGTGTCGACATGGTCGGTTCGGTGAGTGTGTCGATGCTTTTTCGGGAGCAGTCGACCCGATCGTGTTTGTCGTGTTGGTAGCCACAGTCCGAGCAATAGCCAGTGCCTGGCATCATATCAACTGAGAGCCTGCCGATCACACATTCGACGCTGGAGCGCTGCGCTTACCGTCCATGCCTTGAAGTTGCGTCGAAACAAGGTCTGGGTCGAGGCCGCAAGAGACAAAAGCCGCTTAATTGTTTAAGGCCGCGCACTCAGACAAAGGCGGATTAGTATACAATAGCTGCTTAATTGTTTTCATAAGCGGATTAGTCTTTAATACCTGCCTGAGTATAGAGTACTAAAGTGCTTAATTGCTTCATTCTGTCAGTAATTCAAATAAACGGCCGATTTAGGTTGTAGCTCTGGTCAGAATCAGTTCCCAGTGTCGAATAACCAATATATACGGTCGATTTAATACAGACAGTTATAATCGACACAACACTGTCGACAAAACCTAATGGTAGTTTTAATCTAAATATTGTTCGGTCCAATGCAAGCGCCTATAGCATGCATACCGATTATATTAGATAGTCGAAGCAATAGTCGACACACACATAAATGGTTCAGAGCGAACATTTGGGATACGGGTCATCACGGTCGAATATTAAGTTATTTCAACGATACCGTCATCCTGTGCTCCGTTCCCCTACACTCTACCGACAAGCTTGTGGTAGACTGATCAGTCGACTCTCAGGTAGATGATGGTCGAATCCGTGTAGTAAGTGAGATCCTCCCTCGATTAACGTAGTCCTAACAGCCCGGTAACACACACAGGTAGCAGGTAGACTGTGTTGTTGCTGTAAGGAGGCCTATAGCAGGTGCGAATGCAGGTGCGACTTTCCAGTTTGAAATAAGGAGGCAAAGTGAATGCCCGGGGCAGATATTGCCCGGTGGTGGCGCTCGGGCCCGGCTAGCCGGGGCAAATCCCGGGCAGGTCAACGATTGGACAATAATATAATAAACAAATATAGGAATAATAATAATAATAATGAAACTCCGCCTGTTTTATATTTGCATAATTCATTATACATCCTATATATATATATATATATATATATATATATATATATATATATATATATATGGCATACCTCCCTGGTGGATAGACGCGGTTAAGGCAACTATCGATTATTGCCATTAATCTAAATAAGCTGCAAGCTAGGACTGTCAGGGTGGGACAGGCAATCTATTTGCCAACTCAGATACCATATAAACAAGCGGCCGGCCGTCTATTCCGGAAATGCCTTCAAAGACCTTCCGCCTCAGAAGGATATTGAGGAAACTAATTACACAAGCCTAATTTGGAGAGATTAGAATACATTTGAGGTATAAGTGGTGAACATAGGCAGTCTAAGAGTAAGAGTTCAAATCGTTCTCTCGTGATTAAGATCTAGTTTAATCTTCTGGACTATTTTTATTACAAGTACAGTTTTTTATTACATTTATTGATTTCAGAGGAGAAATTGCGGATAATTTATTGCTATTCCTCATTCCACTGGTTCTTGCCCTAGCTTAATGCTGCATAGTCCAATGACGCCAAGAACATTTATAAATACAAATAGTTATCTAAATTTGATTCTACATATCCAACTTATGTACTCTTTTACTTACCAAGCATGTGTTGCTGTATATTTGACCTATTATTTGTTTGTTGTTTTACGTCCTAGCAACATCTAAGGTCATATCAGGACGGGTACCGACTTGTGACAGTGCGCACTCACAGCAACTTTATAGTGCTCTCCCACTGAGAAACCAGGCCGCCAGCACCATGACCTGGTATCCCACTCAGTCACATTATCCTGACACTGAGCACACCAGTCCTTGCCCTGTCCTAATAATGCCGAACGCCTGGCTAGGAAGCAACAAAGTCAATTTAACACAACCTGTTACTGCAGAAGTCTATGTTGTCAGAGTTTTGGCAAGCTTGCCAAAACTAATTTTCCATGTTTGCACTCAAAATATCTCAATAGTTTACTTACCATTTAAAATAAAAGTAATTTTGAACTAATGTAAAGTACATACTAGTGATCGATCTAATATACTTATCTCAGAAAAAATACAGAAATTCAAAACCACCAGACTATGCAACTTTAAGTAAATTCATCAATTAAGCCAATTCACCTATTAAGCCAATTCACCTATTAAGCCAATTCACCTATGAAGTAAATTCACCTATGTAGTAAATTCACCTATTAAGCCAATTCACTAAAACCTGCTGCTCTTGAGGCATATGCTGTCAGCAGTGCACATTCAAATTCCTGACAGCATAGGTTGCAGCATAACAGGTTCTATTAATAGTATTTAAGTTGACCTTGTATCACTTTCTATTCAGCAACTAATGCTGAAGATTGTCATTTATGGACCAACAAATTGTACTGAACGGCCGGAAGACCAGCGATCTGGCGCTGACAAAAGGCATTATTCACTGAATAAAATACATTCAGTAAAAAAAAAGTATAGGCTCCTACAAGCATATAAGGTGACTATGTAGCATCAAATCTATGTCAGTGTTTTGGTTTCGAAAATGTTATACTTCTTCGGATTATGCAACATTAAGATAAACTATCCCGGATCTAGTTACTGCAAAGCTTTTAATCATTTGAGTTACAATTCGCTTCACTCGGCAAAGAAGAAGAGGAGAGAGAAGATAAACTTTTAAAGGTTTAATCAAGTAACAATTCGGCCTGAAGCAGGTTATGCAGGTGGGTGACTAGGACCCGTCAATTCGAGTGCCGACGGGCAAAGTTTCAAGATCTGTATTATGGATCATGTATTCAGGTTGCTGAGGTGAGGAGACAGTCAGCGCTCACCCCCCAGGAAGAGGGTCGGAGGGTGGGGAAGCGAAGTGAACAACCAGAGTCACCGAGGTGGACTGACTGACAGAAATAGACAGCCTCGTTCGCAAATTATGCATGTTAGCCTTGCCAACATGCTCAATGCATTTATTCAAGGAATCAAGGTACATCCCAAAGACTAAGCCGCGAGAATACAGAAAGTGTATAGCCACACGGATATATATATATATACAGAGGATGTTGAGGATAGACCTGGTCAAGTCAAACCAATGACTTAAAAATTGATACTTGTCACTTCCTAGCCAGGCGCTCAGCATTATTAGGATAAGGCAAGGAGCAGTGGAATGAGGAAGACCAATCATCTGTGATTGAAATTTCCCCTGCTTAAACAACTAATGTACCAACATAAAATAGCCATTGCCACCCCACCCCCACATACAAACCCACCCACAGCCGACCTTGGGGGGGGGGGGGGGCGGTGGGGGGGGGGAGGGTGTGGAAGTAGTGGGGGGGAGGTGAACACAACACACTCAGCCAAAACAAAAACATGTTGCCAGGCAACACCAGGGCAATTCTCAGCTATGGTCTAATTTGAATATCCGCCATTTTAAATTGACATTGGAGGTTGGATTAGCCTTCACGA
This sequence comes from Branchipolynoe longqiensis, assembly GCA_030323885.1. Classification (NCBI taxonomy): domain Eukaryota; kingdom Metazoa; phylum Annelida; class Polychaeta; order Phyllodocida; family Polynoidae; genus Branchipolynoe; species Branchipolynoe longqiensis. The sequence goes on from CM059199.1 coordinate 1,728,295, forward strand.
CTCAGCAGGTGTAAAATGTGGGAGGGGCTGTACTGGGCATCAGAAAGTGTGATTGGGGTTGAGAAATATTTGTGGGGGAGAAGTGATGTTCATCTTCGCGTCATGTGTGGATTGGTTGCAACAATGTACTTTGAATATGTATAAACTTTAATTGAAAGTTGGATAGTCCGATGGTTTTGAGTTTCTCTCATTTTCTGAGATAAGCATATTAGGTTGATCATTATAATCTACCTTAGTTTAGTTTGAAGTAACTTATATTTTAAATGGCAAAATTTTGAGATATTTGAAGTGCAAAAGTGCTAAATTAATTTTGGCAAGCTTGCCAAAACTCTAACTGCTTCTGCAGTAAGAGTTCTATTCAATTGCCTCAATATTCCCTTATATGTGATGACAAATGTTTAATAAGTGCACCAGTATCTAAGTTAGATATGTAGAATCAAATCTAGAAAATTGTTTTTGTTTTGAAAATTTGATGTTGTCATCGGACCATGCAGCTTTACTGTAACATTGGTTGCTCGGCTGGAAGATTACCCCTTGCGGAGGCCTTGAAGTGGACTTGCTACATGTTTGTGGTAAAATAAAACTCGACTCGACAAAACCATTTGCCTTTTTGAATTTATATTCATCTTTAGAATTTCTGCCTCTGAATGATGTTGATAATGTAAGGAATTAGCTCCAAAAGTCTATTCCGATCAATTCAGTTCTTTATCTCAAAATCCTTCCATTGAACATTTGTAGGTGTACCTACACTAGTCTCCTATCGTACATGACTACCTTTACATTGGGAAGTAGTGTAGCTTGATTGATTGATTGATTGGTGGTTGCCTTTCGCCGTGTCGGCAGCATAGGCCATATTCACGGCGAGAAAGGTTTGTTTTTTGTTTGAACCATGAGTGTATATATATATACACTAAAACCTCTCTAAATTCACAGACCTTCGGACCGACTTTAAGTGGTCCATGTAGGGAGGTGGTCGGTTTAAGGAGTTAGAATATGGTTACAATAGCATTGTTGGGATCCATATAAACCAATCGATATAGGGCAGTGGTCGATCTGTGGAAGTGGTCGGTTAGAGAGGTTTTACTGTATATATATATATATTCATCAAAAAAAAGTGGAATTAGTGAGAATTAAAATTAAGGTAAGATCTTATATTTTAATTCTATTTTTGGATTGGCGTTTATAGAATTGTGCACAAGAACTCTTCATATGCATAGGCCTATATGAAGAGTTCAAGCACAAAACCCTGTACATGTCAATCCCAAATTTGAATTAAAATAACAGATGTTTATATGAAGGTAACTTCAATTTTCACTAATTCCACTATTCCTGTGTTGAAATGGTTATGGAGCGATGAACGAAAACATAGGAATATAAAAAAATTAACTTTTTGAAGATTCGACTGCAATGTTTATCTCTATCTTTGGATTGGAGTTTACGGGGTTTTGCGCCTGTAGCTGTATATACGTTAATGTAGCAGGAACTCATAATAATTGAATTAAGCTACTTTCACTAACAGAAACAGCTATTTACAGTAACGGCTGTTACAGGTACTACGTTACTACTAGTACTATGCCCTCTAATGTGACTCCCCCCCCCCCCCCCCTACAGACATATGCCCCCTCCCACCATCCTCCATTCTGTGTTTACTGTGGCATAAAGCTAAGATTCCTTATACGCGGTATTTTGCATGCGAATGTTGTTTATGTGGTGTAGATATATGCCAACCCCCAACATTTGTTGGGGTTTTTCCTCCAAATTTTTGAAGGAACAGTATTGGTTTCTATGGCAAACGCAGCAGCATTCGCATTCACATGCCACACCGATGGCTACAGGGACCGATTCAGTTGCCACATTCGCATTCGCATTCGCATTCGCATTCGCATTCGCATTCGGAGGCATGGAAGCACCCCTATTCACTTAGATGCTTTTCAACTTTTTGCCGCATTCGCATTCGCATGCCACATACCACATGTAAGGAATGCTAGCTTTAGCCGCAGAGTCTGAATGGGCGGCCTTTATATATGAACTATCATATGCACCAGCAGTGAGGAAAACACTGTCAGGCTTCAAATATTATATATTGCATCCTCTATGTAATGAGTCCCATTTTGTCAGAGTCAAATTCTGAAGATTGGATTGAACATGTGATACCAAAAGGTTGCTGCATGATCTATGGAGGTTATCTGTCTAGATTATGATGGTAATCAGGCCACGAGGGCCATCCGCTGTAGGTGTCGCCTCAGTAGAGTTTCTCGTCACTTTTGGTTTAGCTATCGAGAGAGCAGGACGTCATACGAGACGGAGCGCGGCGCCACACCTCAGAGGATACACCGCGCGAGTGATAGGAGGAATCACCCGTTGACACCCCAGATAAGGCACGGGATGATACTATCTCCCAGGGGTGTGAGTAATTAGACGCTCGGCGTTAATTACGGGTAAGTATAGCGCTTGGCACTTCTGCCGTAAGGGCGAGGCCTCTGGGCTCCAGAGTCAGACTCAGCGCTTGCGCTCGGTGATGCTTGCACACCGGAGGACGACCCGAGACGGCTTGACCGTTAGGTTACTGGTAACCTGTCCCGGCTCATGCCGGAGGATCCACGGGATCTCCCGTCCTAACACCGTGGCAGGGTGACGGACGGGGAAATGGGGGGGAGAGGTCTGAGACGGCTGGAACGACCGCCCCCCCACACCCACCTCCACCCTCCAGGGTCACGGCGGGGCCAACAGGTGGGTGCACTCACCGTGCCGGCTGCGGGCCAGAGGCGAGTTAGGGCGTAATGCAATTAAGGCCTAACGGACCCGGCCAGGGCGGCGAACACCAAATGAGGGGTGAAAATTAGCGAGCTGAAAAGGAGGACACAGGGTGCGAATCGGCCACACTCCACCATGGCCTACCGCATGTCAAGGTCTCCTTCACCAGCGTCAGACTAGACCACTGGCCGTAATGGCCAAGAGCATGGCAGCCTATTGACAAACTACATAGAGGTGGCGGAACGGGAAAGCATAAGCTTGTCGACAGGCGCTCTATTCGTACCTCTACCGCACGAGTCAGACACGGGGTCGGAAAACGACATGGAGGTACAAGAACCGAGTGGTGCGGAAACAGCGACAAGAGACGAAAGAAGACACATAAAGGCCACAGGGAAACCGACACCGTCACCGGACACTGTAGTAACCTCGGACGGCACGGGGAGGAGGCTGGTACTCGCGGCCACCTCGCCCACCTACACACCGCCACCGCTGGGTGGGCTACACCAGGGGTTACGCATGGTGGTGGCTGATCTATCACATACATTCAGCCCACCCCCGGACCCAGCGTGCAGCGATCAATGGAGAGGACCGGATTACGTACCGACACCAATCGCAGAACTGGAAAGACTGGAGGCCAGAAAGCGGGAATTGGAGGAAGAAATACGGAACAGACGGGCAGGCTACTCCATCAACTGGTCGCAAGGGGGAGCGGGTGGCTCCACGCCAGGAACGTCACCGCCCGTGCTAGCGTCGGGGCGGGCAACGCCCGGGCAGAGCACCGGTCAACTACACAGACCGACAGCGTCAGCATTCAGGACGGCGCACAGATCGGACTCACCGAGCCCAAGGAGTGGAGATCCACCCGCATACTCACTCCAACCACCGCAGGCTACGACGGCAATGGGACCATATCAACCCCAGAGGACACTGACCACGGCAGCGGTAGCAGTGACGGCGCCAACACTGGCCACGGCCACGGTAGGGGCAGTGCCGGCGCAGGCCAGGAGCGCAGGGACCGGGGGGACATCGGAGGAACAGTCAGGCACTTCCTACCTGGAACAGTTCATACCGGCAGAGAAAGCGCCACTGGATCCAGAGTGTGGAAAGTTAGCAGACAACACAGCCAGACTGGTAGACACACTGTGGAAGAATCCAATGACAAGAACGGAAACGGCAGAGCTACACGCAACTTGGCCAAGGCCGGAAAACATACCGGTCTTGCACAAGACGAGGCTCAACCCAGAGATAGAGCCAACGTTGAACCAGCGTGTGAAGGACAATGACGTGGCACTAGCCGCAGCACAATGGGGCGTACAGTTTGCGGCCAGGCCAGTCGCTCAGGCGCTGGACAGCATCGAGACAAATAAACCGCTTGATAAAAAACAATTAGTGGTGACGCTGGTAGACACACTAAAACTTTTAGCCAAAACAAGCAACACACTGTTGGGATTACGGCGCGATAATGTCAGACCGACACTACAAAATCAACTGAAACCTCTCGTGAAAAAAGAGGGGAACCAGGGGTTCAAATTCCTCTTGGGAGAGGACCTGACAGTTCAGGTAACGGCGCTGGAGACCAGCCATCATGAGAGCGGGAGGCGCGAGACAACAATATCAGGCAGACAAGAAGCAGGGAAACTTCAGAGGCGGTCAGGGGAGGAACCGCCCATCCCAATACTCTCCACGCCAACACTCGGAGGATGCGAGGCACTACCATCACAGTCGACAAAGCGGAGGCGCACAGAACCGCCCACCGAGCCGGCCACAGAAGGGGCGTGGCAGAGCCACGAACACCTACCGCGGGCGGGGAGGCAAACAGTAGCGGCGTAAGTTGCAAATGTGAGTACAAATAGTAAAACATTTAAAGCGGGGAATGTAACCAAACAACAAGCAGAATGGGTGCACATCACAACTAATCAGTGGGTACTGAATATGGTGGAAGGGATAGCCATAGAAGTAATGGGCATCCCAAAACAAGTCAAAGAGCCAACCTCAGATGCTAAGGGTACGGATGAGACGCTCAAAAATAAAATAAAAGAAATGTTACAACAAGGTGTGATAGAGGAGACAGTACAGTCGAACCGCATGTTTGTATCACACCTATTCCTAAGACCGAAAAAAGACGGCGACTACAGGCCCATACTGAACCTATCTAAACTAAATACATTAATCATTTACCAACATTTCAAAATGGAACAGTTAAATACAGCAATGCAACTAGTGCACGAGGGGGCGTGGCTAGCCAGCATAGACATTTCACAAGCGTACCATAGTCTAGAAATAAGAGAGTCAGACAGAGACTTATTGCAGTTCATACATGGGGGTAGAAGATACAGGTTCAAGGGCTCAGTTCATGACCCAGAACGTTCACCAAGGTGATGAACGCGGTAATGAGCCACCTCAGAACAGCACACAACATACTACTCTGCTTTTACATAGATGATACGATAATAATAGGCTGTACGCACGAAGAGGTAAAAGCAGCAGTAGTCACCACACTGACCCTACTAGACAGACTAGGTTTCACGATCAACAAGGAAAAATCAGGAGTGATCCCCACAAAAGAGCTACAGTTCCTGGGATTCAGAATCAACACAAACTTACTAAGAGTAGACTTACCCAGGGCAAAGTGCTCAGACCTAATACAGTTCACAGGGAAAGTATTACGAGAAGACAAGCTTCAGATCAAAACACTAGCATCATTAGTGGGAAAACTAGTAGCTACGGACCCGGGCAACTACTGGGCAAGAATAAAATCAAAATCAATAGTAAGGGCCCTACACTGGAACCTGAGGGACTCAGGAGGGGATTATGAGAAAGGATGCACACTGACTAAGAGGGTGAAAGAATGCCTAAGCTTTTGGATGACAAACCTAGAAGGAGCAATGAGAGAGTACAGGGTAAAGCCGGTAGATGTGTGTGTATACACGGATGCTTCCTCGCACGGGTGGGGTTACTTTAACCAAGGTAAACAAACACACTACGGGGAACAGTGGGACGAGCTAGTAAGCGAAGACACACACATCAATGTTCTAGAACTAAGGGCGGTGAGACGCATGCTGGAACATATAGGCGAGGACCTCAGAGATAAACACGTACAAGTATTCGCGGACAACACCACTGCAGTAGCCTGCATAAGCAAGGGTGGGTCCGCTAGATCGAAACAGTGCCAAACAGAAATGGAAGAGATATGGGAACTAACGAAAAGTAAAAACATTACGATCACTGTTAGGTTCTGCCCGGGTGTAGACAATGTTGAAGCGGATTGGGCTTCATGCGTGTTTACAGACGCGGGGGAGTGGACCATAGAGAACAACATGATAAACGACCTGTTCATGGAGGGGGGCACCCCAGAGATAGACATGTTCGCATCTAGGGTTAACCGGAAATTACATACATTTATCTCTAGAGATTACGACAGGCAGGCGAGAGGGACAGATGCATTCTCAATGTACTGGCAAGGGATTAATGGATACTTCTTCCCACCTTTCAGTTGCTTGTCCTGCGTGCTACGGAAAATGCTACAAGAGGGACCGAGAGGGATAATACTACTACCGGAGTGGCCAACACAAACGTGGTTCCCGCTGCTCAAGCGCCTGAAGGGCTACACAACATCGAGGCTCATAGCAGTAGAGGAGGATACCCTAACATTGGCAGGGAACCCGTCGAAATGGTTCCCGCTGGCACACAACATGCAACTGAGGGCAGTGAATCTCTGGGGGGTATGTTCACCGCCATGGGGATGGACATGGACGCCGCAGACACCCTCACCGCCTCCTGGGCAAAGGCGACACAAAAACAGTACACGCTGGTCCTGAAAAGGTGGACGAAGCACTGCGAGGAGCACGACATCAACAAAAGAAGCCCAACACTGCAGGAAGGCATCGCCTACCTGCAGAAACTGTTCAAGGCAGGAGCGGCACACAACTCAATTAACACGGTGCACGCACTACTCTCCACGTTCATCACAGTGGGTGTCAAACCATTTGGGGAACACCCGCTAGTCAGCAGGCTGCTGAAAGGGATAAGCAACCTCAAGCCAAGGGCGCCCATATACGACACGGTATGGGACCCAAAGGTGCTATTGGAACACCTCCAGGGCTGGGGTCATATCGATTCACTGACTGTGGACAGACTGAACAGAAGAACGTTATGCTTGTTCCTACTGGCCACGGGTCAGAGGCTGCAGGCACTGGGGCTCATGCGAAGGGGGACTTCAGGTGGACGGAGAACAGTTGCACCATTAGATACACCTAGAAAATGAAGACAAACGATCCAAACAAGAACCCTCTAGTGCTGAGATTTGAAAAAGTTCCAAACAACGGAACTGTGCGTATTCAGACACCTGAAAGCGTACACGGACAAAGTCGAACTACAAGGTGCAGCACCTGCGGTGTTTGCCACCACGAGGCCGCCGCATGTAAGGGCATCTCAGGACACACTGACACGATACGTCAAAATGACACTAACAGAAGCAGGCATAGACACTACCAGGTTCACGGCCTACAGCTGCAGGCACGCAGCAACCAGTGCGGCCGCAAGACGGAACGTCCCGTTAGCCACGGTGCTAATGGCTGCCGGATGGTCTGGAGAGGGAACGTTCCACAGGTTCTACAATAGGCCCCTGAGGGCGAACCCGACCGTAACGAACCTGATCCCGAGTATCTGTGAGTGACAGACAATAGACATGTGAACACACACACATAAACTAATATCCAAGATAGTAGTAGCATACTGGGCTCCAGAGCCACATGTGATAAAAATTACAATGTGTAACTGTTAAACTGTTGGGAAACCTGTGCCACAAATGTTAGTAAGGCTTGAGAGCTACGTTGAAAAATAAAATAAAAAGCTTTTGCAACAAATAACTTGTCAGGAGTCAAATATTATTTAACACATGACAACTACCACAATTAAGGGAAACAGTTACAATACAAAGTAGCGGTTGGCCCTCGTGGCCTGATTACCATCATAATATATAATTCTGCTAATAACATGCAGCAGAATAAGGATTATTATGGTAAGAAAGGCCACGAGGGGCCATCGGCCCGCCCATAATTACACATCCACCCTGACAACAGTGACCCTTAATTGATAATCTACAAAGAATGACGAGAAACTCTACCGAGGCGATACCTACAGCCGATGGCCCCTCGTGGCCTTTCTTACCATAATAATCCTTATTCTGCTGCATGTTATTAGCAGAATTATATATTTAGTGGCATGTGTCAATAATTATTCTACTTTACTACTCAGCAGATGGCAGGATGTGTCAATCATTAGACTAATTTACTACTTAGCAGTTGGTGGGGTGTGCAAACAGTTCGTCTCACACTGGACAATTGGACCTTTGTTTCAGGGAATATTATCCTACTGTGCAATTTGTGATTTATGTCAGGAAGGCTAGACGAGTGGACAATTAGTTAAGGCCCTGTCACACTACGACGTTTCTCACCAACGCGCTTCGACGCGTGCCGACGGGTTGGGTTTTTGTTCAACACGTCGGTACACGTCCGGCACGTTACTGGCGCGTTGCCGGCACGTTGCCGGCGCGTTACCGGCGCGTCGGTACATAGCAACGTGTGAATGGACGCGTCGGCGCGCATCGGCGCGCGTCGGGGCGCGTCGAGGTTTTGTGCATGCACAAAACTTTGGACGCGCGGCGACGCGCGCCAACGGGTTGGAGGGCGCGTTACGGACGCGTTAGCAACACGTCGACACGCGTTGGCGGCGCGCCGGCGGAACGCTGGCAGGACGTTGATCAACGTTGGTTAACGTTGGCTTTTTTTCCCCCAAAATGGGAGCGTTCCGTCGGCGCGTCGGGAACATCCCATCGACGTGTTGTGGGCATGCCATTGGCGTTGCTCCAGCGTTTCTCGGCGCGTTGGACGTGTTGCCGGCGTGCCTGGATGCGTTGGCCGCACGCTGTGGACGCGCTGCGGGCGCATCCTAACGTGTTGCTGGCGGGTATGTACGGGTTCACGCAATACTAACACGATACCAACGCGCTGCCTCCACGCCGTAAACGCGCCGACAGCGCGCCAACAGCGCGCCTACAACACGCCAATAACACGCTACTGACACGCTACATACATCCTAATAACATGCTACTAACGCGCCAATAACGCGCCAATAACACGCCTCCAACCCGCCACTAACACGCTGCGCCGCGTCAAACTTTCTCCCAAAGCGCCGAAAAGTTCGACGTTTCTCGACGGGTTGCAAATATTTTGCACGTTGCCGGCGCGCCGGCGGAAGCGTCGTAGTGTGACAGGGCCATAAGTTGTACATGTTATGAGTCACTTAGAATTACACATACAGTAAAACCTCTCTAACTGACCACCTCCACAGATCGACCACTCCCTATATCGATCGATTTATTTGGGTCCCAACAATACCTTTTTTTGGGGGGGTACATTAATTGTTTAAGCACGGGAAATTTCAGTTGTATATGACTGGTCTTCCTCATTCCACTGCTCCTTGCCCTATCCTAGTAATGCCGAGCATCTGGCTAGGAAGCGACAAGTATCAATTTTTAAGTCATTGGTTTGACTCGACCAGGATTCGAACCTACGATCTACTAACAAGGGAGACGGACGCTCTAACTCATTCGGCCATCCCGTCTGGTAATTGTAAGGATATTCTAACTCCGTAAACCAGCCACCTCCCTAAATGGACCACTTAAAGTCGGTCCCATGGTCGGTCGATTTAGAGAGGTTTAACTGTAGTTGGTTATGTTTCAGGTCATAATATACAAGCATCAGGGATGAAACCATCAGATGTTCGGAACCAAAACAGTCAGTTCAATTGATTTTAAAGTTGCATATTCTGATTAAAGCACCACATTTTCAAAAGCAACACACACATCTAAATTTGAATCTACCTATCCACCTTGGTTACTGGAGCACTTTGTGAGTAATTGTTGCTACACAGAAAGGAATACTGAGTCAATATAATGGAAAGTGTTTCGGCTGAAGCTTATGGAGTCAGTCTTTTGACCAGGAGACATAACAAATAGTCTCTGTAGACAACAATAGTTTGTTTGATCAGAATTCTTGATGCACTCGGAGAAATTTGAGAAATGGGCGGCATTACAAAGAACAATGGCGGCATTGTTCTAACGATGTTACGACACATCGTAAATAACCTATAAATCAGTTAATATTCAATGAAAAAAAATCAAAACTTGATGTATGTGAATGCTAACATGAAATATACCAACGTATCCATTCATCCATGAATATGGCCTATGCTGCCGACACGGCAGAAAGCAACCACCAATCAATCAATCAAACCTATCCATTCAAAAATTATACTAACCTGGTTGGTTTAGTACTTAATGTAGAAAACTGCCGGAACTACTCAACAAACATCCTCCCGTTGTGAGTAGATTGTGCTAATTGCTGGACCCGGATGTGCTTCCTTCTCCCTTGACTACAAGTAGCCAGAGGGTAGTACCGAGGTAAAAAAAATATATATCTCTCTCAGCGATCAGAATTATGAGCCAATTATATTTGGATTAACCTGCACCCTTTTGAGAGTAACATGACTTAGGTAATTTGCGTCGATACTGCCTTTAATACCACAGGCTGCTCCGATCCTTTGCATGCTTGCCAGCTAAACAGCCAGACCACTTTCTCGGCGCTGAAACAGTGTATAGTCTGATGAAAAAAGAAACACAGAAACTGATTTGTTGTTGCTATTTTTTTCGTTCAGTAACAACTACTTCTTGTTGTACCCCCTCCCTCTCCCTGTCCCTTTCCCTGTCCCTCTCCCTGTCCCTCTCCCTGCCCCTGTCACTCTCCCTGTCACTCTCCCTTTCCCTGTCCCTCTCCCTCTCCCTGTGCCTGTCCCTGACCCTCTCCCTTTACCTCTCCCTCTCCCTCTCCCCCTCTGAGCTATCTCCCGCCCCATCTCCCGTGAGACCTTCCCTTCTGACCGCCCCCCCCTCACAAAGTCACATACGCCCCCCCCCCCACCCACCATTACCTCCCACCCCTTTTCTGCACTCCGCGCTCCCCCTCAACCTCGTCCCCCCCCCCCCCCCTCGAACACCCCACTAGAACCCTCCCCCTGCATCTACCCCATTACTTCCCCCCTCACTCGCATCCGCACGCTCTCTTCTACTCCTTGACTCCTCTCACCCCTCACCTACATATCCCCCTCTCACCCCGTCTCTTTCCTTCCCCCCTCTAGCTACGTAACTCCTTCCTTTTCCTCCCCCTCTCTCCCCTCTCCCTCCCCTCTCTTTCTCCCTCCCCTCTCACTCCCGTCTCCCTCCCTTCTCCCTCCCCCCTCCCTCCCCTCTCCCTCCTCTCTCCCTCTCCCTCCCCTCTCACTCCCGTCTCCCTCCCCTCTCCCTCCCCCCTCCCTCCCCTCTCCCTCCCCTCTCCCTCCCCTCTCCCCCCCCTCTCCCTCCCCTCTCCCACACCGCCCCCACCTCTACCTCTTTCTGTCTCTCTCTGCTTGTCTCTGTCTGAGCCTATCTTCCTGTCTCTATCCCTCTCTCCTGCCCCATTTCTCCGACAGCTATTCACCCTCACCCTCACCCTCACCCTCACCCTCACCCTCTCCCTCACCTTCATCCTCACCCTCACCTTCATCCTCACCCTCACCCCCTCCCCTACCTCTCCCGCCCTCATCTCTTCCTTCCACTGTTTCTCGCTGCAACTTCTTCCTGACCACCTGCCCTCCCTCCCCTTTCCCCTCCCCCCTCAGTCCCATCGCCCCACTCCCACTTCTCTGTCCCTCCTGCACACCTCTTTCCCACCCCCCACTCTCCCGCCCACCTCTCTCCTCCTCCCTCCCATCTCTCTCCTCCCATCTCTCCACTCATCTCGCCTCTCTCCCCACCGCTGTCTATCTCCTATAGCCCCCATCCTTTCTCCCCATCCCCATCTCACCACAATTCCCCCCCCCCACACTTACACCCTACCACCCGCCTACATTTCCCAGCAGTTCAATGGCATCCACAGCTCGGTCCTAGTCCCAACAGATGAGCATCCAGCCCTCCGTCGCGTAGCAACACGGGAGTAGTGGTGTGGCCACATAAAAATCTTGACCTATATGTCAGCACACTAATCACTACAGATTAATGGATCCAATTTGTAAATTCCATCAGTCATTACCGGAGTGGTGGGCGGGAGGTCCCTTTCCTACCTCACCTGTGTTACCGCTTTCATTAAATGATCCGCTTGGCTTTTATTGCTATGTAATTGGAAATTGGCTCTGGGGTCGCGTGGAAATTAAGAATTGCATCTGGGGTAGGTGCTAACGAATGAGACGCTGCTTAGTTCATGCATTATAACCAAAGAGTTAAAGCTGCGTTGTTGTTTGGTTGTTGGAGTTTAACGTCCTGGCAACATCTAAGGTAATATCAGGATGGGTATCAACTTGTGGCAGTGCACACTTATGGTGACGGCATCGTGCTGCCCCACTGGGAAATCAGGCCAACAGCACCATGACCCAATATCCCACTCAGGTACATTTTCCTAACACTGAGCTAACCAGTCCATGCCCTATCCTATTAATGCTGGGCGCTAAGCTAGGAAGTGACAAGTATCAATTTAGTAAGTTATTGTTTTGACTCGACTGGTAATTGAACTGCCGATCTTCCCCATTGGAAGCCTGCACTCTACCGATTCCGACCAGCGCGTTCAGTAAAGCTGCATAGTCCAATGAAAACATGAAGTTGTCTGAAGTGAAATATTTACTTAGATTTTCCACACATATCCAACTGCCTATATTGCTGCATTGCAGAAATAACAAGTCACTTTAATAGAAGCTGTTGGTGGCCTAAGGTATCCTCATTTAATGTTGCATATTACATAAAGTTGCGTAGTCCGATGCTTTTGAGTTTCTGTCATTCTTCTGAGATAAATATATTAGATTGATCATTATTATGTAAAGTACTTTAGATTTAAGTAACTTTTATGTTAAATGAGATATTTGAAGTGCAAACATGTGAAATTAATTTTGGCAAGGACATCAACACTCTGACTTTTGTCTCAGTTAAGGTCCTGTCACACTATGCCGTATTGCATCAGCGTGTGCCGACGTATGTGCTTTTGCGCCAACATGTTGGTGTATCCTTGTGTACATTGAGACACGTTATGGGTACATTTGGCATAAGTAGTATTCGTTAACAGCCCACTGGTGTATGCTGAGATAAGTTATGGGTAAGTTTGCCATTAGTCTATTTTTGAGCATGTTCAGAATTCCGCGATATGACAGCATATGTCGGAATATGCTGATGCAATATGCCTTAATTTGGCTTCTTACTTACTAGAAAATGTTACTGGCCTATGGTCTCCACATTTAATTTAGCATGTTACTTACTAGAATCTGTTACTGGCCTATGGTATCCACATTTAATTTGGCATGTTACTTACTAGAATCTGTAACTGGCCTCTGGTATCCACATTTAATTTGACATGTTACTTACTAGAATCTGTTACTGGCCTATGGTATCCACATTTAATTTGGCATGTTACTTACTAGAATCTGTTACTGGCCTATGGTATCCACATTTAATATGGCATGTTACTTACTAGAATCTGTTACTGGCCTATGGTATCCACATTTAATTTGGCATGTTACTTACTAGAATCTGTTACTGGCCTATGGTATCCAAGTTTAATTTGGCATGTTTTTGCTTCAAATATCTCCAACGGTAACCTTTTATATTAAAAAATGCTACTTCAAGCTAAAGTACAGTAGATTCTAATAATGCAAGCAATATGTTCATCTAAATAATATGGTAAAAACTCAAGCTCATCGGATTATGCAACTTTAAGGTATTTGTACTAAACATTAAGATTAATATGATATATATATATAATGTATCCCTATTTAATGTGCTATGTTTATAGAATACATAGCGTATATTTCTGGATATGGGTCGTTCTCAGAAACTGTGTACCACTTGAGGTAGTCTACTAGAAATGCATATTTCAAAGAAACCCTTTATTCGAGTGTCAATATTTAGATTTCATCAGTTAGCCAAATAATGTGGGAGATAGTTTAGATCAAAAGTAAATGTTAATATTGTGTATTATGTATCTTATTGGGATGGATGTAGCTAAATACATAGAAAATTACATCACTAATTTGTGACATTGTCAACAGCATTGAAAATAAAGTGTCACAAACTTAATGAAAACCTCTGAACAACAGCTCATTTCAGTTCAAATGGTCATATCAAATTATTATTACTACTGTTTATAAAGCAAGTGGCATGTGAAATGTCCTAAAAATGTCAAGTTTTGTGTGGAAAATATTTGATTTTGGAGTCAGATTGGTTTCCATGCTATACTGCTATTTATTGGGTGTGAGCATCATTTGACCTACTTAAAAATGCCAGAATATGTTTATTTTCAATTATTCAGATGCAAAAGGACATACACATTGAGGAAACTTGCTTATAGGACTTTGGCAGCATTTAGATTTTCTGGTACTGATGTCACACTATTGGTACACAACTTCTGAGAACGACCCATATATATATATTTGTTTATAGGTATGTATATGTATGTATATATATATATGTATATATATAAATAAATATTCTAAGACAATTACACTCGATTTCAAATATGGCTCTGCATGGTGAGCCGTCTCCAGTTTCTTTTCTGTAAAACAAAGATTAAATATATCTTGCTAAGGGACAAATAGTGTCCACTTTAAGCAGGTGGCCGGAATTCGACTGCATGGAAACTTACTATCCTTTCAGCATTGGGGAGTGGGCCAGAACCTTCAGATTTAGCTGATAATATGAAGCGTTCAGGCACAAAACCTATCAATGACAATCCTACATATTTACTACAAATAAAAGATTCTTAACTTAAGATCATGTTAATTCGTACTAATTCCAATTTTCTTGTAAGGAAATGATTATGGAGCAATGGACCCCAAAATAGGAATATTAAAAAGACCCACCTTTTGACAGTGTGATTCCAATGTGGATCTCAATTTCTGGATTGGCGTTTACATGGTTTTGTGCCTGAACTCCTGATATATGTATGTATACCCACAGTGTAAGGGGTAAGAACCAGAAAATGTAAGTCACCCTCCCTGAATCAATCTGAGTCTGTGAGCAGGTGGCAGTGGTAGCAGCCCATTGACTCTACACTCATTAAATAGACTTGGCGAAGAGATTATTGCCTTAAATGACTGCGTATCACATAAACGCGACAAACTGCAGATGCCACTTTAGAGAACGATAAGGCTGTAAGCTTTTTTACTAGTTTTAGAAATAAGCTGTAGTATGCTGCGACCCCGGGTGCTGGGTCTCTGCCTCAGTTCGTGAACATTTTATAAATTAAAGCTGCATATTCCGATGAAAGTATAAACATTTGAAAATCAAAATGATTCTACATATCTACCTTAGATACTGATGCATTTATAAAGCATTTGTTCCCACATAGAAGCCAATAAATACCAAGTCACTTTAGTGACACACTGTCACACTGCAAACTCAATGGCTATGAACCTGTTACTGCAGAATCCTATGAAGTCAGAGTTTTGTCATGCTTGTCAAAATTAATTTGGCATGTTTGTACTTCAAATATCTCAAAAGTTACCCACTTAAAATCAAAATTACTTCAATCTAAAGTAAGGTAGATTATAATGAACAACCCGCTATATTTATCTAACAAAATGACAAAAACTCAAAACCATCGGACTACACAACTTTAATAATTGCAGGCCTATCGTAGTATTCAATAAACCCTTTTTGTACAGCATGCATTGGGCATCCAGTTTGCCTTGATCACATAGTTAGTTTTGGTGGGGGAGGAGGAGGCTTTCAATGTGGTTTCTGACCCTCAGTCCTCAGAGATGCACACCTGTGTTGCCGCTTACATCAAGTTATCTGCCTGTTTTTTATTGCTATGTAATTTGGAATTGCTTTGATCAGAAGCCGTTACAGACACCCTAAGCCCTTTTTTTTTTTTTTGGTCCATTAGTTGTTTAAGCAGGGGAAATTTCAGTCATAGACGACTGGGCTTCCTCATTCCACTGCTGGTCGATAGAAAGCCCGAGCCTACACTTTTATCGACCCAAGGGATTTTTAACCTCCCACACCACATAGACATGGTATGAGAGCAACCGGCCTTTGATGACGCTGGGGGCATGGGGGATCGAACCGCCGACCCTCAGATTAGGAGTCTGACCCTCAACCCCTTTATGGGAAAACAGATGTTTACTTACTATATTTATCTCAGAAAATGACAAAAACCCAAAACCATCGGACTACACAACTTTAATAAATGCTGGGCTATCGTAGTATTCAATAAACCCTTTTTGTACAGCATGCATTGGGCATCGAGTTTGACTTGATCACATAGTTAGTTTTAGTGGGAGAGGAGGGGGCTTTCAACGTGGTTTCTGACCCTCAGTACTCAGAGATGCACACCTGTGTTGCCGCTTACATCAAGTTGTCTGCCTGTTTTTTATTGCTATGTAATTTGGAATTGCTTTGATCAGAAGCCGTTACAGACACCCTAAACCCTTAACCCCTTTATTGGAAAACGAATGTTTACAAACAGGTAATCTTCAGAAACATGAACTAATTGACCTTTGTTTGTTTCTTGTCGTTTTACATCATAGCAACATTTAAGGTCAAATCAGGACGAGCTTACAGTGCTGCCCAACTCCGAGACCAGGCCATCAGCACCCTGGCCCGATATCCCACACAGTCACATTATCCTTATATGGCCATATCCTGTTACGGTCAAGCACCAGGTGACATAGTGGTAAGTACAACTTTTATAAGTCATTGGTTTGACTCTGCTGGGATTCAAACTCCCAACCTTCCACTTGGAAAGCCTCCACTCTATCGATTCGGCCACCACGGCTTGTCCTGAATGACCTGGTGATATTTTGTGATCAGTAGACAGAACGTTCAGCAGACAGGTGTTCTGAGTTTTGCTGGTTTCTCAAGAATGGCTGAACCAGCATGACGCTAGGTCACAGCCACAGCTAAAATGGCGGAAGGTGGGAGGGGGGGGGGTTAATGCACAGACAACATATACAGGAAGTAGTATTTTATATTGTGTCAAATATTTTCTACGGCAACTTTATCGCAATCTACATTAGAAATAAAGACATTGCAATAACCTTGCACAATTTGATTATACAGTAAAACCTCTAAATTGAGCGACCATGGAACCGACTTTAAATGGCCCATTTAGGGAGGTGATCAGCTATGGAAGGTTTTTTATCATTACAATGGTATTGTAGGGGTGATTGTTTTTTGGACCGAAACAAAGTGATTGATATAGGGCAATGGTTGATCTGTGGAGGCTGTCAGTTAGAGAGGTTCTAATGTACGTAGTCACTTGATTTGACAAGCATAGAGTCTATTGTGAAATAGAGGGCTGAGAGCTTACACTGTAAAGGGTACATTCCTTACATGCGGCATGCGACATGCGGTATGCGAATGCAAATGCGGCAAAAAATCGAAACACCTTGAAGTCAATGGACTACAGTCCTTACACGCGGTATGCGAATGCGAATGCGAATGCGGCAACTCGATCGGTCCCTCTAGCGATCGGTGCGGCATGTGGCATGCGGTATGTGAATAGAAACCTCAGTCGCACTTGTCCATTAGTTTTAGACTAGGAGAGGCGACTGATCATTATGGAACGGTCACACACAGGGGTGCGGAGGGGAAACATATGGTAGTGGTGTTGGTGGGGGTTCGGGTTGGTAAAAATGCTACCATAGCCACAAAAATAGGAATACTTATCTATAATTTGGTAATTATAAAGGTAGGAACCCCCATGTGACGTACCAAGAGGTACATAGATATAAATGCCATATTAGGTCATATACAGTGCAATATTGAGTATACTTGTTTATTTTTATTTGTTAAATATAGCCAGTCGTGTGCTGCATGCCTCGTACCGCGTAGAAGGAATCATGCCATTCGCATACCACATACCGCATGCCACATACTGCATACCACATGTAGGGAATGCACGCTTAAGCCTGTACCTTATAGGTGGAAGTTGTAGCTATCATCCGGTGTGCTGGGTCTCGGTCTCAGTTATTCTTGAGAGAGCAACGGAACTTAGAATAGCCCTATTTACATGTGTCTTCATTGCCTGAGCACTTCTGAAGGGAATACGGTCATTTATGAGCAAAATCTGGCTGGCAGCTGCAGGCTTTGGTGCTGAACGACTATTGCGTCAATGAATATTTTATATATTAATAATTGTAGGGTTGGGCTGGCATTTATTAAATGTGTGGATTAACTAAGGCTAAGATGAATATGCATGATTGTATACAGATAAACATAAGAGACATGGTGACATATGCCTGGTACACACCTCCCGTATATGATCTAAAACTGCCCGTTTTGCCCATAAGTTTGAGTTTTAGTCGTTAGGTGTGCGACCCCCTAGCACACCAGAGCCTTGCGATTCGCGACTTAAAACTCAGTTTTAGGGGTTAAAACTGAAATCGCAAGGGATTCGAAAAACAAATCGGGCAGTTTTAGATCGTATATGGGACGGGTCGGGGTCGTGATGCGCAGTCAGTTTTAGTGCGTGAATCGTAAACGGGAGGTGTGTACCAGGCATAATATAGCCAAGAAAGAGGCTCACATGTAACTTACTGAAAGTAATAAAAGCGTCCTCTGTTTATTGGGGCTTTACATCCTGACAACATCTAAGAACTTATCAGGACGTGACTCACTTGTGGCAGTGCACAATCATGGTGACTTCATAGTGCTGCCCCACTGGGTAACTCGACCATTGACAGACACCATGTTCTGCTATGTTACTCAATCGGATTAATTTGATACTGAGCCAACCAGTGGCTTTCCTAGGCTTATTACTGCCGAGCACCAGCCTAGGAAGGTACAAGGGTCAATCTGCTGACATGACATAAAAAAAACCATTGAATGAGGCAAATTTTCTGGCGTTAATTTAATCATATTTAATATTAATATTATGTTGCTATATGGATTATTGCAACATGAATATACTTAGAAACATTTGTTTAAAATCTATTGCAAAAATAAAGTTCAGCAAATATTGTAGTTGTATCAAACGAAGGATTATGCAAATGGTTATCTGTGGTCGGCATTACAGTTTCTTGAGCGTTAATGTGAATGTTTAAAAAAGAGGCCATGTGAAAATTACAAAGCATTCCATTGTCTTTTTAAAAAAAATCCTGATTCAACGTCTGACTTCATCCGACTTATATTTCTCATATGAAAATATAGAAGGCCTATCCATAGATAGCTAGTTCATTAAAAGCCATCCCCATTCTCATCTAGGCTCACGCGTATTGTTTGAATTAGGTTCAGATAAGACATCAGTGTGCATCCAAAGTTTGTTTGTTTGTTGTTGTTTTACGTCCTAGCAACATCTAATGTCATATCAGGATGGGTACCGACTTGTGACAGTGCGCACTCATGGTGACTTTATAGTGCTGTCCCACTGGGAAACCAGGCCGCCCGCACCATGACCTGGTATCCCACTCAGTCACATTATCCTGACACTGAGCAAACCAGTCCTTGCCCTATCCTAATAATGCTGAGCGCCTGGCTAGGAAGCGACAAGTATCAATTTTTAAGTCATTCGTTTGACTCAACCTGGGTTTGAACCCATGATCTACCAGCACGGGAGACGGACGCTCTAACATTATGCAAAATTAGTTTTTTTAAATGTTAACTTCTCACTATGAAGAAGAAAGAAAAACAATTATGCGAAATTTAGTCAAATGTTAACTAATCCCGATTAGGAAGAAGTTAAAACAATTATGCGATCGATTCACCCGAGTACTTTAGGAACATTTCCTAAATCGCCAAAAGCAATACCGCACAGTAAGTGCTTGGTACTAATTAGGTACCACACTCCTTAATTATGGACATTCTGTATGATCCTAGGGTTATTTCATTGCAGGCCACATTACCTACCATTAGAACGGACGTTATCTGGCAACACAATCAGTTATTAAGTCCTTAACTATCGCTCTCATCAATCGGCTAATGACAATCACCCACATGGCCCGTTCCATAAATCACAGCAAGGGGGCATTGCAGCAACCCATCACCAACACAAAGGAGACCAAAATTAGCCAAATAACACATATTATTTCTATTGGATTGCGACCATTCCAGAGCATGGTCGCCCTGTTAAAATATGGAACGCTGGCCGTGAGGGTCTGTTGAATAGACATTAAATTTGGTTAATTTTGGCCGTGATTGTTAGTGATCGACTAGTAAAGCGCACTCATTGGTTCCTTATGGGTTGTGGAGGAAAGGAGGCTGTGTTGTGTCATGCAAAGAGTCTAGGCCTGTGGGGCCTCCCTTTATAAAGTCGTAAACGCCACACCAAGATGTAATGGGGCTGTCACACTACGACGCTTCTCACCGGCGACCCGGCGACGTGTGGTGATTTTGGGCGAAAATTAGGGAAATGTCGGGAAGCGTTACGCGCCCGTTAGGCACGCGTCGGTACACGTCGGTACATTATTCTGGACGTTGACGGTCGGCAGACAACGTCAGCATGCTTTATTGGTCGCCCAAGGTTTTAGGCATGTAAAAAAAAACCAGCGATCGACAACGCTCATCAACACGCGAATCCCAATATTATGGCGACATCAGAAGGACGTCGACAGCGCTGGAATAACGTTATGGGAACGCTAGGCAGACACCGCGCGCACGGGCGGGTCATCTCCACACGTTACGCCAAATGGTTGCTTTGTTGTTTTACGTCCTCCCAACATCTAAGGTCATATGAGTACGTCGCGCCAAACTTTTCTTTTTTTTCCCCTCACTCGTCGATACCCGTTGGCCGCGCGCTAACAAGACGCTACTCACACACTGCGCCACCGTCCAATTTCCCGATATTTCTCCTAAATCTTTAACGTTTCTCGACGCTTTAATTTTATTTCCAACGCTGACGGGTCGCCGGTGAGAAGCGTCGTAGTGTGACAGCCCGATAAGCTACAGATAGGGAAGAGGGGGGTAGGGGGGGGGCTGAAGACATCTGGTCGATTTTTATTTCTTCCATATACCCCCATCATATGAAACTAGTTCTCAAAACATCCGACCCCCTTCAAAAATGGGGTAGATCATGGCCACCGATAATTTTGAACATGCTCATAGTTCTAGAGCACCCTTCCGTACTTGCCCGTCCATGCAGTTCATAAACAGTTTGTAAAATGTTGCTATGTTCGCACACAGTTTGAGTGCGTTCGGCAACATTTTCAAGAACGTAATAAGGACTATTTGGTGTGATGGGGGGGAGGGGGGCGGGTATTAGCTTAGCGGCAGAAGTTGTCACAATGTAGATCAGAAAGCCTGAACTCGCATGAAGGTCGCAAGTTCATAATAATTATTAGAGCATTGCCTATTGCGACAGAATTCATTTTTATGCATTTCGCGATGTGTTTATTCTGAGTTCAGCTGGTCCCTCAGGAGGGACTGAAGCTGTGACCCAGCATGACGGGTATTCTGAGTTCTGCTGGTCCCTCAGGAAGGACTGAAGCTGTGACCCAGCATGCCGGGTATTCTGAGTTCTGCTGGTCCCTCAGGAAGGACTGAAGCTGAGACCCAGCATGCTCGGTATTCTGAGTTCTACTGGTCCCTCAGGAAGGACTGAAGCTGTGACCCAGCAAGCCGGGTAGTCTGAGTTATGTGGTCCCTCAGGAAGGACTGAAGCTGTGACCCAGCATGCCGGGTATTCTGAGTTCTGCTGGTCCCTCAGGAAGGACTGAAGCTGAGACCCAGCATGCCGGGTATTCTGTGTTCTGCTGGTCACTCAGGAGGGATTGAAGCTGTGACCCAGCATGCCGGGTATTCTGAGTTCTGCTGGTCCCTCAGGAGGAACTGAAGCTGGGACTCAGGATGCAGGGTAATCTGAGTTGTGCTGGTCCCTCAGGAAGGACTGAAGCTGTGACCCAGCATGCTGGGTATTTTGAGTTCTGCTGGTCCCTCAGAAGGGATTGAAGCTGTAACGTAACATGCCAGTTCATAGTTTCAACTTACCCGGCAGAAGACGAGGTTGGGTCCCATCCCGTCCCTATCATTCACTATAGGCCCTATACCTTGAACTCACTTTAGACCTAGAACCTCATGCCCCCTTGTGACCACAAAACCTGGTCAGGCTCTTTCTTACTCTGCACTTCTACACTTTCTAAAGTAGATTTTAGTGTAATTGACATTTCAAATACATTACAGTACATGTTTGTTTGTTGTTGTTTTACGTCCTGGCAACATCTACGGTCATATCAGGACGGGTACCGACTTTTGACAGTGCATCCTCATGGGAACATTATAGTACTGCCCCAAAGGGAAACCAGGTTGTGAGCACCATGACCTGATATCCCACTCAGTCAATATTATCCTGACACTGGGCTAACCAGTCCTTGACCTATCCTAATAATGCTGAGTGCCTGGCTAGGAAGCGACAACTATACATTTTTAAGTCATTGGTTTGACTCGACCAGAGTTTGAACCATCCAACCCATCTGTTCGGAACCCCCGATCTCCTAAAACAGGAGGCGACTGCTCAAGTCATTTAGCCATCGCGCCTGGTCTCATGACAGTAGAGAGGACACATAATTTGTATTTCTATTCACCACCTCCCCAACTTGGGGTGTGTGCGGAAATTACTTTGAGGGATACATTTTCAGAGCATTACTAATGATCATTAAATACCATTATGCACTCTCCTTAGATCTCCACAGAGCAGAGGCGATTACAATGATCTCTAGAAATTAAAAAGCAAATATTATTTATGAAAATATTACTTCTGATATATATTGTCGCGGGGGGATGAAAATGAAAAACATTGCATGGAGCGCATGAATCGAACCCACATCCGTTGCATTCTGGGTTAGTGTGCTAACCATTACACCACCTTGGCTCCCTGGTTTCACCAACCTTTCCACACCTACCTGTCTATGTGGCTCCTTGCCTGAAATGTCAGCGCAGACTACTACACTCTTCCCCCTGGAATTATAAGTCTTCTAAATGGTTTGCATCCACAAGTGAGTTAATGCTTACAATTACACATAAGTACTATTCTCGCCGTGAATATGGCCTATGCTGCCGACACGGCGTAAAGCAACAACCAATCAATCAATCAGCTGACAATTACATACACACACTCAACAGCCATACAGTGCATAGCTTGAATAACAACCATACAGTGTACAGCTTGTATAACAACCATACAGTGCACAGCTTGTATAACAACCATGCAGTGCACAGCTTGTATAACAACCATGCCATGTACAGCTTGTATAACAACCATGCCGTGCACAGCTTGTATAACAAACATACAGTGCACAGCTTGTATAACAACCATTCAGTGCACAGTTTGTATAACAACCATACTGTGCACATCTTGTATAACAACCATACAGTGCACATCTTGTATAACACCCATACAGTGTACAGCTTGTATAACAACCATACAGTGCACAGCTTGTATATCAACCATACAGTGCACGGCTTGTACAGGATCAAAGTCATGGAACCCAGTATCATGGGGGTTGATGACAATGGGAAATATTGCACCTAGAGAAGGAAATCGAACCCACATCTCTTGCATTCTGGGTTAGTGTGCTAACCATTACGCCACTTATGCTCCCTGATGTCATCACCTGTCTTCCTTGCCTGAGAGGTCAGTGCAGACTACCATAATATATATATACAGTAAACCCTCTCTAAATGGACAGACGTTGGGACCGACTTTAAGTGGTCCATTTAGGGAGTTGGTCGGTTTAGGGAGGTAGAATATGGTTACAATGGTATTGTTGTGACCCACGTAAAGCGATGGGTATAGGGGAGTGGTCGATCTGGGGAGGTGCTCGGTTAAAGAGGTTTCGCTGTATATGTAATACTTTTAATGTAAAGTAAAGTATATTATTATGATCAGCCTACTATTCTTATTTTCAAATATCTTCAAAGTGACAAATGTACTTCTGATATATATGTGGTGTATAGCGTATTATGCGAGTATAAAAATACGAAGGGAATTCCCTATTATTCTATATTATTATTATTACTTCATACTATTGTTATTCTCCGTAAGACTATGCACTTGACTGGTGGCGCCACCTGCGCTCACCCCACCCTCCACCTGGCCGACATTGTCAGTCGTGCTGCAGGATTTTTATGTAGTAGTCTGCACTGACCTCTCAGGCAAGTAACCACATAGACAGGTAGGCGTGGGTAGTGTGGTGATATCAGGGAGCCTAAGTGGTGTAATAGTTAGCACACTGGCCAGGAATGCAAAGAGATGTGGGTTTGAGGCCTGCTCTAGGCGCAATATTTCCCATTTTCATCACCCCCACAACAGTGGTGCTGTGACCAGGATCCTGTACAAGTTACACACTGCATGGTTGTTGAACCTACCCTGTGTATTCACGTGTTAGTGTATTGCCTGTATGTATGTAATTGCAAGCATTAAAAGACTTACAATTTACATGGGGATGAGTGTAGTAGTCTGCACTGACCTCTCAGGCAAGTAACCACATATACAGGTAGGCATTGGTAGTGTGGTGATATGAGGGAGCCTAGGTGGTGTGACGGTTAGCACACTGGCCCGGAATGCAAAGAGAACATATATATATATATATATATATATATATATATATATATTACCTCAGACCAAACTAACATTGATCATCACAATCAGCCTAATCAAATGGATCTAAAGAATACATTAAAAACCAAAAATATTGCTGGAAACTCAAAACCATCGGGTTATGCAACTTTAATAACAGAGCCCACAAGAGGGCAATCGTCATAATTCACCCCGGGTGACACTACCCCTACCACACCATCTCACCTCGGGAAGCCCATGTGTAAATAGCTTTACCTGCCGGGCCGAGCAAATTGCCGGCGCGGCCCGCCACAGGGGACATAAAACCAACATTAAGTGAGACGTGCCCTTGCTGAGCCCACGGACCGGGTGTTTGTTGATTATGGGTGAAGGTAAAGGTTAGCGTCGGTCTCCCGCGACTGTCTCCAGTCACGATACCCCCCCGGTGCATCTATGACGGATCCCCACACCCTTCCCTCCCCCTCTGCCCCCCCCCCCCCCCACAGCTGGAACCCCCCCCCCCCCTCCTCCCCCTACATACCTGGACGACCCCCCCCCCCCCCTCCCTGCACTTGGCGCCCGTCCCTCGATCCTGGCCGAATGAGTTGAGTATCCGTCTCCCGTTTTGGTAGATCGTCGGATTTGAACCCTGTTCGCATAAAATTTGATGCTCGTCGCTTCCTAGCCAGGCGCTCGGCATTATTAGGATTAGGGCAAGGACTGGTTCGCTCAGTGTAAGGATAATGTGACTGAGTGAGTGGGATATCAGGTCATGGTGGCATGGAGGTGGCATGCTGATGGCCTGGTCTCCCAGTGGGGCAGTACTATAAAGTCGCCATGACTGTGTACTGTCACAAGTCGGTAAGCGGCCTGATATGACCTTAATTGTTGCCAGGACGTAACACTCCAACAACCAACCACCACATGGTGTACTTTACACCATCGGCTCCAGCGCTAAAGCCCCCCTCCCCCCACCCACCCAACCACCCCCTCCCACCCCACCCATGGAGCATTTGTGAAGAGGTCGCCAGGGGGCGACACTTGCGAGGTGTCGCCATGGCCGAGGTGACACGAGACCGCGCCATTTCGTCCAGCAAAACTCGCACCTAGTTACGCTGAGGGGTTGACTATAGAGTCGCCAGAGTTTTGATGTATTAGACGATGGCACGATGGTGTTGCGGGTGCATCTGCCCCTCCATGGAACTCCAGCTATCTCACGCCAACCGCCCCTTGCCTGACTGGGTCTATCTACGACGTATTGTGATGGACATGCCCTCCTTAAAGTTGTGCCATATCATGGTTTTGAGGGTCTGCCATCTATCTATTTATATGTCTAGTATATATACAGCAAAACCTCTCTAACCAAACACCTCCACAGATCGACCACTCCCCTATATCGATCGCTTTAGTTGGGTCCCAAACGATACCTGTACAATACCATTGTAATGAAAAGAAAAACTCCCTAAATCGACCACCTCGCTAAATGGACCATTTAAAGTGGGTCCAATGATCGGTCGAGTGAGCGAAGTTTTACTGTATATATATAGATATATATATATAGATATACATATTGATGTTCGGTGGCACCAAATCCACTCTGAAACAGGCTTTCACAAATGACTGACACATGTATACCGGTAGAGTAAAACCTCGCCAAATCGACCGACCATGGGACCAACTTTAAATCGTCCAGTTAGGGAGGTGATGGGTTTAGAGAGTTAAACAAAATTTGTTGTAATGATATTATATGGGCGATCGTTTGGGACCCAAATAAAGCAATCGATATAGGGGGGTGGTCAATCTGTGGAGGTGTTCGGTTAGACTTAGCAAGGTTCGACTGACACTGGTCTACGAGAATGCTGCAGGTGGTGCCACCGGTACAGTGTTGGGTCTTACGGAATATAACAATATTGATAATAATTCCCTTACGTAACTGTATTCTTGCATAATTAGTTATACATCATATATATATAATAGTATGTATCAATATATATATATATATATATATATATATATATATGAAGAGTTCAGACGCAAAGCGATGTAAACACCAATCCAAAAATGTAGTTTAGAAAAAAGATTTGTACATGAAAATCATTTTAATTCTCACTAATTTCCGTTTCATAATATCACATGCTTATGGAGCAATGTACAAAGAAGATATATAAAAAAAAATAGTTGTTGAGGGTTTGATTCCAAAGTTTATCTCTATTTTTGGATCGGCGTTTACCTGGTTTTGCGACTGAACTCTTCATGTGTATGTATATATATACATAAGGCGCGCCAGTACCCATTTGCGCCCGGCGAGGCGCGTTGCTGGACATGACGGGTCACGTGGGCTGCTGCCTCTGGCACCTGTCCACTCCGGGCCGTGAGCAGTTCAGTCCCGGCGACCAGTGACCGGGAGCAGCTCGAGGACAAGCGGCAGTGACGGCCACTTAGCGGCCACACGCCGCATACAGACGACCGCCTAGGCCGCCAGATAGATTCGCCGCCAATCGACGGCTGCAAGAATAACCGGCACTTCTGGCGGAAGTGCTATACGCAGCCAATAGACTACATCACCATTCCAGCGGCGCAGTGCATTGTGGGATGCGTAGAAGAAAAACAAACCCCCGAGGAGCACATGGCACATGCTAATACATTGGGTGAAGCTATGAAATGTGCTAGTTTCACCTCATCTCAGCTCTTGTTTGAAACATAGAATACCAACTAACAAAATATATATAATAAATTAAGATATTAATCTTTTATCCAGCATTACATTTATCAATATAATCAGCACATCTTATGCCATTTGCATTTAGATTTAGGCAAATCTGGGCACTCAGACTAGTTTTAGAGCCATAGCCAGAGTCAGTTTTACTTATGTTATTAATGTTTATATTTATATCCTATTGTTAATGACATATGTAGAAGGAGAAAATGAGTAGGGTTAATCAGATATTGGTTATATATTTCCCTGAAACAAGTGTTTGTTCACACATTTGGCATTTTAATATTTAGAATAAGAATTAGTAATCGTAATGTGGATATCATCCTTAAAGTGATTGATTGTTTTGTGTGGAATTGTATGTTTCTTAGCTCAAAATGTTTAGCTATGGCTAGTTTTGTCTTAGATATATTCATCAGATCATTATATTGCATGTGTGCATACATCTTTATGCCAAATTCTTATGTATTTCTATTCATTTTGAATAAAATCGAAGTTATTCCCTATGCGTATCGGCTAACTCAATGGCTGTACGCATTTGCCTTGCTGCCAATGCCGTTTTTGGCGCATGCACAGTCGGAACGGTGATCTCATCTATTGTGGGCAGCCTTGGGTGGCGCCCACCTAACCAGAACACGCATCGACATCATCGGCGCAGGAGTTTTAGTTAGTGAATGTTGGAGGATAGTTATTACCTACCATCAGTTATACAGTGATATATATATATATGTGTTAACCAGACGGGATGGCCGAATGAGTTAGAGCGTCCGTCTCCCATGCTGGTATATCATGGGGTCGTGGGTTCGAACCCTGGTCGAGTCAAACCAATGACTTAAAAATGTATACTTGTTGCTTCCTAGCCAGGCGCTCGGCATTATTAGGACAGGGCAAGGACTGGTGTGCTCAGTGTCAGGATAATGTGACTGAGTGGGATACCAGGTCATGGTGCCAGCGGCCTGGTTTCCTAGTGGGACTGCACTATAAAGTCACCATGAGTGTGCACTGTCACAAGTCGGTACCCCTCCTGATATGACCTTAGATGTTGCTAGGACGTAAAACAACAACAAACAAACAAAATATATATATGTGTGTGTGTGAATGGATATATATACATATATAACATGTTACTTAGTGCTTGTTGGAGGATAGTTATTACCTATCATCAGTTATACAGTGATATATGTGTGTGTGTGTGTCTGTGAATGGATATATATACATATATAACACATATACGTAGATACATACACATGCACATACACATATGTATTACCTACAATCAGTTATATAGTGATATATATATACCTGTATATATGTGTGTGTGAATGGATATATATTATACATATATAATATACATATATATACATACATAGACACATATACATGTGTATACACTTACACATATGTATTACCTACCATCAATTATATAGTTATATATATACATGTACATATATGTATGTGTGTGAATGGATATATATATATATAATATACATATATATGCACATACATATACATAGACACATAGACATGCACTTACACAAATGTATTACCTACCATCAATTATATAGTTATATATACATGTATATATATGTGTGTGTGTGAATGGATAAATATATATATATATATATATATATATATATCGCGCCTTAAGGTCGGAGCATCTCACATAAATCCGGAAATTATAACTAGATACAATTCAAATCAGATATGTTACAGAGATACTAAGCTTTGTCTTGCCTTTCTGTGGGTTTTTTGTGGGTTATTTTTTGTAAATATGTTTATTCTACTGAAGAAGTATTTTGTCAGTACCGAAACACTGGTCTTCCAACCATTTTCCAATTCAGGGTTATTTACACAAAAGGTATATAGAATAAGATATACAATAAATGTTGAATACACAATTTTCAGCATGAAACACAATGAAATTCTGTAACACAAATGTTCCATAGCAATAGATCAATATTAGTCAGATCAATATGAGTATTTACATGGTATTTCGAATGTAATCAGAAGTTATCTTCTGTATTCATTCGGTAAAGTTGTCGTAAGTTTTAATGTAGGGTCTGGTCAGTTGTAGTTAGGCAAGTGGTATATAAATGTCAGTTTGTTAGAAATATTCTAGTGTTACTCTAGTGTAGTTAGTTATGTGAGTTCATGAACTATGCTGTTGGAGTGCGGGTGTTAGTAATACACTGGACCAGCTGTGACCGGTGAAGCAGTTGAACCAATTGAAGTGCATTTTGGTCTTAAATTTTACATTTCTATTCGAACTGTCTCTGTCATTGTATATGGTTGACTGGAAATAACGGAGTAACAGCAAAAAATAAAAGGGGTGGGGTTAACGAGATGAAATGATTTTGATAATGAACCCATTTTCAGTCTCAGTGATTCAGCCACTATTGTCTGTGAGATAAATTTCACAAGACATAAGTAACTACAATTGGAATACATCACATTACAATGCATACTATTCAGCTCATGTGAGTTGGGTGAGACAAAAGTGCACATGGAAGCAGATCATCCAAGCCCACAGACTTTGGGAGGAAAAATACCCCAATATCTTATCGAAGCACATACCGTCAATCTCTAACATTACTTGCCTTTCATTTAAATAGTCTTAGTGGCGAAACAAAGAGACATATTTCACATTTGTCAAAGATCAACAGTTGCTTACCACCCATGGAGTAAGTGTTGGTGTGAAGGAACATACCAAATTCCTGGTGGGTGTGATTTATACTCATGGCAACATCCGGATGCCGAAGCTGTTTACACTGAGTGTTTATAGAAGAAATGGCATGTGTTGTATGACCTGCCATCACATGAGGGGCCCAAACGCCACGCTGGTCCTCAGGGCTTGAATATGTATCTTCGGAGTAACTCTCCACTGATATGTGTGGAGGTGGGAAAGCTGTGACTTGGTGTGTGTACAGGACCGGAAGTGGGATTTTTTTCTTCAGGGATGATAATGGTTTCAGGCAAAGAAAGGTGGAAATCAAGCCGAGATTATTTATACTGACGCACAATTTCTGTTTACACCTATATTGAAATGGCCCTAGGCTGTGAAAAGAAACCCTTGAAATCCGCCTAAAAATGGAAAAAAATATCATCCCTGTTGTTTGATTTTCAGTCTTTTCATTCAAATGGTAAATACACTATATTTCCCAGGACTGCACTCTGCACTGGAAACAACTGTACAGCAATAATCCTCGCTAGATTGCTGCTCATGAGGCATATGGCTCTAGGTGCAAAATACATCTAAATATTGGGGAAAGATAGGGCTCGTAGCGGGGCACTAACGCCAACTTCCGGTGTAAAAGCTGAAACTGTGACGCATCATGCAGGCTCATAGCTTCAGTCCTCCATAAGGGACCAGTGGAAGCGGGAATACAAAACTATTACAGTAAAACTTCTCTAACCGACCACCACCACAGATCAACCACTCCCCAATATTGACTGCTTTATTTGGGTCCCAAACGATCGCCCATACGATAGCATTGAAACGATAAAAAAAAACTCCCATAACCGACCACCTCCCTAAATGGACCAGTTAAAATCGGTCCCATGGTCGGTCGATTTAGAGAGGTTTTACTGTATTGGTTTTCCTGGTTCCTCTGGTCCCTGCTGGTAGTAGTAGTAAACATAGTAATCCTCCACCCACCTGTGTATGCAGGCGGCAAGGTCCACAGCTACAACGTACAAGTGAAGTGCATCACCCACCCACTGCCCCACTATCTATGACCTGCTCCCACTGTTTTGCCCCCTGTATCTGACTTGCACGCTGCATCGCTTTATTGGATTGATGCAGTGTTCTCCCAGCCCTCCATTGCCTGTTTAGTGGCCTGCTGGGTACCAGCATCAGTGTCGCGGAAGAATTGTATTCCCAGTAATCTCTGGATTCTTAACCATCTACCATAGCGATACGTCAAAAGTAAAATGGCTTCTTCCACAAAAGCCGGGTACTTCTCATATGTGCTTCGGAAGGAAGCCATGATGTACACTAATTATGGCCGCAAACAAAGCATTGCGTCCCTTCAATAATGCAGATACGTTATTTCTGTATGGAACGCACATTAAATGGGACGGGGGATTATGCCCACACTGCATATTTGAAGTGCTGATACCACAGGGGAACAATACAACTTGTCTCTGTGAAATACTGAGCTCTAGGGGCGAGCATTGCTCTTTAAATTGTGAATATTGCAGTAAAGCGGGCATTTGAGGCAGTTCTGATCTCGTTATGTTGTACCAAGGTACTGCGAATATATGGCGCATATTAATTCATTATAATTATTTTTATTTATTGGTGCTTTGCATCATAGTCTCCTTTCTCTTTTTGCCTGTATTGATTTCACTATACAAACCGCTTACACAAACCACAGATTCCAGCCGTGGACTTTAAAATAGGGTAATTTTAGGTGTAATCGGAATGGGTATCTACGTGCGACAGTGAACACTCATGGCGATTTCATAGTGTGGGCACACTTGGAGGCAGCACCAGGATCCGATACCCCACTCAGTCACCTTGTCCTGATTGTGAGCTAAGCAATCCTTGCAGTATCCTATATAAAGCAAATGCCAGAATATGAAGTGACAAGCATTAATTTTAATAGCTTACCGATTTACTCATGCCTTACAGTTCAGCTCATATTACTCTAAAGAACAGGTGCATGTGTATATATCACAGTAATGTGTATATATCACAGTAATGTGTATATATCACAGTAATGTGTATATATCACAGTAATGTGTATATATCACAGTACAATTTAAGGCGCAAACTACAGTCAGTGCACAGGACTATAACATCAGTATGTCAGTACACCAGACTACAGTCAGGACGCAGACTATACAATCAGTATGTCAGTGCACTGCACTACAGTCAGTACACAGGACTATAGCGTCAGTACACCGGACTACAGTCAGGATACAGGACTATATGATAACTATGTCAGTACAAAGCACTACCATCAGTACACAGGACCATGCCATCAGTATGTCAATACACTGGACTACAGTCAGTGCACAGCACTATGACATCAGTATGTCAGTACACAGTCCACCAGACAACATTCAGGACACAGGACTATACAATCAGTATGTCTGTACAAAGGACTACCATCAGTACACAGGACCATGCCATCAGTATGTCAGTACACAGGGCTACAGTCAGTAAGCAGAACTATACTGCCAATATGATGTTAGGCCCATCGGTTCAGTGGCGACGCCAAGGGCAATTGTTTGAACCACAAAATCGTAATGCCCCCCCATTGTTGGGTTTCTTTCCCTATTATCAAACAATGACAAAAGAAAATGTCATAATTATATAGAAAGCAATTTTGTATCTATCAAACACAGCAAGCCAATCAGTCAGCCCCAATCCACAGACGTTAGCCCGGGAGTGGGAATTATTCCATGCAAATTACCAGAAGAAGGACATTCCAAGAAGCCACTTTGGAAGCCATCTCAGAAGCCAATCAGCGATCGGCAAGGTGGGCGCGGTGGGGCGGCTTCTTTGAATCCGTCTCCTTAAGCCAGTCGCAGAAGTAGGTCAAAGCTAATGTACCTACTCCGCATTGATATCTGGAATATCGGCTATGATGATGCACAAGGATTGATGGGGACTCGTCTGAAGAAGAAAACTATTCAAGCGATCACTTGATTTGATAAGACCACAAATCTAGCTAATGCCACCAAGGATATCTTCTTAATAAGCAGAAACTGGATTTTAATGTTACACTTTCATAATCTGATACCTTTCTACAGTGTCTGGCATTCCTTTTAGAATAAAATTTAATGTGTAGGGTCTAATGGGCCTGTCACATTACGACGCATAGTGTAAACATACATCGACGTATGTGATTTTTGGCCGCTATGTCAGGATACGTTGTAATGTGTAACGTGTTCGTTATGCATACGTCGAGGTATGTCAAGGTACATCGAGGTGTGTCGATGCTCCTTAGGGGGTCACAAAAGTTTTATGCATGCACAAATCTGTTGACGTACAAAAAGGTATGGGTGTTACGTCGGCCGTACGTTATGTATACGTTAGGCGTGCATCGCTGTACATTAGATGTATGTTAGATTACATCATTCACTATGTTGCACTATGTTGACCTACGTTAAAGGTAGTGGAAACGAACAGTCTGCGTACTGACAATGTATGTCTAATGTATGTCTAATGTAGTCTAACATATGTCTACAGTACATCTAACATAGTCTCCCATACATCTAACATACGTCTGAAATACTTCTAATGTACGTCTAACACATATTTTGCATTTCTCCACTGTGTCTTGACATATGTAACGTATGAGGCATAGTTCTCCGACATGATGTCCCATAGGAACCGGTTAGTAGAAATACCCTGTCTAGTTTGATTGATTGATTGATTGATTTGTGGTTGCTTTACGCCGTGTCACCAGGATAGGCCATATTCACGGCGAGAAATGTTTGTTTTTTGTTCAAACCATCGCTTTTACATGTAAAAGCAGACAATCAATTATGTGCCAATCGACACTCATTAAATTGAAAAGCTTGCAATTATATATTTGTGGCCAAGAGTCCTGTGTAGTTAGTGCCTGGAATAAAACAATGCTTCTTTTGCTGTCACAAGTGGCAATTCCTTCCCACGTATGACTGTGATGTCATATTATTAAGTGTGATAATATCTGCCTATAAACAAATATGATTACATTAAGTATGTAATATGATACTAACTATTGACAGTTTGGTTTACCACACATTCTCCGTCATGATGCTCCATAGTAACGCGTTAGTACCCTCTCTAGTGCCTGGTATAAAACAATCCTTCTTTTACTGTTATCGATAAAAGTTCTTGCCCATTTATGGTGCCATACTATTAAGCGCTAAGCATGTTATTATGTTGTTAACTACCGATAGTGTGGTTTATCACACACTCTCCATCATGATGTCCCATAGTAACACACTACTGCCCGCTCTGAATCCTGGTATAAAGCAATCCTTCTTTTACTGCCATCAATGCCAGCACGTTCCCATGTATGATGCCATATTATTAAGTGTGATAATATCTGCCTAAAAACAAAAAGCATCATGGTCAGTATGTTATATGTTACTAACTATTGACAGTGTGGTTTATCACACATTCTCCGTCATGATGTCCCACAGTAATCCACTAGTACCCTCTCTAATGCCTGGTATAAAACAATCCATCTTTTACTGTTAAGTATAGAACTATAACCCTTTAAATTGAAAGGTATGTCAAGCTAAGACAAAGTAGATTAAACCAATCAACAACATATTTATTTAAATAATAATAAAATGACAGACATTAAAAACCATCTGATTATGCATCTTTAATATTCTCTCATTGTTAGTGGCACGTGCCTAGTCATACACCAAGTGTTCACAACAAAACAAGGCTCTCATTATTCCAATGCTCAAGCTGGGTACCAATGATTTTTGCTTCTCTAGTCAATTAATTATGGAATTCAGAGTATCATTCTTGAGCGACCAAATTATTTAACATTTGCCGGAAGATATAATAGGCCACGAAAGGAATATTATATTACAATTTTTGTGCCAATCTCAAGAGCCCTGGTCTAATTGAGTTCTCAATTCAATGACAATTCTAAAAGGCCTCTATCAATTAAACTAGCGATTTAGCGGTATACAGTAAAACCTCTCTAACTGACCACCTCCACAGATGAAACACCCCCCTATATCGATCGCTTTATTTAGGTCCCAAACGATTGTCCATACAATACCATTGTAATGATGAATAAAAACTCCGTAAGCCGACCACCTCCATAAATGGACCATTTAAAGTCGGTCCCATGGTAGGGTCATTTAGAGAGGCTTTATTGTATTTCCTCTGGAATGTGAGTGGGAATGGATTGTTATTGCACCACAAACAACCCCGCGACCAAAATAGGCTTATCACTTGACACTGCAATTAATTACAACTGACGCCGACGCGCTAATACGCCGCACTTCCCGGATGGCCGCGCGCGTGCACACAGTGTACTGAGCGTAGTTACCAACGCTGACACCAGGGGAAGGATGGGGGGGGGGGGGGTCGGGCTTTCTTAGCTTCGCTTTCTTTTGTTTCTACCGGTGTGGCGGTTTCAGCTAGTTCCCGTGCTCAGCCGTGTCCCGTTGCTTCTGCGCATGCGCGGATTTCGCATCAACTCGGGTCACCCGAGCCACTTATTGGCGCATGCGCACATCCTACAAACTCAGGTCGAATAATCGAATACGCTTGGGTGGACAATTTTTTTTTTTTTTTTAATAACCGATAAAAGTACAGCAAAATAGGATCTAAAGTATTTTATGATGGCCTACTTTAGCTATATTTCCATTTCCTTAATGTAAGTTATTCTTTTTTTGCACACGGCACGTGTATTTGTCGACTCCACTCGCCGTGTTCTATTTGAAATTTGGATGACCCGAGTCGCCCCGGTCGTGTTAATCGATTACGGCCATGTTTATTAGATTCTGACGCATGCGCAGAAGCGAGGGACACGGCTGAGCACCGGAACGAGCTGAAAGCGCCACACCGGCATCAGTTTTTGGAGTTTTGCATCCTGGCAAACATCTAAGGTCATATCAGGACGGGTACTGACTTGTGACAGTGCACACCCAAGGCGAATTCATACTCATAGTGCTGCCCCACTGGGAAAGCAGGCCGCTGGCACCATGACCCAAAATCCCACTGTCACATTATCCTGGCACTGAGCTAACCAGTCCTGTAAATGGCGAGCGTCTGGCTAGGAAATGAGAAGTATCAATTTTATAAGTCATTGTGTAAAATTTTCCGATATAATGCATATGGACATAGGTGAAATTACTATTATAAATTGCAAACTGTCAAAATAATGATAAAAGGTAATATATAAAAACCAAAGGCATATGAGGGATATGTGGAGATGGTAAACTATTACTCATTAGGTATAGTCATTGTATAGTAAAATAGTCTTTGGAGGAGTGTCACTTCCTAGATATACTCTTTGGAAGAGTCACCTCACATACCCCCTCCCCCATGGTGTTATTTATGGATCATTGGCCACCACAAGGCACTGTTGCCAGCATAACAAGGCCTTGGATACAGCAGATTGTACTCTGATTGGTGGATTGAACCATGTGACCACTGCCATCTTGGATTCTAGAAAACCTATATATAGTAATAAATGAAGGAGTCTCACTCTCCTACTTTCACTCTTCACCTATTTTCCTTCAATACCTGTATTGCTTTCCTTTGGCTTGTTCACCCCACCCACACCACCAGCCGGCGACTTTACAATTGGTTTGACTCGATCGGGAACTGAACACCCAACCTTCCGCGCGCGAGGTCCGCGCTCTACCGATTTGGCCACCGCGCCCAGTACCAGGATCAGAGACGGGCATGTTGATGAACCAGTGTGTTCAAGTGCAGAAGCTGGTTCGCCATTAGAGCGGAGACAGATAAGCCCCAGGATGGCACACTTGTAGGGGAGGGGGTTGGGGGTTGGGGGTTGGGGGGGTTGGGGGGGTACGCCCTAGCGGAGAAGGCAGGCAGACAAGGGGCTAAACGGTGCTTTCCGGGAATTGTGTACAACCGCCACTACCCAGAATGCACCGCAACCCAAACCGGAACTAGCACCTCTGCTTCAGAGCCGATTATAGATTATCATGGAGACGGATCATCCACATTGCTTATATATATATATATATATATATCTATATATATATATATATACATATATATATATATATGCAGTAAAACCTCTCTATACCGATCCCTCCACAGATCGAGCACTCCCCTATATCGATCGCTTTATTTGGGTCCCAACGATACCATTGTAAGGATATTCTAACTCTCTAAACCGACCACCTCCCTAAATGGACCACTTAAAGTCGGTTCCATGATCGGTCGATGTAGAGAGGTTTTACTGTAGATAGACTGTATTTGGTCTATTTAGGGAGGTGGTCCGTTTAGAGAGTTAGAATATCCTTACAATGGTATTGTTGGGACCCAAATAAAGCGATATATATAGGGGAGTGGTCCATCTGGGGAGGATCGGTATAGGGAGGTTTTACTGTACATATATATATATATATATATATATATATATATATATAATACATACATTTCTGGGGAGAGAGGTAGAGAGATAGATTCCATAGGTAGACGACCATTTATATTATCTGCTACTTTTTATTCAAGCCTTTGACAAGGGTTTTGCTCTAAACATTCCATGTCTCATGCCACGAGGTAAGTAAGGCTCCGTCCTTCTCCATGATATATATATATAGATATATATATATATAGAGAGAGAGAGGTATATATATATATATATATTTATATACACACACATATATAGATATATATAGGTTATTTGATTGTTGTTGTTTTCTGTCCTAGCAACATCTCAGGCCATCTCAGTACCGATACCTGCTTGTGACAGTCCACGCTCATGGCGACTTTATAGTGCTGCCTCATTGGGAGACCAGCCCTCCGGACCATGACAAAATTTCCCACTCAGTCACAGTATGCTAATACTGTGATAGTGATACTGAGCTAACCAGTCCTTGCCCTATCCTCGTAATGCTGAGCGCCAGGCTAGGTAGCGACAAGTATCATTGGTTTGATTTGGTTGGGATTCAAACTCCTGACCTTCTGCATAGGAAGCCTCTGTCTAACGATTCAGCGACCATGTCTGGTATATGAGACTGTCTCAAAAGGTGCTAAGCAATATGAGACAAAACTCTGTCCATTGTACCGATCAACATACTATCTGCTTATGCATTTGCTCAGGATAAACTGATTTGTTTTTTACATGGTGTTTCATAATCCCAATAGAATACATACTGATTTGAAGCAAATGTCCTTGTGTTTTCAGTGTAAGCGTTTCTGTGCTGTTTTGTGTCAATCATTACAATGGACAAAAAAAAAGAGTTATCACCTTTTGAGACAGGCTCACATATACATATATATATATATATATATATATATATATATATGTATATATTTATATATATACATTTCCACACTCATTTCCTTTACATTAGGAAAACAAACTAATCAGATTAGATGCTCGAATGAGATGAGTATCCGCATCTGCATTGGTAAGTCATGGGATTCAAACCTGTGGGTTCAAACCTTGGCCGAGTCTACCCAATGAGTTAGTAATTTATACCTGTCACTACATAGCCTGGCGTTCGGCTTTGTTAGAATGGGGCAAGGAGTAGTGAAACGAGGGAGACCAATTTTCCATGATTGAAATGTCCACCGCTTAATCACCGCTTTATAGAGCTGCAATATGTTTGTTTGTTGTGCTTATTGGTGCTCTAAATCCTAGCAAAATCCAGAGTCATAGCATTGCAGGTAATGACTTGTATTACTATTAGTGAGCATTGTAACAGTGAGCATATTTGTTAGCTTCATAGTGTTGCAGTACTGGAACACTGGTAAAATGGCATCATGACCCAATGTCCCACTCAGTAATGGTGTCCTGATACTGGGCCAAACAGTCCTTATCCTATCCTATTAATGCTGAGCACAAGGCTAGGTTGTGACAAGTATCGATCTTGATAATAACTCATTGGTTTTACTCTGTCGGGGTTTGAACCCCCAATCTCCCTACCACAAGGAACACCACCGATAATTCTTACCTATTTGGTCTTCCCTCCCTGTACTGGATGCAAGATAAATGGGGCTTCCAGATATAAAAGCAATTCTGATAGTTGATTTGAGGTCATCCCTATATGCCGGGATCAGCTCCAACAAATGGATCCTTCTTCACAATGGTGTCCAGCCATGGCAGTTTTATTCCTGTCTGACCCCGCGGAACATTTCTGGATTGCTGATTGGTGCAATCACTGTGATCTCTATTATATATTATCGCCGGGTGATGAATGTAATAAAGCCGGCGACAGTGCTGCCTCTAGGAACAAGTCATTAATTCTGCTTGGTTGGTTGGTTGTTGGAGTTTCACGTCCTGACAACATCTACGGTCATATCAGGATGGGTACCGACTTGAGACAGTGCACACTCATGGCAACTTTATATTGCTGCCCACTGGGAAATAAGGTTGCCAGCACCATGACCCAATATCCCAATCAGTCACATTATTATCCTGATGCTGAGCTAACCAGTCCTTGCCCTATCCTATTAATGCTGAGAGACAAGCTAGGAAGCGACAAATATCAATTCTGTAAGTCATTGCTTTGAGTCGACCGGAAATCAAAGTCCTGATCTCCCACACCGGGGGCCTGTACTCTACTGATGTGGCCACCATGCCCGGTCTCTATTATATATATTATCACCAGGTGATGAATCACCAGGTGATGAATGTAATGGAGGATGAATGGGGTGACATGGATGCCTCTGATGACAGATCCTGAATTCTGGTAGAACAGGTTCAACCTGCACAGTCTGATGAAAGCAGAAAGGAATTGAACCCAACACCATGAAAACAGTTATCTAGATTAAGGCCCTGTCACATTACTATGCATATCGCAAGCACGTGGCCAATGCGTAACATCATTTTTTTGCGTCGAGATGCTTCAAACTTTTCGGCACTGGGGGCAAAGTTGAATGTATAGATACCGTACACATATTATGGCCAACGTATGGCTAACCTGCCTCTCGGCAAAAAACGCTTGAGTTACGCTCATGGTACGTACAGTGTTTTATACCAGGCATTAGAGAAGGTACTAGTGAATTACTGTGGGACATCATGATGGAGAATGAGTGATAAACCACACTGTCAATAGTTAGTAACATATAACATACTGACCATGATGTTTTTTGTTTTTAGGCAGATATTATCACACTTAATAATATGGCATCATCCATGGGAAAGTACTGGCATTGATGGCAGTAAAAGAAGGATTGCTTTATACCGGGATTTAGAGCGGGCAGTAGTGGGTTACTATGGGACATCATGATGGAGAGTGTGTGATAAACCACACTATCGGTAGTTAACAACATAATAACATGCTTAGCGCTTAATAGTATGGCACCATAAATGGGCAAGAACTGTTATCGATAACAGTAAAAGAAGGATTGTTTTATACCAGGCACTAGAGAGGGTACTAACACGTTACTATGGAGCATCATGACGGAGAATGTTTGGTAAACCAAACTGTCAATAGTTAGTAACATATTACATACATAATGTAATCATATTTGTTTATAGGCAGATATTATCACACTTAATAATATGACATCATAGTCATACGTGGGAAGGAACTGCCACTTGTGACCGCAAAAGAAGCAT
Organism: Branchipolynoe longqiensis; assembly: GCA_030323885.1. NCBI lineage: Eukaryota > Metazoa > Annelida > Polychaeta > Phyllodocida > Polynoidae > Branchipolynoe > Branchipolynoe longqiensis. The sequence continues at coordinate 1,768,569 of CM059199.1, forward strand.
TGTTTTATACCAGGCACTAACTAGACAGGACCCTTGGCCACAAATATATAATTGCGAGCTTTTTAATTTAATGAGTCTCGATTGGCACATAATTGACTGTCTGCTTTTACATGTAAAAGCGATGGTTTGAACAAAAAACAAACATTTCTCGCCATGAATATGGCCTATGCTGCCGACACGGCATAAAGCAGCCACCAATCAATCAATCAATCAATCAAACTAGACAGGGTATTACTACTAGCCAGTTCCTATGGGACATCATGACATAGAATGTGTGATGACCCACACTCTTGCTCTCTATTTAATAGCATATAACGTGAGATGGCCCAGAACATTGCCACCTGCTGAGAAGTGTATGGCGACGCTATGATGGTTAATCAGAATCACATTAGCCTAATTAGCATGTCCGGAAGTCATGTTAATGTTGCCACATTAATCAACAAGCCATCAATACTATATCCCATATTGTGGATTTTCAAAGTGATATCTTTTCTCATATATAATATATAGCTATGGATGATGCTGAGAGACATTAAGACCGACTCATGGGCGCAACTCTCACAGCAGAGAGCTAAATGGAGAGCGGCAGTCAAGTAATGAAAGCCGTCTTTGTCGCATCGGGACTGACAGCATGATGATGATGGCTGATATAGATCCACTCAATTCTACATTGATAATTATGTCAATATCATTTAACCCATACATCCTGTATGTTAATGTTGATGGATGAATCACCAAACCATCAACACTACATGCAATATCGTGGCCTTTCAAATTGATATCTTTCCTCATATATAGAATCATAGGTATATCTGTAGATATAGATTCTGCAATTGTCACTGTTACTTAGTGTTACTGTTACCTTGATTAGTATATCAATATCATTTAACCCATAATTCTTTTATGTTAATGTTGGTAGATGAAGCAGCAAACCACCGACAATACATCATATATTGTGGCTTTTCAAAAGGATACATTTTCTCATATATATTTAGCCATATCTATATCTATATATATCATGTCAATTGTCGCTGTTACATTGATTAGTATATCAATATCATTTAACCCCTAAATATTTTAGGCTCACCATCTATGTTTAGCAGACTTCTCCATCCATACACATAGATACATATAATATCTGGGTGTATATATATATATATAATTTGTAGCAAATTGAACACCAACTCATTCATTGCGTACATTGAACCAGCGTCCTCCGTGTATCTGTGGCATACATAACATTAACATACACCTAGCATACGGGTAAAGGGGCTGTCACACTACAACCTATAGCGTTAGCGTTTGCCGACATATGTGCTTTTCGACCAACACTTCGGCATATGCCGTCATAGGTTATGCATAGGTTGGGAATAGGTTGTACACTTTTCATAAGTCATCATAGGTCGGTGTAGGTTGAGCCTGCGAAAAATTGTTGTGCATGGTCAACATTTTAAACCTATGCTGGCATGTGGCTCATAGCTTTCTTATATGCTAGATGTACGCTAGATGTATGCTGGCATAGGTTACACATATGCTGGCCATAGGTCCGCATAGGTTACTCATAGGCTAGACCTGTCAGCTGTAACCGTCCACAAACCTCCAAGCGTATAGGTCGTCATACGCTTTGCATACGCTGTCATAGGTTAGGCATAGGTTAGGCATAGGTTAGGTGTAGGTTAGGCATAGGCTACGCATACGCTTCATAAAGTGCAAAAAGGTCGCCGTATCTCGACCTATTAATTATTTTGCCACGTTACGCATACGCCGCCGCCGTATGTCGTAGTGTGACAGGGCCTTTAAGGAAAGGCAGAATCTGAGACCGAGCACGCCGGGTTGCGGATTCAGCTTATACCCCTGTCACACTACGAGTAACGAGCCAACGTGAGCCTAATGTGGTCATTTTTCGTCATTACGTTGGGTTACGTCATGATGACGTCAGAATGACGTTAGAATGACGTCGAGCTACATCACATTACGTCGTGTTACGTCGAGTTACATCAAGGTTTTGGACATGTTCAAAACTTTCGACGTAGCTCGAACGTAAGGGTTTACGTTCGCCGTACGTTCTGTTCACGTTCAGTGAAGGTCAATGACGTTAAACGGACGTTATTCCAATGCTGCTCACTACGTTCAACTACGTTCAACTACGTTCCACTATGTTGACCCACATTAAACCGAGTGCAAATGGCCACGTGGTGTAATGGGAACGTCAGGAGAACGTCAGGAGAACGTCAGGAGAACGTCAGGAGAACATGCATTCAACGTATGTTCAACGTCTCATGACGTATCTAACATCACGTAACGTTCTTCTGGCGATGGAATAACGTTCATAACGTTCCGTGAGCGTAGTGACGCTGTCCTCTCTCGTTGAATGATGGTATCACTACGCTTTTCCGACGTTACTGCATCCACGTTCAACTTGTGCCCAAATTTGCATACTATGCCGAGAAGTTCAACGTTCTTCACGTTCTTCCTACGCTGACGTCATTACGTCATAGTGTGACAGGGCCATGACACAGCGGAAGTTGGGGATTGGCGCCACTTCCAGCTCCATCTTTCAATATGGACATCATAGCGTGGACTCACTTTGCCCCGAGAACGACATACTTCCTGACAATCAAACTTGGTAGGATTCTTGTTTGAAGCTTTGAATATCAAACTTTTTTTCTTAAACAAAAAAAAAGTACGTCCCTTTATTCAACATGTTCTGAATTCATCCATACAAATACACATAGTAAACATTGCTTAATTAACAACGCTGTTTAAAATGTGCATAGTCAGAAGGTTTTGAGTTCATGCCATTTTGTGTTTAGCTGAATATATATATATATATATATATATCAGATGAACATATATATATTTGAAGTATAACGCACTAAGCGTGTATAAAGATACGTAAGGGAATTTCTGTTATTATTAATATTATTGATATTGTTATATCCCGTAAAACTCCACACATAACCGATGGTATTCCCGGCGGCCCTCCTCACATCCACCAGATATTGACAAGTGTCAGTCACACTGGAGGATTTCTAACATATATCAGACAACTGCTTATTCAATTATTTACAGTTCACAGCTATATTTGTCACTATAAATCTACTTCAGAGGCTTACATGCAATGAATGCTGGACCGACCTATTATATCTACTTGTTATGTGAGAACATGAATATATTATAGTATAATAAGAAAAGAAAGGATTATCAAAGTAATACTTAGTTTAGATTTAAATCTAGATCCTCCTATACTTACTTACTTGTACTTATCCTCTTCTGTTCATATATTTTGGCATGATAGCCTGTCTATATATCAATCAATCAATCAATAGTTCCATCCTCTAGTCGAGGGTTGGATGCAATGGTTCTCCACTTGTCCCGATGTTGTGCTGTTCTGATAGACTGTGAATAATTCAAGCCTGTCCACTGTGAAATATTTGTAAACCATGATGTTCTTGGTCCCCCTCTCCCTCTGCTGCCATTCACCTTCCCTTCCAACAATGTACGGTATATTGAACTCTGACGAATGATGTGGCCAAAATAAATAAGTTTCTTTGTCTGTATAGTGGCAAACAAGCTTTTCTTATTTTTAATTTTTCTGAGAACTTCTTTGTTGGTGATCTTCTTTGTCCATGATATTTTCATCATCCTTCGATAAGTCCACATCTCAAATGCTGCTAAATGTTTGTACATTTTCTTAGAGATTGTCCATGTCTCTGCCCCATACATTAGAGTAGACCACACATAACACTGAAGAATACGCTTCCTTGTTTGTATTAATATCTTACTTGATGTTAACACTCTATACATTTTGGAGAATGTTGTTCGGGCTATTGTTATCCTTCTTTTAATTTCTTCCTCACATCTCCCATCATTTGTAATCTTTTGTCCGAGATATATGAATTCGGATACTTGTTCTATGTTTGTGCCATATATGGTTATATTGACATTTGGTTTATCTGTCTTTTTACTTATAACCATTGTTTTGGTCTTCCTGGCATTCATCTTCATGTTGAATAGTATTCCAGCTTTATTGATTCTATTCACTATATCTTGTAGGTTTTTCTCCCTGTCTGCTAGTATTACACTGTCATCGGCATATCTAAGATTGTTGACGTTCATGCCACCTATTGTCACTCCCTTGCAATCTTCAATGTGTCTGAAAATCATCTCTGTGCACAGGTTAAATAGACATGGTGACAATACACACCCCTGTCGAACTCGTCTATATATGACTTGTCATAATTGTAGTGGTAATGCGGTCAGGACTGACAACCTATATTGAGCCCAGCATTCATCAGGTCTGTTTTTTAAAAGTTTTACATCTAAATACATATGTATAATGTGTTAAAATTGCATAGTCCGATGAAATATGAAATTTTCAAAACCAAAACAATTATCTATATTTGATTTTTGCATATCTAACTTAGATACTGATGAACTTATTGAACATTTGATTCTGCGTAGAAGGCAATACTGAGTCAATATAACAGAACATGGTACTGTAGAGCTCTATGGTGTCTGAGTTTTGGCAAGCATGCCAAAACTAATTGTCCTTGTTTGCACTCAAAATATCTCAAAAGTTTACCATTCAAAATAAAAGTTACTTTAAACTAATGTAAATTAAATACTAGTGATCGATCTAATATATTTATCTCAGAAAAATTACAGAAACTCAAAACCATCGGACTATGCAACTTTAAAGCTGCATAGTCCGATGAAGCATCAAATTTTCAAAACCCAAACAAGTATCTCAATTTGATTCTACATATCTAACTTAAATACTAATGCACTTGTAAAACATTTGTCACCACATAGAAGGGAATACTGAGGCAATTTAATAGAACCTATTACTGCTGAAACCTATGGTGTCAGAGTTTTGGCGTGCTTGCCAAAACTAATTTTGCTTGTTTGCACTTCAAATATCTCAAAAGTTAGCTATTTAAAATAAAAGTTACTTTAAGTGAAAGTAAGGTAGATTATAACGATCACCCTAATATGTTTATCTCAGAAAATGACAGAAACTCAAAACCCATCGGACTATGCAACTTTAAGTGAAATTGCTACATGTTACTGCATCGATCAAATTGGCACTGAAAGTAAAACCCTTATTTTAAATATATATATATATATAGAAATAAATGAGCTATTATTCTGTTCATTTTCTTGCATTATATTTTCGCTGGCTTCTGTGGCTGTTTCCTACTAATCTACTATGCAATGCATCAGTTCCGAACTCCTACAGACAACAGAAGTTGTTGCCGGTGTCACAGTTTGAGCCCCCTGCCAGTTTCAGCTGACTGCAATCACTCAAACTCAAGGCATTGTCAATGGTCATGAGCAATCTTCATACAGAAAATACAGAAGAAGTGAAATATCTCTAAAACCACACCACCTATTAACAAATCGCTTAGTACACATATAGAAAACATCTTTACCAAAAAGATTATATTAAATTTATAAGGTATGGGTTCTTGATTTCTATTTATTTTGAATAAAACTAATGTTTTGCACTGCGCGTACGTTCAAACTCAAGGCATTGTCAATGGTCATGAGCAATCTTCATACAGAAAATACAGGAAAAGTGAAATATCTCTAAAAGCACACCACCTAGAAACAAATCGCTTGGTACACATATACAAAACATCTTTACCAAAAACATTATATTAAATTCATAAGGTTAGTGATGATGCTGTCAGATTTTGACGCATGCACATGAAACTGAGAGTCAGCTCAAGCTGGCAGTGCGCTCAAACTGCGACACCGGCGCTACCATCACCAGTACCAGTACCAGTGTGTCCCAATCAGAGCGCTGTGAGATATTTCCGCCAGGTTATCAATCACCACGTCGCGACATAATCTGACAGGGACATATTGCTCTCATCAAAGAATTCACACCGCTCAGAGTTATCTCGCCTTCACTGTCCCCGAGCAGTCGGAACCAAAGTTTACCAGTTGTGTTACGACTATTTAATTCCTATTAAATAGGTCGGCGTTCCAGTCAATTAACACATTTTTACGCCGGTAGTTATGTGCTGGCTGATTGTCGTTACAGCCGTGTTTACAGGCCGACTATTACCCCGAGCTGACGTCTCCATGGACATGTATTCTCTACAGCGTCAGTTAATTGAACATAAAGACACAGTTGCTGATCATGTAGTACCTCGGTTAGTACCGGGCCAGTCATAAAGTCGACGCTAAAGCCCCAGTCACACCTACCCGGACGAGCCCCGGATTTTTAGCCGGATCACCCCCGGACCGTTCCCCCGGACTGTCCCGGACAGCCCCAGATAAAATCGCTATTTTTGCCTCGCTCTCACACCTACCCGGATGAGCCACAGACTACAAGCCCAGATCACCCCGGATGAGCCTAGGACAACCCCCGGACCAGCTGGATGAGCCCCGGACAACCCCCGGATGAGCCCCGGACAACCCCCTGATAGTGATGGCCTGAAAGGCGGGACTCAGCCTGGGGTAGTCCGTGAGTAATACATGGTCATCCGTGGCTATCCGTGGTGAGCCATGGTTAATATGTGGTCATCCGGCCTGTCTGGGTCTTATCCGGGCAATCCGGGAGTGGTCCGTGGCTCTGTCCGGGCTAGGCCAGGCTAAACCGGAGCTAGTCCGGGCTAAACCGGGGCTAAAACGTGGCTCTTCCGGTTTAAAAATGACCCAGACTGCCCGGACGGGACACGGACTACCCCCGGACAACACCCGGATGACCCGGACTACACCCGGACGAGCTGGACCACCCCGGATTACACCCGGATGATGCCGGGTCGCCCCGGATGTTTCAAACTTTTTTAAACATCCTGGGCCGACACCGGACGATGCTGGATCACCAAGGACCAGCCAAGGATCACCAAGGACCAGCCACGGCTAAGCCACGGATCACATTGGATCGCCACGGACCACGCCGGATCACAGTCCGGGGCTCGTCAGGCCCCTGATCCGGCAGGTGTGACCTACCCTTAAGGTCATTAAATGACACCGACCAGGTTAATGACGCTCTAACGACTGCCGAACCCCGCCACCGTACAGCATACTCCCACCCGCCCATCCGCGCGCCCGAACGCCCGACCGCCCGCCCGCCCGCCTGCCCCCCCCCCCCCCCCCTACCCGCCCACCCACCCCCCGCCAGAGAGCCCGGTATTGGCCAAAACCAACCACATCAGATGTGGTAATGTGTTGTCTTATACGGAGGAAGCACAACAGGTACAAAGTATAGTGGTACACCCACAACCGCACTATCACGCTGTCACACTGTCACACTACCACACTACCACACTGTCACACTACCACATTGTCACACTACCACACTATCACACTACCACACTGTCACACTATCACACGACCATCATCATCATCATCATCATGCTGTTGGTCGCGATGCAACAAAGACTGCTTTCATTACTTGACTGCCGCTCTCCAATTAGCTCTCTGCTGTGAGAGTTGCGTCCATGAGTCAGTCTTAATGTCTCTCAGCTTCAGGTTTCATTTCATGAAAGCTGCCTGCAAAAGTGTTGAAGTGCTGCTGGCTTTTGCAAGTTACCAGCCGCACCCTCTCGGGGAGCAAATAGAGGTTTCACACCGGCAAGAACATGTCAAGACAGGCGCAAAACTATTTGTCCCTGCAGTGGCTGGTCGGGAGATGTCGGGAGTTCCATACACCAACCGCCCTTAATGCTGCCACAGCGACATGGTTTTCTGCTTAGGGTTTGCTCCCTTAGCCTTCGGTTCTGTCAAGAACCTGTACCACAAGGCAGTGGTTTACAACGCTGCAGGGCAGGGGCGTTAGACTCCCTGAGGTATTGCTATACCTGCAATACCTGCATAGGTATGCATCACACGACCACACAATCACGATACCACACTACCACACTGCCACACTACCGCACTACCACACTACCACACTACCACACTACCACACTACCACACTACCACACTACCACACTACCACACTACCACACTACCACACTGGCACCCTATTACACAATCACGATACCACACTACCATACTACCACACTACCACACTACCACACTACCACACTACCACACTACCACACTACCACACTACCACACTACCACACTGTCACACTGTCACACTATCACACGACCACACAATCACGATACCACACTACCACATTACCACACTGCCACACTACCACACTACCACACTACTACACTGCCACACTACCACATTACCGCACTACCACAGTGTCACACTGTCACACTACCACACAGCCACATTATACACTATCACACAACTACATTATCATGCCACCATGCTGTTAGACAACCACATTATCACACAGCCACATCAGCCGCTGCCACTGTGTTTCCTCATATGTGGATGGAGCACAACCGGTATAGAGCACAGTGGCATGTATCAACAACCACATTACCATAATATCATACTACCATGCTACCATGCTACCATGCTACCACACTACCACATTATCACCCAACCACAGCAGCCATTGCCACTACATTAGCTTATATGGAAGGAGCACAACGGGTGCAGCTTACAATGGCGAGCATCCACTGAACACTACCACCCAACCACACTATCACACTGCCATGCTATCTGTATCACACAACCATGCTACACACAACCACATTATCACACAACCACATCAGCTGTTACCACTGTATTGCCTTATACGGAGCGGGGAACAACATGTGCAGCATACAATGGCAAGCATCCACTTAACACTACCACCCAACCACCCTATCACACTTCCATGCTATCTGTATCACACAACCATTCTACACACAACCCCATTGTCACACAACTACAGGAGCTGTTGCCACTGTATTGCCTTATACGGAGCGGGGAACAACAGCTACAGAGTACAATGGTGTGCGTCCACAACCACACTACCACACAACCACCCTATCACACTACCATGCTACCACACTACCATGCTACCAGACAACCACCCAATGACGCGGCCACACGACAATTCCACATGTGGCCACTCTATCACCGTATTCGGAGGGAGCACCACAGGTACAGAGTACAATGCCATACATCCTCAAGCACCTCACCATGCTATCAATACCATGCTGACCACAATACCACACTACCACAGTATCACACAACCACCCTGCCTGTTGCCATTGTATTGCCTTATACAGAGGAGAAACAGCAGGTACAGAGTGTAGTGCACTACCACACTACCACATGACCACACAACCACATTATCATACTACCACCTTATCCAGACAACCACACAGTCACACCAGCAGTGGCTAATATATTGCCTTACTACCATACACAACCACATTATCACACAATCACATTACCAGCCGACCATATTCCCACACAATCACATTACCAGAAACCAAACTAGCATGTGACCAAACTACCACATTACCGCACTACCTCAGTAAGACGCTACCAAACAACCACTCTATGACACAACTGCACTACCACACAACAGCATGCCAACAATACCACATAACCAGACTACAACACAACCACACTACCACGATACCCCACAATCACATGCCCGTCTAACCACATTATCACATTACCACACTAAACCACAGCCATACTACCACACAAACATGCAAACATACGACCACACTATCACACACTCACACTACCAAATTAACATATTACCACACAAGCATACTACTACTGGTACTAGACTACCACCACCCTATACCACACACGCAGAGATCCCACCCTGAAATAGATCCCATAGTGGCTGGTTCCCGGACAGCCTCTCACTTACCATTATAATGAAAGTGGACAGAACAAAACAAAACTCAACAGTAGTTTCACTTAATATGGCATTAATAGGATAGGGCAAGGAGTGGTTAGCTCTGCATCAGGATAATGTGACTGAGTGGGATATTGGGTCATGGTGCTGGCGGACTGATTTCCCAGTCGGGCACCACTAAAGTTTTTTTGTTTTCTCTGTTTGTTTTATGTCCTAACACCATCTAAGGTCATATCAGGACCGGTACCGACTTGTGACAGTGTGCACTCATGGCGACTTTATAGTGCTGCCCCATTGGGAGACCAGGCCACCAGCACCATGCCCTGATATCCCACTTGGTCACATTATCCTAAGACTGAGCCAACCAGTCCTTGCCCTATCCTAATAATGCCGAGCGCCTGGCTAGGAAGTGACAAGTATAAATTTTTAAGTCATTGGTTTAACTCGACCAGGGTTTGATCCCACGATCCCACGGTCTACCAACATGGGAGACGACGCTCAAACTCATTCGGCCATCCTGCCTGGTCAGCACTACTATAAATTCACCATGAGTGTGCACTGTCACAAGTCGGTACCCATCCTGATATGACCTTAGAATGTTGCCAGGGTGTAGACCTCAAACACCAAACCATGCTGAGATGACCTTGGATGTTGCCAGCATGTAAATCTCCAGCAAGCATCCATCAATCACTTTCTTTCGGCTGGATGGAGCATGTTGTTAGATGCAGTTTTGGAGACGACCACCATGATCTCTCAGACACCTGCTGGTTCAGGTGTGGGTAACACTAAAGTAAAGCCCGGTATACACCTCCCGTATACAATCTAAAACTGCCCGTTTCGCGCATAAGTTTGAGTTTTAGTCATTAGGTGTGCGACCCCCTAGCACACCAGAGCCTTGCGATTCGCAACTTAAAACTCAGTTTTAGGGGTTAAAACTGAAATCGCAAGGGATTCGAAAAACAAATCGGACAGTTTTAGTCACGAAACGGGACCGATCGGGGTCATGATGCACAATAAGTTTTAGTGCGTGAATCATAAACGGGAGGTGTGTGCCAGGCATAACAGTAGTGTTTCTTAAAGTTGCATAGTCCGATAAAATATCAAATTTTCCAAAAATAAGCAATTATCTAGATTTGATTCTACATATCTAACTTAAGTATTGGTGCACTTATCAAACATTTGTCTCGGCATAGAACGGAATACCATTCCAATTTAATAGACCATGTTCTTGCAGAAGCCTATGGTGACAGTTTTGGCGTGCTTGTCAAAATTAATTTAACATGTTTGCACTTGAAATATCTCAACAGTTAGCCATTTAAAACAAAAGTTACTTTTAACTAATGTAAGGTAGCTTATAATGATCAACATAATATATTTATCTCAGAAAATGACAGAAACTCAAAACCATCAGACTATGCAATTTTAAGCACCTACCAACGACCAACCATTATTCCCTCTCCCCCCCCCCCCCCGCCCAACCCCGCCCCGCCCCCGCCTCCCATCACCACTTAACTGCGTTATTAAAACGCCCGCCATCTGGGTGGTGGCGTCTGATTGGCTGCGCTAGGTGATACGTTACCTTAGCGGGTCACGTGCCCATCCACGTGGTCCCTGCCAGGGAGGGGTGGGTGGGTGGGATAATAGACGAGATCACGGTTCCGACTGCGCATGCGCCGAAAACGGCGTAGGGAGCAAAGCAAAGGCGTACAGCCATTGAGTTTGCCGGTATGCGTATAGCAAAACTGCCATTTTATTCCAAATTAATAGAAATACATAACAATTTGACACAAACATGGACGGAAGGATGCAATATAATAATATAATGAATATGTTTAAGATACAACTCTCCATAATTAAGCATTTTGAGCTTCAAAACATACAATTTCAGTCACTTTACAGGCTGATGTTTACATCACCATTGATGAGCCAGAAGTAATTCTTGTTCTAAATATTAAAATGTCAAATGTGTCAACAAAAACCTGTTTCAAAGAAATGTATAAAAAATATCTGATTAACCCTACTCATTTTCAATTTCTACATATGTCACTAACCATAAGATATACATAAAAACATGAATACAATAAGTAAAACTGACTCTGGCTATGGCTCTAACACTAGTCTGAGTGCCTAGATTTGTCTAAATCTAAATGCACATGGCATAAGATTTGCTGATTATATTGATGTAAATGCAATACTGAATACAAGATTTATATCTTAATTTATTATATATATTTTTTTAGTTAGTGTTCTATGTTTCAAACAAGAGCTGAGATGAGCTGAAACTAGCACATTTCATAACCGCACCCAGTGTATTAGCATGTGCCATGTGCTTCTCACGGGTTTGTTTTGCTCTGACACATCCCACAATGCACCGCGCGGCTGGAACGGTGATGTAGTCTATTGGCCTGCAAGGAGTATGGATGGACTAACGGGCTATGTGTTTGCCGACATTGTCTGTCTCTGATCGGACGGTTGTTGAACAAAACCCATTTGTACTTGAAGTGATGTTCACCCTGTTTAGATACAAGTAATGTATCAATATCCAGCTCATATCATAATGGGAAAGTGACATTGATATACTTTAAAGGATAATTTGTATTATTGACATAATAAATATATATAATGTCAAAGATACATATATATTAATGTGTTCTACTAATATAATAAATATATATGATGTCAAAGATACATAAATATTATGTCCTTCATGATATTATATGCCATAGCATTGGCACCATATATATATGCATATATATTACATAATATATAGGTAAGTATCTTTGACATGATCAAGCTATGTTCTCAATCATATTAATAGATTATGTAATGGCATTCCATTTTTCGTGTGATCGAATGATTAGGAAGTAAAGAACAAACAAATAGGAATGTTTTTAAAAAAGTGAACATTTTGAAGGTTTAGTCTCAATTTTTGGATTGGCGTTTACAATTACAGGGTGTTGCACCTGAATTCTTCATATATGAGCCTGTCTCAAAAAGTGATAACTCTTCTTTTGTTTGTCCATTGTAACAATTGACACAAAACAGCACAGAGACGGTTAACCTGAAAACACCAGGACATTTGCTTCAAATCAATATGAATTCTATTGAGATTATGAAACTCCATGTACAAAACAAATCAGTTTATCCTGAGCAAATGCATAATCAGATAGTATGTTGATCGTTTCAATGGACAAAGTTTTGTCCCATATTGCTGAGCACCTTTTGAGACAGTCTCATATATATGTGTATATATATATATATATATATATATATATATATATATATATATATGCCAATTATATATTATGGAGATATATCTGGCAATTATATGTATGGTGATGTATATAAATAAATAAATAAATATATAGTTTGGTTTGGGGAGAGGTGTCCGTGCGTGATGGTGGGGGGTTAATCAGATTTAGGAAAAACAATTTGTTCATATACTACCACACTGTGCCATTGGGCGGACGCGACTCCTAAAGCTTATCCGGTAGCGTGGCGTGTATGCAAACAGAGGATTCAGGAGACGCGACGTGTCGTGGCGTCTGGATGAAGGCGGGCAGGCGACCTTGAGTTGTGGTCACGTGATATATTAGAGTCAACCAGGCCTTGGAGGAGCCTCCCTAATGACGTGGCAGTTTGTATTATTAAACAGCTTATGTCTGCAGCTGTGTGCCTGACATGCCTGAGAGCGAAATGCCTGACATCGGCAGCACAAGCATGTCAGCATCACTGTCACTGTCACTAGTGTTACAGCAACTTCTGTGAGATCTTCAAATGCAGCAATTAAAGTTGTGTAGTCCGATGGTTTTGAGTTTCTGTCATTTTCCTGAGATAAATCTATTAAGTTGAATGTTATAATGTATGTTCCTTTTGTTTTAAGTAACTTCTACTTTAAATGGCTAACTTTTGAGATATTTGAAGAATAAGCATGCCAAATTAATGTTGGCAAGCGCGCTAAATTGATGACACCATAGGCTTCTGCAGAAACAGGTTCTGGTAAATTTGCTGAGTATGCCCTTCTATGACTATGAGGCGACACAGTGCACCTGTATATAAGTTAGGTATGTACGATCAAATCTAGATAATTTTTTTGGTTTTGAAATGTTGATGTTTTCATTGAGCTATGCCGCTTTAAACATTGTTTTGAAATATGGATCTCTATACGTATGTTATATATGTACATGCGTGTATGGAGATATCATTCCTAATAAAACAAGACACACCTTCGCTGTGGTATAGAAGGGACATTTTGAAAAGGATAAACAATTTGTGGTTATCAATTTAAGGATAATTATATCCAGTCTGGTGGGCGTTTATCCTTCAGTCATTTACTTCTGGAGAGTGGAATTTGTTAACAGCGCAACGGCCTAATCGGTAGAGCATGGGCCTCACGTGCGCAAGGTCGGGAGTTCGGTCTCTGGGAGAGTAAACCCAAAGAGTTAAAAATGTATACTTGTCGCTTCCTAGCCTAGCGCTCGGCATTAATAGGGTAGGCATCGGACTGGTTAGCTCAGTGTCCTGATAATGTGACTGAGTGGGATATTGGGTCGTAATGCCCATGGCCTGATTTCCCAGTTAGGCAGCACTATAAAGTCGCCATGAGTGTGCACTGTCAAAAGTCGGTACCCATCCTGATATGACCTTAGATGTTGCCAGGACGTAAAACTCCAACAACCAACCAACCTGTTAGCAGTTATTCTCTGACAAGAAACAATAACCACATTAAAGTTGCATAGTACGGTGGTTTTTAATTTCTGTATATTAGAGCGATCACTGGTATTTACTTTACATTAGTTTGAAGTTACTTTTATTTTAAATGCTAAACTTTTGAGATATCTTGAATGCAAACATGGAAAATTAGTTTTGGCAAACTTGCCAAAACTCTCACACCATAGACTTCTTCAGTACCAGGTTCTGTTAAATTGACTCAGTATTGCCTTCTATGCAGAAAGAAATGCTTAATAAGTGCATCAGTATCTAAGTTAGATATGTAACATCAAATTTAGATAATTGGTTTGGTTTTGAAAATTTGATATTTCATCGGACTATGCAGCTTTAAGATAAGCTGTTTGAAGAAACAATAAACAAAGTCGCAAATTTAACATAAGCTATGTCAAGAACAATGTCCAAACAGAGGTAAGCTCTGGGTAAGGGCTTCATGAAACCTCTGAATACTACGCCATAATCTCTGGCAGCAAATCAAGACTCATCAATATATGGGATTGAGAGGTAGCAGGAACAATATCCAAACTGGTGATTTAACCAAATCTGGGACAAGGCCATCCAAATTGATGAATTTAATGAAAGATCTCTAGCAGAAATAATATCCAAACATATGGATTTCATGTGACGCGTTCAGTCCAGACATATCCAATATGGGTTCCATATATGCGGGTTTTTTTTAGGTCATCATCATGCTGTCAGTCGCGATGCGACAAAGACTGCTTTCATTACTTGACTGCTGCTTGACATTTCATGAAAGCTGCCTGCAAAAGTGTTGAAGTGCTGCTGGCTTTTGCAAGTTACCAGCGGCACTCTCTCGGGGAGCAAATAGAGGTTTCACACCGGCAAGAACATGTCAAGACAGGTGCAAAACTATTTGTCCCTGCAGTGGCTGGTTGGGAGATGTTGGGAGTTCCATACATCAACCGCCCTGAATGCTGCCACAGTGACATGGTTTTCTGTTTAGGGTTTGCTCCCTTAGCCTTCAGTTCTGTCAAGAACCTGTACCACAAGGCACTGGTTTACAACTCTGCAGGGCAGGGGCGTCAAACTCCCTGAGGTGTTGCAATACCTGCAATACCTGCATTTTTTTAGGTAGTGTTGCAGAAACATGACAAAGTGAAAATAATGTAGCGGAATTCGAGCAATGCATGTTTTCTTTCCATAGTGGTTCGCTGTAAGCAAATGAGAGGAGTATCACCGCTGGGAATTAAATCGGGGGGGGTGGGGGGGGGAGAACAGTTGTATATGTCTGGTAATGAAACCTAACCCAACACAGACATTAACCCACCCCATTGCCACAGTAATATATACAGTAGTCTATATATATATATATAGAGAGTAAAAATCCTCCGGCACGACTGACAATGTCGGCCAGGTGGAGGGTGGGGGTGAGCGCAGGTGGCGCCACTGGTAGTGTATATTCTTACGGGGAGAATACCAATGGTATGAAGTAATAATAATAATATAGAATAATAGGAAATTCCATTCGTATTTTTATACTCGCATATTAATACGTTATACACCAGATATACACAGTAAAACCTCTCTAAATCGACCGACCATGGGATGAACTTTAAATGGTCCATTTAGGGAGGTGGTCGGTTTAAAGAGTTTTAAAAATCATTACAATGGTATTGTATGGCCGATAATTTGGGACCCAAATAAAGCGATTGATATAGGGGATTGGGTGATCTGTGGAGGTGGTCGGTTATCCATTTCACTATAAATACATATATATATATATATATATATATATATATATATAAAGTTGGGCTACGGCAAAGAGAGAGACAAGAGGCGGTGATGGGTAGGAGACTTTATTTGCGTCAGGGCAGCAAAATATAGGCTACCGGTAAAAAAAAAATAAAAAAATAAAAAAAGCAGGAGAGAGACTGACTGCCCGGGCAAGTAGTGCCAAGAACCCACAGGTGGTGGCGCTGGGGTAGGCAAGGACCGGGGCAAGCGCGGGCAACTCAGTGATTGGACAATAATGGTAGTAGAAATAACAGAGGAATAATCGTGATAATATTATAGATAAACATGCGAGAGCTCCGCCCCTTTTAAATACGTATAATTAATACATTATACTCTCTATATATATAAATATTTTTATATATTTTTATAATTTATATATATATATATATGTATATATATATATATATATATATATATATATACATGGTGTAAGCACACCTATGGGGAGATATAAAATGCACATATATTGGAAGTCTATATGGCTGAATTGGGGGGAGGGGGCAAGTGGGATTTGGTACTGCCTTGCACAGCCTGGCAGGTGGAAAACACTAAGTTTACATTACCTGCCATTATTCTGCTAGGTTTTATGTTTCCTCGTTGAGGAGCCACCATTATTGGTTATAAATAAATCACATCTGAAAAGCAGTAAAATATTGTTCCCATCGCCCACTTGCCGTTAACCACGTTATATACGTATATAAATGTATATATATGTATATATATATATATATATGTATATACGTATATATATGTACATATATGTATATATATGTATATACATTTATGTATATTTAAATACAATTATTTACATTTATATATATATTCATATATATTTTTATATATTTGTGTATATTTATTTAGATTTATATATATTTATATATATATATTTATATATGGATAAATAGTTGATATATGTATATATGTATATATGTATATAATGTACGCATATATACATATATATACACGCATATATATGTGTGCATGTATATATATATGGATATATGCGTACATTATACACATATATACATATACAGTAAAACATCTCTAAGTCTAAATCGATCGACCTTGGGACCGACTTTAAGTTCTCCATTTAGGGAGATTTAGGGAGTTAGAAAATGGTTAGAATGGTATTGTTGGGACCCAAATGAAGCGATTGATATAGGGGAGAGGTCGATCTGTGAAGGTGTTCGGTTAGATAGGTTTTACTGTATATATGTGTATATATACACATATGTATACAGTAAAACCTATCTAAATCGACTAACTGTGGGACCGACTTTATCTAGTCCATTTAGTGAGGTGGTCGATTTGGAGAGTTAGAATATCCTTACAATGGTATTGATGGGACCCAGATAAAGCGATCGATATAGGGGAGTGGTCGATCTGTGTAGGTGTTCGGTATAGAGAGGTTTTACTGTATATACATACACATATATCAGTGAACATTCCTTCTTTTCTTCACCTCAACAGTTGTTGTCACCAGTCCAACAAAGGCCAGCCAGCACTGGTTATCTGAGACGCCGCTGGCCGGCTTGGTGCGCTTCCGGTTTGTTTTGGCGCGCTTCCTCCGCGGGCAGACGACAATGGGCGTTCGAGGGAACGCCGGACGCGCGCTGCCCGTTACCACCCAGGTGGCGCTACGATCGCTTCGCCACACGACAAAGCGGGCTCAATTGAATTGAATAGTCACAGAACGAGTCCTGACTAATGCAGGAACATTGTCCAACGGAAGGAAGTCAGAGGTCCTACAAGTTTACAACCAAACGACATTGCAGACATTCTTCTCTTTCTTCTCTTTCATTCTATTTGTTATTCTCTTTGTTTATTTTGTTCGCTGGTAGTAGCGTTTTGTTGTTGTTGTTGTTGTGGTGGTGGTGTGTGTAGCTTTATTATTTTTCTGCTGACCAGACATGATGACCGAAAGAGTTAAGTGTCCATTTCCCATTTTGGTAGATTGTGTGATTCGAAGCTACTGGTTCGAGTCCTGGTCGAGTCAAACCAATGACTTAACAATTTATAACTCACCGCTTCCTAGCCAGGTGCTCAGCATTATTAGAATAGGGCATAGAGTGGTTGGCTCAGTGTCAGGATAACGTGACAGTGAGATATCAGGTCAGGGTGCTGGCAGCTTGGTCTCCCAGTGGGGCAGCACTATAAAATTGTCGCAAGTGTGCCCTGTGACATGTTGTTATCCATCCTGATATGACCTCTGATATTGCCAGGATGTAAAACTCCAACAACTAACCAACCATTTTTTCTGCCGGTCCTCTTCGGGGGTTTTCTCCTGATCGGGCCGGCGTTCCCTAAGGAAATCTCGACTGGAACTGAGGATGGGTAATAGACCGACGTTAAGGAAGGGTCGGTAAGGGCTGAAAGGATTGTCAGTTGGTGACACAATCAAACCGAAATGCCTTTAACCACCCTCCACCTTGTACCCCCCCACCCCCACCATCACCCCCACACACAGAAGCCGCCCCCTCCCCAACTGCACTCGCCCTCCCCCCTTCCCCACCCCGCCCTCCCCACCGCATCCACTTCACTACCCTCCATGCTCGTATACCTCCGTTCCCCTCCCCTACACACTCACCCAGCTCCCCTCTCTACCCGGTGTCGCAGTTTGAGTGCCCTGCCAGTTTGAGCGCCCTTCTGTTGCTTCTGCGCATGCGCGGATAGACAACATTAAAACCACTCTAACTATCACAGTAATTTGTGCTTTGTGGTGCTTTGAAACCAAATTTCTCTTGTTTCTATTAAATAGTTCAGATCTTTCTCTACAATTTCACATTCAGCATTTTTTTTTATCAGCCATGATCTGGTAAGGCTAACACTGGCACTGACACTCAGAATATCCCAACTATTATCTGTTTGTAATACCTTCAGAGTAAATTGCTCTTAGGTTTCAATTGCGCATTAAGATATTTTTTATCGATACAATGAAAGCTTTTAAATCTATTTGACAAAAAAAGTATACAACCACTGGCAGGGCGCTCAAACTGGCAGGGCGCTCAAACTGCGACACCGGCCCTCCCCACTCCCCCTCCCCAGTCCCCACACCCTCCACATCATTATCCTACACTCACATACCCCTCCTCCGCACCGCCCTCCCCCTCTCCACTCCCAACCCCTCCCCTCCCCTACACACTCACCCATCTCCCCTCTCTACCCGGCCCTCCCCACTCCCCCTCTCCAGTCCCCACACCCTCCACCTCATTACCCAACACTCACCTATCTCTCCTCCGCACCGCCCTCCCCCTCTCCACTCCCAACCCCTCCCCTCCCCTACACGCTCACCCAGCTCCCCTCTCTACCCTGCCCTCGCCACTCCCCCTCTCCAGTCCCCACACCCTCCTCCTCATTACCCTACACTCACCTACCTCTCCTCCGCACCGCCCTCCCCCTCTCCACTCCCAACCCCTCCCCTCCCCTACACGCTCACCCAGCTCCCCTCGTTACCCGGTCCTCCCCACGCCCCCCTCTCCAGTCCCCACACCCTCCACATCATTACCCTACACTCACCTACCTCTCCTCCGCACCGCCCTCCCCCACTCCACTCCCAACCCCTCCCCTACCCTACACACTCACCCAGCTCCCCTCTCTACCCGGCCCTCCCCACTCCCCTCCCCAGTCCCCACACCCTCCACATCATTACCCTACACTCACCTACCTCTCCTCCGCACCGCCCTCCCCCACTCCACTCCCCAACCCCTCCCCTACCCTACACACTCACCCAGCTCCCCTCTCTACCCGGCCCTCCCCACTCCCCCTCCCCAGTCCCCACACCCTCCACATCATTATCCTACACTCACCTACCTCTCCTCCGCACCGCCCTCCCCCACTCCACTCCCAACCCCTCCCCTACCCTACACACTCACCCAGCTCCCCTCTCTACCCGGCCCTCCCCACTCCCCCTCCCCAGTCCCCACACCCTCCACATCATTATCCTACACTCACCTACCTCTCCTCCGCACCGCCCTCCCCCTCTCCACTCCCAACCCCTCCCCCCTAACCCCCACCTCACCCCAGCCTTACCTCACCCACTACGCCCACCTCAACGCCACCCCTAACCCCCACCTCACCGCAGCCATACCTCACCAACTACGCCCACCTCAACGCCACCTCTAACTCCCACCTCACGCCCACCCACTATGCCTCACCATCTACGCCCACCTCTAACTCCCACCTCTAACCCCAGCCTCACCCCACCCACTACGCCCACCTCAACCGCACCCCTAACTCCCACCTCACCCCACTACCCACTATACGCCCACCTCAACCGCACCCCTAACCCCCACCTCACCCAGCCTTACCTCACCCACTACGCCCACCTCAACCCCACCCCTAACCCCCACCTCACCCAGCCTTACCTCACCCACTACGCTCACCTCAACCCCTAAGCCTCACTTCATCCCCTACCCCTACCTCAACTTGACTTTACGCCCCCACCCCTACCCTCACCTCAACCCCCTATAACCCCCCCACCTCACCCAATCCCAATCCCCACTTCAACCCCCACCCACCTCAGCCCCCACCCGCCATTCCCAACCACCCATATATCCCTTTCCAGTCCTATACAATGCAACCGTTTCCCGCCAGACATTACAAATCAACGGTCCCATTTATACAAATAAAGCCTTGGCGATAAAAGCCCTCCTCGAGGGGCAGCCGGTGACCTAGTCGTATGTCGCGTCATGGAGAAGGAAGGAGCCTTTCTTACCTCGTGGCATGAGAATGTTTAGAACAAAACCCTTGTCAAAGGCATGAATAAAAAGTAGCAGATAATATAAATGGTTGTATAACTATGGAATCTATCTCTGTACCTCTCCCCCCATAATGTATTATTATATATATATATATTTATTGCTACATATATATAGAGTAAAACATCTGTTAATCGACCGACCCTGGCACCAATGTTAAATGGTCCATTTTGTGAGTTGGTCGGTCTAGGGAGGTTGTTTTCATTGCTATAATGATATTGCATGGCTAATCATTTGAGTCCCAAATAAAGCGATCAATATAGACGAGTTATTGATCTGTGGAGGTGGTTGTTTAGAGAGGTTTTACTGTATATATATATATATATATATATATCGCTAAAGGTAAATATTATATATATATATATACCACACTTCAAAGTAATCGAATATACATCATATGTATATATATATTGCATTGTATATGTGCTTATCATATTGAAGAATATATCCAATTAAACTTGCCAGTATGTATTGAGATATGTATAGTTATAATATTTAAATATAGTTATGTATACAGATGTATGTGTGCATATGTGTGTGCATATGTGTACATACATATATACAGATATGTATGTATGCATGCCTATGTATTGTATATTCATAGCATATTATTTATGTATATATATCTGGGGGGGTGTCTAATTTCATATATAGCAAAGCCGAGCGTATACCTCAAATTTCAAATTTAGATCAAATTTCAAGGATAGATCGTCAGGCAGATATTGAACTGTAAGTTCAATGCTTCATGCGGAAGGTCTATGTTGAAGCGGCTCATTCTTTGATTTACTTCTTTCTCATTGGATCACTGAATAGATTTGTCTTCGTCTCCTTCCTGCAGCTCATTGCAACTGAAGTATATGTGAACGATTATATTCACCTAAAAACACACGTTTTCTTCTTTTTTCTTTCGTGAAGATTTATACTCACTATCATGGATGGGTCAGAATATACTTGTTTTCATCATTAGATAGTTGCTCGATAGAAAGCCTTACCATAGACATCTACCGACCCAAGGGATTTTTAACCTCCCCCACCACGTAAATATAGTATGAGAGCAACTGGCCTTTGATGACGCTGTAAGTTATACATAGCGGTGGAAATCCAAATTGGCAGAGGTGATGGCATGGGGAATCGAAGAAGTGATAAAGAGACGGCAGTCC
The DNA here is from genome assembly GCA_030323885.1 of Branchipolynoe longqiensis. Lineage (NCBI taxonomy): Eukaryota > Metazoa > Annelida > Polychaeta > Phyllodocida > Polynoidae > Branchipolynoe > Branchipolynoe longqiensis. The sequence goes on from CM059199.1 coordinate 1,790,697, forward strand.
ATACTAAACCACTCAAATGTGTCGGAAATTCTACTTAAACATGATACCTTCGATATTTAAATTGAAGTAGCATACTGTAGATGTTAATGTACAAATAATTAGAAAATGTCAGCACACAGGGTGGAGAATAGATGATACCTACATGTGGTAAATAAAGTATTATACAAATAAAACTAAATAACAAACACAGAGCACTGCCCAGGCAAACCATTTGGAGTAATGAGTTATTTTATAATTGCCTACAGGAGCACAAAGAGTGGATTATATATGGAGACAAATCACAATAAAATAATACAATGACGTTCGACAATGTAACCACTCTGAATATATATAGGCATATGGCAATATATTAAAAGGAAGGTTTGCATATATATATATATATATATATATTTATATATATATGTAGAATATATATATACATATATGTGTGTGTGAGTGTGCGTGTGCGATATCTCGATATAACTAATATATATATCGATATATATGTTATATATAAATATATATCGATATATATATCGATATATATACACATATATATATATATATATATATATATATATATATATATATATATATATATATACAGATATACATATATTGTTTGGTTATTTGAATTTTACTTACTAGAAATTTTCTAAAAAATCAGCATGTGTACGGGTACATCTGGAACAATGCGCACAAATGGCGACTTTATAGTGCGGCCCACTGGAAGAGCGGACCACTGGCACCATGACTCGTCATCACACTCAGTCACATTATCCTGACGTTAATCAAGCCAGTCCTTGCCACATCCTATTACTGCCGAGTGTTTGGCTGGGATGCAACAACAACGAATTAGGTAAACAATTGTTTGAGTCGGATGGGGTTTGAACCTACGACCTGCCTCACAGGAAGCCTGTCAGCGCTGTTACTGGTTTGATTTGGCCATCCCGTCGAGTCAGACATATAAATCAGGATGTCATAAATATATATATATATATATATATATATATATATATATATATATACATATATATGCAGATATAAATAGGCGGAGTATCATTATTATGTATTATTGCCTTTACTTTGCTACAATATATTATTATCCAATCGATGACCTGCCCGGATTTGCCCCAGTTGCCTACTACTAGCGCCACCACCGGGCGTTCGCCTTGGCAAGCTCAGCTGGGCAGTCACTTCCCTAAGCGATTTCAAACTTAATAATTAATTATACATCCCATATATATATATATCATATACACGCATATATATATATAGTGAGAGCTGTCATAAATAACATTATATAAAAATTTAATATGCACATGATATATATGTATTTGTATATCAACATACACATATAAGTACATATATATATATAAATATATAGATATATATATAGAGAGAGAAAGAGTGAGACGTCATCACGGACATATATCTCCAGGCATACAACACATGTGTGTCATGTTAAGAAATGTATTTCCGTCATGTGGCATATAACCGACCAGTACCCAAAATACCATTGTCTTTTAAACCAACCCCTCTCACACATCATCCCTCCCCTTTGTGTACATTTCACCATAGCTATTGAACCACGTCAGTTCAAGTTATGTGGATTACACACGACGCACGGCCTTGGCTGAAGGTGCGGCTATATATGTGTAGAACCTGGCAGAAATGTACAATTCATTGATTGTAGATAACGCTTGAAATGTACCCATTTTTTAGTACACAAATAATGTGGACCTCCCAGATTGAACACAAAGTCTCTGGAGTCAATTCAGACAATGATGACGGAACCGGGCGAAACACGCTACAACACTGTCAACAAATCAATTAGGAAATCATGTGACCAATGAGATTGCTGGAATAGCTCACGTGACCCATCCACACCACGCCCGTACTAAATTTATGTATATCCAACGGGTCAGCTTGTTCAACTTCTCAGCACGCCATTAAGGCTGGGTCATATACACGTTAGTGGACGTAGTTGAACTTAGTAGAGGCTAACGTAGTTGAACGTAGTTGAATGTAATGGCATCCATACTTCTCTGGTACGTTCAACAATGTTCAACTACGTTCAACAATGTTAGCCTCCACTACGTTCAACTACGTCCACTAATGTGTATGTAACCAGGCCTTTAAGGTCTCAAGGCCCGGTCACATACACGTTAGTGAACGTAGATGAACGTAGTGGAGACTAACCTAATTGAACGTCATTGAATGTAGTTGAACATACCAGCATCCATGCATCTCCATGATGAGAATGTGATGAGAACGTGTGTGGGCCATGAGTTTCGATTTAAGCTTTGGACATGTTCAAAAAAGAGGTATGTTTGAGGCAGACGTAGCCTCTGTGATGACAATGTACTCTAGCGCACTCTAGCATACTCTAGCTTACTTCTTACTGTATTCTAGCATACTCTAGTGTACTCTAGCATACTCTAGGGTACCCTAGCATACTTTGCCCCCCCACAAAACCTTGGCCATTCTGCAGTGGTCACATAACCATTATTGGACGAAGTTGAACGTAGTTGAACGTAGTGGAGGGCAACGTAGTTCAACATAGTTCAATGTAGTTCAATGTAGTTGGATGTACCAGGATCCGTACCATAACATACCTGGATCCGTACCGTAACATATTATCCATACTATTAGTTGGGTAATCAACCAAAACCTGCCATAGCTTAACATAGTTTAGCGTAGTGATAGCCCGTTTCACCCACATTAACCTATCCTACGTTCAACTACGTTCACTAACATGTGTGTGACTAAGGCTTCAGTCTACGTAGGCGACCTATTTTGAATATGATTGCTTGTAACTTAGTTATTACTAAGCTTTTATTGCAATAACACACCGCTTACAGTACGCATTCAGATGGTTAGGGAAGTTCGTTCAATAATACACATGCACTCTTTATCGATACATTTAGATCGAACGGATACTTAGGACATTCCTCTCTATCTAGTATCTGCGAGTCAGGGAATCGTGGAAAGGTTCTATATTCAGTTGGTTATATGAGCCATTGCTTACCATCTCTCTCAATACATTATGCATTCTTCTCTGCGGCTATCCAACTGGGGGGGTGTGGGGGGGGGGGGGCATGGAGGCGGATCTAAAAATAAGGTAAACGGATTAATGGACATTTACAGGGATGAAAGTGGTTTCTGGCAATAAACACATGGAAATCAAGCCGATATATTAGTTATTACACCGGCGTCGAATTTCCATGAAAATGCAGATCACCCCTCCACCTGCCCCCCCCCCCTGGCCCCCCCCCCCCCCCCCATTAGGATTATGCATTCTCAGGGAATCGCAGAAAAAAGCCAGAAGTCAAGTTTCAACTATCCTTGTTGTGCCTATATTATCACTCATACCTAACTCATTCTTGCTTGGGTTTTGTTTTCTAGTAACAGGATTCGAACTAACCAACAATCGGTAAAATACCCCAAAAATCGCGGAAATCCACGAAATCGCGGCGATCTTTGATCCCTGCATTTAGAAGAGCATTTTAATTACTGCGGGAAGTCAGACGCACTCACTGCTGTCGCGTCCTGTGAAGCAAAAAAAGGGTCATGCGGGTGGATTCATGCTTAAAGTTGCATAGTCCGATGGTTTTGAGTTTCTGAAATTGTCTGTGATAAATACATTAGGTTGATCGTTATTATGTACCTTACTTTAGCTTGAAGTAACTTTTATTTTAAGTGGCTAACTTTTGAGATATTTGAATTGGAACCATGCAAAATTAATTTTGGCAAGCTTGTCAAAACTCTGACCCCCATAGGCTTCTGCAGTCACAGGTTATATTCAATTGCCTCAGTATTCCCTTCTATGTGGCTACAAATGTTTAATAAGTGCACCAGTATCTGAGTTAGATATGTAGAATCAAATCTAGATAATTGTTTTGGTTTTGGAAATTTTATGTTGTCATCGGACTATGCAGCTTTAAGTTAAGTGGTCAGATTCAGCAATGCTCGCAGGTAGTGGAGAGATGTATGGTGCATGATTCCCCCACCCCGACAGATGTGTGTGTATGTGTGTGTGTATGTGTGTGTGGGGGGGGGGGGGTACAACCAATGAAGGCTGGGCAGCCGATTCGCTTCAGTTGCTGCGACTCCCCCCCCCCCCATACACTCCCTCCACTCCCACCCCATCCCTCACCTTAGCCCCCCCCCCCTCCCCCCATCCCTCCCCTAACCACCATCATCACCAACACAGAGTTGTTCCAGCCTCCAAACAGGCCAACTGCTGGACCCTGATTGCCCTGTTCCATGTAAAGGCCCTGTCACATTACGGCGTATGGCGGGAGCGTATGGCGGCGTAGCGGCTTTATGTCATATACGTCGGCATACGCCGCATACGCTACTCATACGCTACTCATACGCTACTCATACGCCGCCAGTGCCGCAACATGCCGGCGTATGTGAAGCGTATGAGGCATACGCCGCCATACGCTTTCATAAATTCGTCCGTCCAATTTTTTTTGTGCATGCTAAAAAAAACACGACCTATGAGGGCGTATGGCCCATAATGTCAAAAAATGTCATAGCACGCTCCCATACGCTCCCATACGCTCCTCATACGCTCCTCATACGCTCCTCATACGCTCCTCATAGGTCCCCCATACGCTCAAACACACCCGAAAGTGGCACCAGCACGGCGTACGTAGGTTTTCAATACGCTCCCGCCATACGCCGTAATGTGACAGCCCCTTAAGGCGCCATCTGGCGTTAATTCAACTGGACTCAGAATATAGTATGCGCTTAGTGCTGCTATGTATAACCGCGGCCAAAGAAAATTAATACTGAAGCCAACGCTAAAAGCAAGGACTGAACATGAACCATGCGTCACAACTGTCACTTAAAGGTGCATAGTCCGATGGTTTTGAGTTGTTGTCAGTTCGTGAGATAAATATTTTAGGTTTATCCTGATAATCCATCTTGCTTTAGTTTGAAATTATATTAATATTAAATGTTACCTTTTGAGCTATTTGTAGTGCAAACATGCCAAATTAATTTTGGCAAGCACGATAACATTCTGGAAGTAGGCTTCTGCAGTAACAGCTTTTGGTAAATTGATGCAGTATTCCCTTCTGTGTGGCAATAAATACTAAATAAGTGCTTCAGTGTCTATGTTAGATATGTAGAATCAAATCTAGGCCAGTGTTTTGGATTTTGACAATTTTATGCTTTCATCGGACTATGCAGCTTTAAAGACATTGAAATAAATCAAGCGCAAAGGAATTTCAGAGAACTTCATTTTTCTGGTATTGTCGCTCATTCCTCTAACTGATATTACAAGTCCTCTTGAGGAGATAGTGGTCGATATTACAAGTCCTCTTGAGGAGATAGTGGTCTGCTTGTAGCATGACTGATGTGTTAATCAGACAGCAGGGTGAATGCTGCTGGTATATTGGTGGGGAACGTGCCGTTACATGATTAACGCCAACCTGCCAGACCCTTACATTCAAATAAACAAACCACCTAGGAATTTCACCAGACTTCATTTTCTGGTATTGTCGCTCACCCCTCTAAGTCTAACTGATAATGATATCAGAAGTCCTCTGGAGGAGATAGTGGTCGACAGCGTCTGCTTGTAGCATGACTGATGTGTTAATCGGACAGCAGGGTGAATGCTGCTAGTATATTGGTGGGGAACGTGCCGTTACATGATTAACGCCAACCTGCCAGACCCTTACCTTGCAAACTACGACACACTCGCCAGGAATGTCACAGTGTGGTGTTTTCTGCGTATTGGTGAAATATCGAGACGCGCTGGGGGCGCGTATGCACGCTGGTACACGTCGGTACACTTCTTATGTCGCCAGGAGTCGCCGCGGAAGTCGGCGCGCGTTAGTGGTCGCTGGTGTTGTGAACGTGTCCAAACTTCAACGCGCCTGCAACGAGCGGGACGAAATGGTAAGAAGCTAGGAGGAGTTAGGCGCGCGTACGCTCGTTGGAGCCGAATACGATGGGACGCTAGGAAGACGTCGCATGCGCGCTGGGAGTCGTTGCTCACACGTTGAGCAAACTGGGCCGTTTTGGTTTAGGCCCTGCACTTTTAAGGTTAAATGTAGACGTCGCGCCCAAACTCTATTTTTTTTTTTTCGCAGCGCGTCGACACGTGGGCCGGCGCGATAGCGCCGCGCTGACGCCGATCTTTTCCCCCTAACGCGAAAAGTTTGACGTTTCTCGACGCGCAAGATTTCATTTTCAATGCTGACGGGTCGCCGAGAGAAGCGTCGTAGTGTGACAGGGGCATTACATTCAAATAAACAAACCACCTAGGAATTTCACCAGACTTCATTTTCTGGTATTGTCGCTCATCCCTCTAAGTCTAACTGATATTAGAAATCTTCTCGAGGAGAGGAAGGAGATAGTGGTCGACATCGTCTGCTTGTAGCATGACTGATGTGTCACTCGGACAGCGCAGCACATGCTGCCGGTATAATGGCGGTGAACCTGCCGTTACATGATTAACGCCAATCCGCCGGACCCTTACGTGTGTGTGTGTGTGGGGGGGGGGGGGGGGTGATAGCGCATGCGCCGGGGAGCGCCGTAAGTAGGCCTTAATGACAAGTTAACAACGGCGCAAGTACCAAATTATCACAGGTCTCTGTAAATACTAGCATTACTCGGCAATAAACAGCCACACACACCCGTCAACGCGCAGGCGCAACGGCCACAGTCAGTTAGGGCCCCCGTGTCGGAGGTAATTGCGATGGATCCAGACAGACTGACTGGCTGTGACTGTGACTGTGAGTGTGAGTGTGACTGTGAGGCTGGGGTATTAAAGCGGAGCTGCCTCTAATCTCTTTTATCGCCCATGCCCCAATGCTCCTTTTCTCTCACTCTCTCTTTTACCATATCTCTCACGCTCTCTTACTCTCTTTTATCACCCATGCCACAATGCTCCTTTTCTCTCACTCTCTCTTTTACCATATCTCTCGTGCTCTCTTACTCTCTTTTATCGCCCATGCCCCAATGCTCCTTTTCTCTCACTCTCTCTTTTACCATATCTCTCGTGCTCTCTTACTCTCTTTTATCGCCCATGCCCCAATGCTCCTTTTCTCTCACTCTCTGTTTTACCATATCTCTCGCTCTCTGTTATTCTCTTTTCCTAGTTATCTGCCTCCCTCTGCCCCCCTCTCACGGTCGCTGTCCTCTCGCTGACTCTATCTCTCGTGTTCTCTCCACATCGCTCTCACTCTCACTTTGTCTCTCGGTGTGCTCTCTCTTGTGCACACTCTCTCAGTCTCACTCTCGCACTCTCTCATGCTCTCTCTTTATCTCTCCCCCTCTATGTCTCTCGCTCTCCCTCCATCTCTCCATTTCTCTTGTTATCTTCATCCCTCACCATCTCCCTCCCTCCCCATCCTGTCTCTCTCTCGCTCTCCCTTCCTCTCTCTCATCATTTCTATCTCTTCCTCTCCCCCCCCCCTATTTCTCTCTACCTCTCTCTGAATGTCACCTCTGCAATCACCACTAGTTACTTTTTCATTTATTTACTCCCTAAATGCTCGACCTCTAGGCAAAGTTTTCTATGGAAGTTGAAACAATGTGAGTTTTAACTTATACTAAGTAAATTACAGTTGAATTTTCAGATGACTTTGCTTTTCCGGGCTATATATACACACTTATACATATATACACACGTATGCATACATACACACATATTTAGACACATGTTTGGTTTCCACGTTACATTATTAATGAACTTGCTTTGGGGGGGGGGGGGGGGGGGGGGTTAGTAAGTCAAATAGTTATTGTTGCCTCTGTATATTAACTAGGTTAGCAATAAATACTACATGTATTTAATCTACACCACAAAATGTATCCAAAATCTGGGAAAATGATTTTATGCTGCAGTGAAAATATGAAAATGTGCATATCGACAGCATGGATCAACTTTTGTTCTCACAACATACACTCTCATTTACTTAACTGTAATCAATCAAATCTTGTTTGAATTTGTTGTGTGTGCTAAAATAATGTTATAGTTGGATGCTACGTGGTTAATTTTAACAGCTTTCTTATTTTATATATGATCAACATCTAAATCAAAAAGTGAGAAAAAAAACAGTCAACTCTACCAAATGCACTACGGTATGTTTTCACTTTTGGTTTCCATATCACAAAAGTGGTACAGTTTCTAAGAGCGACCCATATATAAACACATCTATATTCACATATATACACACATATATATACACACATGTATAGATATATAGACATATAGACATATACACACACATATATATATAAACACTCATATCATTATCATCATGCTGTCGGTTGCAATGCGACAAAGACTGCTTTCACTACTTGACTGTCACTCTCCATTTAGCTCTCTGCTGTGACTGTGAGCGTGATGTCCATGAGTCGGTCTTAATGTCTCTCAGCTTCAGGTTTCTCTTGATGGTATCCTTGAACTGGAGACAAGGGCGCCCTCTCTTTCTGAAACCAGAAGACAGTTGAGAGTAGAGGATCTGTTTTGGTAGCCTGTCTGATGACATCCTCATGAGGTGTCCAGTCCACCGGAGATTCTTTTTGATCAGAAGATCTTCCATAGATGGCAGCCATGTCCGTTTGAGTATTTCCTTATTTGTCACTTTGCCCTTCCAGGTTAGCCTCATGATCGACCGCAGATGTCGCATCATGAAGGCATGCAGCTTTTTCACCTGTCGTCGGTACACTGTCCAGGCCTCGGCTCAGTGTAGTAGGGTGGTTGGCACGATTGCAGAGTAGATCTTCTCTTTGACCCGCATGGACTCATATATGTATACATATATATACACATGTCTTTACGTGCACTTACCAACTAACTATCTGAATAATAATCCTAACTAAAAGTAAACCCACGCATGTCACCCTCACAGCCAACAGTCGCTTCCGTCCCTACCATGAACTTACTTGTTGTTAGCACGCAAAGCCCCATGAAACAAATAAACAAATCGAACAATAAGATTACCGTTTGCGTCATAGTAAGTGTCGCTGTGAGTGGGCGCGCATGCGTGCATGCATGAAAACGTTGGGCAGTTGCTGCTGATGGTAGTTATTTTTCTACTGGATGGCAGCCAACCATTTAAACAATTTAGTTGTGAATGTAAATTTTAATGTTCTGTTGTGGTTCTTTTATTGTTATAACGACTCAGAATTCTCCAATGAGCGGAACTTTCCCCGTCTAAGCGCAAATTCATAGGTTCGACCCCTGGTCTAAACAACTCATATATTCACTAAATTAATAGTACTGTTGTTAACATTGTTCCTTATTATTAATATTAGTGTTGGTAGATCGTGGGTTCGAATCCTGGTCGAGTCAAACCAATGACTTGAAAATTAATACTTGTTGCTTCCTAGCCAGACGTTCGGCATTAATAGGATAGGGCAAGGAGCAGTGGAATGAGGAAGACCAGTTGTTTGCGACTGAAATTTCCCCTGCTTAAACAACTAATGTACCGACAACAAAAAACTAAAAATATTAGTGATCCTTATTATTAACATTAATACTATAGAACCTGGCTCTTGACAATACTAGGGCATGTTAATGAGGAATGAAATGAGAAATACCAATTATAAGCGATGGATTTTTAGTGAAGGGGTGTGGGTGTGGGTGTGGGTGTGGGTGGCAGTGATTCTATTCCAACAGCATGTGCAGTGTGTACATGTTTCTCTTTCAGGAGATGGCGGGGGGGGGGGGGGGGGGGGGGTTACACGGAATTATTAAAATATTCACAGATATTAAAATTGCATAGTCCACATATTTCATTTATGCCACATCTTTAGAAAAAATATGATTGTCATCGTTACATTGGACCTTTGAATTAGCATCTCTGTTATAAACAATTAAATTTGGAGACATTTTAAGGGAAAACCTGGACAAATTATTTTTGTCCAGGTTTTCCTTCTTAATCATTGATCGTAACAATGCAGGTTATTACGATCCTGCATTGTAACAACCTGCAGGATTGTTACAATGCAGTTTGTAACAATCCTGCATTGTGACACCACATTCTGACACAATACTACCAGTCCTTATTAAATTGGTTCAGTGTGCCCTTCTATGGCGCAACTGGTGTTTAAATGAGTGTGCAGGGCTTTAACTTAGATGTGCACCTTGAGACCGACTTTAAGTGGTCCATTTAGGGAGGTGGTCGGCTTAGCCAGTTAGAATATGGTTACAAATGTATTATTTGGACCCAAATAAAGCGATTGATACAGGGGAGTGGTCGTTCTGTGGAGGTGGTCGGTTAGATATGTTTTACTGTATACATGTATATATTATGTGTGTCTATAGGTGTATACATACAGAGTGTGTATATACTGTAAATATACATACATATGTGTGTATATACTGTAAATATACATATATATATATATATATATACAGTAAAACCTCTCAAATCGACCACCTCCACAGATCGACCACTCTCCTATATCTTTAGCTTTATTTGGGGCCCAAACGTTTGCCTATACAATACCATTGTAACAATAAAAAAAACTCCCTAAACCAACGACGTCCTTACATGGACCATTTAAAGTCGGTCCCATGGTCGGTCGATTTAGAGAGCAATTCCTCCTTGGTGACTGACAGAAGAGGGAGGTTGACCAATGGTGCACCACCAGTACAGGCTGGTATAGTAGTAAGTTGGTAAGACAAGTATGGATGACAGGTTCCATTCTGTACATTTATATTTGCATAATACGGTATACATCACATTTGTCTATGCACATATATATATATACATGGAGTGTAATGGACTATGCTAATAATAAAGGATCCGCATGTGAAGATATATGCTGGCCAGGCAAGCTGAAGATATGCTATGTATTCTTGATGTATTCAAAGTCATGGGCTAACCAGGTCGGAGAGTTTGGCGTGGTCATGCACGACTGATGCGCCACCAGTGGGCTCTAGGCTAACTAAATGCTATGCTTATTTATCTCACTTCAATTAGACATTCATATATATAAATAATTTTATATAATTATAAATAAAAATCCTGCGATGCAACTGACACTTGTCAACATCGGATGGAGTTGAGGCGAGCTGAAGATGGCACCGCCGGTACACTGTTGAGTCTTTCAGAGCATAGCAATATCATATTAATTCCCTTATGCATCTTTATACTCACATAATACATTATATATCACATATATCCAGACATCAACCCAAACTGGAAGACCAGTGCTTAGGCACTTAAACCAAAGAAAATAGAACCGAGTCAGCAGAATAAATATACAGAACAACCTCTCTATACCGACCCCTCCACAGATCGACCACTCCCCTATATCGATCGCTTTATTTGGGTCCCAACAATACCATTGTAAGGATATTTTACCTCTCTAAACCGAACACTTCCCTAAATGGACCACTTAAAGTCGGTCCATGGTCTGTCGATTTAGAGAGGTTTTACTGTATTTACTTCCTCCCTCCCGCCCAAGCGTGGGCAGAGAGGTGGGTGGGTGGGTGAGTGGGTGAGTAGGTGGGTGGGTGAGTGCTCTGTGTGATGGAGAAGGTTATACATATAATGTGGAGTGGAGAGAAGAGTTGGGCACGCCTGGGGGTAGCTGCATGACAGAACTCACCGCGCATGTCTGGGACCATTTGATTGGCTGATGTTGTTGGCATGGGTGGAAACGGGAGCTGAGCAAAAATGAAATGTCGTGTTAGTGAGAAGGGTTCCTACATGCAAATTGTTGATCTCTCTCCATATAACAGTACATACCTACCTACACATATACATACATATGTATGTACATACATAATTACATACATACACACATACATACATACATACATACATACATACATACATGAGTTAGAGCGTCCATCTCCCGTGTTGGTAGATCATGGGTTCGAACCGTGGTCGAGTCAAACCGATGACATAAAAATTGATACTTGTCTCTTCCTAGCCTGGCGCTCGGCATTATAATATTAGGATAGGACACAGACTGGTTGGCTCAGTGTCAGGATAATGTGACTGAGTGGGATATCAGGTCATGGTGCTGGCAGCCTGGTCTTCCAGTGGAGCAGCACTATAAAGTGACCCCGAGTGCGCACTGTCACAAGTCGGTACCCATCCTGATATGACCTTAGATGTTGCTAGGACGTAAAACAACAACAAACATACATATGTGAATGTACTGGGTATCAGTCCCCACTTACACTCAAACACATTTTATTAAGTTGTGTCGATATCTTGGCCCTGCGCCAACAGTTTTACACTGCAGGCAGCAGGCACAACCTTTTCACAAAAGTCAAACAAGAAAACATTTGAGCCTTTTTGACGGCAGCTCTAAACCATCTCATATAGTCTATTAAACCCATTAGATCAATTAACAACCTTTAACTATATCTACATTCTATTTCGCTTAGCCACAACTTATGTAACTGAGCTTTTTAAATCCACAGAGTCTACTGACACTAAATTGATTCTGTGATTTTGCATTCCGGAAAAGCGATGGTTGAAAAATAAACCAAAAAATTCTCAGTGTGAACATGGCCTATGCTGCCGACATGGCGTAAAGAAACCACCAATCAATCAATCTATATACATACATATATGAAGCTTATGGTCGCCAGTATTTTAACATTCGTGTAAACATTAATCTTGGATTTTGTTACATAAAATATTACAGAAGTTACTCACTTCAATATGAGGTAAGATGGGGATATGCCTATCATTATCAACGTCTTATATTTATGTTCAATATACCGTTCATTGTTGGAAGGGAAGGTGAATGGCAGCAGAGGGAGAGGGAGACCAAGAACATCATGGTTTACAAATATTTCACAGTGGACAGGCTTGAATTATTCACAGTCTATCAGAACAGCACACCATCGGGACAAGTGGAGAACCATTGCATCCAACCCTCGACTAGAGGACGGAACTATTGATTGATTGATATTTATGTCAAATTGTGGAAGGAACTCTAAAACCAATTTATGTTAAATCCAGCTTACCTTGTACAAGTCAAAGCAAACCAACCCTGTTTGTTATTGACCCACATAGGAATGTGTTAAGAATCAAGTGTTTTGCGTAGAGTTGACTGTGCTTGTTTCTTTATTTATTTGTTGGTGTTGTGACTATTAGAGACATAGACAATAAACACCCATGGCGACTGCATCTTATTGCCCCATTGGAACACCAGTGGCTGGCACCATACAACTGATATGCCACTCAGTCTGGATATTTTGATACCCAGTCCGGTCCTCGTTGTTGTGAGTCCCGCTACACTGCAAACTCATAGCAGCAGTATAGTGCTGCCCCATTGGAAGACCAGGTGGCTGGCACCGTACAACTGATATGCCACTCAGTCTATGTAACCTGATACTGCTGAATCCGGTCCAGTCCCTGTTGCTGTGAGTCCCTCTACAGTGCAAACTCAGTCACATCAACTGCATAGTGCTGTCCCATTAGGGGACCAGGTGGCTGGCACCATACAACTGATATGCCACTCAGTCTGGATATCCTGCTACTGTGCTACCCAGTCCACTCCCCGTTGCTGAGAGCCCCTCTACAATGCAAACTCATAGCAACTGTATAGTGCTGCCCCTTTGGAAGACCAGGTGGTTGGCACCATACAACTGATATACCACTCAGTGTGGGTATCCTGATCCTGCTCTACCCCTTCAGGTCCCGGTTCCCGTGACTGTGTGAGTCCCTCTCCCTCTCTAATCTCCACCTTCATCGGGCCTTATCTCCTTCCATTAGAGCTGCTCGGCGCAGTAGTGAGCAGTTATCGGCGACAGGGGGCGCCCCGCCGGTTCCCTAGTCGCCCTGCCTCCGGGGTACCAGCGAACACACCCTCTTACCCACGTTTGTACTCACATACCCAGCACTGGAGGCTCGGGCCACACCCCACCTCGATCCAGACACTCAGCCCCCGCCCCCAGCCCACCCCCACACTCACACCCACACACCACCCTGATCTGAACTCGGCATCCTACCCGCACTCACTTCATTTGATACATATCCTCACCTCCACACCCCCACCCTCCACACATACACCCCTCCACATACATGCCCGTCCTCACACACCCCTCCTCACACACCCCTCCTCACACATCCCTCCTCACACACACCTCCAGACACACACCTCCCTCCTCACACATCCATCCACCCTCCAGACCCCCTCCACACACACCCTCCACACACACCCCTCCTCACACATCCCTCCACCCTCCTCACACATCCCTCCACCCTCCACACACCCTCCTCACACACCCTCCACACACACCCCTCCATACATACACCCCTCCACAAACATGGCCGTCCACACACACCCCTCCTCACACAACCCTCCTCACAACCCCGCTCTGCACACACACTCCACCCCTCCACATACACACCCCTCATCACACACACACTCCACACACACCCCTCACCACACACACACTCCACACACACCCCTCCTCACACACACCCCTCGGCACACACCCCTCCTCACACACACACCCTCCATACACACACTTCCTCACACACCCCTCCTCACACACACCCTCCGTACACACACCCTCCACACGACACCCGTCCACAAACACATGCCTCAACACCACACCCATCCACACACCCCGCCCCCGCACTCACACCCATCCACACCCACCCCTCCCCCGCACTCAAACCCATACCAGCCTGATCTCAAACCCACACCCTGCCCTCCTCACACTTCATTCCACACCTCCACACCTCCACGCCACCACCCCCATCCCCCCACCGCACGCACGCCACCATGATTCCAACTCACCCACATTTCAGCCCTTCTCACACTCTACCTCCACACCACCCCCATTCCACACCCCCATCCTCAGCCCCCCACCCACACCCCCACCCACACCACCCTGATCCCAACTCACCCAGATCTCAACCCCCACCTCAACACCCCCTCCCAGCCCCCAACCCTGATCCTAACTTAGCCAGATCTCCACCCCCACCTCGACACCCCTACCCCCTACCCTGATCCTAACTCACCAGAGACCTCCCCCCCCCCCCCCCAACTCGACCCCCCCCCCCACCCGCCCCCACTCAGCCCACCCTGATCCAAACTCACCCAGAGCTCAAACCCCAACCCTGCCCTTCTTAGTTCATTGGACTCAACACCCCCAACCCTCCACACCACCACACCACCCCCACACTCACACCCTTATCCCAACTGACACCGATCTCAATCCCCCAGTCTACCCTTCTCACGCTTCATTCCACACTTACCCCCACATCACCCACCCCCGTCCCCCATCGCTTACCCCCCCCCCCCCGCATCCCCCCGCCCCCCCCCCCATCCCGCTACACCTACCGGTATTGCAGTAGGCAGCCTGCTTGTGGGTTTCTTCTCTGGCCCTCACACGCACACATACTGGAACACATACTCTTAAGTGCAGGGATGAAAGGGATCTCCAGGGAAAAAAGCGGAAATGCGGAAATTCTCCCATAGGTTTAGCATTGTCAGGGAATCGCGGAAAAATACCGGAAGTCAGGTCCCAACTAGCCTTGTTGTGATTGTATTATCGCTCATATCTAACAGTTTCTTGCTTAGGTTTTATGTTCTAACTACATCTAAGGTCATATAAGAACGGGATTCAAATCACCAAACTGATGTCATATGCATCCAATCTTTTGGAATTTTGCTTAACGTTAATCGGTGAATATAAGAAATCCCGGAAATCCGAGAAACTGCGGAGGTCTTTCATCTCTCTAAGTGAGTTGTCTATCTCACAGTGTCTACCCTCACCACCACCCACCCCCACCCCCACCCCCACCCCAAGCTAGCTTTAGGTTTTACCCTCCAAACTTAACCTGAGTATCATCACGGTCTCGTTCTCTTCCCACCCACCCACCACCCTTCCCCATCCCACCCCCAGATTGTCTTCCCTCCCCACCCACTCTCCCCTCCTTATCCACACCCAGATTGTCTGCAATCAGGCAAAGAGAAAAAAAACGGGTATGCTGCCCCGCTCCCGACCCCAGCCCCAGCTCCAACCCCGCCCCTCCCAAGGCACTCTCCCCATCTCACCTAAACCAAAGACCCTATAATGCTAAGACGGCTCACTCAGCCTGTACTGTGTAATCAAAATGATCAAACCCACCACTTAGTGCGCTGGCTGTTCCCTTGGTTAAACAGTTGCTATATTATATGTATAAATGTATATATGAATGTGAAAGATGTATGATGATGGCAATGCTGATGGTGATGCTGATGATGATGGGTATTTGTTCATAGCAATTACATATTGATATGTATTCATACTTACCTATCTCATGTATAATATAATTGTATGTGTTTACATCTGAAACACCAACCAGCAGCTGGGCCGATCAAACCCACCACAAGATGGCACTGCAAAATTTACATTACCATGGGAGAGATAGGGAGTGAGTCGTCTTAGTATTATAGGGTCTTTGCCTAAACCCAGATTGTCTCGAATCAGCAAAAGAGAAAAACCCTGGGTATGTTTCCCCGCCCACCCCAACCCCACCTCCCACGTCCTAGCCAAACCCTTTAGCTGGCACAATGTTGGCACCCACCTTCCACCCACCCCCTTATCCTGTTTATTCAAAACACCCTACATACTCACCACCCAAGTACCATCACCAAACACACCCCTCCACCCTGCCCATCCACACTCACCAACCCCAGGACTCTCTACGGTCAGTATGGGACAGCGCTGCCATACCAGTTGCCTATACAGCCAGCCAGTACTTTGGTTGTCTTGTCTCCAAACCCTTAAGTCTGCAGTCGCCGCGTATCAATCGGCACGCGCACTGCACCCAGGGATCAATAAGAATGATCCAATGACCTACTTCTCCACCCTGTATCCTGCTGCTGGGGCATCCAGGCCTAGAGTAGTGGGAGTGGCTGGTGCTGGTGCTGGTGCTGGGGCCTGTCCGGTGTGTGCTGCAGCGCTGAAGGAAATTCAGTACCACACAGTCCCGTTAATTATGGGAAAGAAAAACAAATGGTACGGCACAGCGCGCGTCCTCTTTTGCCTTTTCTTTCATGGCACATTGTTCATTGAAATGGAGCATACGCAGTTATGCAAATATATTTCAGGGCATGCCCCATCTGATGGTCTTTGGATTGAACGAGTAAGGAAAGTCAGTGCCACGCGGGTCCCGTTAATTGTGGAAAAGAAAAAGACAGGGTACGTAAAATACAAGGAAGACCTTCTTTCACCTTTTCTTTCATGGCACATTGTTCATTGAAACAGGGGAGTATGCGTGTATGGAAATATATTTCAGAACGTCTGATCGTCTTAGGCTTCAAGGTACATTCAAGTAGCACAAATAAATTCAGTCCCATGCGGGTACTGTTAATTATGGGAAAGAAAAAGAATTGGTACAGCGCAGCGAGCGCCCTCTTTCGCTGTTTCTTGTATAGCACATTGTTTATTGAAATGGGGCATACATGGCTATAGAACATTTTTTTTTTAGGACATGGTCCTTGGTTTCAACAGCAATAAAATTTAGTACCACATGGCTCCCGTTAATTATGGGAAAGAAAAAGAAATTGTACAGTGCAGCCAGCACACCCTCTTTCACCTTTTCTTTTATGGCACATTGTTCACTTATGGAAATGCATTCCAGGATATGGCACCTCTGATCGTCTTTGGATTCAAGGTTCATTCAATTAGAGGGATATGTACATAATATGCTACATGTTTACATACAAAAAGTTTGTTTTATTTAATGACCCCTCTAGAGCACATTGATTTGTATCATCGGCTATATGATCATTCTGACATATTTCATTAAGGAAACCTTCTGCTCTTTCCGATAAGCATCAACAGGTCTTTTATATGCACTTTCCCACATACACCGCAGCACATACCACAACCTTTGATGAACCAGTTATGGGCCACTGGTTGGAATGGAAAATAACCCAAACTGCAAATGTGTCAACTGAATAAGCTCGAATAGATGATCCAAACCTTCACAGGGGCACACTCTACCGCCTGACCTACGTCAAGCTCCCATGTTTAGATACCTGCACATAATGACCAGTATGGACAGGCCAGACCATTCCCTGGTGGCAACAAAGGCTAGAACAGGAACTAGTTGCACACCGTTGTATATAGCAGGTGTGTGGGAAGTCTCCTTGTTTATATTCTCATAATCTCATTATATACATGTATATCTCCACATATCTATGTGTATATCTATATGTGTATTAAGTATATATATTTATATGTATGTATGGCTATTGATATGTGCGTATGTGTATATATATATACATTTATACACATACGCATATATATGTACATGTATAAAAATGTGGGTCGAGTGTAACCTACAGTAGTGAGGAGTGTCGAAAACAGCGCCAGCGTCGAGTTCAGGTTAAATAATGTGTCGCCCTTCTGATCTTCAGCCAGTAAAATTGCTCATGAGCCACTCGCGCTGTGCGCAACGCATGCCCAAGTAACTGCAAGTCCCACATCTCAGCCAACTTCCGGTTGGCTTCTTCAGCCACCCATAATGCAATGCATGCACTGCTGCCAAGCGCCCAGCGCCGAACACCACAGAATCCATTCCACCAGCCCACTCTCCCTCTCCCACTCTCCTTCCCCCCTCCTTCTTTTCCTTTCCGCTCCTTCCATTTGAACATTCAACCCACCCACCACCCACACACTCTGCCCACTGCACTGAGTGGCCCCGGTGTGGGGCCGGCCCGGGCGCCCATATTTCTGTGGTCGCTGTCCCGCGCGTGCGCTGAGGAGACTGCCGATCACGGTTGGGTTCTAATAACTATTGACAAAGTCCATCTATCAGATGGGGGCGCCCCGCCGCCCGCCGCTCACTACGGGTTAATTTGCGCGCGGAATGGCCTCCTCCAGGGTTTCGTGTCCCGCATGTGTAACGACGTCCTCCACGGTTAGCGGACACTGGGGGAGTGAGGCGGTGGGTTTAGGGGGAGTGGGACGAGCAGAGGGAGGAAGGGGAAGTGGAGGAGGTGGAAGGGGATGAAGGGGGGAGTGGGAGGGGGAGGAAGGGAGTGGGTATAGGAGGATGGAGGTAGGGGTGAGGTGTGTGATGTGTAGATATGAGGTTGGGTATGTTAGGTGTGAGGGGTGTGGTGTGCAGAGTAGGGGGGGTGTTTGGTGTGAGGGGTCACGTGTGCGCGTATGAGGCGCAGGGTGGTAGGTGTGAGGGGTGTGGTGTGCAGAGTAGCCGGGTGTTAGGTGTGAGGGGTCACGTGTGTGCGTAGGAGGCACAGGGTGGTAGGTGTGAGGGGTGTGGTGTGCAGAGTAGCCGGGTGTTAGGTGTGAGGGGTCAAGTGTGCGCGTAGGAGGCACAGGGTGGTAGGTGTGAGGGGTCTTTTAGGTGTTAGCGCCGAGGTGTGTGCATAGGATTAGGAGTTTGGTGTGTGATAGGTGTGAGGCATGAGGTGTGTGTATAGGAGGCAGGATGTGTTAGGTGTGAGGTGTGTATACAGGAGGTGGTGGGAGGTAGGGGTGAGGGGTAGGGGTGAGGGGAAGGTGTGTGTATTGTAGGTCAGGTGTGTTAGGTGTGAGGGGTGGAGTGTGTGTATAGGAGGTGGTAGGAGGTAGGGGCGAGGGGAGGAATGCATATTGTAGGATGGGTGTGTTAGATGTGATGGTGGGGTGTGTTTATACGACGTTGTGAGAGGTAGGGGTGAGGGGGGGGGGGGAGGTGTGTGTATTGTAGGTCAGGTGTGTTAGGTGTGAAGGGTGGGGTTGTGTGAATAGGAGGTTGTGCGAGGTAGGGATGAGGGTGAGGTGTGCATATTGTAGGCTTGGTGTGATAGGTGTGAGGGGTGGGGTGTGTGCATAGGAGGCTTGGTGTATGATAGGTATGAGGCATGAGGTGCATGTATAGGAGACAGGGTGTGCTAGGTGTGAGGTGTGTGTGTACAGGAGGCTGGCTGAATTAGGTGTGTGTGTGGAGGGCGGGTTGCACGGCGAGGTGGGGCGACCTGGAGACCTGGAGGTGGGTTACGGGTTGTAGGAGAAGGCTGGATATTGGATTGTAAATGAGGTGCTGAAGACAGTGGTGGTCAATAGGGAGAGGGTTTCCGTTGCTAAGGCGTTGGGATGAGGTTCTATGGGAGGAGCACCCCGCGCCCCCAACCCCATCCCCACCCTCTCTGAAATACCATTTCATTCTGGACGACACCTCTATTTAGGAGCCTGCCTACATTTGATATGTTTGGGGGGTTACAGCCGTTGATTAAGCATGGTAAATTTCAATCACCGACAATTGGTTTTCTTCATGCCACTGCTCCTTGCTTGCCCTACCCTAACAATCCCAAATGCGAGGCTGGGTAGCGACAAGTATAACTTATTAAGTCGTTCCTTTAACTCAGCCAGGCTTCCAATTTGGGGTTTTAGAATGACAAGATCTACCAAAATGGGAGGTTGCCGCTCAACTCATTTGGCAATCCTGTCTGCTGTCATCGTCTTCAGAATCATAACACTATGTTTATTCCTGTCATTTGCCTATTTGCGCCAAATATTTAAAAAAGCGATACAATATATATTTGTTAGTAATAAGTCAGTGAAATGTACATGAGTGTCTGCTGCACTGGTGCAGGTGCTCAATCCAGGGAAATCTACCCCCACCCACCCACCACCTTCAGTCGCCACCAAAAATGCCTACCACTACAAGGTAACCATTGAACAGACCCACCCAATCCAAAAGGTAAAGCATGTTTTATTTAATGATGACTCTAGAGCACATTCATTTTAATCATCGCCTATTGGACATCAAGGATGGTCATTCTGACATATTTCTTTGGGGGAAACCCACTGCCGCCACATAGGCTACTCTTTCCGATAAGCAGCAAGGGGTCTTTTATCTGCACTTTCCCACAGACAGGACAGCACATACCACAGTCTTTGATGAACCAGTTGTGGAGCACTGGTTGGACCGGAAAATAGCCCAAACTTCAAATGGGTCCACTGAAGAGGATCGATAGGATAACTGAGTCCTTCACAGGTGCACACTGTCCTGCCTGAACTACGTCCCACTCCCTCGGACAATGCATGTATGAGACTTGCAATTTCAGGAGGGTGAGTGTAGCATGCCTCACTGACCCCCTCATGTGAAAGGACACCTCCACACGTAGGACTGTCTAGGTTAAAGTTGCATAGTCCGATGGTTTGGGATTTCTGACATTTTTCTGAGATAAATATTTTAGACTGATCATTATTACTGACTTTACTTTCGTATGAAGTAACTTTTATTTTAAATGGTAAGCTTTTGAGATATTTGAAGTGCAAACATGTCAAATTAGTTTCGGCAGGCATGCCAACACTCTAACACTATAGACTTTGGCAGTAACATGTTCTATTAAATTGACTCAGTATTGCTTTCTATGCAGACACAAATGTTTAATAAATGCACCAGTATCTAAGTTAGATATGTAGAATCAGATCTAGATAATTGTTTTGGTTTTGAAAATGTGATACTTCATCGGACTATGCAGCTTTAATTGTATCAGAAACTCTTCTCCACTTCTGCTTGGAGGTATGTGTGGAGGTGTGTGTGTGGAGGTGTGTGTGTGGAGGGTGGAGGGGTGTGTGAGGAGGGGTTTGTGAGGAGGGGTTTGTGAGGAGGGGTGTATGTGGAGGGGAGGTGTGAGGAGGGGTGTGTGAGGAGGGGTGTGTGAGGACGGGCATGTATGTGGAGGGGTGTATGTGTGGGGTGTGGGGGTGTGGAGGTGAGGATATGTATCAAATGAAGTGAGTGCGGGTAGGATGCCGAGTTAAGATCAGGGTGGTGTGTGGGTGTGAGTGCGGGGGTGGGCTGGGGGCAGGGGCTGAGTGTCTGGAGTTCTGTTTCGGATGCTAGCTTCGAAATGGCAGAAGTAGAGGTTCGAGTCCCGCTCGAGGTGCAATATTACCTATTTGAAAATGAAGAGTTCAGGCCAAAAATTCCCGTAAACACCATTGGCATTAAACCTTCAAGAAGTTCCTTTTTTAACTTCCCTATTTTTTTGTCCATGGCTTCATAATCATTTCTTCACAGGCAAAATGGAATTACTGAGAATTAAAATTTGCTTTAGGTAAAAATCTTTTATTTTAATTAAATTTTCGGATTGGCGTTTAAGGCGGTTTGCACCTGAATCCACTTCCAATGACTAGTAATATCCCGAACATTGATTCATAATTTGTGATTGATATTTACCTGTACTGGATCCTAATATTGGAAGCATCCACGTAGAATGCATAGACATGGATAATTCAACTCCATATACACCACAACATTTACACAATCCTGGTCACAGCAACAATGCATTAGTAAAGCAAGGGACACATTTCACCTAGAGCAGCATTCAAACCCACACTCCTTCCACTCCAGGGCTAGCGTCATAACCATTAGTCTACCTAGACTTTAGAATGCAATAAACCTAGCCAGGCATGCATGTGCATGTGGTATTTCAGCAAGGGAGGGTCAGGGAACCTGGCTACAAATTGTACAAGCCTTATGCCTAGTACACACCTACCGTTTGTGCGCACCCACCTACCGTATACGATCTAAAACTGCCCGTTTCGCGCACAAAAATCGCTAGGTGTGCGTTCCCCGCGCACACCTAGCGATTGAGATTCGCGACTAAAAACTCAGTTTTAGGGCTAAAACGGGCCAATTACGATTGCGATTCGCGATTCGAAAAATGAATCGGCCCGTTTTCAGTTTTAAGTGGGTCGGGTCGAGTCGAGAGTTTTAGTGTGCGAATCGCATACGGTAGGTGTGTACCAGGCATTATGATTTCCTGAGCCATAAATCCAAGGCCAATAACACAAGCTGTATTAGTAAGTAATGGAGGAATACAAAGAATGAGGTACATCTAGAACAGAAACCCCAAAATTGCGGGTAGGGAGGGTGTGGTTGGGGGCTGGGAGTGATGAAGCCTATATTTATTTATATTGATGTGCCTACCAAAATTCATCCGGCATGATTTCATGTCCTATATCCAAAGACAACTATTTAAAAACAAAGTTAATTGAAATTAAAATAGGATAGAAAATTACAATCAAGGTAAGACAGGTAAATGACAAAGTCAAAATCATTATACTATTCAACTTCAAAGAATATGGCCTGTGGTGTGGGATAGATCTGACAGACAGACCTCCCCCCCCCCCCCCCCCCCGGCCCCCCGCCTGTCTTCACGACATGTACACAACAGGTGAAAGGTAAGGGGTACCAGGCTAGAGGAACTTGGAATGCGCCTAGTGTTGTAAGGTGTATGAGTTGGGTGTGGGCTGTGGGCTGTGGGAATGAGGTAAAGGCGATAAAGCATTGGGTGAGGTGGGGTGAGTATATGGTAGCAATGAGATGAATGATGCATGTAGTTTGTAGAGAGTTGGAAGGGTATGCCTCAAAGTGTGTGCATATAGTATAGATAGATACAGTCGCTATATATATGCAGGTTATGTATGTGCTCTATAATCCATTATGGGAATATAAACAAGGACACTACCGATCTTCAGTTCCTATGTAATAGTTAGTACCCGATCTAGCTGACCCTGTTAGTATGACATAGGCCCTGTGGTGCCCCCTGTGAGCGGCCCTATGCACTGTATGCCAGCTGCACCTGGCCTTAACGCCTTCAAATTTAACTTAATATATCTCCGCCAGAGAATATATATCTTCTTCTCAACCACATCAGTCTTATCTTGTTCTGTTTTTTGGGGCCAACTGTTTATATGTATATGTATATATATATATATATATATATATATATATATATATATATATATGTGTGTGTGTGTGCGTTTATACATACAGGGATGACAGTGGTCTGTAGCAAAAAAAACAGTGGAAATCAGGCCGAGATTATTACAATGATTAAAAATGTCCATGCAAACGCGAATCTTCTCCCATAGACTTAGCACTGTCACTAGCGTCAGGAAATCGTTGAAAAATAGCGGAAGTCAGATTTCAACAAGCCTTGTTATGATTGATTGTATTATCACCCATCCATATATCATTCTTGTTTTGCACTTTCTGTTCTAGCAACATCTAAGGTCATATAAGAATGGGATTCAAACTACCCAACTACATCCCATTTTGTGGAATTTAACGTTAATCGGTAAATATAAGAGAAATCGCGGAAATCCGCAAAGTCCTGTAGATCTTTAATCCCTGAATATTGTTGTAGGGTGTGTATGTGTGAGGTGTGCATGGTGGGATATGCGCTGTGGGAATGAAGTAAAGGCTACAATAAAGCATAGGTTGAGGTGTGGTGAATATATATATAAATATATTTATAAATAAATTTGTTTTGTTTGTTGTTTTACGTCCTAGCAACATCTAAGGTCATATCAGGACGGGTACTGACTTGTGACACTGCACACTCATGGCGACTTTATAGTGCTGTCCCACTGGGAAACCAGGTGGCCGGCACCATGGCCTGGTATCCCACTCAGTCACATTATCCTGACACTGAGCACACCAGTCCTTGCCCTGAACTAATAATGCCGAGTGCCTGGCTAGGAAGCGATAATTATCAATTTTTAAGTCATTGGTTTGACTCGACCAGGGTTCGAACCCACGACCCCACGATCAACCAGTACGGGAGACGGACGCTCTAACTCATTCGGCCATCCCGTGTGGTCTATATAATATATATATATATATATATATATATAATATACATAGCCACACCCTATATATAACACAGGCCTTGCCGTGGGAGAGACAGGCCTCGCATACTCAGATGCACGGCCCACGAGCTGTACATCACGAGCGATGTACAGTAACAGGAGAAGGTGCTGTAATTTTCTTAGCCGCAACTGGAGACAGTGGCCCATGTAAAGGCTGTCTCAGATTACGCGATAATCTCGCCCGAATACAGGGTCGGAGCAGTTCTGTGTTCGTTCACACCTCCGCGGGCTGGCTTACCGGCTGGGTTGGCACATACAGGAAAGGGTTCAAAATGGGTTTAATCCTGCGACACCACCCTATTGTCCGATTTCAACAACGCAGTGGCTACCCGTACGTGACCGTATGTATAGAGTTGAAGTCTAGGCGTACGTGCGCATGCGCGGTCGTTCCTCACGTATCTTTAGCAGTTGCTAAGCGTATG
Organism: Branchipolynoe longqiensis; assembly: GCA_030323885.1. Classification (NCBI taxonomy): domain Eukaryota; kingdom Metazoa; phylum Annelida; class Polychaeta; order Phyllodocida; family Polynoidae; genus Branchipolynoe; species Branchipolynoe longqiensis. The sequence continues at coordinate 1,815,720 of CM059199.1, forward strand.
TGACCGTACTGGTAGAATCGAAGTCTAGGCATACATGCACATTGCTTAAATATATATAATAAATTAAGATTTTAATTTGGTGGAAATAGCCCTAACCCTAACCCTAACCCTAACCTTACAGATGCGCGTGCAGCACACACACGTATGCCTAGACTTCAACTCTACCCGTACAGTCACGTATGGGTAGACACTATGTTTCAACAAGCCTAATCTATCTTATTTAAAGTTGCATACTCTGATGGTTTTGATTTACTATCATTGTTCTAAGATCAAATATATTAATTTGATTATCATAATATACCTTACAAAGTTACATTATTCTGAAATAATGTACATATATTTTGAATGGCTAACTTTTGAGATATTTGAAATGCAAACATGCAAAATTAAATTCTGGCAAGCATTAAAAAATACTCTGACACCATAGGCTTGATTAGATTGACTCAGTATGACCTTCTACATGGCAACAAATGCTTAATAAGTGGATTAGTATCTACTTTTGATATGTACAATCAAATTTAGCTGATAGTTTATCAGACTTTGCAGCTTTAGACCCTCCACGCCAGCCCATTTTGTTAGTTCCTGGTTCGAATCTATATTAATTGATCCTGGTTCTAATCTCTGTTAATTGCTTCTGGTTCTAATCTATGTTAATTAATACTGGTTCTAATCCATTTTAATTAATACTGGTTCTAATCTATGTTAATTGATCCCGGTTCTAATCTATGTTAAGTAATGCTGGTTCGAATCTATGTTAATTGATCCTAGTTTTAATATATGTTAATTAAAACTGGTTCTAATCTATGTTAATTAATACTGGCTCTAATCTTTGTTAATTAATACTGGCTCTAATCTATGTTAATTAATACTGGTTCTATCCCATTTGAATTAATACTGGTTTTAATCTCTGTTAATTGATCCCGGTTGTAATCTCTGTTAATTGATCCTGGTTCTAATCTATGTTAATTTATACTGGGTCTAATATAATATGGGTCTACTATAATATGTTATTTGTTATTTAATCCTGGTTCTAATCTGTGTTAATTAATACTGGCTCTAATATATGTTAATAGATCCTGGTTCTAATCTAGGTCAATTAATCCTGGTTCTAATGTATCTAAATTAATCCTGGTTCTAATCTATGTTAATTAATCCTGGGTCAATTTTCTGTTCAGTAATACTGGTTCTAATTTATGTTATTTAGCACTGGTTCTAATATATGTTAATTAATCCTGGTTCTAATGTCCGTTCGTTAATTAATCCGGGTTCTAATATATGTTCATTAATACTGGTTCCAATCTATGTTAATTACTTCTGGTTTTAATCTATGTTAATTAATAAAACATTCTAATTTATGTTAATCAATACTGGTTCTAATTTATGTTAATTAATCCTGGTTCGAATCCATGTTAATTAATCCTGGTTCTAAGCTATGTTAATTAATCCTGGTTTCAATTTATGTTAATCAATACTGCTTCTAATCTATGTTAATTAATCCTGGTTCTAATCCATGTTAATTAATCCTGGTTCTAATCTATGTTAATTAATCCTGGTTCTAATTTATGTTAATTAATCCTGGTTCTAATCCATGTTAATTAATGCTGGTTTTAATCCATGTCAATTAATCCTGGTTCTAATCTATGTTAATTAATCCTGGTTCTAATCTATGTTAATTAATCCTGGTTCTAATCCATGTTAATTAATCCTGGTTTTAATCCATGTTAATTAATCCTGGTTTTAATCCATGTTAATTAATCCTGGTTCTAATCTATGTCAATTAATCCTGGTTCTAATCTATGTTAATTAATCCTGGTTCTAATCTATGTTAATTAATCCTGGTTCTAATCCATGTTAATTAATCCTGGTTTTAATCCATGTTAATTAATGCTGGTTTTAATCCATGTTAATTAATCTGATTCTAATCTATGTTAATTAATCCTGGTTCTAATTTATGTTAATTAATCCTGGTTCTAATCTATGTTAATTAATCCTGGTTCTAATCCATGTTAATTAATCCTGGTTTTAATCCATGTTAATTAATGCTGGTTTTAATCCATGTTAATTAATCCTGATTCTAATCTATGTTAATTAATCCTGGTTCTAATCTATGTTAATTAATCCTGGTTCTAATCTATGTTAATTAATCCTGATTCTAATCTATGTTAATTAATCCTGGTTCTAATCTATGTTAATTAATCCTGGTTCTAATCTATGTTAATTAATCCTGATTCTAATCTATGTTAATTAATCCTGGTTCTAATCTATGTTAATTAATCCTGGTTCTAATCTATGTTAATTAATCCTGGTTCTAATCTATGTTAATTAATTCCGCCACACCTCCCGATTGTCTTAGTTCCAGGGTCTAATCTAGGCAATGTTGGGCGAGACAAGCAAGGATTCCTTCAGGCATCATTGTAGTGAATATTGTATACTTGATAGTGTATATTATCTTGAGCACTGACAAGTTAACAAGCAATTAACAAGTTATTAAACATGGGTACAATCTCAATCAGGCATAAATGCATGTGTGTGTGCATTGCGAAAAGCCCCTTTTAAACCGCGACAGCTGAAGCTGAGCATATCCAGGCAGGGACATATCTGTGAGAACCACTGTATCTAGGTGACTTTAGTGGGTTCGAGACTGAGGTTGCCTTTAAGTGCATGATGAAAGTGAGCTTAGTGTGTGTGGTGTGAAAGGTACAAAGGGGCTGTGGGGCACCACAGGGATATAATACTTAGGTAGGGGGGGGGGGGGGGGGGGCTACTGAGGTGCGAGGATTCCCGAGAGAGTGAGTGAGCGGGTGGTTGAAAGGGGGGGGGGGAGATGGGAGGAGGGGGGGGGAGGGGAGGAGAGGAAGAGAAGAGGAGAGGAGGAGAGGAGGAGAAGGGGAGAGGTGGAGAGGAGGGGAGCAGAGGAGGAGGGGGGGGAGCAGAGGAGGAGAGGAGGAGGAGAGGAGGAGAGGAGGAGAGGAGGGGTGGAGAAGAGGAAGAGGAGAGGAGTAGAGGAGGAGAGGAGCAGAGTAGGAGAGGAGGAGAGGAGGAGAGGATGGATGGAGGAGAGGAGGGGTGGAGGAGAGGAGGAGAGGAGGAGAGGGGGAGAGGAGGGGAGGAGGGGAGGAGGAGAGGAGGAGAGGAGGGGTGGAGGAGAGGAGGAGAGGAGGGATGGAGAAGAGGAAGAGGAGAGGAGGAGAGGAGGAGAGGAGGAGAGGAGGAGAGGAGGGGTGGAGGAGAGGAGGAGAGGAGTCGCGGCGGAGAGGCTGATAGAAGCGGAAGATGGAAGAGCGTTGGAAGGAGTGGAGAAGAAAAATTGGGGATGGAGATTGCAGTAGGCGGCTAGAACATTGTAATTGAGCAGGGGCGACGAGGAGGAGACACGGGAGGGAGGGAGGGAAGGGAGGGGGGGAGGGAGGGAGGGACGTAGGGAGGTAAGGGGGGGGGAGGGAGGGAGGGAGCGAGTGAGGTAGGGAGGGAGGTATGGGGAAGGGAGGGAGGGTGGAGGGACGTATGGAGGTAGGGGGGAGGGAGGGAGCGAGTGAGGTAGAGGGAAGGGAGGGAGGGTGGAGGGACGTAGGGAGGTAGGGAGCGAGTGAGGTAGGGAGGGAGGTAGGGGGAAGGGAGGGAGGTCGGGGGAAGGGAGGGAGGAGGAGGTGGGTGAGAGGGGCCGGTAAGAGAAGGGGAGGTGAGAAGGTATTGGGAAATGTTCTAGATAGGTTGAATACCACGTGCTGAGTGCCGAGACAATGTGACTGCTGTGACGTCATAACGAGGCCAAGTGTGACGTACGGACGGACGGACGGAGACCAATCGGATAAAGGCGAGCAGTACGCTTTATATGAGCAGGAGGCTTTGTGTGGTGATTGCTTGTTGTGTTGCTGTTCGGGTAGAGATGGGTTGGGTGTGTGTGTGTGGGGGGGGGGGGGGTATATAGTGCATGGAAATAGGCACCAGGCACCATATATATATATATATATATATATATATATATATATATATATATATATATTCTAGATATTCTTTTTATTCTTTATATTCAATATATTCCACGTATTCTATATATTCTACATATACCACACATATTATTTATTCTATGTATGCTATGTATTCTACTTCTAGATATTCTAGCTATTCTATATATTCTAGATATTCTTTATAATATATTTATATGCTATATATTCTATATATTCTCTAGTCTTTTCTCTAAAGTCTCTATAGTCTATACAATCTATATAGTATATATAGTCTATGTAGTCTATATTGCCTAGGCATTCTATATCTTCTATTTAGAATATGCATTCTATTCATAATATATTATCTAGCATATAATTATTTCCTGCACATTTCGAACCAAATGGCGCGCCACCAGGTGAGACAGAAAGTCTGGACACTAGATGACTGGAGGAGTGTCAGTGAGTGGTGTAGTATCAGGTAGATATGAACTCACAGTTCATAGATAATCGGCTTCCGGATAATTATACTCGTATAATTGTTTATTTTGTTCATGCCTGGATTATTGTAATGTTCTCTTGTATGGTCTGCCACTGTCAAGTATTTCAAAACTGCAATGTATGCAGAATGCGGCTGCCAGGTTGTTGACGAGTACAAAGAAATTTGATCACATCACTTCTGTGCTGAAATCATTACACTGGCTCCCTGTGGAGAAGTGAATTGATTTCAAGGTGCTGCTTCTTGTATATCGTGCCTTGCATGATCAGGCTCCAGAATATATGAGAGATATGCTCCAGGAGAGAACAAATGTTCGAACACTGTGCTCCACAGTCTCCAGCCAGTTAGCAGTTCCTCGGAGCATACTCAAAGGCTTTGGGGATCGTGCTTTTAGTATTGCTGCCCGGAGACTGTGGATTGCTTTGCCAGGATATATCACTGATTATAAATCTCTTGGTGCTTTTAAAAAGGTCTTAAGACACATTTGTTTAAATCTGCTTTTAACTAGGTGAAATTTATTTTCCTGTATATTTGTTTGTCATGTAAAGCACCTGAGAACGGTTTGCTGGATCGGGCGCTATATAAATGTTTTATTATTATTATTATGCAGCACATATTACTACACTCTCATCTTGATCAGGTGTGGACCAAGAAAAGTGATTAGTACCTTTTACACATGCAGTGTCAGGTGGGACACCACAACCCTAAGTTGGTAGCTTGTTGGAGTTTTATGCCCTGCCAACATCTAAGGTCATATAAGGCCGGTGTTGCGGATTCCGAGGGACACCAGTTTGCCAGGGACACTTCCATTCAAATGCATTGTCAACGGCCGTGAGCAAATCTTCATACAGAAAAAATCAAATATCTCTAAAATTACACCACCTAGAAACAAATCGCTTCGTACACATATAGAAAACATCTTTACCTTTAAGATTATATTAAATTGATAAGGTTAGGGTTCTTGATCTCTATTAATTTTGAATCAAACTAATGTTTTTCACTGCGCGTACCGTCCAACTCAAGGCATTATCAATGGCCGTGAGCAATCTTCATACATAAAATACAGGAAAAGTTAAATATCTCTAAAACGACACCACCTAGAAACAAATTGTTCGGTACACATATAGAAACTATCTTTACCAAAAACATTATATTAAATTTATAAGGTTAGTGACGACGCTGTTCGATTTTGATGCTTGCGCAGAAGCAATGTGTCCCTGGTAAACTGGTGTCCCTGGGAAACCGCAACACTGGGCCACAGCCTAAGGGATGACCATTATTATGCTGAGTGTTGAGAGTGACGAAAGAATGGAGAGCTGTGGATAGGAATGTACGCTGCAATGGATGTCGGTACATGAGAGTTGGGAATGGCGTTGATGTGAGGGTGGGGGTGGGGGAGGAGGGTGCGTGGGTGGAGGGATGAGGTGAAGGACAAGATAACATGAACGCGGCACAATGCATGCAGACATACCCCAGGGTAATGCTTTAATGCAATGACAGCCTGCATACTAATGGCGGTGAGTGGGCGAAATGGGGCGGCATCCGGTGTATTAGGTTCCGTAAGAGGCTCTGACATGCCTGGGTTAAGGGCGCATTCCTTACACGTGATATGCGGTATGCGAATGCGAATGCAACAAAAAATCGAAACGGCCTTGAAGCCTATGGGCTACATTCCTTACATGCGGTATGCGGCATGTGGCATGCGGCATGTGGCATGCATCAACTCGATCGGTCCCTGTAGCGATCGGTGCGGCATGCGGTATGTGGCATGCGGTGTGCGAATAGAAACATCAGTCCCACTTGTCCATTAGTTTTAGACAAGGAGAGGTGACTGAGCATTACGGAACGGTCACACAGAAGGGTGCTGAGGGGAAACATATGGTAGTGGTGGTGGTGGGGGTTCGGGTTGGTAAAAATGCTACCAGAGCCACAAAAATATGAATACTTATCTATAATTTGGTAATTATAAATGTAGGAACCCCCATGTGACGTACTAAGAGGTACATAGATATAAATGCAATATTAGGTCATATACAGTGCAGTATTGAGTATACTTGTATATTTTTATTTTTTAAATATAGCCAGTCGTGTGCCGCATGCCGCATGTAAGGAATCATGCCATTCGCATACCACATAGCGCATGCGGCATACCGCATACCGCGTGTAAGGAATCCACCCTTTAGAATGCAGGCCTGGGTACTTAGAGGGGAAGAGAGCAAGCAAAGTTGGTTGGTGGGCGGCGGGGGGTAGTGGGGGGGGGGGGGGGGGGGGTAACTGCAAGCTTGTCTGCATACAAATCTTACGTGGTCAGTCATTTCCGGTTGGACTCCCATAGTGATGACTCATCATTACAAAGTTCTGTGTTAATGTGATGACGAGGAGGAGAGGAGGAGAGGGGGAGAGGGGGAGAGGAGGAGAGGAGGAGAGGAGGAGAGGAGGAGAGGAGGAGAGGAGGAGAGGGGGAGAGGAGGAGAGGGGGAGGGGAGGAGAGGAGGAGAGGAGGAGAGGAGGAGAGGAGGAGATAGGAAGTGTTGCTTTGTTGCAGATGCAACATTTCAATAACGGCTCCGGAACTGTAAGTGTAAGAGCATTGGCATGCGTATCACGTGGGAGGTGCTGGGTTCGAAACCTGGCAGAGTCAAAGCAAATGATTTATTTATACACAAAGCAATGATTTGAAACCTAGTCTGGTCTATGGCATTAATATAGGACAAGGCAAGCGCTGGTTGTCTCAATATCAGGATAATGTAGGGTGAATGGGATATTATTAGCTCATGCTGCCAGTCCCCAGTGAGGCAGCACTATGAAGTCGGCATGAGTGTGAATTATCGTAAATTATCACACCTCCTAATATGGATTTATATTTGGCTAGGATGCAAAATCCACGTCAAAGAAACTTCATTTAAATTAGGAAGTAGAACCTACGTTTTGTATGTAGAGCCTATTCGGTAGAGCGTGGGCCTCGTGCATGGATGGTCGGAGTTTGGTTCCCGGGTGTGTCAAACCAATGACTTTAAAATTGAGACTTGTCATTTCCTAGCTTGGCGCTCAGCATTAATAGGATAGGGCAAGGACGGGTTACCTCAGTGGCAGGATAATGTGACTGTGTGAGGTATCGGGTAATGGTGCCGGTGGCCTGATTTCCCAGTGGGGCAGCACTGAGTGCGCACTGTCACAAGTCGGTACCCGTCCTGATATGACATTAGATGTTGCTAGGACGTAAAACAACAACAAACAACCTTACGGTAGAAGTAATGCAAACAAGACTTTTATGGTGTCGTGATTGTCATTACTATTAATAGTAATACTAAGCAAGAGCGATCGCAGTTGACTCATGCCAAGTACACACCTACCGTATACGATTCGCGCACTAAAACTCGCGACCCCATCCCATGTCGCTTACGACTGAAAACGGGCCGATTCATTTTTCGAAGCGTGAATCGCAATCGTAAGCAAGCAGTTTTAGCCCTAAAACTGAGTTTTAAGTCGCTAATCACAATCAGTAGGTGTGCTAGGGGATCGCACACCTAGCGACTTTTGTGTGCGAAACGGGCAGTTTTAGATCATATACAGTAGGTGGGTGCGGATGAACGGTAGGTGTGTACCTGGCATTAGCAACTGTGACAGATAGTGGTAGGGTGTAGAGGTAGTCTGCAGATTATCCATTAATACCAGCGCAAATGAACTGCCACCCCCTGTATACCACCCCACTTACATATGTAAGGAATATGTGAGACATAAACTACTTATGCAAATATTATTAATGTATGTAATTATCCTGCCTCTAATTACGTCTTCTCTTATCTGCTTCTACTCCTGTAACCTCCGTTTGATATGTTCTTGTGTAGTTGGGGTACTGGAGGTGGCGGTGCAGCGTGGAGAGCTGGAGGTCTGCCTTCAAGCAGCTCCCCTGATTCTCGTCCTCCTCTCCAGGTGGCGCCTCACCCCCTATCTATAATATGTGAAGATATATGTGGATATATATGCAGGCATATGTGTATATGTGCATACATATATGTAGATATATGTGTAGGTATATGCATATTTGGAGATGTATGTATTACATGGATTTATATGTATGTATATGAAGAGCTCTTTTCCAAAACACGATAAGCGCCATTCCAAAATATGAGTTTGCAATGCAAGTGCTGGGTTTGTGGATCGTGTGTTGGAGAGGAGCTCTTAATATATATATATATATATATATATATATATATGTATATATATATATATATATATATATATATGTAATTAGAACCATAGAATAGATCAAAAGACTTATTAGTCCAACCCACTACCCGTAAGATATCCTAATAATATTTGCATGAATATATATTTATGCTACACATATGTATGTATATATCTATGTATATCCTCCAGTGCGACTGACACTTGTCAACATCTGGAGGAGGTGAGGTGGGCCGCAGGTGGAAGCACTCGTTAAGTGTTTGTTTGTTGTTGTTTTACGTCCTAGCAACATCTAAGGTCATATCAGGACGGCAGTCACATTATCCTGACACTGAGCTAACCAGCCCTTGCCCTATCCTAATAATGCTGAGCACCAGGCTAGGAAGCGACAAGTATCAATTTTTAAGTCATTGGTTTGACTCGATCGGGAACTGAACTCACGACCTCCCGATCTTCCGCACGTGAGGCATGTGCTCTACCGATTCGGCCACTGCGCCCGGTCCTCGTTAAGTGTAGTCTTATGGAGTATAACAATATCAATAATATCAATAATAACACCAATCCCTTACGTATCTTTATACTTGCATAATGCATTATACGTCACTTATATGGAAGCATACATGTCTAGATCTATAGGCGTATATATAATCCGAAAGGCTGCCAGTTCAGAACCCTAACACTGAGATGCTACACATCTGGTGTTGAAGGACACTCTACCTGGAGGAAGAGGTCACTCCAGGTGGGGAAGCTGGGTGCCTCCTCCCTAGGTCAGTGCAGAAGGGCAAGTTTAGCTAGTTTTGGGGGTTGCGGAGGAAGATGGGGGGCGGGGGGGGGGGGGTGTCAGGTAAGGGCTGCAGCTGGTATGTTCTGGTGCAGAGAGGAGAGTCTGATTAGTAAAAGGACGCTGGTAGACGCGCAAGAAGGCGTCATACAGGTGGGGAGGTGAAGCCTGAGTAGACACATGTGGGGTCAAAGGTCAGCTGCAGGCAGATTTTGCTATCTGATCAAGGAGGCTAGCGTTCAGAGTATCCAAGGTTACTGGGGCCCAGAATGGAGTTGACTTCATGTATATGAAGAGCTCTTTTCTAAAACGTGATAAGCGCCAGTCTAAAAGATGAGTTTGCAATGTCAGTGCTGGGTCTGTGAACATGCTTTGGAGAGGAGCTCTTAATATATATATATATATATATATTTATATATAATACATATATATATATAATATATATATTTATATATATTATATATATATTTGTGTATATATATTATATATATATTATATATATAATATATAAAGAGTCCATTATATATAAAGAGTCCATTATATATGAATAGCTCTTTTCCAAAGCATGAACATCATATTTGGGAAAAGAGCTCTTCATTTATATATATACAGTAAAACCTGTTTAACTCGACCGACCTTGGAACCACCTTTAACTTGTTTAAGTGATCGATTTAGGGAGTTAGAATATGGTTACAATGGTATTTGGTGGGACCCAAATAAAGCGATCGATGTAGGGGAGTGGTCGATCTGTGGAGGTGATCTGTTAGTGTTAGAGAGGTTTTGCTGTATATGTATATACGCATTTCGTTCCTGTTTGTTGTATGCTTAGATTGTTACTGTTATCTTTGCTGTGATTTCTTTATTTTTAAAATTCAGTTTCTTCTTCAAGTTCCTGTGACTTGCGTCAGTGGACAATATGTAAATGAGTATTCAGACAGCAAACTTACGGGGAATAGTGTTTGCAATAGTACTATAGTAGGCCAATCCTCGCTCTCCAACCAGATTGTGGATTCAGCTAGACCTTGACTTTCCCTACATCGGTAATGCTGGAAATAGTTTGAATGGGAAAAACAGATTGGGAGGCGGGAGGCGGGAGGCGGGGGGCGGGGGCGGGGGGTGAGGGTTATGCATCATTGCAGCATATCTGGTGTTATCATCAATACAGGTACAGAGCCTGCGAAACAGCCAACATCCATGCCAGGGGACGGCGTCCGGTGGAGGGTGGTTTGGTGGGTGGGTGGTTTGGTGGGTGGGTGGTTCGGTGGGTGGGTGGTTTGGTGGGTCATTCGGTGATTCAGTGGCTGGGTGGTTGGTGGGGTGATTGGGTGGTAATTTGGGTGGTTGGGGGACTGGTTGGTTTTGTGGTGGGTTGTATAATTGGGTGGTTTGTTAGGTGGTTGCATAGCTGGCTGGTTGGGTGGTTGCGTGGATGGTTTGGTGACTGGATTGTTGCGTGGCTGATGGGCTAATTAGATGCATGATTGCGTGGTTGGGTGACTGGCTGATATCGTGGTTGGGTGGCTGGGTGATATCGTGTTTGGGTGGCTGGGTGATATCGTGGCTCAGTGGTTGGGTGGCTGACTGGTATCGTGGGTGGGTGGCTGACTGGTATCGTGGTTGGGTGGCTGGCTGATATTGTGCTTGGGTGGCTGGGTGATATCGTGGCTGGGTGGTTGGGTGGCTCACTTCTATCATGTTTGGGTGGCTGACTGGTATCGTGGTTGGGTGGTTGGGTGGATGGGTGATATCATGGCTGGGTGGTTGGGTGGCTGGGTGCCTGACTGGTATCGTGGTTATGTGGTTGGGTGGCTGACTTGTATTGTGGTTGGGTGGCTGACTGGTATTGTGGCTGGGTGCGTTACTGGATGGGTACCAGGCTGGGTGGCTGACTGGTATCGTGATTGGGTGGCTGACTGGTATCGTGGTTGGGTGGCTGGGTGATATCGTGGTTTGGTGGCTGGGTGATATCATGGTTGAGTGGCTGGGTGGCTGTGTGGCTGACTGGTATCGTTGTTGGGTGGCTGACTGGTATCATGGTTGGGTGGCTGACTGGTGTCGTGGTTGGGTGGTTGGGTGGCTGAATCGTATCGTGGTTGGGTGGTTGGGTGGCTGACTGGTATCATGGTTGGGTGGTTGGGTGGTCGGGTGGCTGACTGGTATCGTGGTTGGGTGGTTGGGTGGCTGACTGGTATCATGGTTGGGTGTGTGACTGGATGGTTACCAGGCTGGTTGGCTGATTGGGTAGATCGGTGGTTTGGGGATTGGTGGGGTTATTAGGTGGTTGGATGTTTGGGTGGTTGAGTGGTTAGTTGGCTGGGTGTTTGGTTGTTAGTGGTAGGGGTGCTGGTGGTCGTTGGTTGGTGGGTGGTGGTGAGTGTGGGGGGGGGGGGGTGGAAGCGTGCCTGTACGCGGCCACCGCCCCACTTACCGATACCGACGTCACGGGACGGGGCGACCTTGACCCCTGCGGCGATAGGGCGCGCGCAGAGGGCGCGTACGGCGCACATTTACTGACACAGGGTTCAGCGGGGCGAGCGTGCCGCAGCGGTGCGCATGCGCAGCTTGTATGCGCCGAAAGGGCGGGGGCGGAGGGGGGATTGCGGGAGGGGGGGGGGCGGGAGGGAACGATGGAGGGAGGGTGGGTGGGGAAGTTTGTTTCAGTTGCACATCCAGTCGGTGCGTGGGTGAAGGGTGAAGGACCCCCACCCCTACCACCACCACCACCACCACCCCTACCACCACCACCCCTACCACCACCACCACCCCTACCACCACCACCACCACCACCCATACCACCACCACTACCCCTACCACCACCACCCCTACCCCTACCACCACCACCACCACCGCCCCTACCACCACCTCCACCCCACCCCCACACACCCTCGATCCTGTGCGAGGCTAATTTGAGTCGACTCAGCAGTAAATCCGGACACGAGCCCCGACATATCCACAGCCGCGGCTTCGCGCTAAAGTCGACAGCGCGACGCACAGATTGATAATGGCGCGCGACGACGACGGGCGTCGACCATCCACCGTCCACCGTTGCGCAAATCTCGTTAGCTCTCGCGCGCGTCCGTGTGACGTACCGCGTGAACTCGCGAGACCAGGGCGATATTTTGATGAGCGCGGCCCAAATGAATTGGCCCGACATTTATAGCCTACTCTCCGGTTCGATTTCGGCGTGACCTACGCCTGGGTCGCCTGACCGCGCCCAACGGCGCACATACATCGCCGCTCCGGGCGGGCGAACCGGCGCACCGGGCGCGGGGCACCGGAGGGAGGGAGCTTCCGCTTGGTGCCCACCACGAGGCGGCGCCACACCCGGCCATGTCGGGCAACCAGTGCGAGCACCGCCTCTGCCCGCAGCGCCCCCACTCGGGGACAGCGTCCAAATCATTTGTACCAGGATGTGTGCCTCGGATCCAAACCCTATGGCTTACACTGTTGACCTACCTACCCTCACACACATATGTACACTCTCCACCTCCCATTTCTGTTTCCTCCACCCACCCCTACCACCCCAACGTTTCTTGCGTTCCCATCTCACCCATATCGGTGTGGCCGAATCGGTAGAGCGCAGGCTCCACATGTGGGAAGGTCCAGAGTTTGAAAACCGGGTCGTATCAAACCAATGACTTATAAAATTGATACTTGTGACTATCTAGCCTGGTTCCTCGGAGCAGACTCAAAGGCTTTGGGGATCGGGCTTTTAGTATTGCTGCCCCGAGACTGTGGAATGCTCTGCCAGGATATATCACTGATTGTAAATCTGTTGGTGCTTTTAAAAAAGGTCTTAAGACACATTTGTTTAAATCTGCTTTTAACTAGGTGAATTTTATTTTCCTGTATATTTGTTTATGTAAAGCGCCTGGAAATGTCTTGCTGGATCGGGCGCTATATAACTGTTTTATTATTATTTATTATTTTATAATAGTAGCATAGGGTTAGGATTGGTTAGCAGATAATCAGGATAATGTGACTGTGTGGGTGGAAGATCGGGTCATGATGCCATTGTCATGGTATCCCAATGGCAAAGCACTATGAGTATGAAGTTGCAATGAGTGCGTACTGTCACACACAAAAAGTTAGTTTTATTTACCGACGCCTCTTATGATCAGCTATTGGATGTCAAACATATGGTCATTCTGACATATTTCTTTGGAGGAAAATCTGCTTCTGCCACATAGGCTACTCTCTCTAGTAATAAGCAGCAAGAGGTCTTTTATATCCACTTTCCCACAGACAGGACAGCACATACCACAGCCTTTGATGAACCAGTTGTGGACTGCTGGTTCCGCGTGCTGTCACAAGTCAGGAACCATCCTGATATGACCTTAGATGTTGCTACGACATTAAACAACAACAAACAAACGAAACAAACAATGCTATCTCAGCCTTCCGGCATTCCTGCAGCAACAACCTCAACAGCGGGCGCCAACAAACCACTCACTCTCACACTCACTTTTACACAAGGGGTGAGAGAACTACTAACTAGGCACGATTCCGAGACCGCGTCCACGTGATCATGGTCAAACATTCAATTAGGAGCTTCGGGGCGTCATTGGCCCGCACAAGTTTCACCGGCCAATCCGTGCCGATGGCCCCGCCGGATCCCCATTCCACCGACTACACCCCCTGACGACCCGACTCCCTGCTTTCTTCCTAATCAAAATAAACCACAATTTACATATAAATTGGGTGCTTTGGAAGGCCAGCTTAGCTTACCAAGCCGCGCCGTCCTAGCCTGGCCTGGCCTGGCCTGGCCTGGCCTGGCTTGGCATGGCCTGGTGTGGCGTGGCATGCCTGCCTACCGGCCTGGCATGGTCTTGCCCGCTTGCTGGCCTGCTTGCTGGAGGAAGATAGTTGGGTCGGATGGTGTGTGAGGATGAGCGCAAATTGACTGTGTGTGTGTGGATGTGCGTGGGGGTGTAGGGGGTGGGGGAGTGTACGCGTGAGAGGGATTACCTATGAGGAGGGCTGGTCCGCAAACCTCAGTACAAGCGCATACATGCATACGTACGCGGAGAGAAGGAGGGGTATGTCAGCTGGTGGTTAGTTCGCCACGCACTCACCGGGGCCGTGGTGGCGCCACTCTCCAGTATTACAAAGTTCTCCCTCACGTGCTGTTGGAGGTAGGTAGGTAGGTAGGTAGGTGAGGTGGTAGGGTGGTGGATGAGGTGGTGGGTGTTGGGAGGTGGGTGGTGTGAGGCGGGGGTGGGTGGGTGGTGGGGTTTGGTGGTAAGATCAGGGGAGCCGGGGGAGGGTGTTGACCGATGAGGTGCATTACCTCTGACATATAATTACCTAAGCTGCGAGTTAATGGCACTTCCCAAAGTCTCTCTGATAAATCAAGCGACGTGGAGGAGTCACAGTGGGCGGGGGGGGGGGGGGGGGGGGCGGGGGCGGGGGGACAGGGGGCGTGCGTCTGTTCATCTTCTAAAGCCTTAAGGGGCTGTCACATTACGATGCATTGCGCCCATGTACGCCGACGTATATGTCTTTTGACCGCTACGTAGGGATACGTCGTTATGCATTACGCATGTGTTAGGCGCTTGTTGGTATACGTCAATGTACGTCAACATTCGTTGAGATACGGCATCACGCGTCGGCAAAGTTTTGTGCATGCGCAAAACTTTCGACGTATGACAACATTCGACATCGTGTGGATTTGAGGTCGGCCATACATTATGTATACGTTAGGTGTACATCGATGTAATTAGGTGTATGTTAGGCAAATGTTGTTCACTACGTTGCACTACGATGACCTACGTTAAAGGCAGTGGGAACGTACAGTCTGCGTACTGACAATGTATGGATAGACTTCTAACTTACGTTTAGTGTTTCTCCAGCGTGTCTTGATGTATGTAACGTATTAGGCGTAGTTCTGGTGATCGAATAATATAACGTTCACCGGTGTTCTGTGAATGTACCGTGAGCGTAATTCGAGTGTTTATCGCTTGGAAGCGCGTTAGCCATGCATTGGCCATAAGCTATGTATACAGTATGTATATAGTATGTATACATCCAACTTCCCCCCCCCCCCCGCGCCGAAAAGTTTGACGCTTCTCGACCTAAAAAAAGTGATTTTCCACGTTGGCCACACACTTGCTAGATGCGTCGTAATGTGACAGTGCCTTCAGCAGCTTCTCTTAGAAGGCAGGCAGGGACTAGGGGTGGCCGGGGGGGGGGGGGGGGGGGGGCGGGCCCGCATACGTCTGACCTTAGAGGGGAGGGAAGCGGGAAAGAGAGAGGGGTGGTTCATGGTTGGGGGAGCGGGGGACGGGGAGAGGAGGGGGGATGTGGGCGGGAGCGAGGAGGAGGGCGGCGGCGTGGGTGGATCTTATCGGACCCGTGACCCCCGAGAGCCCAACCCACACCAACATGCCGATCCCGGGCTGCCAGATTATCACGACATCAAAGCTGGTTCGTCTCGGGCCGCTAATCCCCCCCCCCCCCGCCTCCGTCCCACCTCACACACATCGCCCTCCCCTCCTAATGCACGGTGCAGCTGGATCACGGTTGGTTCGCGAAAATGTCCCCATTATTTGATTTTCTTAAATTTAGAATAAATAACCTAAAGAATATGGTGGGTTTTGTGAAGAATTCTATGAAGCAAAACCAGGCCTTCCTACTGTTAAAACTTAAAGATGCACAGTCCGATGGTTTTGAGTTTTTGTCATTTACTGAAACAAATATAGTACTCAAGTAATAGTAGGTTCATTGTTATAATATACCCTTTTTTAATTTGAAGTAACTATGATTTCAAATCACTAACTTCAGAGCTATCTCATTTTGAGATCTAAAAATGCAACAAATAACTTTAGTGTGCTTGCCAAAAGACCCCATAGGTTTCAACAAATCTAATAAATTGACACAGTATTCCCTTCGATGCAGCAACAAATTCTCTGTGGCGGAGTGGTTAGAGTGTCTGACTTTTTTCTAGGTCAGACTCCTAATCTGAGGGTTGGCAGTTCGATTCCCCGTGCCCCCAGCTCTGCCAATTTGGATTTCCACCGCTGTGTATAACTTACAGCGTCATCAAAGGCCAGTTACTCTCATACCATGTCTATGTGGTGTGGGAGATTCAAAATCCCTTGGGTAGGTAAAAGTGTAGGCTCGGGCTTTCTATCGACCAGCAGTGGAATGAGGAAGACCAGTCGTCTATAACTGAAATTTCCCCTGCTTAAACAACTAATGGACCAACAACAAAAACAAAAACATAATAAGTGTGCTAGTATCTAAGCTGGATATACAGAGTTCAAATCAAGATGAATGTTTGCTTTCGAAAATGTGATGACTATGCAACTTTAATATGAACCCGATGACCTCAGAGGCTCGTTCAATCACACCTTGCCATACCCCCTTGCGCTTTCCTGTTTTTGTTTCTTGATCTATATCACTTTCCTTTCCTTTTTTTAAAAAGAGGGAATGTCTCTTCAGGGGGGTGGGTGGGGTAGGCTGAGTAGAGGGCGGGTGCCCCCCCCCCCCGCCACCTTCCCCCCTCCTCCCCTGTCGTCTTCCTTTTTTTTAGACCCGCTTCCCAGCATGCTTTGCGGCCTCGCAAGTCATGGGACCACACCGCCCCACCAAGCGAGGTTTTACGAGACCCCACGTGACGCCGCTCACCCAATAGGAGGCGCTGTGTGCGACATCAAAGCGCGCTGTGACCGACAGTTTAATTCCCTATACATAAGCCGGCCCTTTCACATTCAAATTGGGGCAGCCCCCCGTTTATTCGTGACCCCGTCAAATGGACTTTAAGTTTCTTATTTCAAGACGCGGTCAGGGCGGGTCGCGTTCATCTCAGGTCGCGCACCGTCAGAGTGAGAGCGTTGTTTTTTGTTGGCGCTTTAAACAAACCAAGCCTCCACCCGATACTCCAGAGATCACCTTTAACCTAAGAGGATACACTCTACTTGTATTCGTCTTTCAAAGGGAATTGCGTCAGTTATGAAAATGATGTAAGTATCTCTGATGTATTCACTTCGTTCTCCTGATTTCTTAATCAGCTAGAATTCCTATAAAAACCACAAATAATGAAGACCCCTCTCCAGCACGGATCGACACAGATAATTCTGTCCATGTCGGAAATGTGATTCGCCCGGACACAACACTCGATGGCCAACAACCGATCTGAACTTCACTCAGAGAAAGGACAAAATAGTTGTCGGAGTTATCTCCTACAATGAAGATCGTGGAATTGCTGAAAAAATAAAATAATCTGCAGAGTTTTTGTTAACTTTGAATCCGAGGCAATATGCAGGAAGCTGGCAATAAAATGGATTCCTTTTCTATATTCCAGATTTGTTGAGCTTAAAGTTGCATGTATAATTATTTTCACTTCGGTATTTTTACAATTAATTATATTAGTTTGATCGGTATAATTTATCGTACTTTTTTTAATTTTGAAGCAAACTTCATTTATATGGCTAACGTTGGTGATATTTGAAGTGGAAACATGGTACATGAATGTTGGTGTGCACGTGAACAGTCAAGAGACCAGAGGTTTCAACGGTAATAAGTTATATTACATTTGATTAACAGTCTCTTCCATTCCGCAGCAAATACTTAAAATTGCAGTTCAATACAAGCAACACATTTAAAAAATCGAACACTTATGTAACTTTGAAGCTACATCTCCAATCAATCAATCTATGGGTGCCGTCTTCTCGAAGAAGGTTGGCTGCAATGGACCTCCATCTCTTCCTGTCATTCTTTCCTCTCACGCATTCCGCATAGCTCATTGCTGTCCACTCAGTGATGTTGTCCATCCATATTGTTCTCCTTCTCCCTCTTGGTCTTTTCCCTTCTATCTTCCCTTCCAGTATTCTTCTCTGTGATTCCTGGTGTTGTATCATGTGGCCAAAGTATTTAATTTGTCTGTTTTTGATCGTTTGTATTATGTGTCTCTTTATTTTCATTCTTGTTAGGACCTCCACGTTGCTTCTCACTGCTGTCCATGGAATTTTTAATATTCTTCTGTATTGCCACATTTCAAATGCCTCGAGCTTTGTTGGTATTACTTTCTTCAAAGTCCATGTCTCGCAGCAATATAATAGTGTAGACCACACATAGCATTTTAGCAGTCGGAGTCTTGTTTTTTATATTTATGTCTCTAGATGTTAGTACTTTCTGCATCTTTAGAAATGTTGTTTTGGCAATGTTTATTCTCCGTTTAATCTCTCTTTCACATCCGCCATCACTAGTTATTAAATGGCCCAGATATACAAATGACTCTACCTGCTCCAAGATTACACCATTCACTTTTATCTCTGCTCTTGGTTTGTATTCTCCATCTCCAATACTGACACACATATTAAAGAAGTGTTTGCTGCGGACAAATAATAACACTAGGACAAACTAAGCCAATTTAATAATAGAACAGGCTGCTCCTGAAGCCTATGGGGTCAGAATTTTGACAAGCATGCCAAAAGTAATTGCGCAAATATCTCCTAGATTTTTAATTTTAAAGCAAAGCCATTTCAAACTAAGGTATCGTAGATTATAACTATAAGGACCCATCTAATATATTTAAATTTAGATAATAAAATGAGAGACATCAACGCCATAGGACTACGCAACTTTAACAATTGCATCAGTCAATAAGACGTGTATCTATGATCAAAGACTATGCAGCGTTAACTTAAGATAAACAACAACAAACCTTCGTTTCTGCAGCATGCTCAGAGAAAAATGCTTATTTCTGCCGAACGCCTTCTTGGTGCATAATTAAATGCCATCAACAAAACAAACTTTACTTTTCGTACCGCACCAACGAACCTCCCCCCCCCCCCCCCCCCCCGCCCCCCCCCCCCCCCCCCCCCTGATCCGATATAATTATAACCTGTGCTACAATTACTTTGGGCGTGTAACGAAGCTTTGGCGTGCCCAGCGTGCCACAGTTGTCATGCACTTTGGTCAAGTTTTGCACGCGAAGCAGCGGCCGGCGCACGCGCATGCGCACCTTCATGTCGTATGTATGAGGGAGCCCCGCCCCGCCCCCCCCCCCCCCCTGTCCCCTTACCGGCTCCCTAAGCCGGCAGCCGTGCGTCTCCCACTTTCTGTTTGTTTCCCACCACACACCCTACCCCCCACCCTACCCCCCACCCACCCAACGAGACCGAGGTGCCGGCCTGACTACATTTGGGTATTGAGGGTTATTTGGGGGGGCCAAAAGGACCCGGTCTGATACAGTGTGTGGGGTGTGGCTGTGGGTGTGGGTGTGTGAATTGCACAGGGCTGGTATTGGTGGGTGTGGGTGTGGATGTGGTGTGGGTGTGGGTGTGGGTGTGGGTGTGGGTGAGGGCGCCGGTGTGGATGGCGGGCGGCTAAGTACTAGCCGACACGCATACGAAAATCGGCCCTGTTGGCTTCTTACTGTGGGGCGGCGGGGTATGGGGGGGGGGGGGGCGAGGATCTGGTGGTAGCAGGAGGTGTGGGGGGGGGGGGAATGGGGAAGCGGGAGAGGGGAGGGTGGACGGGGGCGGGGGGGGGGGGGGTGACGGGGCACTTACCAAGACTTATGCGCTCTCACAGCTCCGACCCCACCCACACCCTCACCTTCACCGTCACCCACGTGTTGTCTCTGAGTACAACTTCAGCTGCTGAGCTGGTAGAAGCGCTTTCTATAGAAAAACGCCGATCACTGCAATACTTGATATATATATAATATTATATATAATATCATATATATAATATTATATATATCATATATGTTATATAGATCTTATACATGTGTTATAGATATATATGTGTCACATATATGTTATATAGGACAACGCCAACTAGTACAATGATTTATATATAATATATCCAGGATTATATATATTATATGTCATATATATGATCTATATGATATAATATATGAATCATTATGATATATATTTCAACAATATTGCTATAATACTACAATTCCCTAAACACAAAGCAGCCTTTTAACATTCAAATTGCCCCCCTTCCCCATCCCGCTTCTGCCTCACTTTAAGATTCTTATTTCATTCAAGTTTCGTCTTTCGTTAGTTTCGATGCAATCCTGATAGTATTAATGCTACTAATAGCAATATTAATATTCTGTGTGTAATTATGATAGTGACCTTAGCTGCTGCCAGGACGGTAGACTCCAACAACCAACCGGTAGTTAGTTCTCACATAGATCGAATCCGACGGATACCAAGCTCAATAGACTACATCACGGTTCCAGCGGCACGTTGCATTGTGGGATGCGTCAGAGCAAAACATACCCGCGAGAAGCACATGGCTAATGCTAATACACTGGGTGCAGCTATGAAATGTGCTAGTTTCAGCTCATCTCAGCTTTTGTTTGAAACAAAGAATACCAACTAAAATATATATATAATAAATTAAGATATTAATCTTTTATCCAACATTGCATTTAGATCAATATAATCAGGACATCTTATGCCATGTGCATTTAGATTTAGACAAATCTAGGCACTCAGACTAGTGTTAGAGCCATAGCCAGAGTCAGTTTTATTTATTTTATTCATGTTTTTATTTATATCCTATGGTTAATGACATATGTAGAAATAGAAAATGAGTAGGGTTAATCAGATATTGGTTATATATTTCTTTGAAACAAGTTTTTGTTGACACATTTGACATTTTAATATTTAGAACAAGAATTACTTCTGGCTCATCAATGGTGATGTAAACATCAGCCAGTAAAGTGACTGAAATTGTATGTTTCTTAGCTCAAAATGCTTAATTATGGAGAGTTGTGTCTTAAACATATTTATTATATTATTATATTGCATCCTTCCGTCCATGTTTGTGCCAAATTGTTATGTATTTCTATTTATTTTGAATAAAATGCCAGTTTTGCCCTATGCATATAGGTAAACTCAATGGCATTACGCTTTTGCTTTGGTCCCAACGCAGTTTTCAGCGCATGCACAGTCGGAACCGTAATGTACTCTATTCGTAAGCACCAGGACAACTGTCAAATTGAGACTATTCCTGTTCAGCGATGAAAACTTGCGACTTATTTGTTATAGACAGGGTAAATAAGCCATCACATCCTGCCGCCCCAAAAAAGTACACTAAGCTCACTTTTTGAGGGTGTAGAATTGATTGGCAGATTTTAGAAGACAGCAGGAATGCTTACGTAGGAAGGTGCACCCCCCCCCCCCACCACCACCACCACCACCCTCACCCCGCCCCTATTTCCGTTGCTATGCTACCAAGGGTCGCAGTCACACTTCTGGTTAGTTTCTACCCTAGATACTGAATGACGGCCATCCAAGTAAGGCTCCATCAGTACTCCACAAGGGTGGGGTCAACACGACCCTGTGCATATATTCTCACCACTTTACGGATTGAACCAGACGGGATGTCCGAATGAGTTAGAGCATCCGTATCCCGTGTTGGTAGATCGTGTGTTCGAACCCAGGTCGAGTCAGGCCAATGACTTTTAAATGTATACTGGTTGCTTCCTAGCCTTGCGCTCGGTATTAATAGGATAGGGCAAGGATTGGTTGGCTCAGTGTCAGGATAATGTGACTGAGTGGGATATCAGGTCATGGTGCTGGTGGCCTGGTCTTCCAGTAGGGCAGCACTATAAAGTCGCCATGAGTGTGCACTGACACAAGTCAGTACCCGTCCTGATATGACCTTAGATGTTGCTAGGACGTAAAACAACAACAAACAAACCTTACGGATCGGAATGCTGTGGCAGAATCGGTAAGAGCGTAGGATTCCCCCTGTCGAAGTTCGGGAGTTTGAAACCCAGGCCGAGTCAAAGCAATGACTTACACAATTTATACTTATTGCTACCTAGTCTGGCACTCTGTATTACTAGGATAGGGTTAGTATTCGTTAGCTCAGTATTAGGATACCATGAATTAATAGGGAATTGGGTCATAGGGCTGCTGGCATGGTCTCCCAGTGGGGCAGCACTATACAGTCCCCATGAGTGTGCACTGTCACAATTCGCTGCCAATCCTGTTGTGACATTATATGTTGCCAGGATGTAAAACCCCAACTAGCACAATGTTAAGTTTATTATTACACAGTGCATTCGCCATCAAGACTTGGTCAGTTCAGAGTAAACCGGCGTACATCGAATTAAAGTCTCATAAAGGCTGCCTGTTGTAGTTTTACGTATGTATTTGTGGCAGTGACTATTCGCATATACAGTGGCTTAGCGACAGTATTACAATAATGTGTAATACAAGAAAACACCAGATATATTTCCACTGGCAAGGTACCAACACTCCAGAATCCATTGTTATATCCTCACGCATATCCAGTATTTTGGTCGGCAAATTAACAATATTTTGCATTGTTTGACTTAAAATATCATAAAATTTAGCCATTTAAAAAGCAAAGTTACGGCAAACTGATATAATACCACTTGCCTTTATATTTTTATATTTTAAAAAGAAGATAGAATCCGAAAACCGGTTGAACTTTGAGTTTGCAACTTTAATGCTATCCACGTTATGTCTTCTATTTAAATATGCCACCTCATAGAGTTTACTAAATAAATTCTATCAATTATTAATAAAACTTTGCTTTTTCTATGGGAATTTGTTTCCCTTGACCACAAATATATGATTGTGAGCTTTCTAATTTAATGAGTGTCTATTGGCACATAATTGATTGTCTGCTTTTACATGGAAAAGCGCTGGTTTGAACAAAAAAGAAACATTTCTCGCAGTGAATATGGCTATGCTGCCGACACGGCGTAAAGCAACCACCAATCAATCAATCAATCTATTTAAATATGTTCTATTTAAATATAATCTACTTCAATATAATACCCGAATAATATTGTTTAGCCATCCATTTTACTCATGTTGGTGAAGTGGTGGTTTTGTAACGTCATATCGACAGCAAGGGTCATATTCATGGCCACCATTTTCCTTATATTCGCCTACTCAATATTTCATTGCAGAATCAAAGGCACCATGTCTGTGGATATACTGCAAGAATATAGAATTAGAATTTCATACATCAGGCTTTCATAGCCAATATATTAAACATGTTATCCATTCCATATTTACCTCAAATATTTTACCAGCTTATGAATCCTGCAATTTGAAAGCGAGTTATCTTTGCTGCACACCTGTAGGTTTGTCTTCCTAACAACATATAGCTGCATAGGAACCATACTGCTGGGCTTATTTATCACCACATGTCCCTCACCCTCACCCTCACCCTCACCCTCACCCTCACCCTCACCCTCAGGCAGCTCTGTGAACATCCTGTATCTCCATACATACATTGCCCCAAAAGCCTCAAACCCTTGAAGTAGTCAGGGCAGCGCCGACAGTCTTCCCTCCTTCCGAGAGTTGCAGGCCGAGCCTGAAAAGAAGCGAATTGAACATTTAGCGCGGCGCCACCTGGTGTGTGTCGGCGGCGAGGTGCGGAAACACTGAGGGCAGACGACAAGCCGCAACATGTTCCCAACGATACCCCGTCCTTTCACATATTTGACCTATCCCCTAACAGCCGACAGGGAACGCCCCCGCCCCCTCCCCACCTCTACGCCCCCCCACCAAGCCTCTCAGAAACCCCCTCCCCTTACACCCGACCCCAACACACGCCCCATCCTCTTTTCAGATCACAACTGGCGGGGCGGCGCGAAACCGTGTGAAAAGCGCGCGAAATGAGGCTGTGGCGGGAGAGTATAAGTAATCTGGCGGCTGCAGGTTGCGCGTGCGGATGTGTGTGTGTGTGTATGTGTGTAGAGGTGGCGCTGTCGGAGCACTGAGACGGTGGAGGGGGGGGGGGGGGGAGGATTGAGAGGTGGGTGTAGGCCGGGAGGGGGGGATTGATTCCATAAATCGGTTCCCCCTGATTGGGGCTGGCGATGGGGCCTGCTGAGCCTTATTTACCGGGCCGAGTTGCTTGGCAGTCCGCCAGCCCTCCTGCTCCACTGGTCGCTCTCATAGAACCGCGCCGCGACTGCAGCGCCACTGACTGGTGCAGCGGGCAAAACGAAAACAACTGAGAGTGATCCTCAGACTATGATCACACCGCACCGCTCTGCATCACGTGAGTGGCCGGCGTTACCCAAGTTAGCTACCGTCACCGATAGCGTTGGCTACCTGAATCAAACAAATATAAAACAGTAACCCTTTTTCTCCCCGACCCCAAATTTGCAGAAGCTAAAAAACTAAATAAAAACAATTAGGGCATTGATTAGTGTAGTGTAATTAACGCCGTTACCAATGCTCTTAATCCATTAGAAGCCGACAGCCATCGCCACCACACAACCCACCTAATAGCACGCATGCTCAGAACTCTAACCACAGCCACCACCCTGAGTGTGCGATGTGGTTAGTGGGGGTGGGGGTAGGGGGAGGGGTGGAGTTGACTCCAGGGACGCTTTAAAAAAAAGAGTTGATGAAATTAGTTGAGTTTGTGTTTTTAATTCGATGTATTATCGGCGCCACGATCGGCGATAAACCTTTTGAAGGGTGTTTGTTTTATATTCACCGATAGGTGTTGGGTTTTTTGGTTTGTTTGTTTGTGGGCAGTGGTTTGTGTGGGTTGTGTGTTTTTGTATGTTATTGTTCTACTTCACTAGGCGAGCGCTGGTTTGATGTAGTGTATCTAAGCACGGCTGAAATACGCATTAATTGTGGAAGATGAGGGTTGAAGGGGAGGGGGTGCATATCAGCGGCAGATTGGATAAATCAGGATTAGCGATTATGCAACCAGCGTCTTCCCGCGTTATCCATATTACTAGAAGAAAGAGCTGAAATTTGCATCCATCACCTTAGCTCAGACTTCTCCTCAGAGTCGCGCCAATTGAATTGCGCTTAATACAGGGCGCGGATTAAAGCAGGCTGTAGTTATTCCGGAAACGCATTGATCAACGACGAAATTTTTGTTTAAAAAGTATTTATGCATATATGGTATATATAAACTTAATAAAGTACATGAATTTGATGATTATATATATATATATATCTATACATATATATATATATATATATAGACATGGGTATATTTATAGAAACAACATATATATATATATATAAACATATATATATATATATTGATATGTGTGTTGTTTCCATGGCGACAGTCACTTTGATTTTGTTTGTTTCTTTCTTTATTACCTCCCCATTTTTCACAGCTGCTTTTCATTCTTTTTGTTTCTCTCCCAGATCCCCATTATTTAATCTTGCTTGCTTCTTCACTAACTCCCCATTCGTTCCTCTTAACATCGATTTGCTATTTGTTCCTTTAGAAGCTCCCCATTCTTCATCGCGACTTTAATTAGTTGTTTTTCTTCGCTGCTACTTTGATTTGAGTTTTTCTTTCCTTACTAGCTTCCCATTTCTTCCCTGTTACTAAGATATTTCCTGTTTCGCTACGAGCTCCAGATTCTTCCCCGTTTTTTTGATGTCTTGTATTGTTTCTTTACTAGCTCTCCATTCTTTGTTAAATTTCAGGAATGAAAGTGGTCTCCGGGTTAAAAAAGCGGAAATGCTGATATTCTGCCATAGGTTTAGCATTGTCAGGGAATCGCGGAAAATTCGCAGAAGTTAGGTTTCATATATATTGGTATACGCTGATAGTGCTGCCCCGTTTGAAGCATGTATTACTAGTATGCGCTGATAGTGCTGCGGCGTCTGCACTACATATTAAAGTTGCTTCAATCAATCAATGGGTGCCGTCTTCTCAAAGAAGGTTGGCTGCAATGGACCTCCATCTCTTCCTGTCATTCGTTCCTCTCACGCATTCCGCATAGCTCATTGCTCTCCACTCAGTGATGTTGATCATCCATGTTGCATAGTCCGATGGTTTTTGATTTCTGTTATTTTCTGAGATAAACATATTAGGTTATTCATTATAATCTACCTTACCTTAGTCTGAAGTAACTTTTATTTTAAATGGCTAACTTTTGAGATATTTGAAGTAGAAACATGCTAAATTAATTTTGGCAAGCTTGCCCAAATTCTAAACACCATACGCTTTTGCAGTAACACGTTCTATTAAATTGCTGCTGTATTCCCTTATATTTGACAATAAATTATTAATAAGTGCACCGGTATCTAAATTGGATATGTAGAATCGAATCTAGATAATTGGTTTGGTTTTGAACATTTGGTGTTTCCATCGGACCATGCAGCGTTAATATACGCTGATGGTGCTGCAGCGTAAAGCAGTAGAGCCTATATGTTAATCGTGCTGCGGGTTTAGAAAATCCCGGAAATCGCGGAGATCTTTCATCCCTGAATATATACTTTGTTTTTCTTGTTTCTTTACTAGGTCACCAGAATTCCCTGCTACTTTTGAATTTTGGGTTCATTCTTTACTAGTTCCCCATTCTTCCCTGCACCTTTGATTCCCCCACCCGTAGCTCCCCATTCTTTCCTGTTATTTATATGTGTCTTTGTTTCCCTACCATCTCCGCATTCTTCGCTTTTGCTCAAGAATATTTTTCTTGTTTTTTTTTATTAGCTCCAGTTAAGAGCCTTGAAAGATATTTTATTATCTCACACCTAAGCCAACCGGCCAATTCGTGACCAAATGGCTGTAGAATAGACGAGGACGCTGGCATTTTATTGCGCCTTGCATGGTGGGTGGGATAGGGGGGGGGGGGGGGGGGGGGAGAGGGGGGGGGGGTCCCTCCTCACTGCCGATAGACTTGAGAATAGCTGTCGAAGAGTATGGATGTAGTTGTCGCAACGCCACCCTGATACACTCACAAGTCGATACCCGTCCTGATATGACCTTAGATGTTTCTAGGACGCAAAACTCCAACAACCAGGCATGCATAATGCAGTATCATTGTGCAGTGTCCTACTCTGCGGTTTGTCCCCATTGTTTTGGAAGGCAGAGGAAAGTCAAGAGTAGGAACTCTAAGTCAAGCGGACCGGCCCGCAAGGGGGCGGGGGGGGGGATGTGGGGGAGAGAAGGGAGAGAGTAGGAAGGTGAGGTGGGGGAGGGAAGGGGGAGGATAGGAGGTCAGGGAGAGAAGGGGGGAGAGGATGAGGGGCTGAGGGGTCCGGGTAGGAGGTGGGGAATATAAGGGGGGGGGGAAGGGGGAGGGTATGATGTCAGGGAGAGAAGGGGGGAAAAGGCTGAGGGGGCCGGGTAGGAGAGAAGGGAGAGAGTAGGAACGTGAGGTGGGGTAGGAGGTGGGGGAGAGAAGGGGGGAAGGGGGAGGGTATGAGGTCAGGGAGAGAAGGGGGCTGATGGGGCCTGGGGGTTGGCCCCGGGCGGCGGGGGCACGGCCGAGTAGGCCGGCGTTACCCGCCTAACGGCCGGTCATTCTCGGCCGGCCACATGGCCGCGGCGCCCGGTCTGGGCGCAGTGTACCGCCACGCCCCTCGCCACTCCTCCGCTGTCAATGTCAGAAAACCTCTCGCTACTGCCTCGTCACGTGTCGGGAAAGGTGGCCTTGCATTGTGGGTATTATGGGCGCCACAGTTGTTGTTGTTCTTGGATTGTGCATTAACGGCCAACGGGTTATGGTGACGATCTGACCCCGGCCTGCCCGCCCCAGCCCAGCCGGGTTACACCATGGCGCCAAATGACACACACTCGGGCAAATATGGTTCACCACATAAGCTCTATGACAGCGTGAGGATGAGCAACGAGCGAAGTGAGTCACTGACAAGTTGGTTGGCGGTGGGCTGTGTGTGGGGTGGGGGGGGGGGGGGGGGGGGGGGGGGGAGAGGGAATGCAGTCACATATTGCCAAGCAACGAACCACCCCTTGTGATCACAGACATACCAAACCGCACACCGAAAAATATAGATAATACATATTTTTTAAATGAACACAAAAAGACAACACACATGCGGGTGGGGCAGGATGGAGGCGGAAGCAAGAAATGAGAAATTTCAAATAAATGTTAAAGCAATTCCTAAAAAAAACACAAAAACACAAGAATTGAGAAAGTTCAAATAACTGTTGAGCAATTTGTGCTCCCAGGTTCTAACAGGGCCTGGGTTCGCAAGCCGCTGGGGTTATAAGGAGTGATAGAAAAATACGGCAACAAAAATACCGACAACAAAACCACCTGCCATGCACTTTTCAAAAGTGGATTCTCTCTTTACCCAGCCCTGCTTGCATGTTCTAATAAGAACCAAAAGTTCGCGCGCACGATATAAAAGCTCAGGTAATTTACTAAAAGATAATTTCGTTATTTAAGTAAAATGCCTTTGAGGCATTAGCTTTGTTACCTGTCCGGGCTGGTTCTGATTAGGGACAAGCTGCTGCCATCTATCCATTTATATGTTCATCTATCTATCTATCTATCTAAGTCAGATTCTCTTCTCGTGATCCGTACGAACTTTTGGGATAAAGTTATTTAAGTTTCATTCGAGGGTGGGTAAAAACGAAATATTGCCCCACGCCTGCTCGCGCCTTCTCACAACATTCCACAATAACAATTATTGGCACAGGTGAGGGGTGGGTTTTGTTGTTGTTATCGACGTATTCGATTCGCATGCGCGGGCGTGGGCGTTTCCTTCCCTGTGTGTGTGAGTGCACCACATCCCGAGTAGATTTAAGTAACTAAGGAAGCAAACCCCAGCTCTTAACGGATCCGCCTACTGGAACGCGTGCGGAAAATGAACAGCGCTTCTTAACAAGGAGAAGGGGCAGATACGTACTTGAATTCTCGTTATTACACACATCTAACTATTCCCCGTTGCGCTTGATTTGACCTAGAATTGGAGCTTTAACATACAAGCCTTTATGTGTAAATACTGACAGTACAACCATTTTGTCTTGGGTAGGCCTACTCTGGTTTTGAAAATGTGAGAAGTATATATATATATATATGTAACTAGCTTTAGTAGCCATATAGATCTCTAATTAATATATACATATAAATCTGATATGCATAAGTTTGACATCATATGTAAATATGCATATATGTGCTACATATGCTTATTTGTGTTTCAGATCCTAGCACCATCTAGGGTCAGATAAGATGAGTATCGGCTTGTGACAGCGCGCACTCTTTGCGACTTTATAATCTCAACTGGCAGACCAGTCCACTGACCGCATGTCCCGATTTGCCACTCAGTTATATTATCCCGATATTGAGATAACCAAGCCTTGCCATATCCCATTAATGCCTGGGGTCAGGCTAAGTAGCGACAAATAATACTTGTTTATGTCTTTGCATTGAATCAACTTGATTTTCAAACTCCTAACCTCAACCCGGGAAGTCGGTGTTCTTAAGCTTGATTTTCAAACTCCTAACCTCAACCCGGGAAGTCGGTCTTCCTAAGCTTAATTTTCAAACTCCTAACCTCCATCCACTCACTGCTGTGAATGGCAGCAGAGGGGGAGGGAGACCAAGAACATCATGGTTTACAAATATTTCACAGTGGACAGGCTTGAATTATTCACAGTCTATCAGAACAGCACACCAACGGGACAAGTGGAGAACCATTGCATCCAACCCTCGACTAGAGGAAGGAACTATTGATTGATTGATTGATTGAACCTCCACCCGGGAAAGCTCCACCTGGGAAACATGTGCTCCTACCTATTCGGCTGGTTTATATATAATGTCTATATGATTTATATATAAAAACATATTGAAACTGAAGTTGGTTAACTGTATAATATATATATATGCATATATGTATTTATATATCTATGTATATATATGTATATATGTGTGTATATATGTACATATATATATCTATATGATATATATAGTACAAGCTAGCTCCTTACCATATATATATATAGAGATATACATGTATCTATATGGTAAGCAGCTAGCTTGTTTATGTGCAGAGTCATTAACAAATGACGTCTTTGTAACGATTAGCAAACTGCGAATTAAACAGTTGCACTTCACCATATGAGGTCATTCACTGTTGCGACTGTAGACGCTGAGCGTCAGGCCAGACGACGAGCGACATCCGAGACCTGAACACAGGTCGGGCATGGACAACTATAGATTGGCACCCACACTGCCAAACAACCTTTTTTTTTTAAGGATGGAGGGGCGGGCCTGTGATTTCGTTTGTCACCGATTTTCATCGGGATTGTTTATTTGTTAGGGCCCAGGTAACAAATTACCAGAAACTGACACCAGTGACAGTGTCACTCAGACGCTGGGAGTGTACGGCAATGGCCAATAGGAAGCGTCCGCCGACTCTCCTGGGTTTTGTTTATGAGTTGGTGTTTGTAGTTTTGTTTTTTTAGTTGGTTGTTGTTCCTGCGAGTCGTGCCGGGCCGGCCGTGTCCTACTTCTCCCCGGCGTCAAGGTCTCGGTCCCGCCTCCCCGGTGTCCATGTAGGGCGGCCCCGGTGCCCGTCTGGGGCGGCCCGAGACCGCGACAGGTCCCGGATGGGGTGGGGTCTAGCCGCAAGTGGAGGTGTCGGCAAGTACAAACTGTAAAAGTGGGTGGGGGATGGGGGATGTGGGCGGGCTGGCAGAGTTTTCATTTAGCTCCAGCAGGCCTAGATTTATCACCAGAGAGGTTGACAGGCAAACTCCAGCCTGCCCCCTCCTCTCTACCCTCCACTCCCCGCCCTGTCTGAACTACATGCACTGTGACAGGGCGGAGGAAGGAAGGGACCTGGAGAAATACAGCTTCCCCTTCCCACTTGTATCGCACTCAACACGTACAGACAGCGGGGCGAAATACACAAACCGGGAGGGGTTTGCTTAGGGCTTTTTTGTTTTTTATGCGAGGGTGTTTTTAGCGATATTTCTTTCGGTGGGGGAGGGTATTTTGGGGTGTTTTTTTTCTCTCCCCGAACAGGGGGGAGAAGGTGGAACTGCCTTCCCCCTTTTCACCCAAAAGTACCGCTTAAGTCACTCAGTCTACGTGAGTTGAACTCTTCAGCCACCGGCACTGCCCCAGCCCCAGCGGGCTGCTTCTCAATTCAGTCCACACCCATGGCCTTACACACACACATGCACACACACACATCCACCTGCACCAGCACTCACACACACACATGCGCATACAAACACACTCAAACACTAAAACATGCAAACACACACACGCCCTTTGGCCGAAAAGTTATCCTTCTTTTTTTTGTTGAAAAAGAGGACATTTTTTGGCTCTGTCTGGGTTGCGCATGCGCGCGCCTGTTAGCATGTGCGTGGTTGGTATTCAAACTTACACTGCGCATGCACACCAGCCACAGGCATCTATCCCCTGGCGCCTGTTCACTTACACGCTGTTTAATAAGAACGCCCATAAAACAACGCAAGGCAGCGATTGGTTTACTTGGTCTTATGTCAGTCTATAACAGAGCGCGAACGTTTCCCTAAGCAGACTCACTGCCCCCGTCCCGCCCCCTCCCACAGCCCCCTTTTAAATCCCCCTCCCCTCCCCTCAATTCACCTTCCCTAGTCACCCTCTTCCCCTCGCCTCAGCTCCCTTGCCCTACCCCCACGCCACATCATCACGCCCGTCCCCCTTCGCCCCCCCCCCCCTACCCTCCCCTCTTCTCCTGCCCACCCCTTCAGTCCTCGCCCCTCCTACCCGACGCCCTCCCCACACTCTCCTCATACCATGTCTGTTTTAATACTTTTTACAACCTGCTTGCAGTTGATACACACACGATGCCATATCCTTTCCCCGCACTTCTTCTTTTCTTAATCATTCCCCTTTTTTTCATCCCCACACAGTTGCTTGGGTGTGCACAGGCCGGCATGGTAATTATTTAGTATTTGACAGGTTACTCGGCCGAGGTCATGCTGGGACTACATCAGGGCTGCCATGTGATATGGGGCCTTGTCGGTGTGTACCATACGTTTGCTTGAGCTTTTCCGAGGCCAGACAGACAGAGAGAGAGAGAGACAGACTACAGACCAGTTATAGTCGGTCCAGCAGGCTGCTCTGCTCAATATACGCGCAGGGTAGCAGCAACCTCCAGCTCCTCACACACTGCCACTACTAACGGCCTCGCCGGGCTGAGCGCAAAGAAAGTCGGGGTGTAGAAACAAGGTAAGTTCTACATGGTGCGGCGAAGATGCTCGCCTTAGAACCTAAGGCCTAGTTCCTGCATGTAATGTAGGCAGTCTCACCCGCAGTGTGAGATAAAATTCGCATCTTTGAATCCTGCAATTTCCTTCCCTCTTATCTCTGTCATTAAATTTCCTCCTATCTTTCTCTGTGTTGCTCCCTCCTTCTCTCTCCCCCACCCCCTCTCTCTCTCTCTCTCTCTCTGTCATCTAACCCCAATTCCGATTCCTCCCTCCTCTTTCTCTCTCTTTACGTTCTCCCCCTCTTTTTTTCTCCCGTTTTCTCTCTTACCCTATTTCTGTCTGTTCCTCTTTCACTCTCCATTTTTCTCTCTTTCCCTCTTTCATTCTCCCCCTCTTTCACTGTCCTTCTTTCTCTCTGCTCCACTTTCTTTCTCTCCCTTTCTCTCCGTTCCTATTTCTTTCTCCCCCTCTTTCATTCGCTCTGTCCCACCTTCTTTCTCTCCCTTTCTCTCCGTTCCTCTTTCGCTCTCCCGATTTCCCTCTTTCTCCTCTCTTTCGTTCACATCACCTTCACCTTCCTGGTCCCAAGACACACGTGCAGGTACTTTAATTAAACCACCACCAACACCACCACTAGCAGCAGCAGCAACGACAACAACACCGAGTTACAGCCATCCGCCCTCTAGCGGGAATTAAGTTAATCATAGAGGAATATGGTAACACCTGAAGAAGATCGGTCAGACTGAGCTGCGAGTAGGGAGTAGTGAGAATATGGTATATAGGTGGTATACCGGACGCGGTGGCCGAATCGGTAGAGCGCAGGCCTCTTGTGTGAGAGATCGGGAGTTCAATATTTCAATTTCCAGTCGAGTCAAACCAATGTCTTGTCGCTTCGTAGCTTGGCATTCAGCATTAATAGGATATGGGACAAGGACTGGTTAGCTCAGTGTCAGGATAATATTGCTGAGAAAGATACATGGTCATGGTATCGGCGGCCTGATTTTCCAGTGAGGTAGCGCTATAAAATCACCATGAGTGCGCACTGTCACAAGTCTGTATCCATCCTGATCTGACCTTAGATGTTGTCAGGACGTAAAGCTCCAACAAGTAACCAACAAGCCTGCCCTACAAAAATAAAAGCATAATCATGAAAAAAGACACCACCGGGCAAATGACCGGGGATCAATTCGTTGCCCGACGCCAACTGCCAAGTCAGCCTGCACAAAAGGACATCAGAGTGCCCTGTACAAAAGGACATCAGAGTGCCCTGTCGGAGGTCATTACGGCCGGTTTCCGGACTGTCATACCCCGGGTCTCATCGCGTGACGCGCCCAGTTCGGGCCGGACCTCGGCGTGAATCCGGGGATCTTCAGCGAAGATGCAAAGACATAAAGTTGGGTGGGGGGGATTATTAGAGGCGTTGGGTGGCGATGGTGGCTCCCCTGGTGGCAGTTTTCGCGACTTGGCACGCTTTACACCCTTTACAGCCAGCAAAGGCGTTACTTTGTGGGAGGCTCCCACCCCCTCACCCACACCCACACCTCACTCCTGCCTGATGCATTACCCTCACTCCTCCCCCCCCCCCCACCCCATCTCCCTCCTCCACACCGGTAGAAGCCTCTCCCTCTGACACACGCGTCCGATTCTTTTAATCTTAAACCCAAAGTCCGTTTCCTCATCCAGGCAAGCAAACCATGCAGCCCACCGCCTGCTTAGATTGTTCCCTTTTGTGTCTCTCTCATCTTTTCGCTCTTTCAGAATTCACTGATTGCATTTCGAACAATTTGAGCGTCCAGACATGAATTCGTCCAATATTTCAAAACTCACGAAGCGAGGTT
Source organism: Branchipolynoe longqiensis (assembly GCA_030323885.1). Classification (NCBI taxonomy): domain Eukaryota; kingdom Metazoa; phylum Annelida; class Polychaeta; order Phyllodocida; family Polynoidae; genus Branchipolynoe; species Branchipolynoe longqiensis. Next base: position 1,849,872 of record CM059199.1, read on the forward strand.
TGTATGATATATATTATGTAAATATAAATGTCATTTTCAGTGAAGATTGCATTCTTTTAATCATATAACTGAGATGTATCACTCAGGGGTGTCACCTTGAATATTGTTGGACATATTGGAGGTGTAGAGACGTAGAGTTTACGGGAACTGAACGCATATTTCCTTGGATTTAGATTCTGTTATTGCCAGTCCTCCTTTGTTCGTCTTCTAACCATGACTGGTTAAACTAGTCTTGATAGTATTTCGACTTAAAACGAGCTTATTGGACTGAGACAAAAACCCGCCTCCTCCAATCTAGTAGTGGCCGAGTGGGTTAGAGCGTCCGTCTCCCGTGCTGGCAGATCGTGGGTTCGAGTCCCGGTCGAGTCAAACCAATGACTTTAAAATTGATACTTGTTGCTTCCTAGCCAGGCGCTCGGCATTATTAGGATAGGGCAAGGACTGGTGTGCTCAGTGTGAGGATAATGTGACTGAGTGGGATATCAGGTCATGGTGCCGGCGGCCTGGTTTCCCAGTGGGACAGCACTATAAAGTCACCATGAGTGCACACTGTCACAAGTCGGTACCCGTCCTGATATGACCTTAGATGTTGCTAGGACGTAAAACAACAACAAACAAACAAACAAACAGTAGATCACAGATAACAGTGTGTGAAGTATAAATTTGAAAATATTAAATAGTCTTCTCGCACACTATCAATTGCAAATGTAATCATGTTTAGAATAAAGGCTATATGAATTATAAACTCGTGGTGTTCTCTGTGGCGGAGTGGTTAGAGTGTCTGACTTTTTTCTAGCTCAGACTCCTAATCTGAAGGTCGGTGGTTCGATTCCTCATGCCCCCAGCTCTGCCAATTTGGATTTCCACTGCTGTGTATAACTTACAGCGACATCAAAGGCCAGTTGCTCTCATACCATGTCTATGTGGTGTGGGAGGTTAAAAATCCCTTGGGTCGGTAAAAGTGTTTACTCAGGCTTTCTATCAACAAACTGTTTAATGGTGAAAACGAGTCCATTCGGACTTATCCCATGATACGCAGTATAAATCTTCTAGAAAATAAACTGGCCTAATCACACGAAAACGTCAAGTATTTTAAGGGGACCTTAGTTATTTATCATAGATACTAGCATATTCATTTTGAAATACACGGGTGCTTAGAAGTTATACTAAGCCAATTTATTAAAACCTACCACTCCTGAATCGTGAGTCACATTCAGCATTTCGGTGTGCACACCAAAATGAACCCTATGTTTACGTCAAATACAAAGTACATCAAACTAAAGTGAATTACCAGGATCACCATAATATATGGTTGTAATAAAAATCTGGCAACAAACCAAAAGCATTGCATCGAGAAATGTATTTAACTATAGATATAGATATATATAAATCCTCCGGTGCGACTGACACTTGTCGGCACCCATTGGCGGAGAGGTGGGCCACCGGTGGTGCCACCAATCAAGTGCGGAGAATAACAATTATAATAACTATATTTATAATATAATATACAATTCCTTTCAAATTTTTATACTCGGATAATTCGTTATACATCACATATATATATATTTATATATATATCAAACTAGCGTGATTTCTTTAGCGACACAGCAATATTTTTGCTGCAGGGATTCTGTTTCATAGACAAATTAAAACATTTGTGCATAGGTAATATTTGGGTATCGCACTGACGGCCCTGACAAGGGATATCGAAATAAAACTAAATTATCGCGTTGTCGCTGGTATTGGCGTGCTTTATGGGGTTAGTAAGTTGTCTGTATTGACAGCCAACATGGCTCGCGTAAGGTACCTGGTTAGTAAATACTTCATTTGTGGTTTATTTACTGGCGGGGACCAGCGGCGCTCAGATTAACGGCCACGAACGCCACAACACGGACATTAGCAGCAGATAAAGCTCACATAAAATTACACATAGAACTCACGGCGATTATGCAGAGTGTAAGGGACGGGGGGAAGGGGGGTGCTGTTAGGGAGGGAGGGAAGGGGGTGAGTTAAGCTAGGATTCCTTACACGCGGTATGCGGCATGTGAATGCGAATGCGAATGCAGCATGTGGCATGCGAACGGGTTGGGTCCTTTCACCCACACCCACACCCACATATAGTGTCAGGTTTCTCTAACACTGTTTTCTATGGCAAACACAGCAGCATTCGCATTCGCATGCCGCACTGATGGCTACATGGACCGATTCAGTTGCCGCATTCGCATTCGCATTCGGACACATGGAATCACCCCCATTGACTTAGATGCTTTTTGATTTTTTGCCGCATTCACTTTCGCATGCCGCGTATAAGGAATCTTAGCTTTAGTCAGGGGGTAGTGTTGGGGAGGCAGTGCTATGCTGGGGATATGAGTAATATTGGCCTCGGTGTGTGTGTGTGTGTGTCTGTGGAGGGATGGGTGCGATGGTATTGATTGAGTGTGCGCATCAATTTATATATATATTCTTTCCTTAAAGTTGCATAGTGCGATGATGATTTCTTTAAATTTTCTGGGATAAATATATCAGGTTGATTGCTATAATCTACCTCACTTTCGTTCGACGTAACCTATACATTAAATGGCTAACATTTTTAATATTTAAAGTGCAAACAGAGTAAATTGATTTTGGCAAGCACGCGAAAGCTAAAACTCTGAACGTAGTAACTGGTTCCACTGAATTCACTAAGGATTATCTTCTATGTTACAATGGATCCGTAATAAGGTCGACACTATCTAAGCTAGATATGCAGAATAGCATCTAGTTTCTGGCTTAGAAAATGTTAGCCTTTCATCGGACTATGTAGGATAAAATCAGAAATGCAGGATAAAATCGGAAATACTAGTCTTACATCGGATTAGGCGATGTAGGATAAAATTTAGATAATGGCTTTGGTTTCGAACAATTTAGGATTTCATCGGACTATGCAATGTCGGATAAATTCTAGATAATTGTTTTGGTTTTGAACAATTTAGGCTAAGTGCAATCTAGGATAAATCTAGATAATTGGTTTGGTTTTGAACAATTTAGGCTTTCATCAGACTGCAATCTAGGATAAATCTAGATAATTGGTTTGGTTTCGAACAATTTAGGCTTTGACTGGACTATGCAATGTAGGATAACAATCTAGATAATTGTTCTGGTTTCAAACAATTTAGGCTTTCATCAGATTATGCAATGTAGGACAACATCGAGATAATTGTTTTGGCTTAGACAATTGTAGGCTTTCATCGGACTATGTAACTTGATATGTAAATATATACATATATGTATATATCAGCATTGCATCTAATTATACATATATATCAGGATATGTATATATATATATATATATATATATACATTGTACGTTTGTAGATCTGCCGTGTTGGTAGTCCATGGGACTCTGGGTTCAAATCCTGATCGAGCCAAACCAATGAGTTAAATATTGGCCTGGCCAGGCGCTCGGCATTATTAGGATAGGGCAAGGACTGGATAGCTCAGTGTCAGGATAATGTGACTGAGTGGGATATCAGGTCATGGTGCTGGCGGCCTGGTCTCCAAATGTGAGGAAGAACTATAAATTTGCCATGAGTGCGAACTGCCACAAGTCGGTACCGTCCTGATATGACCTTAGATGTTGCTTTGAGGTAAAACAACAACAAACGAACAAACATTTGTAGATATATTCACAGCTTTACCTACACTCTAACACGTGACACCAAATCCCGCCCTAACCGCGGTTTGGCTCGCTAACACCGCTCCATGCATATGGCCCCAGATCACTCACGCTAGGCAGGTACGTCATCAATAGACAAAACTAGTTCACTACAAAAAAAGGTGGGGGAGGGTAGATAGGCACGCTAGGTTAGACGAGTTTCCCCCCCCCCCCCCACCACACCTACACGTGACCTAACTCCCCTGCCTGACTCCCTCCCTAGCACCACCCCACCCCCCAGCACCAGCATCACCCTGCAGCCTCGCATCCTTTCTCCCCCCACTGACAGTAAACGTCAGAACACGTGACCGTGCCTGTCTCGTAGAACTATCAAACTCGCCGGGGTTATTGGGGGTAGATTGACACGATGTGTGGGTGGGTGGCGCTGGGAAGAGGCAGGGGGGGGGGGGTAGGAAGGGGGCAGATTTGTGTGGTGGAATGGGTGGGAGGGGGGAGTGGTTGGTTAGGAGGCGTGTGGGCTATCCTGACCCCTTGCCTACTCCATAACCTACTTTCAGCCATCCCCAACCCCAGAACCCCCATTTCCCGCCCTGACCCTAAATAGCATTTTGGGGTGTTGCTCTAATTTGTGACAGACAGGACACCCTAGAACTGACGAGAATCAATGTCTGGTCATACCAGCGCATCTGCTTTGAATTAGTCTGGTAAAACACAATCCTGTAGATGACACATCTGGGTCTAGAATTTCCTATTAAATTCGTTTCACGAAGAAACTTGGGTTCTCAACTGGAGGAAATGGCAAGTAGCCGATAATTTGAAGCCAAACTCCCGGATTTCCCCCAATACTATTATTCGATTCAAAGGCCTATGGTCCTGAAATTGCACCTTGGTTATTGTTAACGCCATAATTAATTCCAACGAAAGAATTCACCGTTAAGATATAGGCAGTTTAATCAATTATCTTAGTCTTAGAGCGGAGGCGCTGATTGGCGGATATAGGGTTTTAAGTGAAGAATTAATTAATTACTTCTGTATTTGGCATAGACGTGAGAATGGCATCAGTGTGGGCTTTGTAGTTTCCGTATAATACGATAATAAATGCTTCATATATCCGATGTTTAACGGGTACGAAGGAATTCATCGGGAGGCCGTGGGTGGGCCCCGGCCCGGCGCAAGGCAAGGCAAGGCCGGGCGAGGCGGGGGCGGGACCGACGGGTGAACCTCCAGGCCGCCTACACCCCGGGAGGCGCGGCGGTGAGGGCCGAGCCTGGGCACCGGGAGATGGCCGGGCCGCGCCGGGCGGAGGCGGGCCGGGCACAGTGACCAGGAGGAACCAGCAACATGTCCCTCCCGCACCGGTCCCCGCCCCGTCCCTGATCAGAATTTCCGCACAAGGGATTGGCATGGCGACGGTTCCTGAAAAACCTTATTAGTGTCCAGGACTGGCATCATTAGGGATGGTAAAGGTGGGGGGGGGGGGGGGGGGGGGGGGGGGGGGAGAGGGCCCAACAGGCACATGCATTCCAGTTGAACCTACACACGATGAACGAAAAGAACAACAAGTAAAAAAGAAATAGAAGAAAAAAAAACAGGAAAAGAGTTCAACCCTCCTCGCTGCCGAGGCCATTTACTGTAATTGAGGGCGTTTGACGGTACCACCTTATAGACCAATACCACGAAAACGCCAGGCCACGCCTCCCCACTCCCACACCCCGCCTCTGCAACCCTGCTGTTATTCACATGTGACTGTCACACTCACACACGTGGCGTGTTCCATAACACCTGCACGCCTCCAAGTGTTCTTGTCACGTGACAGCCATCGAAATGTCCCCTCGTCAAAAGTCTGCTCACTTTAATCCCCAAATTCGTGTGATGAGGGGCCGTTAGTTCCCGACGACGAGTGAATTCAGATCTGTGGTGCTGGTAAGGTTCATTAGTAGGTCTTGCTTTGTTTGTTTGTTGTTGTTTTACGTCCTAGCAACATCTAAGGTCATATCAGTACGGGTACCGACTTGTCTTGCAGTAGGAGTTGTATGCAACACGTCATATATATTATAATAATATTAACAGAGCTGTCACCGGTAGTGTATACTAATTATAATAATAGGTTACTAATCGTAATAGTACTAGCAGTAGACAAGGGCATTTGTGTTGGTTGAGAGGTTTGTCCTCAGGATTAAAAAAAATTGTAATATATTTTTAAATAACTAAAAATAATAATATATATTATAGATATATAATATAGATATGTTTTGAGGATTCTATGAAGTATGATGTTAATCTTGGGTATTGGTACCTTTCGCGATTCGTGTGGCGTTTGTTCTTCCCACATTATTTCACGACTACGTTTGCCAGATACTCCCCCCCCCCCCCCACCATCCTGCTAATAACCACCCACATATTATGGAACACCGTTTCCAAGCAGTCACTGCCAATTGGACAATAAGCCAACGAATCTTATCATCCCATTTAATTTGAGCTAACGAAAACATATGCTACCGGAAGGAAAGCTTTCTAGAGTTGCCCTGAAAGTGAGTCTGAATCATGGTGGTGGTGGGGGGGGGGGCATGGTAGGGGGAGGGGGAGGGGGAGTCATACTAATGGGGAGTGAGGCAAAACACTAGGACACCCTCAGTCAATGTCAGAGCCAGACCTAGTGGCGAGCGCAACAGGCTCAGAGTGGGGGTGGGGTGGGGGTGGGGGGAGACTCGGTGAATGGGTCTTGAAATATCAATAAGACTGATGGTATTTTCCTCTTCTCAGCATCAGCTCGTAAATTAGTCCGGCCCGCCACTTGCGGTGCACCGAAACTAAATAAAATCGGCTTTTATTTTTTTAAAGGGAAAAGAATTATAGACATTACAAGACAAAAATAACAGCAGTAAGTTTCCGTTGCCGTTCTCACGCCCGGCCTGTGCTGCCTGAGAGGTTTGACCTGAGGATAGGTGGTGAGGATGGTTTCTTTTTTGTATATCACGTCATGGATGGAGATGTACAACCCATGTTTGTCCTCAACATGACGGGAACACAACACAGTATGTGTTGCATTTCTCGACGAAATATTGCCTCCCAAATGGAGGAAGGACAAGGGAATGATGAGGGGGGGGGGGGGGGCAAACAATTTACTTACCCCCCGCAACTATATAGAGACAGTTGTTACCGTCTGGGAAACAATTGTAATCCTCTGATGTTTTGAGGGAAATATCACCTCATCATTGGAGAATGACTGCAATGATAAGAACAAATTAGTACACATAATCAGACGGATAACAACCACAACAGCAACAACAGCAACGACAATACCAACGACAACACCAACCACAACAACCACACCACCAACCACAACAACCAAAACAACAACCACCACAACTACCACAACATCAACCACAACAACACCAACCACAACACCAACCACAATACCAACGACAACACCAACGACAACCAAAACACCAACGACAATACCAACCACAACAACCACAATCACAACACCAACCACAACACCAACCGCAACAACAACCACATCATCATCATCGTCATCATCATGATGCTGTCGGTCGCGATGCGACAAAGACTGCTTTCATTACTTGACTGCCGCTCTCAACAACCACAACAACAACAGTGACGCTCGACCATCGTTGCTTTTAGTTTCAGCGTTTAAAAAAACCACGCCAGTAATATTAAATAAATATTACATTACAGGTTTTGTATAAAGCGGGTTGATAACTAACGAAAACAGTGTTGGATGTTCTCCTTCACATGTTAATGGAATAGTATATATTTCAATGTATGGATTTATCCATATAAGATGAAAGAGTATATAAATATATGATTGGAAATGTTGGTTGTTTTTGTGTGTGTGTGTGTATGATTATAGGAAGGAAATACCGGTGTTTGGAATACAGAGAGAGTGGGAGAGAGACGGGATATATATATATAAATATATATATATATATATATATATGGAGAGACAGACAGACATACATACATACAGACAAAGAGCGACAGAGTGAGAGTGCGAGGTTGGCTGGTTGTTTACGTCCTGGCAACATGTAAGGTCATATCAGAGAGAGACAGAGAGAGAGGGAGGGGATGAGGGAGGGAGATACTTCGCACACATTTCTTGGGATAAGTGCCCCCCCCCCCCCACCCGCCCTAACGTTAACCAAGGCGGCAATGGCTGGGACACATCAGGAAGGATGCTTCGTACAACCATGAATGGGTCGGAATGCATTTCCATCAAGCAGCCTCTCTACACGGACCCAACAAGTGTGGCTAATCCAAGCCAAAGTGCCTGTTAATAATGGCCACTGTGACGCGAGAGGTGGGATAACTGTATCCAGTTGATGCTTTGATTTCATTACACACAGTAGTGGCGTGGCATTCGTTGAGAGTGTCGGGGTGTGGAGTGAGTGTGTAGCGGTGTGGGTGGGGGGAGGTGGAGGGTGGGCGGGGGGGGGGGCAGGCATTCGGGTTGCCAGCGACATATAACGAATGATGTCCGGATCTACCGTCGAGGTGGGATTGGGCGTCCCACCGACCTAATTTTATGGCTTGGCTTCCGTCAGGCGAATGGGCCCTTGCAAATGTAAGCGTGTCCTTAGCACCGCCGGGGTCTGTGTCAGTAGGTATTTCCCTCCAGGATCCCTCCAGTATGTGACCGCCAACCACCTCCCGGGTGACGGAGCCGCAGGGCCGGCAGGCGGGGCGGGGCGGGGCGAAGAACGGGCCTCCCTCTCTCCCTCGACCCCATCCCCCAGCTCTCACTCCCAGATCCTCCATCGCCACTAATGGAAAGTAATGTTGATGAGGGCGCGATGGAAACAGCGAGTTAACAGATACAGAGCGGTGTTGGGAGGTGATTTCGGGCTGCTAAACCGCAAAGGATGTGTTGTACGGCCGCGGCGGGTCCCCGGGGCCTTACCCCGGGCTAGGCTCCGGCCTGCACCCGGGCGGAGGTGGAAGGAAGGCGGCGAGCAGGGAAGGCCGGGGCGGGTAGTTCGGTCGACGGGGAGAGGCTGGCGGCGGGAAGCCGGGTCCTCGAAAAGCTGTTTGTTTGTTTGTTGTTGTTTTACGTCCTAGCAACATCTAAGGTCATATCAGGACGGGTACCGACTTGTGACAGTGCGCACTCATGGCGATTTTATAGTGCTGTCCCACTGGGAAACCAGGCTGCCAGCACCATGACCTGGTATCCCACTCAGTCACATTATCCTGACACTGAGCACACCAGTCCTTGCCCTATCCTAATAATGCCGAGCGCCTGGCTAGGAAGCGACAAGAATCAATTTTAAAGTCATTGGTTTGACTCGACTGGGACTCGACCCCACGACCCCACGATCTACCAGCACGGGAGACGGACGCTCTAACTCATTCGGCCATCCGAAAAGCAGAAGGAAGCATGCCTATATCACGCAGAATTACGGTAATCATGAACCGTACAAGGTAATTATGGGAGATCCGCACCGAGGCGGAACTAATTAGACCTACAGATAGCAGGCACATTACCGATGGGCGATAACGGAGGTATATCTGTAATTTTCATGTTTGGTTGTTGAATTCTGGTTGTTGAATATTCATACTGCCTATCATGGATAAGCCTGAATAGGCTTGTTTTTACCATTAGACTGTTTGTCGATAGAAAGCCCGAGCCTACACTTTTACTGACCCAAGGGATTTTTAACCTCCCACACCACATAGACATGGCATGAGAGCAACTGGCCTTTGATGACGCTGTAAGTTATACACAGCGGTGGAAATCCAAATTGGCAGAGATGGGGGCATGGGGAATCAAACCACTGACCTTCAGATTAGGAGTCCGACCTAGAAAAAAGTCAGACACTCTAACCACTCCGCCACGTAAGAAAAGAAGTGATCAGTGGCTTTTTTTGTGTAATTAACCCCGACAACCACAATCTTTGAATATATTAAAGCTCACAAAGGGTTTGACTCCAGGATGTATATCTTTAATTTCCATGTACAAGAACCGGCCAGTAGCTTCTTTGTATAAGTAACGCCCCCCAGCGCAATCTTTGCATAATTCTTTTTTAAAGCTCACAAAGGGATGTATATCTTTAATTTTCATGTACAAGAACAACTGGTCAGTAGCTTATTCGTATAAGTAACCCCAACAACCAATCTTTGCATAATTCCTTTTTTTTCTAGGCAAATAATCACAGGTGTATGCATTAATAAAATAACCAGTTCGGACATTTAGTTATAATATTTATGTCTTTTAATCGAAGCTGTCCCAAAAGCAGTGCCAAGGACTGAAATGACATGTTATTACAACGCATTTCAGTGACCAAAGAAACTTCTAAAAAAATAAATAAATAAATAAAACCCCGCCATTTAAAGGGTTACTAGCAAATAGTAGCACTGTGGTGAGTAAACAATAATTGCAGCTGATCACTGGTGATATAATCACCACCCCCATCATAATCGACGCCCAGCAATTCATTAGCCTTCCAGTTCCATCAGTTCTGCGTCAAATTATCCTCAACCATGTATGATGGAGCGACCCCCCCCCCCTTCCCCTCCTCCCCCATTCTTCTTTTTTTTAAACATTTAATTTTCGCGTCCAAATCTGCTGTTCAGAGCTGCCAGTTTCGCCATGGTGAACTCGCAGTGGGCTGCTAGCCAGCTTTAAATAAATGTAATTTTCTTTGCTGGGAAAATGACGCGGATTCCTTGACGCCAATCCAAGTTGCACGAAGCGTGATTGTATGGGGGTGGGTTGTGGGACAAGGAAACAACATCAGTTGTTTCCTTGTCCCACACACATACATATTACACAGCTTGTCCCACACACATACATATTACACACACATACATATTACACAGCTTTACCCGTCCATCAACAACCATATTTTATTTAGGTTTTCTTACCCTGGAAATAGAGTCGTTTTTTTCCATTCGCTGATACGCAATATCTAGTTTATATTGACTAACATAATGAAGATAGTCACAAATAGCATCGACATCTGCTGATAGGTACATAGTATCATACTCAGACTGGACAAAACGCTGGAAAAATACAAAAAAACTAACATAGGCTACTAACACCCAAAATCGCAAAAGGCTGGCCCGAGCAGAAACAGGTAAACACTCCTGGGCGAGGGACCAGATCAAGACAGCAGGCACCACAGACAGCTAGCTGTCCAGCGTTGAATGAAAACAAGCACCCAGCTGGAGCTTATATCTTATGGGCAGAGTAAATACCTTGTCAATAAAAAAAGAATAAAAATATAAAACAAAAATATTGTATTCCGTTGAGAGAAAGACAAACAGGGGGCAATAGGCGTGAATCTATCTAGCCTTTTCGAATCTAACTATTTTAGTTTTGTCACCCCGCCAATATATCCGTTTTTCAGCATCGTCATTTTTCGCGGATACACAACAAATATAATTTATATTATTATTACCGAACAGAGAATGAAGATAGTCAACAATATCACCGATATCTACCGATCTTCAGTGTGATATCTTGAGGGAAAGACAAATAGAAGAGAGTAGGGGTGAAGGGTCGAACCCATCTAGCCTTTTCGAATCTAAGTTTGAGTGTCGGTGGGAATATGAAGTGGAATCCTTGGCTTGAAAAAATAGGTTGTTTGGGTCATGTTATTCTGTCAGAAGAATCGACATTGCAACACTTTGCATGACAAAACAACAGGAAAAACATTTTACCCCCGATAGGTATGATGACCTGGGGGAGTGCCACCACCTGCCTTGGACAATGTTGGTTAAATTGTAGTTAGTTGATTGACTCTACTGTATATATATATATATACTCAAGGAAAGAAAGTGGACAAAAATGGAGAGGTGTCGAGACAAGAGTATTATCAATTTAGCCAGTGGCAACGTGTAACTGATTTCTGTAGACACTGCTACAACACCATCATCATCATGCTGTCGGTCGCGATGCGACAAAGACTGCTTTCATTACTTGACTGCCGATTTAGCTCTCTGCTGTGAGAGTGATGTCCATGGGTCAGTCTTAATGTCTACATTTCATAAAAGCTGCCTGTAAAAATGTTGCTGACTTTTGCAAGTTACCAGCGGCACTCTCTCGGGAAGCAAATAGAGGTTTCACACTGGCAAGAACATGTCCAGACAGGGGCAAAACTATTTGTCAGTGCAGTGGCTGGTCGGGAGATGTTGGGAGTTCCATATCAACCGCCCTTAATGCTGCTACAGTGACATGGTTTTCTGTGTATGGTTTGCTCCCTTAGCCTTCGGCTCTGTCAAGAACCTGTGCCAACAACAACCATTGACAAATCACGGGAACGACCTCTGTTCATATTTGTGCATAAACAATTCAGTCGTGTATGTATACCGTGCTTAGGTCGCTGAATCCGCTGAATCCGCTGAAAGCATCCCATTCTCAAACCACAATTCTCATTTAAATTTGATACTACATATCCGATTTTTAAAGTGGTGGATTTATTCATCATTTGTGCCTTCACAGAAGGGAATACTAGTTAACTTACTCAAACATGTCACTGGTAAAACCTGCCTTATAGTGCACGGTATTTCCAGGTGCATACCAAAAGTATTTTTCTTCATTTTAACTCAGATATCTGCAATGTTTCCCCTTTATAATAAATGTTCCTTCAACGTTTTTTTTCTTGAAGATTTATACTGCCTATCATGGATAAGTCTGATATCCTGGAAGATTCCCGGAAAATTTATACGACCAATCATGGATAAGTCTGAAAAGACTTGTTTTCACCATTAGACAGTTTGTCAATAGAAAGCCAGAGCCTACACTTTTACTGACCCAAGGGATTTTTAACCTCCCACGCTACATAGACATGGTATGTGTTGCTGTAAGTTATACACATCGGTGGAAATCCAAATTGGCTGATGTGGGGACATGGGGAATCGAACCATTGACCTTCAGATTAGGAGTCTGACCTAGAAAAAAGTCACTCTAACCACTCCGCACAGAGAACACCACAACGTAATGTAAAGTATCATACAATCAACGATCGGCGAATATATTGATCTAACAAATAGTTCAACTCCAAACCACATCGGACTATCTATACAACGTTAGTCAATGTACGTAACGAAATGGGTAATTATATTCCTCGGCAGCTGACTGATACAAAATAAGCTAAATCCATTAGGAATTAGAGAAAAAGAAATAGAAAACTAATAATAAGTCTCCTTGAAATGAAAAGAACATATCTCTCACAATCAGGTTGTATGCTAGCCTATAAAAAAGGTCTTATAAAAAACTATGACAAGGAAGAAATCGGCTGTAGAAGTTAAAGCTAAAACACAAGGCGTAGATTACTCCTTTTCTCGACACGTCAAGCTATCAGTTTTCTAGTCTCGGTCAGGGCTTATCTGGACCGCGCCCATTCTCCTATCTAATTACAGCGTGGCACCATCTAGTGCCGATTTTCCTTCTGGTTTTTGTGTGTGCTTAAAAATAAAACATTAACCCTCCCGACCCCTTTTCTCTCCATCCACAACGCATGACAAACAAGAAAGACAGCGACGCAGTACGCTACGCCGCCATCTTGGATTTCTCCCCCAAAACTGCCAACGCCGGCCGGCTGATTTGATTCAAATCGCTTGTTCTGCCTAAACCAAAAAGGCAAGTGCCTATTTTTCTCCCGTAGGGCTAAGTACAAACCATTCACGCATCGAACCCGATGCAAATTTCGGCTGAAATCCTCAGAGAATGAGTGCGAATTTGTTCCAAATGCACAGCGGTGTTGGCGGCAACAGGGCGATCATCCGGCCGCCCCGCCCCATCTGACAGACTTGACTGACTGACTGACAGCGAATCTTGTCCGCGTGAGGAAATAGCAGCATTAAGCCCGCCGCTGCTGTTTGGTATAGAACCAACCCCCGGGCCATCAGTTTCAGATTTTCATTTTTCGTATTAAAGTGAAGTAATTATAATGCCATCAACATATATCAAATATTTTGTTAAAATCAGATTTGACCTCCTAGTCCGAAAACCCACTTACTATCCAACACCAGCACACATTTAGTGACATTACCCCTTCCCCCCCCCCCCCCCCTCCTCCCCCTCTCCCTCGCAAAAAAAATTTCCCCAAGCCTGTCATCTCCCCCCCCCCCCCCCCCCCCACCCTCCCGGCATCTATGCGTTGAGGCACCAACTAGTCCACGAGGACGGGGGCCAAGCAGCACTGAGTACACAAAGCAAATGGAGACAGATCGCCATGGGGGCCTCACAAGAGTCAACAGTCACAGACCCACAGCGTGGCTCCGCAAGCATCGTAAAGAAGCACACAATTCATAACCCGCCGCTTTTTATGGCCATATCAATATGGCCTTTGCTGTCCACGCGAATTTGTCACCGTTACCTACACGTTACCGGTACACATTGCTCAGGGGTCTGTCTCTCTGCTCATCCACCTCCATGGTGGAGGCGGGGGGAGGGGGGTCACACGGGTATACACACGCATGTATGTGTGTATGTATGTGTATGAATGTGTGTATGTAATATGTATGTGTGATGAATGTATGTGAGTCTGTATGTATGTAATATGCATATGTGTATGAATGTATCATTGTATGTGTCTATGTATGTAATGTATGTGTCTATGAATTTATGTATGTATGTATGTAAGTAATATGTATGTGTGTATGAATGTATTTATGTATGTATACATGTATGTGTTATTTATGTATGCATGTATGCATGCATGTATGTCTGTAATATTTATGTGCGTATGAATGTGTTTATGTACATATGCATCTATGTGTTATTTATGTATGTCTGTATGCATTTATGTTTGTAATATGTATGTGCGTATGAATGTATTTATGTATATGCATCTATGTTTTATTTATGTATGCATGTATGTCTGTAATATGTATGTGTATATGAATGTACGTATGTATCTATGTGTTATTTTTGTACGCGTGTATGTATGTATATGTATGTAATGACTTACTTTTTGTGCTCGTCGTTAAACAAACAAACAAAAGTATGTACGCATGTCTGAATGTATGTACCTCGTCCTCACATGACCTTAGATGTCGCCAGGATATAAAACTGCAATAACCAACTAGCTGTATATACGTATGTGCATACGTATATGTATGTGTAGAAGTATGTATTATATAGTGGGGGGGGGGGGCATAGTGTCCCTTTTAACCGATTGTGCTAATTAAATATTGGTAGAGTCATCATCATCATGCTGTCGGTCGCGATGCGACAAAGACTGCTTTCATTACTTGACTGCCACTCTCCATTTAGCTCTCTACTGTGAGAGTGATGTCCATGGGTCTGTCTTACATTTCATGAAAGCTGCCTGCAAAAGTGTTGAAGTGCTGCTGGCTTTTGAAAGTTACCAGTGACACTCTGTCGGGGAGCAAATAGAGGTTTCACACCTGCAAGAACATGTCCAGACAGGTGCAAAACTATTTGTCCCTGGTAGAGTATGTCACACATAAATTATACGTCAAGTGCGTGACGTATTAATAGGGGATGGCGTGTCCGTTTAGATCGATTGCCCTAATTAAGCGATGGTTGAAGAGTACAGCGCACACAGAATATATATATATATATATATATATATATATATGTATATATATATATATATATATATATATATATATACCACGTTCATGGCCGATACCACAGTAAGAAAATCACAGAAAATATTGTCAGAACTATATGATGATACAATACTTTAAGGTATGAATATATACATTAAAATTTATATATATATATATATATAATCACATCAGATAACAATACAAAATGCACAAATTTAAATAAGTTGCCTCCGATTGGTATTTTATCCTCCAACCTACAACCATCCATATTTTCAAACCGATTATGCAATTTCCGTTCGAAATGTGATTAATCAAAGTTCATAATGTAACAGAACCTTAAAATAAATAGTTGCTAAGAGATTGACCGTCCGACCTAAATTTGACCTTGCATTGAAAAGTACTGGCCACCCGGAAAACCCGGAGACTGCATCCGACTGAGTTCATTTTAACAGGAATTCTTTGCAATATACGTGTTTTGCCTGAGCCTAATTTTAATTCTCAGTAATTCCACGTCACCTGTGATAAAATATTTCTGGAGCAATGAACACAAAAATAGGAATGGGAAAAAATTAACATTTTGAAGGGTTGAGACCAATGTTAATGTCAATATTTGGATAGGCGTTTACGCGCTTTTGCGCCTGAGCTCTTCTGTTTCCATCCTTGTATCCAAGGACCTGTGTGAAATTCAGTTGTCAACAAGATATATATATATATATATATATATATATATATATATATATATATATAGGGCATACTAAGTACAGAAAGGGAAGCATTCCTTTGATAACCGAGCAGGACCATTTTTGTTGTAGTCTGATGTAATTGGCACCTGAGGCCGCCAGTAGTTAATAGACATGTACCTGCCCCCCCCCCCCCCCCCCCCCCCCCAAACACACGTGTTGATGTGTGGGTTGCCAGGTTAGTTACTGGGTGGGGGGGGGGGGGGGGGTTGAGTGCGGGGGAGAGACACCGATCAGACTGCAATATTACAGCTGTCAGCTCGAGACGGTGGAGGTCATGGTGGAGGTCATGGGTGTGTTGGTAAAGGTTGTGTGATTCATACAGGTCACCGGCGGCAGAGCTGATGACCTGAGAAAACCTCTCAACCCGAAACCTTTAAACAACAAACCCATCTCCCCTTTGCTCATCCCATGTCAAGCAAATGTTCTATTGGATATAAGGTTCACCCCTACCGACCACATGGGACTGCTTTCAGCGGTGCCCATACAGTGCTGCAGATTTGCAGCCTTCAGCGCACCAATGCGACTGAAAACTCCCCAAAAACCTACCCACAGTTGGGCCGAATGACAAACTGCGCTTAAAGGCGCGTAGTCCGATGGTTTTGAGATTTTCATTTTCTGGGATAAATATATTAGGTTGGTTTGAAGCAACTTTATTTTAAATTGCTAACTTTGGTTTCTTTGTTTGTTGTTGTGTCACGTCCTAACAATGTCTAAGGTCATATCAGGACGCGTCTGAGCTTTGGAGTTGAAACACGCAAAGCTAGTTTTGGCAAGCACGCCAAAGCTCTGACACCATGGGCTTCAGGAGTAACAGATCATATTATATCGCCGCAGTATTCCCTTCTATGTGGCGATAAATATTTAATCACAGCGATTTCGCGGATTTCAGGGATTTTTCAATCCCACAGCACCATCAGCGTATACTAACTAATATGTGGTGCAGACGCAACAGCACTATCAGCGTATACTACTACTAATAAATGCTCAAAACGGTGCAGCACTATCAGGGTACACTACTAATACATGCTTCTTCTTGAAGATTCTTGAAGATTTATACTGCCTATTATGGATAAGTCTGAATAGACTTGTTTTCACCATTAGACAGTTTGTCGATAGAAAGCCCGAGCCTACACTTTTACCGACCCAAGGGATTTTTAACCTCCCACACCACATAGACATGGTATGAGAGCAACTGGCCTTTGATGACGCTGTAAGTTAACCACACCGGTGGAAATCCGAATTGCCAGAGGCATGGGCTTCAAACCGCACAGCAAACCTGACTTCCGGAAATTTTCCGCGATTCTCTGACAATACTAAACCTATGTGAGAATATCACCATTTCCGCTTTTGTAATAAGTATAATAAGTGCGCCACTATCGAAGTTGGATATATAGATATATTCACATATAGTTAAATGTTTTGGTTTTAGAAAATGTGATGTTTTCATCGGACCATCTAGCTTTAAATACGAGCAAAAGGTGCTTCGAATTATATATAAGATTCACCCCAAAGCCAAAGTCGGGGTGAATAACTATTATGCTTAAATACGAACAAAAAGTGATTCAAATAGGAATTAACTGTGGAGGTAGTGGTTCCAATGCGCAATACTTATCTATATTGGCATAGATTGCGGGGAAATGTGAGAGAATGCAAATACACATAAAACAGAAAGCTTTAGTATGGAATAGGAAGTAGAATGCCTGCCTCCAGTATCAAATGGGTACTTATATCAGCACAGAGTTGGTGAAATGGGAGAGAATGCAAAAGGACAAGATGGTGGCCATAGAACACCATCGATTTCACCTTTAAATTCTATTAAACTATAGCCCTGTTTACACAGGCGATTTAAAACGCTTCATATGAAACGACTTGCCTAGATCGACTCACATTTGGCATGTAAACGCGACTCTGAGGTGTTTTAGGGCTGAATCGATTCATATGAAACGGTTCATCTATACCACCTCACGAGGTGGTTTATTTGAAGCGATTCAGCTGGTTCCCGGGCTGCGATAGTAGTAACAATAGTAGTGCTTGCCGGCTTACAGGGGGAGCAGTAACTAATTGCTGGTGCCCCTGGCAGTGTTGTAGGGCCCGATTACGCCGAAAATCTATTGAATGCGATTCATATTTAACAGAATTACCAGACTCAAATAATGAAATTTAGTTCAAATTAACTTAAATCCAAGCGATATTACACAGTAGCAGCTACATCGGCGTCGAATCACCTAGTGTAAACTAAGCAAATAGCAGTGCTCGGCAGCTACAGGCGGTGCTAAGGCTGCTGGTTCCCGGTGCCAAAACACTTTCAAACTCTGTCCGTGTAAATGCGCCTCTAAAACGCTTCATATAAATCGCTTTGTCTAGATCGTTTCACAATTCCCCGTGTAAACACGGCTTATATGTTTTATTATATTTTTCAACTCAAAGGTAGCGGGGAAATATTAAGACATATATAAAGAATAAGTATTGCTTTTTAGATTGTGGATTTAGGCTGTCATTTCATTTCCCCGCTTTTTCGACAGCTTTTATATAGGGCTGGTATATATTCACCCGTGAATCCTTTATCTAGGTGTACACCTTCCACCAGGAATAATCAAAGCTCTATTAGTATTACTAACTGCATTGAAAAACAGATTCAATACATTTTGTAGTCAGTATCGTTATAGTAAATCCCAGCAGCATGATCACTATAATCATGACGGGTCATATATAGACAGGGCAAATCTGTTAACAGGCTGTTCTGCCTAAATATATAAACAGAACAGGATATGGATGTACAGTGAAACCTATCTATACCGACCCCTACACAGATCGACCACTCCACTATATCGATCGCTTTATTTGGATCCCAACACTACCACTATAAGGATATTCTAACTCTCTAAACCGACCACCTCTCTAAATGGACCACTTAAAGTCGGTCCCATGGTCGGTCGATTTAGAGAGGTTTTACTGTATATGTAGGATTTAGGCTTGGAAGTTATGTGTGTACGACAGGGCGGGGGAGGGGGGGGAGTTTGACGTCCCGATCAAAAATAGCATCAATAAAAAATTCTCTGATAAAGCATGAAATTGGACTTCAAATGATTGCCATAGAGCAAGTGTAGGCCGGTAATAGAGTGGGAAATAGAAATCACCACGACTGCATTTTGGCGCTTGTTCCCCCCCCCCCCCCCACAGTCCCTCGGGACATATCGCAACTCTTCTTGATACAATGTTATCTGTGGAAATAATAGCCGCGCGCGTAGGTGGTAAATAGCTGATGGCTACATTGGAGCCTGTCAGAGCTGGTAATGTGTAATCGGTATGGAGCAGCCGGTGGTGGTGGAATAGGTGATGGGTGATGGCTTTACCATGTTGTTGTTTATTATATTTTGTTTGGTACTACTTTTAAGTTTTAGCAGGAGACCCATTCTTGCATTATGTTGAGTACATATATTTTTTTTTTACTAAATGTATTTTATTCAGCGAATAATATCTTTTGTCAGTGCCAGAGCACTGGTCTTCCGTCCGTTCATTACAATTTGTTGGTACATAAATGACAATATCAGTTGCAGTAATAACCACCTGAAAAAACTGTTCGATAATAGAAGCATAATATAAATTGACTATTCGTTGTGATAGTAACTGCATACAATTCCAGTTCAACACATGTATTATGCACTTGGTGAGCATCCATCAATAAATGTACAAGATGATTCTTGAATTGTCTTTAAATACTTCTTTCTTCCTTTGCTTTCTCTCTTCTTATTTTCAAAAAGATATAACATTGTAAATATGCAAATCAGTGGATCCAATCACCAATACCAAATTTGAGAAACCTACCCATTTTTTAATCCCATCACAAGTGTTCCGTATGATGTTCCCTATACAGCATCGGCTGCCCCCCCCCCCCCCCCCCCCCACACACACACTTTCAATGTTCAGAATGGGGTGTGTGCTGGACACAACGCAGCACATTCCGCTTCCTCATCATGATGTACAAACCAAATGTGATTGCTTCAATATCTGGAAGACCAGTACCTTGACCCTGACAGAATATAAAATATTTACAAGAAAAAAAGAGAAAAAAAGAAGGATATTGTTACATTTTGGTCATGCTGACAATTTCACATTGCAATAATGCTAAATTCAGCTGGTAGGGTTGCGCCTCGTCTGTTCACTTTCCCCCTCTTCCTCATCCCTATACATATTTTTACCCCAACCCCCACCGTCCACCCCCTCACCTCTCGCTCCATTCTTACTGCCCTGGTGGCCGTCCGATGAACCAAGGCACATTAATCGACCTCCGTAGTTGGCCGGACGAATTGTGCGTCAAATTTGCCTCCCATGTTCTCGTTATAGGTGGGCTGGATTTATGCTCCTCGTTAGGACGGTGCGTGGGGGTGTGGGTGCAGAATGTGCGATACGTGCGCTGGGTGGGGCGGGGGAGGGGGGGGGGGGAGAAGGGGCGGGGAAGCGGAAACTGAGCTGCTCTGTGGTGGGAGCCGAGCGGATGGTGAGAGACGGGCATTCGGCCTCTCAGTCCGCCCGGCAGGCAAAGGGTGGCTGCCCGGGGTATATATGACCTGGGTGCCCCCGGGCTGCCCATCAAGAAGACTATTGTGTGTGCGTTTGTTTTACATCCTAGCAACATCTACTGTCATATCAGGATGGGTACCACCTTGTGACAGTGCACACTCATGGCGACTTTATAGTGCTGCCCCACTGGAAGACCAGGCTGCCAGCACCATGACCTGATATCCCACTCAGTCACATTTTCATGACACTGAGCCAACCAGTCCTTGCCCTATCCTAATAATGCTGAGCGCCAGGCTAGGAAGCGACAAGTATCAATTTTTAAGTCATTGGTTTGATTCCACGATCTACCAACACGGGAGACGGACGCTATAACTCATTCGGCCATCTCGTCTGGTGTGTGTGCCTATATGTGTGAAGGGCATGCAAGAAGAGGTACCGGAACGAGAGGGAAGAACGGTGTGCAGGCTTTAGGCATTGGGCGTGTGTGAGGTGGTTTGTAGGTTGTTGGAATGTTGTGTCCTGGCAACATCTAATGTCATATCAGGACGGGTACGGACTTGTTCCAGTACACACTCATTGCAACTTTATAGTTCTGTCCCACTTGGAAATCATGCTGCCAGCACCATGACCTGATATCCCACTCAGTTATATTATCCTAACACTGAGCTAACCAGTCCTTGCCCTATCCTATTAATACCGAGTTAATGTCAAGTGCCAAGCTAGGAAGCGAAGAGTATCAATTGTATAAGTCATTGGATTCACTCGACCCTGAATCGAATTCCCGATCTCCCGCACGGGAGCCTTGCGCTCTGCCGATTTGGCCACTGCGTCCGGTCGGGCGTGGGGCTGAGTGGCATGCAAGAAATGTCCACCATTTTCCCCCCAGCATATTAGTTGATTAAAGCTGCATAGTCTGATGAAATATCAAATTTTCAAAACCAAACCAATTATCTAGATTTGATTTTCCATATCTAACTTTGATACTGATGGACTTATTAAGCATTTGTTTCTGTGTAGAAGGCAATACTGAGTCAATTTAACAGAACCTGTTATTGCAGAAGTCTGTGGTGTCAGAGTTTTGGCAAGCTTGCCAAAACTAATTTTCCATGTTTGCATTCAAAATATCTCAAAATTTACCATTTAAAATAAAAGTAACTTTAAACTAATGTAAAGTAGACACTAGTGATCGATCTAATATATTTATCTCAGAAAAAATACAGAAATTCAAAACCATCGGACTATGCAACTTTAAGCAGGAGGAAAGTTTCGATCGCAGACAATTGGTCTTCCTGATTCCACTGATCCTTGTGCTATCCTAGTAATGTCGAACGCCAGGCTATGTAGCGAGCGACAAGTGTAAATTTTGAAGTCCTTGCTATTATATACTCGGACGAGGTTTTGTACCGAATTCTCATGACCTACTAATTCGGGAAGCGGACGCTCGCTCAACTCATTCTGGCCATCCCATCTTTAGGGTGGTGGGTGGTGGGCGTGACGAGGGTGAGTGTGGTGGGTGTGAGGAGGGGTAGTGTGGTGAGTGTAATGGTGGTGAGTGTGAGGAGGGTGGGTGGTGGGTGTGAGGGTGGTGAGTGTGAGGAGGGGGGGTGAGGGTGGTGGGGGTGGTGGGTGTGAGGGTGGTGAGTGTGAGGAGGGGTGGGTGGTTGGGGTGTGAGGGTGGTGAGTGTGAGGAGGGGGGTGGTGGGGTGGGGGGGAGGGGGTGGGGGGGTGGGGGGGTGGGGGGGAGGGGGGGGGGGGTGGGGTGGGGGGGGGAGGGGGTGGGTGTGGGGGGGGGAGTGGGGGGGGGGGGGGGGAGGGGAGGTGGTGGGTGGGGGGGTGGGGGTGGGGGGGGTGGGGGGGGGTGGGGGGGGGGGGGTGGGGTGGGGGGGGTGGGGGGTGAGGGGGGGAGGGTGAGGGGGGGGGGTGGGGGGGGTGGGGAGGGGGGGGTGGGGGGGGGTGGTGTGGGGGGGGGAGGGTGGGGGGGGGGGGTGGGGGGGGGGTGGGTGGGGGGGTGGTGGGGGGGGGAGGGGGGGGGTGGGAGGGGGTGGGGGTGGGGGGGGGGTGGGTGGGGGGGTGGGGAGGGGGGGGGGTGTGGGGTGGGGGGGGGGGAGGGGGGGTGGGGTGGGGGGGGTGGGGGTGGGGGGGGGGAGGGGGGGGTGGTGAAGAGCACGTAAGGAGAGTTCGGCGTAGGGAGACGCAAGGTATATATATATATATATATATATATATATATATATATATATATCTATATATATATATATATATGCTCAGCCTTTAGAAGGGATGGGGTGTGGGGGATGGGTGTGAAGGGGGAGGTCATGGTCCATATTAACAGCTCGCCCACCTGCGTCCATCATGCTTGTTCGCGGGCATTGATCGACGGGCTCACACATATAGGGAGGGGGCCGACCCCGGCCTCACCGGCCTCCCCGGCCTCACCGGCCCCATTGCCGGCCACCTGGCCCCGTGCACCCACCATCCCGGGCTAACCAGCACTCATTCATACCTAAACCCCTCATCTCACCTCAGTTAATACACATCCATATATCCTCTGCAAACACTCCCCCCCCCACTCCCCTCCCCCCCCCCCCCACACGCGCACACCCACCTACCCGCACCATTTCCGCTGCCTAATATATCATTCCTCAATATTCCACCTCACTAGTATTAACGGGCGCATACGCTTGCAACCCCCGCGTACTCCCCCCCCCCTCCCGCCCCCCACACACATACATCTTCCAATCCCTCCTCCTCCTCTTCGTCCTTTTCGTCCTCATCGCTCCCTCTCCCACAATGCATATCACATACTGAAAACTACATGCTTAAAACCCAGCGCAATTCCCCAGCTTCCATTGCATTATTTTTTTCATCGCGAAATATGCATATTCACATACAGAAAACAGACATACATATATATATATATACATATTCACATACAGAAAACAGACATATACATCCTTATATATTCATATACAGAAAACAGATCTATACATATATATATATATATATATATACATATTCACATACAGAAAACAGATATTTACATATATACATATTCACATACAGAAACCAGACATATACATATATATATATATATATATATATATATATATATATATACATATTCACATACAGAAAACAGATATATATATATATATACATATTCACATACAGAAAACAGATATTTAAATATATACATATTCACATACAGAAAACAGACATTTACATATATATATACATATACATATACATATTCATATACAGAAACCAGACCTATACATATATATATATATATATATATACATATTCACATATAGAGAACAAACACTAACATTTCAGAGCGCCCTACCGCTCCCCCGGTCCCTTGCCCTCTTCAACCCAATGCCCCCCAGCGCAATTCTTTTTCTCCAAACTAAGCATATCTTTTCGAGCACAATATTTATGTATATACCCCTAAGATTACCAGTGGTGTATACATAAACCCAAAGCTTAGTCACACCCCTTCCATTGCATTTTAAAAAAAGAATTCTCTTCAGAACACTGAACCACCCACATATTCATACAACACAAGAGAAAGGGCTAAGAACGGAGGGAAGGGGGTGAAGGCGGGGGGGGGGGGAGGGGTCAATACAAGAACAAGAAAAAAAGAAAGAGAAGAAAACCACCCTGCATGTGCTTGTATTTAGCCGGAAAGCAACTGTGAGAGTTTAAGACGAGTGAAATCAATGCAAATGACCGCCGGGTTGGGCGTGCCCACGTGCATTACAGGGGTGGCATATGGCCGGCTGGGCTGAGCCGGGCCTGCCTCCCCGCGAACACAGGGGCCTTATTTGTATGCTGAAATATTCACAGGCCCGCTGTCAGGCTGTTTTCCCTCCACACGCCGCTGACACATTCACCTGTGGAACGCTAGTTTTATTAACTTACGACTTGGCGGGAATATTTTCCTCATCAATCCAGCCCACCCTCCCTCCCACCCTACCCTTTTTGCTAGTTTTTCTCCCTTGTCTCTCTCTTTCCCTTTCTCTAGTCTCTCTCTTTTTATGGTTGTTGCTTCTTTTTTTCTCTCCCCCCTTCTCCCCCGACCTTCCATTCTCTTCCTCTTCCTCGTGTGCTGGTTTGGGTGAGTGGTTGGCTATATATACCCAACGACCTCTGAGATGGATTGCTGAGGTGGTGGTTGTGCAGAGCGTGTGTGTTGTGTGTGTGCATGCGTGTGTGTTATTCAGGACTGGGTACAGAACTGCCAGTTGAGATGAATTAGAATGCCGAGAAGCTCAACGACTTGTCTCTGAGCGCGTGCATGCTAATCTCCCGATATACGAGCATATACAGTAAAACCTCTCTAAATCGACCGACCTTAGGACCGACTTTAAGTGGTCAATTTAGGGAAGTGGTCGGTTTCGGGAGTTAGAATATGGTTACAATGGTATTGTTGGGACCCAAATAAAGCGGCCCATATAGGTGACTGGTCGATCTGCGGAGGTGGTCATCTCTGTCAATGCTAAACTATAATTATACCGATCGACGCCGACAACTTTAACAGATGTCGGCGTCGCAATTCTTAAAGTCTCGTGCATTTCTTAGTTTTTTTATTAAATTATTCTAGAAACAAATCAGGTTGTTGTATTTTCTCGACCTTTACATTCAGGATAAATTTAAAGACTTTCCAACACCTCTGTCAATGCTAAATTATAATTATACTGATCGACGCTGACATCCATGCTCGACGCCGACAACTTCTACCAATTGGCCTCTTTTTGTGATCCTGACGCATATATGCTCACCACAGTGGCTCGTTGGAGTGTTAGGTGTGGCGCTTTGCCTGACACAGTGAAAGGCACATGGGGGGGGGTGAGAGGAGGGGGGGGGGGCTTCTGTATGGCGGTCGGTACTGGAGGAAAGGGTGCACAAATCGATAAGGCTAAATAAAGCAAGCCGCCATGAGATAAAGGAAAGCAGCCAGCATTGTTTCTTTTTAAACGCTTCGCGCGGAAGCGGGAATGCATTAATATCCATAGTCGGGGCCGCCCGGGCTTTTTGCTTATTGGGTGTTAGATATTCACGTAGTCTTGTGGCCCATGGTTATGGGGACATGTGACGTGAATGGGTGTGTGGGTGTGGGTGTGGGTGTGGGTGTGGTTTGGGACGGGCCTAAGAATTTGTTTGTATTATTATAATAAGGATGATGATGAATGTGGATATGATATGGAATGGGCCTAAGAAATATATATATATATATTATTATATTAATGATGATGATGGATGTGGATATGATATGGAATGGGCATAAGAAATATATATATCTTATAATATTAATGATGAATGTGGATATGATATGGAATGGGCCTAAGATATATATATATATATATATTATAATATTAATGATGATGATGAATGTGGATATGATATCGAATTTATAATAAGGATGATGATGGATGTGGATATGATATAGAATGGGCCTGATAAATATATATATATTATAATATTAATGATGATGATGGATGTGGGTGTGATATGGAATGGGCCTAAGAAATATATATATATATATATTATAATATTAATGATGATGATGATGAATGTGGATATGATATGGAATGGGCCTAAGAAATATATATATTATAATATTCATGATGATGGTGAATGTGGATATGATATCAAATTTATAATAAGGATGATGATGAATGTGGATATGATATGGAATGGGCCTGATAAATATATATTATAATATTAATAATGATGATGAATGTGGATATGATATGGAATGGGCATAATAATATATATATATTATATGATTAATAATTATGATGAATGTAGATATGATATGGAATGGGCCTAAGAAATGTAATACTACTACTAATAATAATGGTGATGATGATAATGGATATGGTATGGAACGGACCTAAGATATATATATATATATATATATATATTATAATGATAATATCAAGAGTTAGAATATGGGTACAATGGTATTGTTGGGACCCAAATAAAGCGGTTAAAATAGGGGAGTGATCCATCTGTGGAGGTGGTCGGTTAGAGAGGTTTTAGTTTAGTTATATTTAATTTTATATCGTTTAGTGTTTTCTCTAATAAATAGTTTTCTCATTAAAATGTGTGACAACAATTTCGAAACCCTTAATTCTATGTGTTGAAGCTCAAGTTGCCCTCCACAGGAGCAATATTTAAAGTCAATGTTATAAATATTATAATAAATATTGTAATAATGATAATAATAACAATAATGATATTAATAATAATAATGAAATATTAATATATTTTTAAAAGAAACACAGCTGAGACTGGTGGTGTGTGTTGAGTAGGTAGGTAGGTGTTGTGTGTGAGTTCGGATTCACAGGCTTCACTGTTGGGGTGAAGGGGAGTGGGTTTGTATGTGTATGTGTGTGTGTGTGTGGAGGTGGGCGGAGGGTGTAGTGGTGTCAGGAGACACCACTGACATTTTGTAAGGGCTCCTCAGATGGCACTCATTCAGCGCTGTATTCCACCAAGTCGATCGCCTGGCTTAGGAAGATACATTTTCAATCTAAACCCCACCTCGACCCTACCCAATCTCTCACACACACATACCAAATACATATCCTTATAATACATAAACTCGAAATGCAAAATATCCAGGTAAAATTCGATTTAAATAATTGAGCAAATTTGCTGATATTGTAGATTTGAGTAAATAAATGGGCAAGGAATAATATTACGCCAAGTAGGCCCGTCGGTGGGTGTGGATGGGTGGGTGGACGGGCGGGTGGGGCTGCGGTTGCGGCCTTCCTCCCCGACACCCTCGGCACCTTAGGCCGCCCCTTTAGCCTGAGGAGGCGTGTGACCCTCCGGAAAAGTCGGCGGGAAATGCCGGGGAGCCTGGGGAGGCCGGGCCGGTCAATCGAACAGCGCGCCGACCCCAGTCACACCCCAAGAGAAATAGCCACCACATCCAAAATTCAGTACACGCTCGGGCCTTTCCCCTCCACCCACCCTCCCGACGGGCCCGCCACCACTTCCCGCCCCACACCGCCCCTCTCCGGCCTCCCCACAACACCCCCTCCCCACACCCCCTCCCCGCACACCGGCCTTTGACCTCCCCCCCCCCGCTCACACCGTCCTTTCCGGCCTCCCCCCCCCTCCGTCCACCTCCTGCCCCACACCGCCCTACATCTCCGACCCCCGCCCCCCCCCCCCCTGCCCCACTCCGCCCCTTCCCGCCCGGCCTCCCCACACCTCCCGCCCGACACCACCCTTACCCCTGCCGAACCCCACCTATCACCTCACCCCTCGATCCCACCAGACCGCCACCTCCACCACACCACCTCCACTCCTCTTCACCTCCACCTCCACCTCCACCTCCTCCTCCCCCCTGCACCTTCACCTCCTCCTCCACGGTGCGAAGTAACCTGGACACCTGGGGGCCCATCCCGCAGTCCTCTGGAGATGCGCTCATCACGTGACTCACCTCGGAAGAAACAGCGACGGCAAAGGTCAGGTGCCAGGGGTCAAGGTGACGGGGGGGGGGGAGGGGGGAGGGGTGTGAAGAAGCGACGAAAACAAAAGTTGATGCTGACTTGACAAGTTGTCTCCGCCGCTTCCTCCATAGGGTTTCCAGGGACCTCTCTAGGGGTTTGGGCGGGTACACCACGCCCCCCCCCCCTCCTCCCTACTCCGGACCGATGCCCTGCGACCTCCTGGAAGCCCTCAGTGGGATCCAACTGCTCATGAATATAGATTCTCTGTAGGAGGTCCACATGCAGATCACGGATCGACACGCTCTCATCCCCAAAACCCTTAAAAGATTCACCAAATCCACCTCGCCACAGACACACGCGCCCACCCATCCTCCCACCCATTCCCCCCTTAAAATTAAATAAAATAAAAGCCGCGACACAAACTGCGCGCTTCCTTTAATTTCTAAACACCTGTCCCCCCATTCGATACACCTCCTTCATTTAGATTCGTTTTAAGGATTATCCATGATGAATAAAGCTAAGATTCCTTATAGGCGGTATGCGGCATGCGGCATGCGAATGTCGTATATGTGGCGTCCCTCGGAACATTTGTTGGGGTTTTTCATCCTAATTTGTGAAGGAACAGTATTGGTTTCTATGGCAAACGCAGCAGCATTCGTATTCGCATGCTGCACCGATCGGTCCATGGACCGATTCAGTTGACGCATTCGCATTCGCACATTCAGACGTATGGAAGCACCACCATTCATTTACATGCTTTTCGATTCTTATTCTTATTCGCATTCACATGCCGCATACCGCGTGTAAGGAATCTTAGCTTTAGAGCTGATTCTTTTGCAATTCTCCCCCATGACATTTGGGGTGGATAGAAAAACAAGAAACAAAAAGACATCCGAAACCCAGGTCAAGTCAAACCAGTGACTTACAAAATTGATGCGTGTCACTCACTACCCGTCCTGGTTCTCAGCATTACTAGGATAGGGCAAGGACTGGTTGGCTCAGTATCAGGATAATTTGACTGATTGGGAAATCGAGTCGGAGTGCTGCTGGTCTCCGTTGAGGCAGAACTATAAACTTGCAATGAATGCGCTAAGTCGGTAACCGTCCTGATATGACCTTAGATTTTGTCAGGCTGTAAAACTCCAACAAACCAATAATCAAATATGTGTATTATGTGTTGATATGTATAGAGACTGATTGAGTTTAGTTTCGGGCTTCAGTTTTTGTAGGTCGTGGGATTTGACCCACCGTGTTCGAAAACTGACTGAGTCAAACAAATGGCTTTAAAATTGATGATCGTCGCCACCTATCCTGGCGTTCGGTATTACTAGGATATGAGCAGTGAAATGGGAAAGCCCTGTTGGATGCAATTGAAAGTTACCCTGCTTAATCAAGTAATCTATATACAATTCTAAAAACTAAAAGCAAAAGAAAACAAAAATATTCCACATTCGTTACAACAGTGATAGCGCTCTCCAAGGGAACCATTTTAATCCACCCAAGTTGTCCTGATATGCTGAGGGTCCGGTCAATCAAAGGGCTTGTCCAATAGAAACAAAAACCGGTTTGTACATATATATTGGGATGGGGTGGGGGGTGGGGGGGGGGGGGGTAGGCACCAGGTCGTCGTGGCAGGGGGGGGGGGCGATACAGGGGTCGCTGAATAGTACCTCTTTTTTGTTTTTGTACATTAGTTGATTAAGCAGGGGAAATTTCAATCACAGACAATTGGTCTTCCTATAATTCCACTGCTCCTTGCCTTATGCTAATAATGCCGAGCGCCTGGCTAGGAAGCGACAAGTATCAATTTCTAAGTCATTGGTTTGACTCGACCAGGGTTCGAACCCACGATCCTACAATCTACCAACACTGGAGATGGCCATCCGTCTGGTCTAAGTTTAAGTTAAAGTTGCATAGTCCGATGGTTTTGAGTTTCTGACATTTTTCTGAGATAAATACATTACATTGATTGTTACAATCTACATTACTTTAGTTTGAAGTAACTTTTATATTAGATGGCAAAGTTTTGAGATATCTGAAGTGCAAGCATATAAACTTAGTTTTGGCAAGCATGCCAAAACTCTGACACCATAGGCTTCTGCAGTCACAGCTTCTATTAAACTGTCTCAGTATTCACTTCTATCTGGCAACCAATACTTAATAAGTGCCTCGGGGTCTAAGTTACATATGTAGAATCAATTCTAGATAATTGTTTTGATTTTGACAATTTGATCCTTCATCGGACTATGCAGCTTTAAGGTAGGAAGTTTGAGGATGGCATCGCTACACCCTACACCCAACACCCTACACCCAACACCCTACACCCAACACCCTACACCCACCAGTTCACTCCAACTTGTCACTTAGAGTGGGGCTTTCCATTATGGAGGGTTTCCTATACGGACTCACAATAATTGTCAGAATCAAATGTGATTCCCCACAGGCATCGGAAACTACCCACAATTTACAAAAAAAAGAAAAAGTGTAAATACCTATCTATATATACCTCTGTAACATTTACGATCAGAAGACCAGTGCTATGACACTGACAACAAAAATATACAAGAACAAAATTAAAACGAAACGACAAAAAAAAAAGAATCGCAACTCAATTCAACGAAGATATATATATTTGCTCTTGATATGTTGTGGTTGTCGTCTGATTTTCTATGTTGTCATATCGATATGACTTGTGTTGCGGAGGTGGGTGTGTTTGGGTTTGGGGTTAGCTCAGTAGAATGAGGATGGATTGTGGCCCGTGTATGTTGCCCCCTGTTGATATTTGTTGATTGGTGGCGATGTTTGGTTGGTTTGGTTTGGTTATTGGAGCTTAACGTACTGTATATATATAGACTGTCTCAAAAGGTGATAAGTAAAATGGGACAAAACTTTGTCCATTGTAACGATCAACATATGCATTTGCTCAGGATAAACTGATTTGTTTTTTTACATGGTGTTTCATAATCCCAATAGACTACATATTGATTTGAAGCAAATGTCCTTGTGTTTTCAGTGTAACTGTTTCTGTGCTGTTTTGTGTCAATCGTTACAGCGGACAAACAAAAATTAGTGATCATCTTTTGAGACAGGCTCATATATATATCCGTATGAGGAATTGTCTAGAATCAATGGCGTACTCCTTAATCTGAGCATTGATATTAACTCTGATAATATTTATTCAAATTTGACTACCTTTCCGGTAACCTTTTTCTCTCTCGTCACCTGTCTGTCCGAAAAGAGCAAAAGCGGGAACATCAACGACGACATTTCTGTTGAAATATATGGAAAAAAAGCTGGGAACACAAGCAGTTTCCAATGTCTGATGCTTTTGAGTTTCTGCCATTTTCTGAGAAAAATACATTATGCTGATCATTGTAATCTATTTTATTTCCGTTGGAAGTAAATGTTTATATTAAATGCCTAACTTTGGAGATATTTGGTGTCAAAACTTGCCAAATTAATTTTGGCAAGCAGGCCAAAACTCTGACACCGTACATTTCAATAGTAACAGGCTCTATTAAATTGACGT
The DNA here is from genome assembly GCA_030323885.1 of Branchipolynoe longqiensis. NCBI lineage: Eukaryota > Metazoa > Annelida > Polychaeta > Phyllodocida > Polynoidae > Branchipolynoe > Branchipolynoe longqiensis. The sequence continues at coordinate 1,881,336 of CM059199.1, forward strand.
ATTATGTATGCCCTTCTATGCAGCAACAAATGCTTACTAAGTACACAGTATCGAAGTTGAATATGTAGCATCAAATCTTGATAAGTGTTTTGGTTTTGAAAATTTGATGTTTTCATCGGACTATGCCACTTTGAAGAACAAACTACACATAATGAAGACCAGTCCCGATAATATTTCTATCTGCCCTCTTTTTTGGGTGTTCCTGCCACAGTTTAAATACTTCATTATTTGGACATTTTATAATAACATATTTACAAATTTTGCAATACACCATGTTATTTATTCGCAGCCGTTCGATAAATCTTTTTTTTCTCGATAGTGGCGATTTCCTGCTCGGACAATTTGGACTCGCTGATAGTCTCATTTTACAGTCAAGCAAAGATCATAGCGAGAGACAATGAACAGGGCACACCTGTGATTATGTGTGACTCAGATACAGCAGAGTTCACGGGCACCCGACTGGGATTTAATTTATTTACGCAGGTTAGCGAGATGAGGTGCAAAGTAAAACCGAGTGAATTGTCAAATGTTCGCGTGTTATTTAATTCTCGATTCATTGGGGAAGAGCCTTAAGACCCTGTCCCACCTCACCGAATTGGGGGGAAATGAACAGAAAACGAACAATGTCCGGTTTGTGTCCGTACAAGTTTTGAACATGCACAAAACTAGGAACGAATGCCGCTGGATTGATGTCTACGCTTCTTGTCCGGTTTGATTTCGTTTCGTCCATTGGCTATCCGTTGATGTGCGTTTCATTTCCGTTTCATTTCCGTTTCATGTCCGTTCGGAGACCCGTTGTCGCAACACTTTCACACATTTTAATACATTTTGATACTTATCACCACCGGACTAGACAATTCTGACCGTTTCTCAATCTGGCATAGTGTGACAGGCATTTTCAATATTTAGTATGGCAATTCTCGAACCACAAAAGCAGTACGCCGTTGCACATATGAATGCATATATCCATTGTTTCTATAGATACAATAATTAACTATATATATATATATATATTATATAGCAGTTTTCAATGTTCCTTCATCATAAATATTAGCACATCTTATTATCTTCATTTACTCTGTCTGACGGTATACGGCTGTTTTATATATATATCTATATATATATATATATATATATATATATATATATATATATATAACAGCCGTATACCGTATTCCAGTAAGTATATTGATGGAATATAATGATCCTTTACCTGCTTCACTATATTATATATCTATATATATATATATATATATATATATATATATATTATATATATATATGTACGTACATGTGTACGTGAGTAAGGAAATATTATTACAAATCGCCAGCGGCGTATATCAATCACTTGACACATGTCCTAACACAGAAGCTATTTCGATGGATTTAAAAAAAAGAAGAAAATGACCATAGCCGGAAATCCGAAGGTCAGTCATAGTTATATCTTTTATATGTTAAATAACATGATATATTGTGCGATAAACCACAAGTTATCTACATAGAGAATTAGAAGACAGAATAAATAATCAAACATAATACAGTAAAAAAAATACATATAAACCCGGCGTTCTGGGAAATTAATATGCGTCCTGAATAAGTCATCATTTGTATGTAAATAAGGCAATCATATAGTATATACCATATTCTATAATGCATCATCTGTGTATTATATATTTCCAATCAAGTGTTGAGGTGCGTCGTACAGAAATCATCAGGTGAGTGTAAATAATGCATTTGTATACCATATTGTATAATGTATTACATATATGTCCAATGAATTGTGCTGCCCGCCAGGCTGAGGTGGGTCCAAGGCTGAGGTGGGTCCAACAAATAGGTCAGCGTGTACAGAGTAAGCCCCCTGCCCGGGTGGACATTATCCCACCTGTTGGCATGTCGGGGCCTGATCTGCCTCCAGGCTTGGTGATATGCCCAGAACGAGGTTGTGACGTGGTGCTCCTGTTCCTGGGCCTGATTCCTCCTGGTCACGCACTGGGAGGTGTCAGCCAGTGGTGTTCTATTCCAATGTTATTACTGTGAGGAGAGTAGAGCAGGAGGAATGGGGTGTTTCTTCCTTCCTGTGGGCCTTTGTGGGTCGCGTACGGATTTAAATATCGACAGTTATATCCATATAAAACTACACATCTAAATACATAGGTTTATGCATATATATATATATATATCCACATATATATATCCACATATATATATGCATATGAGCCTGTCTCAAAAAGGTGATAACTCTTCTTTTTTTTGGTCCATTGTAACGATTGACACAAAACAGCACAGAAACGGTTACACGAAAAACACAAGCACATTTGCTTCAAATCAATATGTATTCTATTGGGATTATGAAACACCATGTAAAAAGCAAATCAGTTTTTCCTGAGCAAATGCATAAGTAGATAGTGTGTTGATCGTTACAATGGACACAGTTTTGTCCCATATTGCACCTTTTGAGACAGTCTCATATATATATGTATCTGTATATATATGTATATATACATATATAAATATATGTATATATATATTGCGTATGTGGCCACACCAAATACCCTGACCTATGGGGGTATAGGGGTATGGGTCACCCACCCCCAATGCGCCAAGAAGGAATAGATAGATATATATATATATAGTGTATCTTCCTCTTGCAATTATTCTCGTATAATGGTTATGCCCCACACATATATACCCGGGAATACATAAATATAATAGTTCAGAACACTAACTGTGAACAATCCATTTCGATATCGTATTTAAAGTGGCATAATTCTATTAAAGCTTCGTCTTGTCTGAAGCAATTCAGCAAATACGTCCCTAGATTTAATCTTATGCAGTAAAACCTCTCTATACCGACCCCTCCACGGACCGACCACTCCCCTATATCGATCGCTTTATTTGTGTCCCAACAATACAATTGTAAGGATATTCTAACTCTCTAGACCGACCACCTCCCTAAATGGACCACTTAAAGTCGGTCCTGTGGTCGGTCGATTTACAGAGGTTTTACTGTATGTCCATTTCAGATACTGGTGCATCAAATGGATTTATTAATCCACTTTACTCTAATAGAATCAGTCAGTCAGTGATTGCGAAACCCTGTCGAGGGTAGCGTCTCAATATACATGCCAACATTAATTAATGTTTTCTTTCAAATCTATGCAAAGTGCGCAAGTAATATACTAATAATAAAAGTGACTTCAACGGGCAGTTAGATTACAACCACCAACCTAATAGTAATATATTTATCTAAATATTATGGGAAAAGATTAGTACCATCAGAATGTGCAACTTTTGAGAAGAAACAAAGTCAACAAGTAGTTGTGAACGAAGCTCTAACCTATCAGAATATACAAATTTAGAAGAAAAAAAGTAACTCACAGAAACACCCAAAATATTGCTTTTTGTTGTTGTTGGTAAATATGTTTATTCTGATGAATAAGTCTTTTTGTCAGTGCCGAAGCACTGGTGTTCCAGCCACATTTTGTGCTGAACATATTGTTTGTTTGTTTGTTGTTGTTTAACGTCCTAGCAACATCTACGGTCATATCAGGACTGGTGTCAATGTGTGCTGAACATATTTTGGCTTCCCTTTTTCGTTGTTGTTGGGTGGGGTGGGGGGTGGGGGGTAGTGGGGGCTTAAATGGAAATGAAATTTCAAAGTTAAACAAATGATCATTCCCTCGATATTATGTCAAATTTAACCCAATGCTCAAATAGAAATAGAAATAGTCACTGTCGGCAACAGGTTGGAGAGGGCCGGTGGGGCAGCTGTCACCGAGTGACTGAGTGTCGAGGTCGTGGTGCGGGTGAAAGGTGACAGTTGGACACGTGTGTGACACAGCCCGGGGCGTCATAGGCTTATTTATCCTGAGGCCGGCATTTTGTTTTGGAAGGATAATAATATTGCACCTGTGCCTTGGGGAGTATAGGTATCCCTAGGGTATATAGCGTCGTTTGACACTCGTGTTTCATGTGTGTGTGTGTGTGTGTGTATATATATATATATATATATATATATATATATATATATATATATACATATGTATGATTTTCTCTCCCTCTCCCTGCATTTCTTCCCCTCTATCAATAGCTATATAGATATAGATATATATATATATATCTTGATATATATCGGTATATGTAAAATATATATATATATATATATATATGTATATATATATATTACCTCCGCACTAAGCCTCATGCTAGTCATAGCCCTAGCCGACGACTATCCGAGGCTTGTACCTCGGGAAAACAATAGTTATCCATCATCTGTACCCAGGTAAGATTCGTATAACTATACTATATATATATATAGATATATATATATATCGAAAGAGAGAGAGAGAGAGAGAGAGAGAAAGAGAGAGAGTGAGAGAAAGAGAGGGAGAGAGAGACCGCGCGAGAGAGATAGAGAGCGGGAAATTGAAAATTGCAGAAAATATAATAAAATATTGGGGTACATTATATATAGATATACTGTATGGAGTAGTGTATGTGTTACAATGCATATATATTCAATATATATTTTATTACACTTAGATAGTTTTCCGATGGTTCCCTGGTTCCCCCGAGCTTCATCCGCTGGTGAAATGTCTGTGGGCCAAAGTACCCCAAGGCCAAATGTTCGAGCCGTTATATATGGGTGATATCTGGTTGATTATATTATTAACATTTGGGTGATAGATCCATATGTGAAGATGTATTGTGTTAATTATTTAGTGTAGTTGTGCAGTCCCATTAGACGTTTTCAATATATATGTGTGTCGTGCTCTCGGACCTGACCTTTCTGTGTCCCGACTCCCATGTCTACATTTATGTCTCTGCATCTCTCTTGCTTGTTCTCTCGCCCTCTCTCTGTATATAGGCACATATATTTACATACATATCCATCTGTACAGTACATGTGTATGGGTCAGGATCACGAAAAGAGGCCAATTGGGGGAAGTTGTCGGCGTCGATCATTGGATGTCGGCGTCGATCGTCATAATTATAGTTTAGCATTGACAGAGGTGTTGGAAAGTCCTTAAATTTATCCTGAATGTAAAGGTAGAGAAAATACAACAACTTTATTTGTTTCTAGGATAATTTAATATAAAACAAAGAAATGCACTACATTTTAAGAATTGTGACGCCGGCATCTTAAAGTTGCATAGTCCGATGGTTTTGAATTTCTGCCATTTTTCTGAGATAACTATATTTAATTGGTTGTTATAGCGTACCTTACGTTAGTTTGAAGTAACTTTCATTTTGAATGGCTAACTTTTGAGATATTTGAAGTACAAACATCCTAAATTGATTTTGGCAAGCTTGCCAAAACTCTAACACCCTAGGCGTTAACAGGTTCTGTTAAATTGACTCAGTATGGCCTTCTATGTGGCAACAAATGCTTAATAAGTGCACCAATATCTAAGTTAGATATGTAGAATAAAATCTAGGTGAATGTTTTTGTTTTTAAAATTTGATGCTTCATCGGACTATGCAGCTTTAAATAAACCACCAATTGGCCCATTTTCGTGAGGCTGACTCGTTACACGCACATATATATATATATATATATATATATATATATATATGGATATGTATGTAGATCAGTTGTTTTTAATATATCGGTACATATAATACATACTCAAAATTATAATGTCTAATATGCTTATATATATATTAGTTGAGGGGGGGGGTTATGAATTTATTTACCCTGCTCATAACAGATAAGTGTGTTAATACTTGTTTTCACCGCTGGACAGCACTAGTCCAATTTGATTCAAATCTTTGGAATTTAGTTGAGTAATAATTTTGGGTTTCTTGCTTGTTGTTCAGGGCTTGTAACTGTTTGTATATTGCAACGATGGATTGTGCCGAAACGAAAGCATATTAGTATCCATAGAATTTATAGATAATTTTGTATCCTATTATGTATATAAAAGATTGCTGGACCCGGATGTGCTTCATTCCCCCTAGCCCACGACTATCCGAGGCTAGTACCTCGGGAAAACAAAAAAATAACCACTATATATAGTACAGTTATACGAGTATATATATATATATATACATATATATATATATATATATATATATATATATATATATATATATATATATATATATTTATCCATGTATGGTCGTGGATGTGGTAACAAAAGTGAATTTGGTTGTTATTAACATACACTTACCCTCCCATCACAGAAATGTATAAGGTCAATTTGTGAAGAGTTTAACGTGGTGCCCGTTGAAAGCCTTCGATGGCACAGCAGTTTCCTCTTGTAATAGTCACCACGGGGTGAGAATGTCGGAGAGAAATTCCCGCTGACGTCAGAAGCCATTTATCTGACTTATAGCTGAGATGGAAACTGCAAAATGACCTTTTCCGCCCATCAGCCCAATCTTGGTTCACAAGCACCACGGAAGGGCACGAGGAGGAGGAGGGCATGTATGACTGAGTGGGTCTTTAAAGTTGGATAAGCTGTGGATTTGGGATTCTGCCATATTGGTTAGATATTATATATATGTGAGCCTGTCTCAAAAGGTGATAACTCTTTTTTTTTGTCCATCGTAATGATTGATACAAAACAGCGCAGAAACGGTTCCACTGAAAACACAAGGACATTTGCTTCAAATCAATATGTATTCTATTGGGATTATGAAATGCCATATACAAAAACAAATCAGTTTATCCTGAGCAAATGCATACACAGATAGTATATTTGTCCCATATTGCTTAGCACCCTTTGAGACAGTATACATATATATATAATGCGTCGATCGCTATATTCTGCTTTGCTTCCACGTGAAAGAATTTCTATTTTCAGCTGGGCATTTTGGAAATATCTGAAGTGAAAATATGCAACATTAATTTTGCCATGGTTAACAAAAAATGCTGGACAGCATACGCTTAAATAGTGACATTTTATATTAAAGTTGCATAGCCCGATGGTTTTGAATTTCTGTATTTTTTTAAAGATAATTATATTAGATCGATCACCAGTATCTACTTTACGTTAGTTCAAAGTTACTTTTATTTAAACTGGTAAACTTTTGAGATATTTGCAGTGCAAACATGGAAAATTAGTTTTGGCAAGCTTGCCAAAACTCTTACCACCCCATAGACTTCTGCAGTAACAGTTTCTGTTAAATTGACTCAGTATTGCCTTCTACGCAGAAATGAATGCTTAATAAGTGCATCAGTATCTAAGTTAGATATGTAAAATTAAATCTAGATAATTGGTTTGGTTTTGAAAATTTGATATTTCATCGGACTATGCAGCTTTACTGTAATTGATATTGTTTCTGTGCATCAGTACGTGCTAATTGACTGCATCTATATCGAAGTAGGATATGTACAATGAATCTGTGTCAATATTTTGGTTCAGAAAATTCGGACTAAGCCGGCTTAGAAGTTTACTCCAATGAAAAGACCACTTCCTTTACATGCAACCAAGTAATTTCCTTTGGAAATTAATAATTGTAAGAACGCATCGGACAAATAACTTATAGGAATGGATGATAAAGAAAAACTACTGAACCAGAATGTATGTCCAGGAAAAAGAGCCCCATCGAAATCGTGTAGTAAAAATGTACTTTTTTCAACGAAAAAGAAATAATCGTAGTTGAATGCTTATAATTGACATAATCGATGAAATTAGAAGGGGATGTCTTCCTATGGCGTAAATAAAATGTATTTCTCGGATGCTTCTAAAAAATTGCTCTTTGCTAATTACAAACTAGATTATGGAACTTAAATAACTCTTCTGAAATATGTATCCACAACAATGAAGGAATCATGAAGCAGAGTTCCAAAAAAAGAAACAAAGAAACCAACAAAAACTTATTGTGTTTGCATTGAAGTAGACATTTAATTTAAGGGCAATGCATTTGGCCTTCATGGAACATTTGTTGAATTCATTGTATTCCCTCTCAATCCATGTAATTGGCCGTGAAAGTTATGACTTTGCAAGAAATCGCTGAAGGCCCCATTTCATTTGAATAACTCGGATCCTATTTACAGGTTCAATTTAAATAATAGCCTGAGGTGTGAGATCTGATCAGCCAGCACGTCCACCTCAACAAGGATCTATGGCGGCAGCACTGATGGATGAAGATTTTCCTATTTCTCCCCACCCACTCACCCCGTTGATATTTTTTTTTATAAGGGAATCTTTTATCAAACAACATTGAAGAGTAACCCCAAGAAATGAAGATTCAACTCAAATCCATGTTGTACCTATATTGAAAATGGGCTTTGATTCCATTATACACAACAGTACTGGGGGGGGGGGGGGGGGGGGCTAATGATAAAAGAGTACAGCAATGTGAGCTGATGTGGGCCGCGTTCAGGGTCCGTCTCGGAGGTGCCACGGAGACGTCTCGGCGATGTTTTTGGTCTATTTGCGTTCAGGGTGTGTCTCGGCGACGTCTCGGCGACGCCTCCCTTTTCAGACTGGAGATGAAAAGCGCCTCGAAAATGGCCGCTGTTATTCAGTGGTTTCATCCAATCAGAGTGCAGCTTTTCCATTGCAAATGGCCCCCCCCCCCTATGGAGGCCGCCATTTTCGAGGCGGCCAAAAGCTAAGTCCGTTCAGACTAGCGTGACGTCAGGCCCGTCGCCGAGGCGCCTCCGAGACGGACCCTGAACACGGCCCTGGGTAGCATACTTCTAGTAGAACTTTGTGCAAACAGAACGAAGCATACCGATGAAATGTGGCCCACAAACAAACCAATCCAGGTGTGACCTGCATTTCAGAAAGAGGGTTTGTGTTAACAAATATGCAGAATTCATCATTGCAGTAGTATGTCTGAATACTTAAAGGGCAATAATCCGATGGTTTTTGGATTTCTGTCATTATATTAAATTCATCCCTATAAAAATAGGTGGAGATACAATAAGTGACCTACGCCGACCTACGGCGGGTGTACTCGACCTATGCCCAACCTATACGTAACCTATGACGCCATATGCCAACGTGTTGGTCAATATTTGCATAGGTTGGCATATGCTAAGGCCATACATCGTAGTGTGACAGACAGCCAACACGCTGGGCATATGCTCGCCGTACGCCCGCAATACATTAGGGGTACGCCAGCACACGCTAGAGGCACGTTAGACGTAAGCTAGCTGTACGCTATATACACCAGAGATATGCGGTGGACGCAGATTCAACGTACGGCTAACCTATGCCGACCTACCCCATACTTATGCGTAACCTATGCCGGCATACCTCCAGCATATGAGAAACGTATGAGCCACACACTGACACAGGTTTAAAATTTTGAAAATGCACAACAAAATGTTGGCAGCTCGACCTACGCCAATCTATGACGACCTATGAAAAGCGTATACGACGTATGCCCAACCTAGCCGTAACCTATGACGGCCTATGCCGATGTGTTGGTCGAAAAGCGCATATGGTGGCATACGCTAATGCCATAAGTCGTACGTAGTGTGACAGCCACTTTACTTTAGTTTGAAGTTACTTTTATTTTATATGACTAACCTTTGAGATATTTGAAGTGCAAATGTAGTCAATTAATTTTGTCAAGCATGGCAAACCTCTGACACCATATGCTTCTGCAGTAACTTGTTCTATTAAATTGGCTCAGTATTCCATTCTATGTGGTGACAAATATTTGATAAGTGCACCTGCATCTAAGTTAGATATGTAGAATCAAATCTAGATCACTGTTTTCTTTTAAAATGTGATGTTTTTCATCAGAATATGCAGCTTTAATTCGGTATTTCTTAGTACCAACTAGAGATTGATCGAGAGGTAATACCTGCAAATTTATATTTCGTTTCAAAACTTATCCATAATATTTACTGGTTGATTCTTGTAAATTGACATACATCGAGTTTTTTTTAATTTTCGTTGAAATAATAAAATAGTGCCCTACCGAGATCCCTGCGGGGCATTTGTAACCTTGCTCGATGCTGGTGAATTGGGCACGATAAGGGGCCTCCGGTGAGTAGGTGCTCTCACTGAGATGTACATCACCACTCGTGTAGTGTGTCCCAGATTTATTTTGTTGGTTCAATTAGGTATACGGCCGGCCGGATAGAAGGGTGGTTGTGGGGCGCTTGACGGAGTGTGGGCCGGTCTAGGCCGGGAAGGTGGGTGTTTGTAGGGGCGGGGTAGGGTGGGGTGTGTGGGGCAGGTAGTGTGTGTGGGAGAAACACTTATACTTGTATAAGTATACATACATAGGCATATGCATATGTGTGTATATATGGATACATATGTATAACTATGTATATATACACATATATATATATATGTGTATAAATGCATATACATATATGTATACGTGTATGTATATATATGCATATGAGGCTGTCTCCAAAGATGCTAAGTAATTTGGGACAAAACTTTGTCTATTGTAGCGATCAACATACTATCTGCTTATGCATTTGCTCAGCATAAACTGATTCATGGTGTTTCATAATATCAATAGAATAATTGATTTGAAGAACTGTTTCTGTGCTATTTTGACTCAATCGGTACATGGACCAAAAAAAAGAGAGTTATCACCTTTTGAGAGAGGCTCATATACATGTATATGTATATATATATGTATATATATGTAATCTATACATGTAATGTATATATAATATACATACATACTTATATATATGTACATGTACATATATATGATATATATATACATATACATATAACATTATAAACCTCAGTCGCAATATTGATATGAAAGCGTGGGAACCATACACTCACCGACAGATAAAAATCTCCCGAATATTAATCCCCCAATATATTTTCGTTGTCTGCAATTTTAGCATTTGATTGAAATAAAAAGAGTTGTATGTCCCTTGGAAGTTGGAGGGGGACTTGTAAGTTGCAGAAGTGGTTTTTGTACGGTTTCCTTTCGCAGTATACGTATCCTGTGGTGGGCGGGTGCAGCGGGAGGTGCTTAACCCATGTCTGAAGGTTGTGTTTGCGTGTAGCCCCTCCTCCACCTCCACCCCCACCTCCTCCTCCTCCAGCACCACAGGACCTGTTGCTACCCCCAAATCACCCACCGGGCGGGCCCAGCCATCTCCCGACCGGTGCTTAGCAGCCAGGTAAGTCACCATTCATCAGCCCTCAGAGCAGAGGAGGCCTCTGCCCCCCCTCCCACCCCCCTCCCTCCACCTCCCCTCCCCTCCCACCACCCAGGAGCCTGGCCATACCTTCTATGAACCACCAGCCCCCTCCCGATTCACCTCCATCACCTCCTCCCCCTCCCCCCTGGCCGTACTTCCTATGAACCCCCCCCCCCCCCACACCACCGCCGCCCCTCCCACAAGGACACCCTCCTCCCGTAACCCCATCCATTTCCTGACCCAACATGATGGTGATGTGTGCATAGAGAGGGGCAAGGGGGGATGGGGGTTGGAGGGAGTGATGGAGGTAGGGAGGAGGCGGGCAGAGGGGTAGGGACATTGTTCCAATTAGGCAGTAAGGGGATGGTAGGCGGAGAGGAGGCTGGGGTGGGGTGGGGGGGGGGGGGGGTAGGCCAGGTGCCCGTAGATTACTGCATGTGATATTTCATTTTCTTCCGCCTCCCATAAAGGCAGTGTTATGGGTGGGTCGAGCGGGTATTTCATGTGATTTACACGAGACTCGGCGTGTCCGCGCCCGGGGGGGGGGGGGGGGGGGGGGGGAGAGGAGGCCGGCGGGTGGGGACGGGGGAGGGGCGGGGACGGGCGCGGGGAGCATAGGGGTAGGGTCGGTAGCCACCTATACCAGCGGCCTCAGGGGTCGGTCACATCCACGGCAAGGCACAGCGTGACAACAGGTATACGCACCCAGCGCCCAGTACATTGTTGACCATTACAGGCAAGGCGGTATGCAGGTCATGGGGAGGCAGGGAGAGGAGCAGAAGGAGGAGGAGGGGGGGGGGGCGTGGGGGGGGGGGATTGTGCATATAACAACCCTCACTTTCCTGCCTGCCTCCACCGCCCTCTTCTACCCTGGAGGACGCCGTGTCCATGGAGGAACGCAGTGAAAAAAAGGACCAAGAATGTGACTGTTAATTGCCAGTAACGATCTTGTCATGTATAGAAGCACCGCGCCAGCCCAGCAACAGCCTTTTCCTATTCTTTTTTGTTATTTTCTTTTCCCATGTGTTGCTACTATTTTTTTTGTTTATGACCGCCAACAAGGCAGGCCATCAAAGTGTAATACATGTAGCAATTTTGGGGAAAGCGCCACGTTTCCAGCCGGGATTTTTATGTCGCCAATTTGAATACGTTATAACCGTGGTGTGGAGCAGCCGACTCGTGCGTTGGTAGGGTAGAGGAGGAGTAGTAGTAGTACCAGAAGGTGCTGGAGGGTAGGGCAGGCCACGAGCCAGGCAGGTAGGCAGGCGTCTGGTTGGAGTGGACCCTGGCCGTATTGTAAGTCAGAAACAGTCAAAATGAGAAGAAAGGTTATGCAGGGCGCAAGAGCAAGAGCAAGAGCAAGACCAAGACCAAGAGCAAGAGCAAGAGCAAGAGCAAGACCAAGACCACGACCAAGACCATCGGGCCCCAATGCCACACCTACATCACCAGCTAACAGCTGCATAGGAGGCATAGGGATATGAAGTAGGAACTAGGCACAGAAGACACCACAGCAAGTCGCACTGGAGGAACTGCCTTCCTGCCGGGAATGTCCCCATTGAGTAAGCATGAGCCTAAGCGCCGACTCAGCCCCCCCCCTCCTTCCGCCCCGCTCTCCACCGCCCCCCCCCCTCGCACCCCAGGGAACCGGGCGGTTCCATTCTGACAACAAGACCCTGGATCGATCCCGATCAACAGGTGCATTAGCGGCGCGGGAGGGGAGGTGCGGGGCGGTGCCGTGCATCGGAATGTGGGAGTGGGTCGTCGCCGTCGGAGCAGCAACTTAGAGCTAAAGTTTGCAACAAGTTAATCAATTCACCGAGTGAGCAAGCCAGGAAGCCAGCAAGCGCGAACTGCTTACAATATACACATATATATACACGCACTGACTGGCTTTTAGGCCTGACCGATTTCCCCGAAAAGCAGGTGGGGAGAGAGGGGGAGGGGACAGCGTTCATGGTCAACTGGCGTCTCCTGATTGGTCCGCCGTCTTCGCGAGTTTATAATTTCGTTGAGGAGGATGCGGCCGGTGCTTGTTGGGGAGTGATGGGGGCGCGCGGCGGTGGGGGCTGGGGCGAGGGGCGGGGTGAAGCGGAGTGTGGGTTCGGGGCCAGGAGGTGGTGGTAGGGAAAGGCTCCTGAGGAGGGGGCGCTGGGAGGGAGTGTGTGTGTGTGGGGGGGGGGGGGGGGGTATTTGGGTGGGTATAGAGTGATAAGGTAGGGGGGGGAGGGGTTTGGTAGGGTGGGAACCACGGGGGTATATTTTTCAAAACTTGATAAACCCCTGATATATATGTCAGCACCCTCCCCTTGAAATAGCAGGAGGCCCATCCCACTTTCACCTAACATCCCCCGCCCCCAACCCCCACCCGGACTCCTCACCATACATACGCCCCCCCCCCCCCCCCAACCTCTAACCTCCCCATTCCCGGCAGCCGGGCCCGTCCCCCAGGGACATATGCGGGACGCGTCCATCCTATGCTAGTAGACGGCAGGCAGCGTATGGCCAGTGCGGAAGGTCATTCAGCCGCGGCCGGGCGGGGCCCATCGCCATGACTTACCCCGCCCCTTCACATAAAAAGCGCACCCAGCCCATGTTCATCTTCATCCAGAGGCTCGGCGCCCCTGGCCATAAACGAACGAACTGACCAGCAAATTCCTCCGTTCGATTTTTCATGGCGCGCTGTCGACGCAACACCCCCCCCCCCCCCCCCCCGGTTGGAGACGGGCGGGGCTGCGCGGGTGGTTGGGCGGGAGGGAAAGGAGGAGGAGGAGGAGGAGGGGAGCCGCGCGCGCCCACAGAGCGTACTTGATCACCCCAGGCCCAGATCTCGGCCCCCATTGTCTCGCGAAGACGAGAATACTGGGGCGTGGTGTCGTGCTGTCTTGTCGGAAGGCGCGCGCCAACGCGCGCCCGCCGCCGCGTCTTGGAGAGAGCGACTGAAAAGCAAAACGGTGCTGAGCAACCCAACGGGACATGTGTGTGTATATAAGTGGAAGCGCCGGGAGGCGGCGCTGGCCAGAGCGACGAGCAAGTTCAGCGAGCTTGAAATCCGATGAGCGCGCCGAGCGCGCCGAGGGTAAAAACACGGCCACGATGGGCGGCGCGCGGTGCAGCCAACTCGGGCGACACGGTAAGTTCCCGATTCGATAATCTAATTTGTCGTGTGTTTGTTCAGGTGTGTGATGGCCGCCTGTATGGGTCCGTCGGTTGGTGCGTCGAGCCGGAGGGTGTGGGTGTTCAGGCGGGAGGATTACAAACGATTGGACTTAGCCCCCGTTGTAGATTGACCTGTGTGTGTCCATGAAGCTAACATGCGCATCGTTCTGTCAACATCACGTGTGGAGAACAACAAAAAAGAAGGAGCCACTAGGGCTGGCTGGCTCGCTGCTATGTCAGTGAACTGGGGATTAAACAACCAAGCCTCCAACCCCCCACCCCCACCCCAATTTACACGACGTGGATTTTCAACGTCACCCCCTTCGTTGAACCCATTTCAATTACCATTTCCCATTCACTCAATGTGGCCGCAACTCACACCATCTCCCCATGAAATTGCGTCCGCGAAATCCAATTTCGGGGAACGATGGAGAATGGATTGTGGAGCGGGTGGAGGTGGTGGTGGTATCGACGGGTGGGTTCACTTTCTTTGTTCCCGTGAGGTCGCACCCCCTTTCCTTTGGCACTCATTCCCGCCGCCCTCTCGAGACTCTCTATCCGGGCTACAGGTTCCACAGATGCGCCTAAGTGAATTAGACCAACGTACATTGCTTCGTTTACTCTCGTTGGTTTGTTTGCACCATTGACGGTTGTTTGCCTGTGTCTTCATCCCCGTTGTTGGCGAGCTGGCATGCCTCACTGGTAAACCCCCTACATGCCCTGCCACGCTTAGTAATGATTACGTGTCGGCACGCCAAATCCAACACACACACACACTACACGCACGACCATGCCCTACATGCCCAAAAAACACACCAAACGAACGCTTCAACTTCCCCATCAAAGCAGCTAAATTCCAACCACTCCCCGCACCCACTTGCGGACACACTTCTCGAACATATAACCGACGGGTTTTTCTATTCCCGCAGCGAGGCCTCATATCGAATGTTCGTTGGTTTAATGTCAACACGGCCCTGTGTTATTATTAGGCCGCGCGATCACGTGACCCAGGCAAAAGGGGAGCGAGTGCAGATTGAGAGAAGGGGAAGGAAAACACCGACCGACAGCAAGCCCGGCCGCTGGTGGGCAACTCAGGCACGGCTTGTGGAAGGGGGTTAAGTCCCGGGGAGCTTGTGACGGCTCGTGGACTTTATTGGCCGAGACAGGAGGTAGCCACTCGTGATCGTACTTAATGGGGATACGTGGGTAAATACAATTAACACCAACAGAGAACCGCCTTAGAACTGAGTCCCGGTGGGCACCTGTGGGGGGCATGGTGAGCGCCACTGCGCATGCGTCATTTTGTAGGGCGGCGCAGTGTGACTATCCACTGACAGTTGTAGTTAGTGACTGCAAGACGCGGCATTATTTTTGCGTTAAGATTTTCTCTAGATTCTAGTAGTTCCGTGGGGATTTAATGTTTAAGTTCGATACCATGGATGTGATTTGGCATTTCTATGAACGAAATATGATTTAGTAAGTGAGCATTGTAAATTGAGAAAAGAAGCAGTTTGATCGTTCCATTCGTTCAGATTGTTATTCTGTTTCGGTTGTTTTTGTTATTGCCTCGTTCTTTTTATAATTTTGCTGTTGGATACGGACTTATTTTTGGTCAGGCCCTTTCAAGTTATTTCCACTAGCCAGTAAATACAAGTATATGTCTGGGGTCTTTTTTAAACGCCTAATCACAGGGTTTTTCTTTCGCGGAAATAAATACTAAAGTCTAAACAGGTACATCTCCGAAGAGAACGAATTGCCTCGTCGATTTCTTCAAACATTTTCGATTTGTTGATATAAATCTACGGGTCTTTTATTTGAGAGGTACCTATATTGATTTAGTGATTTATGCCAAGGAAGATGTTTATTCCTGTAATTTTTAAAAGCTTCCTTTATTTTTTACCGAGCCCGAAAGGCTAAACCTGTTTTTTCCCACAAACATACCACCAGACTAGAGACTGACCAGTTCCACCTTTTCGAAACCAAATCATATCCCAAAATGGGTAAAATATAATTGCTAACGAAGTAGAGATTACTGAAATCTTCCAAGGTATTGGTATTCTAATATGGTGGTAGGGTTTCAATCAGTGTAATTTTGTTCAGTCATTCGCATGTAATTGAATGAAAGCAGTGATAATAATGTGCATAATAAATATACCAACTAAATTTTGGTTTGTGCATCGAAATTGGGATGAGATCCTCCTTCCTTGTAGCTTCCTGACTATCACCAAGAGCTTTCCATGACAGAAGAGATTAGTTAAATTCACTCATTCTCACTCAAATAAATAATAATATTGGATCTATATTATCTCCCCCTGTAATTTATTGTAAGGTAGAGAATGTTGACACTGAAGGCACGAAATACAAGGAATAATCTAAGACCAGACTAATATTCCCAGCTTTGCTGTCAAATTAATAATAAAACAATTTTATTACACATAATGAAAACTCACGATATCGATGTGCAAAACGAAATTACTTTAGCATCTTTTCACTTCAAATATATCTACAAATATATCTACAAAGTTAAGTAACTTGTAGTAAAAGTTTCTGCGAACTAAAATAAAGTATATGTTAATCAATGTCATTAATTAGATACGAAAAATGACGGAATGTCCAAGTCATTTAAAGTTCCATGGTCCGATGGCGTCTTTATTTTATTTTTGACATAAATATATCAAATTGATCATTCTAACTTACTAATCATTAGTCCGGGGTAATTCTGAGGATAAATGGCTAGTTTTGAAGCAATTGGAGCTGAAAGAACTCAAAATACTTTCTACAAGCTTCACAAAAGTCCTCTCGCTATGAAGCGTATTGACGTCTCGCGATGATCATGTGATGTGGAATGACCTAAATAAAATATAGCCTGGGTACCTTTTTTTCTACTATTGGCGGTGTGTTTTGTTTCTTGGCATGTGATGTGGGCTGACCTAATGATTATCAAATGTATTGTTCCCGGATAATAATATACATAATTATTACATCACTCTTATTCAGATCTGTAGCAATTATTTAATACAAAATTCCATGCAACTTTATATCAACCCAGGCTATGGTGCCAGCAATACTACTACTGGACATCCTGGAACCTGGCTAGGTACTTGGGATGAGGGTCAAGGCTACTGAGGCCAGGAGATTGACCTAATTGATTAATGGCTTCATTGTGTGATGGGTTGCCCGTTTTGTGAATAAAGAGCTGGGACATTAAAATGCATTTGACATTACCTTACATACATATATATATGCATACATCAATGAAAGCACAACATTATGGAAACCACAACAGCCAGATTTGAAAAACTATCTAGCCAACTTATATACTGCGGGATTCCTATGTCCAGTATTTTGGCATGAATACGTGTTTACTTAAAGCCGCATAGTCCGACGAAACCATCAAATTTTCAAAAACCAAAAGAAATATCCAGATTTTATTCTTCATATCTAATTATTCCTGGAATATTGAGGCAACTTTATAGAACCTGTTCCTGTGGTGAAGCTAAAGTGAGGTAGATTATAGGGATCAACCTAATCTAGTTAAATGACAGAAACTCAAATCTATAAGATTAGGTAAGTTTAGAATATCTGCTGATGTGGACAACTTCAGGTCCATTTGAGCTGCTATTTCTGAATGGCCCCCACCATACCCTGACCTAATTACTACCCCCCCCCCCCCCCCACCCAGAGCCCACTGATACAACATACTGAACACCCTGGCCCTAATCGATTAACACGACCCGGGCGTCTCGGGTCACCCGAGTCATCAGGATTTCAAATAGAACACCGTGAGTGGAGTCGACAAATACATATGCCGTGTGCAAAACGACCCGACCCCAGTAACCCACCTCCTGGCTGGGGTTTGCAAGGAGCGATGATGCCACATTTGCGCTGGTACCGTCCTGCAGGATAACAGCCACCGGTACCAGTCATACATATTTATTTTTGGTGATAACATAGATTAATGAAATGGAAATATCACTAAACTATGCCATCATAAAAATAGTTAAATCATATTTTGCTGTAGTTATATCGGCTACTAAAAAAAACAAATGAAAGGGCCACCATTTTTGTCACCCGAGCGTGGAGAAGCTTATTCGATTATTCGACCCGAGTCTGCAGGATGTGCGCATGCGCCAAAAAGTGGCTCAGGTGACCAGAGTCGATTAATCGATTACGCCCCCTGTGTTAGATACACTAATACTGCATCTGGATGTACACTGCGCCAGTTTTCTGGATTAATGCAGTGTGCTTTACCCTCATCATAGCATGAGCCACCAAGTAGCCTGACTAGTGGCCTGGCCTGCTGGCTCCCAGTTTATAGTATCTTACGAGGCTCATCTTATAATATCATGATCCAGTCAGAATGATTACATTAGAATAGTTTTTTCCCACATTGTTGGCTTATCATGCTTTACCTGCACATATATGCTTAGTTGTGGTATACATACACATAAGATATAACACTGAAACCAGTCCTAGTTCTGTATTCAAAACATTACGGAATGAACTAGGAAAGCTTGATAGATTAGCAGAACTACTTTCGTTAGCCATGACCTAAAATCGCAGAAATAAATTAGGCTTGGACTGGCTTTAAGTAGTTTACATACATAATTGCCAAATGTTTGGAACAACATACATACAACCACTTACATACATATATATATATAGAGAGAGAGGGGGTACGTTCAACAACCATACATATGTAGGTTGTACAGGGCAACCTGTGGCATGAGGATAATGACAATGGACAATATTTTGGCTATAACAGGATTCGAACACAGATATGACCTTAGATGTTGCTAGGACGTAAAACAACAACAAACAAACGAAAAAGCAAACACAAGTCTTAACCATTCCGGGTCTAGCATGGTACCCATTCTGCTACCTAGGCTCCCTGATGCAATCACCTTATCCCTGCCTACCTGACAACATGGCCCCTTGCTGCCTCCCACCCCTATCATTGGACCCTATATTGTAATTGCACTTTACATTATAGCTATAACAATGGGGCTCTTGCTGACCTAATTTGGTCTCCTACTTGCCGTACATTCATTTCTCATGGTGATTGCGGTGATATTATTCTAGCAAATAGTTTACCCTAGATAAAACGGTACTTTGTGACGGTATTCACTACCTCGCACCGTGTATGCTGGGTCACAGCTTCAGTCCAACTAGATTCACCCTTGTACGACAATGTAGTGTAAATACGGGTGAAAATAGCTTTAGTATGGAACATGAAGTAGAAAATGGTTCCAGGATCAAATGGCTACATGTATAGGCACAGAGTTGGTGAAATGTGCGAGAATGCAAAAAGACAAGACGGCGGCGCTAGAACGCTGTCAATTTCACTTTTAAATCTTATTAAACTAGATATTTTATTATATTTTTCAACTCAAAGGTAGCCGGTAAATATGAAGATATATACAAAGAATAAATTTTGCTTCTTAGATTGTGAAATTAGGCTCTCATAAAGACTCAGTTCATTAGCCCGATTTTTCGACCGTTTTTATATAAGGCTGGTCTTCACCCGTGTACTGCGACTACCAGGTGAATCCTTTATCTAGAGTCCAACCTGAGGGACCAGCTGAGCTCGGAACAAACATGAAGCTCGAATAGATAATCCTCTTTGCATTTTTTTTACCTTGGTCTTCATCGGTAATATATATGGTAATTCAAATGAAGCAAGCACAGACCATGGAAATTGCTCTTCAGTTGACCTGTTTTACATACTCCACCCAGCTTATCAGACAATTGAGCTTGGAGCTGGTTTGTTGAATATGCTAATGAGCCCAGCACAGATTGGCTGATGCCATTGCATGCCACCTATTTATTTTTAATATAAGCCTGTCGGTTGGCATCAGAGCTCATCAACCATCATGATTCATAGCTAGAAGCTGTGACTAAGGTTTCAGTGGTTGCGAGTTGCTCACTAGTCGAAGAGGAACTAGAGTATTTACCGATAAAGGCATCAAGTTTTCAAAACAAAAACTTTGACCTAAATTTGATTAATCGTCGATACTTGTGCACTTAGTAATCATTTGATGCATCGTGAAAATGAATATTCTGTCATTTTAAAGTTGCATTTAACGTAGGTTTTTGTATTTTTAAATGATAATTGAAGTGCAAACATGCTAAATTTTTAATTTTTTTATTGAGGCTGTATTTATACTCTCCATAGCATATAAGCCTGGGTATTCAGGCTTGTTTTCAATGCTGGCCAGCTGTAGTGTTGGTGTTATCTTATCACACAGTCACTGCTGATAAGGTATTTTATTGGCTGCATTTCAGTAGCAGATAGATAGTTGGTTGGTCTGGTTAGTAGTCTATGTTAATTTCTTTGGATTTTCTTGGCATATATGTGTTTTATTTTTTCTACTCTTACTACCAGACTAGCCTACTCCTATTTACAAATCATAGGCTTGTAAGTAGCTGTGTGGTGTGTTATCTGGCTACTTTTGGCATGGTTACCTTCCATTGGGCATCCCGCTAATGTTGCAGAGCATGCCAAAAATCTACCGCCATGATATAGGCTTCTGAAGTAAGAGTATAGTCCGATGGTTTTGAGCTTCTGTCATTTTCTGAGATAAATATATTAGGTTGATCGTTAGAATCTACACTGTTTAACCTGAAGTTATTTTTTACTTTTTAAATGAGATTTGAAAGTGCAACCATGCTAAATTAATGTTGGGATACAGGCTTCTGCAGTAATAGTAATCTTTTGATTTCCACTTGAGTTCAATCGGTGATTTTGCCAAAAAGTTTCCTTCACGATTACCAGCAGAACCTTTGTTGTGTATAATTCTCTTTATTCTTCTGAATATCCAATTTGTCTGTACTGTTGCAGTGGCCTTCCAGCTATCGAACAGTCATTGTTGGTTCCACATATTGGTATGAGAATAGAGTGTACTGTAGTATGTACAGCGCACATCACTCTATACCATAAAGCCTGTACTGCACCCACCAATCAATCAACCAATAGTTCCATCCTCTAGTCGAGGGTTGGATGCAATGGTTCTCCACTTGTCCCGATGTTGCGCTGTTCTGATAGACTGTGAATAATTCAAGCCTGTCCACTGTCAAATATTTGTAAACCATGATGTTCTTGGTCTCCCTCTCCCTCTGCTGCCATTCACCTTCCCTTCCAACAATGTATGGTATATTGAACTCTGACGAATGATGTGGCGAAATTAATTAGTTTCTTTGTCTGTATAGTGGCAAACAAGCTTTTCTTATTTTTAATTTTTCTGAGAACTTCTTTGTTGGTGATCTTCTTTGTCCATGATATTTTCATCATCCCTCGATAAGTCCACATCTCAAATGCTGCTAAACCTTTGTACATTTTCTTAGAGATTGTCCATGTCTCTGCCCCATACATTAGAGTAGACCACACATAACACTGAAGAATACGCTTCCTTGTTTGTATTAATATCTTACTTGATGTTAACACTCTATACATTTTGGAGAATGTTGTTCGGGCTATTGTTATCCTTCTTTTAATTTCTTCCTCACATCTCCCATCATTTGTAATCTTTTGTCCGAGATATATGAATTCGGATACTTGTTCTCTGTTTGTGCCATCTATGGTTATATTGACATTTGGTTTATCTGTCTTTTTACTTATAACCATTGTTTTGGTCTTCCTGGCATTCATCTTCATGTTGAATAGTATTCCAGCTGCACCCACCATGTACCGTAAAAGGAATAAAGTGGAGGTAATTAGATGAATTCAAAAAGAGAGCGAAAATTTCATAACGCAACCTTTTAAGTTCCTGTTATATTATTTAATCAATAGATTAGATTGATACTTATAATCTTCCTTGCTTCACTTTAAATAGTTTAATTCAAATATGTTATTTCCATCGAAGGAAATTTTATTTTCAATTGCTTGCTTTCTCACATATTCTTTTAGATCAAATATATTTCGTTCATTGCTATAATGTAGGTTTAGTTTGGGGTAACTTTTCATCAACAAATAATTGCAACAATGGAAGGATCTATTAAATTCAATCAATATCCCATCTATGCTGAAGTTGGCTACGTTATATATGTAGAAAAGCAATTTAGTTCCGGAAATATTATGGGAAACTTTATGAGAAGCTTCAAAAACCTATTTTAACTTTAAGTGAATGAATAACACCAATATGGTCCGGACATACCGTAATTCCTACTACATTGGTTTCAATGGATCAGATAAATTTAGTGAAAGCTTCAGCAAACTTTAAATTAAACTGAAACCAACAAAATAATCACTACATTCCATATGTCCTACTACACTGGTCTTCGTCAGAAGATTATGTAGGATGTCGATAGCAGGACTAATCTAATAGTGGCGTTGTGAATATTAATATGGATCTGACGCATTTGGCGAATATTCAGCGGATGCTCTGCATTAATTAATATATGCACGGTATCACGTGATAACAAATGACGATCCAGCGTTTGTGTATTTTACTCTTGATTATTATTCACTGGCATAATCGGGGTCTGCTTCTTCCTGGGTCATACAATATGGCGGTTTGAATCAGGCAGTATGGAGGGAGGGTGTGTTGACGTGATAAGATCTGGTCACGTGATGTAGAGAAGGGTAGGTGAGGCTTGGTTCCTGCTATGAAATGGTAATGAAACATTTGTAGTCTCATCGGACACTAATTACCAGAAAAGGCTGATTAGCATAAATGTGTAGCTTAGGAACTAAGTATGTGATGACGTCATCACGTGTGTGATGACGTCATAACTGTGGGTTGACGTCGGTTGATGTGGGCTGATGTGTGATGACGTCATAACTATGTGGGTTCTTAAATAAGTGCAATATTGGTACCTACAGAGCTGGTTTATTACACCATGATTTCCATTTTCAAGAGTCCCTATATCGATCCCAACAATACCATTGTAACCATATGTAAGTATGTGCTTTATAACGCATTATACAAGTATATAAATGTTCGATGGGAAATAAATGTTCTATTACCTTATATCTTTCCTCTTGACCTGGCAAAATGGAGGAGTAGCCCCCCCCCCCGGATTCTTAACCGGGTACCCCATATATATGTATATATATATATATATATATATATAAATATATATATATATATATCACTAAGCGCCTTGACATATATGTTTATATGCATACATATAAATATGTATGTGCATTGAGTTGTGTAGGGCATACTTATTTATAGTGCCAGCCCCCATGCCAGCTCTTAGACCCTTGTAACGCACTAGAAGCAGGTCAGTGAAGTGGATGGGGGAGGGGGTGGGGGTGGGCGGGGGCAAGGGTGGCTACCGGAAATGGGAGTCTCAGGTGGTGGACTGGGGAACGAGGTTTTGAGGCTTCTTGTTCTGACCGGCCAAGTCAACAAAGGTGGGCGTGGCACATCAATATACAGTGCCTTAAGGCTTAACGCTGCTCAGTCTGCTGTAACCATAACATATTCAAGTCTAAAACATTTGCTAAGAAATTCTTTGATTTGATGGTACATTTTGAGAAGAGATACTTGCGTAGTTATTAAGGATTTCTTTCTGCCTAGAAGTCATAATATCAAACATATTACTGCATAGAGTTTCAACATTTCGCGGCGCACGCCAAAGTCAATGTCGCAGGTTTACTCTTTGAATGTCTGCAAATGTAGCGATTGATAATTACCTTGACTTTAAATTAAAGTTATGTGGATTATAGTAATTTAAAAAAAAGTATATCTAAAAGCAAACGGCAGAAACTCTAAAGCATCGAACTGTGAAACTTGTCTCTGACCAGTGACGTCATATCATTTTAACCGGATTCCCGGAGAAATCGGGGAAGGCTAAGCGAATAGTTCACATCGGAAATGATCACAGGTTGTGGATTTTTTTTTGACGATTGATACTGCCTATCATGGATAAGCCTGAATAGACTTGTTTTTGCCAATAGACAGTTTGTCGATAGAAAGCCTGAGTCTACACTTTTACCGACCCAAGGGATTTTTAACCTCCCACACCACATAGACATGGTATGAGAGCAACCGGCCTTTGATGACTGGGTAAGTTATACACAGTGGTGGAAATCTAAATTGGCAGAGGTGGGGGCACAGGGAATCGAACCGCTGACCCTCCGATTAGGAGTCTGACCTTGAAAAAAGTCAGACACTCTAACCACTCCGCCACAGAGAACGCGACAGTTTGGCGATAGAAATGATCACTGGTTGTGTAAAAATTCCACCCCACGCTAGATATTTTAATGCAAATACTTGAGGTTTGGTTCTCAGTCATATTGGATCTATGACTTCTTTTATTTCAAGTTGTATATACCGATCATATTTTCTAAACTCAGTCACCTGTACTAATCCTCCAAGTCAACCTCAGATTTTTTTCTATTGTTCGATAGAAGGAATGTTAAGTGAACATTGCAGAACGTGTTCACTATTCAGGTGTACAAACCTAAACTAATCATACAGTTCAAATATATTGTTGTTCAAAATTAAAGTTCATTCAAACGCAAGAAGGATCATGATTAACGAGTTATTTATCGACAAAATGTGGGAGGACCTCAGAACTATCGAATTGTACATATTTAATCAATAATTTCTAAACAGTAATTGCAAGGGAAAGCAATACTGCAGAAGACAAATCATTTACAGAATAGTTTTTGTATATTCGTTTCTGTATGAGACTGGGGCCTCCGGCGTCTAATTCCTAGCGTTGCTAGGTATAGGATTTTGTGAGTGGAATTTTTAAAGTTGCATAGTCCGATGGTTTTGAATTTGTGTCATTTTCTGTGATAAATATATTAGGTTGATCTTCATAATCAACCTTACTTTAGTTTGAAGTAACTTTGCTTCGATATTATTAACATAGGATTTATGTGAAGTGTAGGCCACACATGCACATTTAATCTTGGCGTATTTCTATAAATGGTGACCCCATAGGCTTCAGGAATAACAGGTTCTATTAAATTTACTTAATATTTATTCTCTTCTGCGTAGTACTAAATAGTCGATAAGTGCATCGGTATCTATCTTGGATATGTAGGCTTACCTCTCTCTAGATTAAAGCTGCATAGTCCGATGAAATCTAAAATTTTCAAAAATAAACCAATTATCTAGTTTTGATTTTACATGTCCAACTTTAGATACTGATGCACTAATTAAGCATTTGTTTCTGCGTAGAACCCCATACTGAGTCAATTTAACAGAACATGTTACTGCAGAAGCTTGCCAAAACTAATTTTCCATGTCTGCACTCAACATATCTCAAAAGTTTACCATTTAAAATAAAAGTAACTTTGAAATAATAATATAAAATAGATACAGTGATTGATCTAATATATTTATCTCAGGAAAAATACAGAAACTCAAAACCATCGGACTATGCAACTTTAAATGCTTTGCTTTTGAAATGTTGGTGTCTAGTTTAAGTATTGGTCATTTTATTTAGCCCCATTTAAAAAAAAAGTAATTGCAAGTTAGGTAGCTTTAGGATTTCGTTAGAACTAAGTCCATCGCATCTCCCTATCCACCACCCTAATGGCTGGCGCACACCTACCGTTTGTGCGCACCCACCTACCGTTTACGATGTAAAACTGCCTGTTTCGCGCACAAAAATCGCTAGGTGTGCGCCCCCCCACGCACACCTAGCGATTGCGATTCGCGCATAAAACTCAGTTTTTAGTGCTAAAAGCAGCCGTTTACGATTGCGACTCGCGATTCGAAAAACGAATCGGCCCGTTTTCAGTTTTAAGCGGGTCGGGTCGGGTCGCGAGTTTTAGTGCGCGAATCGTAAACGGGAGGTGTGCGCCAGCTATAAGTTATGTAGCGACCTCCAAGACTTCCTAGTGAGTAGATTTATCGGGCCTGTGAACTGTATAGCAAGTGCTAAGCAGCCTATCCTTTATGACTTGCTCAAGACACGGCCTATAGAACTAGTCAGACTGATGTCTATGGACTTTCTGACCTGGATTCACGTTTATGACTTTATAGTGCTGAACCACCCGTCCAGCTTCCGTTGGGGGTGGGGGTCGGGGTAGGATGGGGTGTGGAGGAGAGTATATAGACTATCTATATTTAGATGCGGCATTGTGAGGAGAGCAACCAGGGGTAATGCATGAATTAAGGACTATAAAGTATCAATCATAACCATTCAAGGAAGGCAATTGTAGTTCCTTTCCGAATTTAAACAAATTAATAAAATAAAATAATTAAATTGAACAATGTCGCGCACTATATCTTGGAATGGAGAATTACTCGTTTTTCTGTCTCAGGTTATAAAGGTTCAGATTAATCGGTTAGGTGCTGACGGTAGGGAGAAGACAGGAGAGTTCCACCATCATTAATGAATAACAAGCATACTTTGGTGTAACATTTAGTTAAATCGGTTGTTTGTCAGGCACGTGCGGGGTAGGAGATAGGAAAGTTCCATCACTATCAATGAATTACTTCAGTGTAGCCCTACTATTTAGTTAAATTTCTACGGGATGAGATAGGAGAGATAGGAATAAAACACCTAGTTCGATGTAATATTTAGTTAAATCATTGCTGTGTTATGGACCTGTAGGGGAGAATGGGATGTGGGAGAGTTCCACCCGAAGTCAAGAATAAGAAGCAGTTTGGGACAATATGTAGTGTATGCCAGGCGCATGTGTGGGAAGATGAAGGATAGTTCCACAATTATCAATGAATTTCAAGCATAGTTTGGTGTAACATGTAATTAAATCATTTGTCGGTTGTAAATCATTTTTACGCCAGTTGCATGTGGAGGAACTATGTTTGTGTAATAGACACCAATTTAGTAGAATTCCCCACTCCTATAGCAATTAACCAAGGAGTTAGATTTTGATAGAAAAAGTAGTGTTTAGGAATTCATTACACAAATAAGACACAAAATTAGGTAGATTTAAATAGCAAAATGGTATTTGAGAAGTCCTCATACAAATATCAAATACCCGTGATTTGGTGAATTTCGATAGCAAATTAGTATTCGATAATTCCTCACACAAATATCCAATAGCCATAATTTGGTAGGTTTCAGTAGCAAATGATGGATTTGATTCCTTACAAATAAGTAGCACTGAGAATTCCTCCCAAATCGTAAAAACCGATAGATTTACACGGCAAATTAGGTAGCACCAAATAATTGCGGAATTAGATATATATATCTAGAACTAAATTAGATATATATATCTAGAACTAATTAGATATATATATATAGAACTAAATAATTACCCTATGTAATGTAACGTTAGTTGACAAAGAAGTTAATTAAGTAGCTCTGTAGACCTATTTCAAGTGACGTCAGCATAGGTATTTAGGTCAGTGGGCGCGCTGCTTGGCTGCAGAATGACACTCTGTCACACTGCAAACTCAATGGCTATGACTGAGCAATCTTCGTACAGGAAAAGTGAAATATCTCTAAAACCATTTAATAAACCGATTATATTAAATTTATATGGTTATGGTTCTGCATTTCTATTAATTTTGAATAAAATTTATGTTTTGCACTGCGCATATCAGCAAACTCAATGCATTGTCAATGGCCATGAGCAATCTTCATACAGAAAGAGTGAAACATCTTTAAAACTACACCACCTAGAAACAAACCGCTTGGAACACACATAGAAAACATTTTTAACAACCAGATTATATTAAATTTCCATGGTTAGGGTTCTGCATTTCTAGTAATTTTGAATATAATTGACGTTTTACACTGCGCAAACCAGCAAACTCAATGGCAGTGTGCATTCGTTCTGCAGCCACGTGACGTGTCAGTGGTCCTTGATGTTGTAGATTGTCATTTCCTCGTAGGAACCTGATCATGTCCTTCACTCTTAATGTCACTGCCGCTAGCCATGGTTGTGTGTCCCACTCTGGTACTATCAGTACTGAGTGTGAGTGATCCATCCTGATCTTCCTGGCCACTCTGCTGATAGTGCTGAATGGTGGGAATATGTAATACAATTAATTATTCCAAATCAGAGAAAATGCATCAACTCGCCAGGCTTCTGGCTCTGGATGCCACAACACATATTTCGGTAACTTTCTGTTGTTTTGTGATGCGAACAACTCAACTTCTGTCCTACCCCATCTATCACAAATGCAATTGAAAATACTGTGACTTAATGACCATTCTAGATGATCATGAAACTGTCGACTCTTTTTGTCTGCCAAAGTATTTTGACTGCCTGGGATATGTGCTACTGTCAGCCATATGTTGTGTTCCTCTGCCCAGTCCCAAATTCGCTTGGCTAAATGATTACACGGTTTAGAACGAGTCCCTGGACTACGAGTAGCCAGAGGGTAGTACCGAGGTAAAATAGTATAGTTATACAAGTTCTTACCTGGTACAGATGATGGATAACTGTTGTTTTCCTGAGGTACTAGCCTTGGATAGTCGTTGGTCAGGGCCCACCCACCCCACCCCACCCACCCCACCCCACCCTACCCTACCCTACCATGACTATGATGTTGGCTTGTACCGAAACAGAAACATGTTTAGTATCCATAGAATTGTGAGATAATATTGTATCCTATTAAGTATGTAAAAGATTGCTGGACCCGGATGTGCTTCCTTCTGCCTGACCCACGACTATCCGAGGCTAGTACCTCGGAAAACACAGTATCCATCATCTACCAGTAAGACTAGTGTAGTAAACTATATATTATATATATATATATATATATATATATATATATATATCACAGGATCACATGATCCACTGACATGATCCACTGACATTGGATCATGTCAGTGGATCATGTGATCCTGTGATATATATATATATATATCACAGGACACTCGTTGGTTCAACAGTTCTGTTAGGTAGTTCAAATTTGTGCGCGAGCAGGGGTGTGGGGGCGTGGGTATGATGTGTGTGTGTGTGTGTGTGGGGGGTGAGGAATGTGACGGGCACATGTAACACACATCAAGCAAATGCAGTAGTCCACAGGACGTAGGCGTATTAATGGTTGATGATTCACAGGCATCTTGTGTTTGCATATATCCTAAGATGACAACCTTGTTTAAGTGCGAAGATAAACCACTTGAAGGCTTTGTAGATGGGCACAGTTGCCGACAGGACAACAGCTCCTTCACCAACAAGCAGGTGTACCACCCAGGGTGTCTTGTAAGACTCACATTCCATTAATTAATGTCTGTATTCTACTCCTTTTGCATTTATTTCACCCTTATCATTTACCACTTTGCAATTTACTTGTGTGGTTTCCCTTTATTTTCTAAACGGTTTATTTTCTAAAACTGAATAATTAAGAAATAAAATTGTGCGTCATACATACTCTCCGTATAAAGGCCTACATACCGTGCGGGAGATAGGGATTTCGATTCCCGGTCGAGTCAAACGGATGACTTATTGATTCTTATCGCTACTTAGCCTGGCGCTCAGCATTATTAGGATAGGACAATGACTGGTTAGCACAGTATCAGGATAATGTGCCTGAGCGGGATATCGGGTCATGGTGCTGGTAAGCTGGTCTCCCAGTGGGGCAGTAGGCTACTATAAAGTCACCATGAGTGTGCACCGTCACATATCGATACCTGTCCTGATATGACCGCATATGTTGCAAGGACACAAAACTCCACCAACCAACCAATGAACCAACGATCTAACCCAGTGGGGCAGCACTATAAAAGTCGCGACCAGTGCAGTCACATGTCAGTGCCCGTCCATGTTATCAGGATGTTAAACTCCAATAAACAAACTAAGCATTTGCTGGGCCTTGGTTATTTAGAGTATTCCCTTCAAAGTAAATTAATGTTCAGAAAAGTCAGGAAATCGTTCAAATAACCAGGTTAATCATCTCCAGACCCTTGTCTATAGCCAGGAAAGGCCGACATAAAACAATTAAACACCTGTAACAAGTGTGCAATCAATCGTGGTTAAAGCACCTGTTTGTGGTGCACTTATGGCTGTGTATGGCTCCGGGCGGGATATATTAACTTTTTTTCTGTCAGGCTTACCGCAATCGAGTCGTTATTAGGTGGGGTGGTCTATCATGGAGCGGAACTGGGTTTGTTCTAATTAGTATACGGATCCGTGGTGGGAGGTGTTATTGGCCACCTTAATGATTGTGTTGGGTGTAATTAGCTCAGTGACACGGCGGCTATGTGTAAACTAAAGTCAAACCTCAAAATTGACCGACCATGGGACCAACTTTAAGTGGTCCATTTAGGGACGTGTTCGGCTTAGGGAGTTTTTGTTATTTATTGTATTGGCGATCATTTGGGACCCAAATAAAGTGATCGATATAGGGGAGTGGTCGATGTGTGGAGGTGGTCGGCTAGAGAGGTTTTACTGTACATGATCCCCGACGTGGCTGCATATTGCAATAAAAGCATCACTGTTTCAAAACTGAATCAATAATCTAAATCTGATCCTACATAACTAAATTAGATAACGGGGCACTTATTAATTAAAGGCCCTGTCAAACCTCACGGATTGGGGGAAACGGACAGGAACCGAACAAAGTCCGTTTTGTGTCCGTACAAGTTTTGAACATGCACAAAACTAGGAATGGATGCCGCCAGACTAACGTCTATGGTTCTTGTCCGGTTTGAGCTCGTTTTGCCTGTTAGCTATCCATTCATGTCCGTTTCATATCCGTTCGTCCAGTGGCCAGTGACTCGACAGCGCAACATTTTGACACATTTTAATACATTTTGATACTTATTACCACCGGACTAGACAATTCTGTCCGTTGCTCAATCTGGCGAGGTATGACAGCCGCTTAAATAGAGGGGAACTTAGTCAATTTATTTGAATATGTCAGTGCTGAAGCCTATGGAGTTGGAGTTTTGCTATGCTGACCAACAACAATGGTACATGCTTGCACGTCATATATCTCAAAAGTTAGGCATTTAAAATAAAAGTTGCTTCAAAGTTAACTACGATTGTGGACAAAAACTATCAACCAAAAGTATTTATCTCAGGAAATAACAGAAACTCAAATTCAAAATGATCGGACTATGCAACTTTAATGACAAAGGCAAGAAGAAATTGGAGGATCATACGCGTGGTATATAATTAATTTACTAATTACTTTTATTCATGTGATTGGTGATCTAATTGAACACGGCTCACTGCAACATATGCTTTATGTAAGGACAGCTGTGTGTTTTTTAGTGTGCCTGTGTTAAACCTGCAGTATAGGGGTGCATTCCTTGGATGGATGGTGCCGTGGAGGTTCGATCTGGTTCTCTCCCCGTAGGTCTGAAATAGAAGCAGAATGTATGTTTTGTGTTAATAGACATCGCTAATTCATCATCTTTCTTTCTAATCATTGATGTGGTCCTTCTCAGGAAATGTGGACCACATATTTAGTTTTTAATCTACATTGGCAAAAAGAGTAAAAGAAATAACAACTACCAAAATATACCCACCAGCATATAACACCTGACTAAATCAATAAAACATATATGACTGACAAAGCTATAGTTGACCCAAGACAATTTAAATGAGTCGTGCAATCATTATTTGCATAATCCAAAATCCACGACAACCTGTATCAGCAAGTCATGCCCATTATATTAATGTCTCCTCACAGGTATGATCATCAAATCACTGATATAGTCTAAAGGTAAATGGCTATTCTCTAGTCTACATGTGCAAAATATTATCCCCACTATATTTGTAATGCCTCATTTTACCCTACTACTGTCTATATTGTTCATACCATTGCATCATCTCATCCATAAATAGTTCATATGCACTATAATTGTTAAGACCGGAAGACCAGCGCCTCGGTGCTGGAAAAAGATGTTATTCAACTGGAATAAAAGAAAATTGGAAAAAGAAAATATTAATGATTGATGTGGTTGTTTTTATAGGGGATGGGGCGGGGTAGCAAGTAGTTATTGTCTCATTTGTGTATTAAGTATGTTACTTGTTAGCAATACTACATGTGTTTATATATCCCACCAAAATATATCTAAGATGTGCTTATATAATTTTGATGGTAACGTGAAAACGTGTATATCAACATCATGGCAAACATCTCTTTTCTTGTAACGCATAATTTGTATGGGCTTACCTGTAATCAATAAAATTGTGTTTGAATTTGTTGTATGTGTTAAATTGATGTTATGTATGTGTGTTAGAATGATGGACGAATGTTACACAGATGATCTTAATGTTTTTTTCTTAGCTGACATAAGATCAAAAGGTGATTTTCTCCCAACTCTGACATGCTCAACATGTCAACCTTCATATATACATTGATTCTGGTATTATGTGGAATACACTGTTATTATTTGCAATGTTTTCACTTGGGGTTTCATTTTCACAAATGTGGTAAGCACTTTCTGAGACCACAACGCCAACCCTTGCGACGATTCTATACTGTGTGCAACCTTGTCAAAACTTTGCTGAAATTACCTACACCTCCCTAAATTAGTGTAATTTTCGAATATATTCACCAACCTGATGGATGACTGACTCATTCAGAAAAGCCCTCTGAAATGATTCACTTCTCTCTTGTGCTCTTTTATAAACAAAAAAAAGACACGAGTCTGTTCATGACCAATTAATTAATTAGCACATGTAATTATTATTATTAACTACCCTCAACAGTTTTCTTAGCGAACATGGACATATAGTTTGATATAATTACTTCAACAAAATATATTAAAGTTGCATAGTCCGATGGTTTTGAGTTTCCGTAATATTAGGTTGATCGTTCAAAGTAACTTATTTTAAATGGCAAACTTTTGAGATATTTGAAGTGCAACCAATCAAAATTAATTTTGGTACGAACGCCAAAACTCTTGACAAAACAGGTCTCTCTAGTACAGGGTTGAAAGATGTCTGCGATTCCGCGGATTTCCGAAAATTTTTATATTCACCGAATAACGTTCAGGGATGAAAGATCTCCGCGATTTCGCGGATTTTCGGGATTTTTCAAACCCGCAGCACGATTAACGTATAGGCTCTACTGTTTTACGCTGCAGCACCATCAGCGTGTACTAATATGTAGTGCAGACGGGGCAGCACTATCAGCGTATACCACTAATACATGCTTCAAACGGCGCAGCACTATCAGCGAATACCAATATATATGAAACCTAACTTCTGGGAATTTTCAGCGATTCCCTCACAATGCTAAACCTATGGGAGAATATCAGCATTTCCGCTTTTTTTCCCGGAGACCACTTTCATCCCTGAACTTTAAATTCCAGAAAATATGACATGTATATATATGACAGCATTTCGGTGGTTCGAATCCCGTTCTTATATGAGCTTAGATGTCGTTAAATCAGTAAGTCCAACCAAGAAAGTGTTAGGTATCGGCGATAATACAGCCACAACAAGGTTAGTTGAAGATCCGCGTTATCGCGGAAATTGGCCGTTGGTATAATAATCTCGGCTTCTTCTCTGCGCTGTTTGCTGGTAACAGGTTAATTCAATTGTCTCAGTATGCTCTCCCCTATGTGTGGCGACAAATGGCTATTAAGACCATCAGTATCTAATCTATATAATAGATAAATATCTAAAGTAGATACAATAGATCAGTATCGAAATTAGATATATAGTAATTAGTATGTAACCCTGGATAATAGATAAATATCTAAAGTAGATGAAATAGATCAGTATCTAAATTAGATATAGTAATCAGTATGTAATCTAGATAATAGATAAATATCTAAAGTAGATGAAATAGATCAGTATCTAAATTAGATATATAGTAATCAGTATGTAATTCAGATAATAGATAAATAACTAAAGTAGATGAAATAGATCAGTATCTAAATTAGATATATAGTAATCAGTATGTAATTCAGATAATAGATAAATAACTAAAGTAGATGAAATAGATCAGTATCGAAATTAGATATATAGTAATCAGTATGTAATTCAGATAATAGATAAATAACTAAAGTAGATGAAATAGATCAGTATCGAAATTAGATATATAGTAATCAGTATGTAATCTAGATAATAGATAAATATCTAAAGTAGATGAAATAGATCAGTATCTAAATTAGATATATAGTAATCAGTATGTAATCTAGATAATAGATAAATATCTAAAGTAGATGAAATAGATCAGTATCTAAATTAGATATATAGTAATCAGTATGTAATTCAGATAATAGATAAATATCTAAAGTAGATGAAATAGATCAGTATCGAAATTAGATATATAGTAATCAGTATGTAATTCAGATAATAGATAAATAACTAAAGTAGATACAATAGATCAGTATCGAAATTAGATATATAGTAATCAGTATGTAATCTAGATAATAGATAAATATCTAAAGTAGATGAAATATATCAGTATCTAAATTAGATATATAGTATCCATATCTAATCTGGATAATAGATACATGTCTCATGTATATAATAAATCAGTATCTAAATTAGATATATAGTATCAGTATCTAATCTGGATGATAGATAAATGTCTCAAGTATATAATAGATCAGTATTTAAATTAGATATATAGTAATCTGTATATAATCTAGATAATAAATCTGGTTTTGACATTTTTATCTTTTCATTTATATTTTTTGGGTAAAGTATTTATTCATCTTAATACGACATTTGTCAGCGCCGAAGCACTGGTCTTCCGGCCATCTTACTATTGGAATTGACATTCTAAATAATCTGAGTGTGACTATTTGCTGTTAATATCAAATTATGTTATTTATGAGTGTGATATTCACTGATCATATCAAATTATGCTTTCATTTTAAAAAAATCAATTAGGAGCATAACAATAAATTTAATAATAGCTTCCTCAAATTGAAAACGCATGTATGATGTCACGCCGATTGCGATGACAGTGATGTGCCGTTCACTTGCCATTTTCAATTTTAGCACTCTATTATTATTAATAATTATTGCTATTATTATTAGCAAAATTGACTTCTTTGTGAGCGTGCTAACATTGAAATGCGAAAACTTAAAATTAGGCAACTAACTGTACACAGACTATAGCAGTACATGTGGGTACCAGTTAGTGTAAACTGTACCAGCGTATCTATCAGGCTTATACCAGTACATGCCAGTACCAGTTAAAGGGGGTTCCCCAATCTAAAAATAACTGGAATGGTTAGCTACCCTAACCACTTTTCACGCCCGTGCATACAGGTTGACCTAATTCGCCACCCTGGTGTTAGCTTTTAACACCACATATGCATGGGGCGGTGCTAGCGAGCCAAAACTGCTTTTGGACAGGATTTCTAGTTTAGCGGCCAAAAGTCGCTATGCATGGATCGGTGTTGCGGAAATGCCGCGAGTTTATGGTCAGGTACGCTAACACCACTCTGTAGCAAGTTTAAGGGTGGTGTTAGGTACCGATTAGACCCAAATCTATTCAATGCTATCATATTTAACAGAATAAGATACTCAAAAAGTGAAATTTGGTCAAATTAACCCCAAAATCGAAGCGATATTAACGCCGCCGCTACATCGGCGGCGATATTCATATTGTCGAATGTAAATAAAAGAAATTGCCGCCGATGCAGCGGCAGCGTGAATATCACTTCGTTTTTGGGGTTAATTTGACCAATTTTATTTAACAGAATAACATACAAAAGAAAGTGTGAAATTTGGTCAAATTAAACCAAAAATCGAAGCGATATTAACCCCGCCGCCAAAATTTGGTCAAATCGAAGCGATATTAACACCGCCACCGCATCAGCGGCGATATTGTCAAATAGCGGTGCTAGCCAGGAACAGGCTCAGAGGGATTTCCCAAATCTATAAATAACTGATATGTTAGCTAAGACCACCGCGCTTTGGCTCCGAACATACCCTGTGACCCATTTCCCAACACCGATGTTAGCTACCCCGGTGGCGTTCCATAACAGCGGAGCCGATAAAAACTTGTTCATGCATACAGCCCCAGGGATGGTGTTCATGCATATGGCCCTGGGCATTTCTCTTCCCAAATACCTATCTTTCTGCTCCCCCCATTTGGGTCTCGTAAACCAAGCAAATTCCCAGGGGAGAGAAGCTGCTTCTCCCAGAAGGAAACCGACAACTTCCTAGTCCTTAGTTATCGAACAAAGAAGGATGCCAATTGCTACCTCATATATTACCGGGCCCAGTGGCCTAATCGGGTGATAGGGAGTTTGGTTCCCGGTCGAGTCAAACCAATGACATATAAAATTGA
This sequence comes from Branchipolynoe longqiensis, assembly GCA_030323885.1. Lineage (NCBI taxonomy): Eukaryota > Metazoa > Annelida > Polychaeta > Phyllodocida > Polynoidae > Branchipolynoe > Branchipolynoe longqiensis. Next base: position 1,917,684 of record CM059199.1, read on the forward strand.
TACTTGTCGCTCATCGCTTGGGATTATTAGGATAGGGCAAAGACTGGTTTGGCTCTGTGTCAGGATAATATGACTGAATGGGATATCAGGTCATGGTGTTGGTGGCCTGGTGTCCCAGTGGGGCAGCACTATTAAGTCACCATGAGTGCACAGTCATCAGTCGGTGCCTGTCCTGATATGACCCTAGATGTTACCGGGAGGTAAACTCCAAGAACCAACCATATTATCGATCGGTATTAGCACTCCCCCCCCCCCCTTTCATTCATTATAATTTGTCAACGGTACAGATAAATTGAAATATATATAGCAATACTTGTAGCGACTTTAAAAAAAAGATATGTCAAAGGTCGCTTTATTTTAAAACCCGTCACTTTGTTGTTATGGCTGGCGAGAGACAACAAAATCATGAAAAAAAAATATATATGGACAAGCCACAATTCGTTTCTAAACAATCCTCTAAATGAATCACGGAGTTGTTAACAGAATGGTCGAATGAATAGACGAGATCACCTTTCCGAGTGTGCATGCGCTTAAAACGGCGTTGGCAGCAAAGCAAATGCATACAGCCATTGAGTTTGCCGATACGGGTAGAGCAAAACTTCGATTTTATTCCCCAAAAAATTAAAATACATAACAATTTGGCACAAACATGGACGGAAGGATGCAATATAATAATATAATGAATAAGTTTAAGACACAACTCTCCATAATTAAGCATTTTGAGCTAAGAAACATACAATTTCAGTCACTTTACAGGCTGATGTTTACATCACCATTGATTATCCAGAAGTAATTCTTGTTCCAATTATTAAAATGTCAAATGTGTCAACAAAATCTTGTTTCAAAGAAATAAATAACCAATATCTGATTAACCCTACTCATTTTCCATTTCTACATATGTCAGTAACCATGGGATATAAATAAGAACATGAATAAAATAAGTAAAACTGACTCTAGCTATGGCTCTAACACTAGTCTGAGTTCCCAGATTTGTCTAAGTCTAAATGCACATGGCATAAGATGTGCTAATTATATTGATGTAAATGCAATGCTGGATAACAGATTAATATCTTAATTTATTATATTTATTTTTTTAGTTGGTATTCTATGTTTCAAACAAGAGCTGAGATGAGCTGAAACTAGCACATTTCATAACTGCACGCAGTGTATTAGCATGTACCATGTGCTTCTCGCGGGTTTGTTTTTCTTCTATGCATCCCATGATGCACCGCGCGGCTGGAATGGTGATGTCGTCTGTTGATGGGAAGTCAAGTCAAGTCAAGTCAAACCGATACTTGTAACTACTTGCCGTGGCGTGCGGCATTAGAAAAGGGCAAGGGGCAATGGAATGAACACGTCTTCGTTCTGGTCTATACTTGAAAATGAATGTAAATACCCGGCTAACAAAAACATGCTAACCAACCTAGTTATTAACGTTTTCTATTCCGGTTTGTGGGGAGAGAAGTGGATAATGTTAGTGTGGCCTCGTTCCTATTTACGTTCAATATGGAATGTGTGCGGCTGGTACTCTCCTCCCAACTACCACTCCGCCCCGTCTCCCCTACACACCTCTCTCTTTCTTTCTCTCCCTGTACTCCATCCTCCCAACCCTCTCCTTCCTCTCTCTCTCTGTTCTCTCTCTGTCTGTCTGTACATCTTCCTCTCCACCTCTCGTTATTCTCCTCTGTCTCTCTGTCTCTCCCTGTACATCTTCTCCTGTCTCTCTCCTGTCTCTCTTTGTCTGTCTCTGTATATCTTCCTCTCCACCTCTGCTTCTTCCCTCCTCTCTCTTTCTCTCTCGCTCACTCCCTGTCTCTGTCTCTGTCTCTCCCTGTACATCTTCCCCTGTCTCTCCTCTCTCTCTTTGTCTCTCTCTTTGTCTGTCTCTGTATATTTTCCGCTCCACCTCTCCTTCTTCCCCCCTCTCACTCTCTTTCTCTCTCTCTGTCTCTCCCTGTACATCTTCCTCTCCACCTCTCCCTCCTTCTCCATGACCTCTTGCATCCCTCTCCCCATCTCCCCCCTCCGCCCCCCTCCCATTCACCTATCCCTCTCGTTCTCAATCACCACTTCAGTCTCCCCTCTCCTTTCTTCTTCATGACCTCTCCCCCCCTGCCCCCCCGCCCTTCCCCTGTCTCCATCGCTATGACACCCCTTCACCCCCCTCACCCTCTCCATCTCGTTTTTAATGACCTATTCTCTCCCCATTCCCTCTCTTTAATCACCACCTCCCTCCCCATCCCCCCTCTTTCATGACCTCTTCCCTCCCATCATGATTTACCCCCTCCTAAATCCCCCACTCCTTCATGATCTCTCTCCTCCCAATCCCCCCCCCCCCCTCCCTCACCATCGTTATCTTTTGCCTTCTCATTTCCCCTCTCCTCCATCTCTTCCCTGTCCTTTCCTCTCCCTCCCTCTCCCCTCTCCTCCATTCCATCCCCCCTCCCTTCCTCTCCTATCTCCCCACTCTAACGAACCTCCCAACCACCACCCCTCCCTGCCGATCTCAGTCCCGTCCCAGCCCAGAGAGGGCAGTAGCTGACAGACCGCGCAGCCCCGTACCGTGATGACGTAGTCGCCACGACCACGTGACCTAATAATAACAGGGTGGGTTGATGGGGAGGGGGGGGGGGAGTCGGGCATGGGGACGGGGTCACACGGGGAGAAGGTCACGCTCTCGAGGGGAGGGGGGCGGCAAGGTGGGAGGGGTTTGCCTTGCCGAGCTTGTTCCCCTTTCAACCGGTAGGAGGTCGGTCGGTACCGGCGGAATGGCAGGGTATGGCGGGGTGTGGCAAACTAACAATTCACCGAGCAGAATCGCTAAAATAGAACATAAACAAGTATGAATTCTCTCATTGGCTAATATCACCGAGCAGTATCGCTAAAATAGAATATAAACAAGTACAAATTCTCTCATAGGCTAATATCACTGCAGTATCGCTAAAATAGAACGTAAACAAGTATGAATTCTCTCATTGGCTAATATCACCGAGCAGTATCGCTAAAATAGAACATAAACAAGTACAAATTCTCTCATTGGCTAATATCACCGAGCAGTATCGTTAAAATAGAACGTAAACAAGTATGAATTCTTTCATTGGCTAATATCACCGAGCAGTATCGCTAAAACAGAACATAAACAAGTACAAATTCTCTCATGGGCTAATATCACCGAGCAGTATCGCTAAAGTTATAATATAAACAAGTACAAATTCTCTCATTGGCTAATATCCGTCAACTACACCAGTCACTTAGTGTAATGAGATGAAACATCTAGCATCACGTATGTGCTGCTGATCTCTTGAGTGTTATGTAATCAGGAAACGGTTTAGTTTTATTTAAGCATGACGCAACTGCTAATCATGCGGCAGTGGGGCCCACTCCTAAATGCCATTTACCTTCGGCGGCAACAATGTTCAGGGCGGGTATTAGACCAGCACAGCCGGTGTTGCAGTTTCCACGGCGTGCCAGTTTGCGAGGGACACATCGCTTCTGCGCACGCGTCAAAATCGAACAGCATCGTCACTAACCTTATGAATTTAATACACTGTTTTTGGTAAAGATGTTTTCTATATCTGTACCAAGAGATTTGTTTCTAGGTGGTGTCGTTTTAGAGATATTTCACTTTTGCTGTATTTTCTGTAAGCAGATTGCTCATGACCATTGACAATGCCTTGAGTTTGACGGTATGCGCAGTGCAAAACATTAGTTTTATTCAAAATTAATAGAAATCAAGAACCCTAACATTATAAATTTAATATAATCTGTTTGTTGAATATGTTTTCTGTATGTTTGCCAAGCGGTTTGTTTCTAGGTGGTGTAATTTGAGAGATATTTGACTTTTTCTGTAGGAAGATCACTCACGGTCATTGACAATGCATTTGAATGGATGTGTCCCTCGCAAACTGTTGTGCCGCGGAAACTGCTACACCGGACTAGGATGAATGACGAAGCGAGGCTCTGATCGCCGTGCGCCCAACTTGAAGGCTTCAATCTCAGCCTGTGGGGCGCAGCTAATTCTTCTGCTGTCATGCCAAAGTGGAATGCTGGATCTGGAATCTCTGGCGGTGTCGATATTTGTGCCATGGATGCCTGATTTCAAAGCGCTAAGAGTGGAGATAAGGCTTATTATGACTGAGCGATGCAGTTAGTTTTGGTCCTGCTGTGGGCGTGAACGGTGGTGACAGTGGGAGTGGCGGATGGGCGTGGGCGTGGGCGAGGGCGTGGGCGTGGGCATATCAGGTTTGTTGTGCGACTGGTGGCTGTGCTGCTGGGGTTTGCTTGTTTCGTTGTTGTTTTACGCCCTACTAACATCTAAGGTCATAATAATTCCCGTTCTCTCCTATTGATGCTGACTGGCATGTTACCTAGCGACAAACACCACCTGGAATAAAATGCATACACTGAATGCATACACTGACCAGAGGTACAACAAACTCTCAATTAGCTAAAGGTAATAACAATGTTTTCAATCAATCAATCAATAGTTCCCTCCTCTAGTCGAGGGTTGGATGCAATGGTTCTCCACTTATCCCCATGTTGTGCTGTTCTGATAGACTGTGAATAATTCAAGCCTGTCCACTGTGAAATATTTGTAAACCATGATGTTCTTGGTCTCCCTCTCCCTCTGCTGCCATCCACCTTCCCTTCCAACAATGTATGGTATATTGAACTCTGACGAATGATGTGGCCAAAATAAATAAGTTTCTTTGTCTGTATAGTGGCAAACAAACTTTTCTTATTTTTAATTTTTCTGAGAACTTCTTTGTTGGTGATCTTCTTTGTCCATGATATGTTTTATCAACTTAAAATTGCACTTGTAAGTAAATAGTTGAAAAAGACTATTCAGATGAATACAAATGCTTCCCCACCCCGCCCCACACACACACCCCCCAAAGTATAAATTTCATAAGACATTGGTTGACTCGGCTGGGATTCAAAACACTGACCGTCCGCATGGGAATCCTGCGCTTTATCGATTGGGTCACCAGGTCCGGGGATTAGGCTCAGTAGAAGGGGTGGGGGTGGGGGGGTGAAACCTACTCTAATACACTACATACAGCAAATACCATGACTCCTGACTTCAAATTAAAAAATCTCCCATTTAGTTTTTTTCAATAAGGGTTCACATTTCTCTGATGTGGGAAGGTCCGTTGAGGATGGTGTACGTGTTGTGTGTGTGGGTGTGTGGTGGAGGTGGCTGGGTGTGGGTGAGTGTATGTACTTATTAATGGACTGGGAATAAGGGACCCCACCCCCACCCCACCCCTTGCCTGGGGAACAAGTAATGGGGTAGGAGGGCTGGAGAATCCAGAAGTGCTGCCCCACTGGAGGGAGGGAGGGAAGAAGGAAGAGAGGAGAGAAGGGAGGGACGTGAGGGCAGTTTATGGTAATGCCACCAAGCCGGTTCTATGGTCCAGAGGTTGGAAGTTGGAGGGTGGGTGTGTGGGTGAGTGAATGGTGATCGCCTATGGGGGAGCGGGTGCAGTATAGTTCCGGCCGGCGGAGTGCCCCGTATCGATGGCTACTCCGGTAGGGGGACGAGGAGTTGCGGACAATGGGTCTTATGGTAGCCGTCTCTGCCCGCCCCAAGTCCGTCCGCCCGCCCGCCGGCATGAGAGGGCTTTCAGTGGCCGCTCGTTGGGAATTAATTAAATTTGTTAACCTGACGGCACATCGGGACTCGTCGGGCAGTCGGGGCACGGAACTGGCTGAAATGGGAGACATTGTGGCGCCGGGGACCTAATGCACCGGGCCCGGGCAATCGGGGAGGGATAGAGGGAGGGTGGGTGGTGGGTGGTGGGAGTGAGGGGGTCAAAGGCAGTTCCACTCTCCCCCAATCTGCATATATGCTGTTACCCCTCCTTCGGTTCTTCCTCCTCCTCCTCCTCTTCTTCCTTCTTGTTCCTCCTTCTCCCGCCTTTCCTCCTCCTCCCCGTCCCCCCTGTCCTCCCTGCCCCCTCCCTGCCCCCCCTCCTTCTCCCCCCCCCCCCCTCCCCACCCCCGCAACTCCTCCTCAGAGCCTCATTCTGAGCCCGGCTTCCGGCCACTCTCCACCAATTGCAGCTTCATGATCTAGGTGTTATATTGTCCATACTGCCAGCCCCGGCAAGGCTTGTTTGTTTTTGGAGAGTTTTGAGTCGCCTTGGCGCGCTGAAGGCTGCAGATCTGCAGCACTGTATTGGCACCGCTGAAGGCAGTCCCATGAGGTCGGGAGTTGGCTTCCAATGAGTACTGGTCAGAGGAACCGGCGGGGGTGGGGGGTGGGGTGGGGGGTTAGCCTAGGAGCCCAACCCGAGTCCTCTAAGAGGGCGGGGGAACGCTGATTGGTTGGTGTAGTTTTGCGCCACAGCAAGACCCTAGTTCATACCAAGACGGGTACTGACTTCTGACAGTGTGCACTCATGGCGACTTTATAGTGCTGCCTCACTCAGAGATCAGGCCGCCGGCTCCATGACCTGACATCCCACATAGTCACATTATCCTAACACTAACAGGAACACTGTGACAAGGATAGTTCCAGAAGGACCCCCTCCCCCCTCCGTAGTCGTAGTCGGAAGCAATTCTGACACACCCACCGCCGATACATACACAATCGGACACACCCACGTTGGCCTATCCACTTCCAAATTAATGCATTTTGTTTCCACGTTACGATGCTAATAATTTGTTCTTTCTTTTATTAATTGCAAGTCAAATAATTATTCTATCCTTTGTGTATTAAATATGTTAGCAATAGTACATTTATTGAAGCTATCCCAAGAAAGAAATTAAAAGTTTACTTATATGATTTTGTGTTAATGTGAAAAAGTGAAAATTTACACAATGCATGTAGCCAAACTTTTTTTCAACTTAGTTTTCAACTTTTTTCTTGTAGTCATAACCTTGTCTGCTTAAGAGTAATCAATCAAATCTTGTTTGACTATGTTGTATATGTTAAAATGAGGTTTTGGATGTGTCTTTGATTTCATGTTACACGAGTGATATTGCTCAATTTGTATAAGATCTAATTCAAAATGTGAAATTCATTTTTCTTGCAACTCTGACATATGCACAACATGCAAACCTTCAAAGGACATTGGATTAGCCTATTATTTGGAAGGTTGTTGGCTATTATTTGGAACGTTTTCACTTTTGGTTTCCATGTCACACTTTCGTGCCCAGTTTGAAAGAATGACCCTATTTATATGCATTAAAAATGTGAGTGTTAAGTCATGTAAATGCATTAAATTTTCGAAATCAAAAGACTTACCCAAGTTTCATATTCCCTATCTTCCTTATGTACTGGTGTACTTAGCAAATATTTGTTTGCATATATCTATAGTAGATATTTATTCAGCTAGTAACTGCAAAACAACGCTACAATATCCGGCATTTCCGTATGCATTAACAGTTAAGTCAAGTTAAAGTCCTCCCGATTTCGCAGATTTCCGTGTTTGTTGATTATCACAAGATGTCCATAATACATATATATATTGTATATATATATAAATATATATATATATGCATATATATCAGAATATCTATGCATTATACACACCCACATATATGAGACTGTCTCAAAAGGTACTAAGCAATATGGAACAAAACTTTGTCCATTGTAACGATCAACATACAATCTGCTTATGCATTTGCTAAGGATAAACTGATTTGTTTTTACCTGGTGTTTCATAATCCCAATAGAATACATCTTGATTTGAAGCAAATGTCCTTGTGTTTTCAGTGTAACCGTTTCTGTGCTGTTTTGTGTCAATCGTTACAATGGAAAAAAAAAAAAGAAGAAAGAGTTATCACCTTCTGAGACAGGCTCATATATATATATAGTAAAACCTTTCTAACCAACCACCTCCCCAGATCGAGCACTCGCCTATATACCGTCCGCTTTATTTAGGACCCAAGAATATTGTAACCAAATTCTAACGCCCTAAACCAACCACCTGAATGGTCCCAAGGTCGGTCCATTTAGAGAGGTTTTTTTTTTTAATATTTTTTTTATTTTGTGTGTTACGTCCTAACAACATCTAAGGTAATATCAGGACGGGGGAGAGGTTGTATTGTATATATGTATATATACATATATACACATAATAGACTAGATGGTCTCCCGTATATGTATCCTTATTCCCAGCAGTAAATAATGTTCGATTTACATATATATATGCAACCTTACTCAGGCTCATCTCATGAATAGCCATATATCATTCTCATGAATAACCCTGCTGCTATTTCGCATATAAATCTAGCTTAGCACCCCTTCATATGAAGACATAGTTGCATGCATAATTCTACACACTACAATACACAAGGCTTCACCGGTGTTGCGGTTTCCCAGGGACACCAGTTTGCCAGGGACACATTGCTTCTGCGCATGCGTCAAAATCGAATAGAATCGTCACTAACCTTATCAATTTAATATGATGTTTTTGGTAAAGATGGTTTCTACATGTGTACCAAACGATTTGTTTCTAGGCGGTGTCGTTTTAGAGATATTTAACTTTTCCTGTATTTTATGTATGAAGATTGCTCACGCCATTGACAATGCCTTGAGTTGGACGGTACGCGCAGTGAAAAACATTAGTTTTATTCAAAATTAATAGAAATCAAGAACCCGGACCTTATCATTTAATATAATCTTAATGGTAAAGATGTTTTCTATATGTGTACGAAGCGATTTGTTTCTAGGTGGTGTAATTTTAGAGATATTTGATTTTTTTCTGTATGAAGATTTGCTCACTGCCATTGACAATGCATTTGAATGGAATTGTCCCTGGCAAACTGGTGTCCCTCTGAATCCGCAAGACCGGCTTGATGCACCCATCTGCAAATGACCTTTGACCATTCACATAAATAACCATGCCTCTTCAATGCAGGGGTGGAAAAACTGCAGACATGATATAACTAACAGACACTGGTCGAATTTATATACACTTCAACTTCCTATGCAGGAAGATGCACCACCTTGGGTGAACATTGAATGGACACACCACTTTACGTACCTGTCCCACTGAGACAGCCCTCCACGTACACAATGCTCATGTAGAGTTATGGCTGGCACACACCTCCCGTGTGTGCGCACCCACCTACCGTTTACGATCTAAAACTTCCCGTTTCGCGCACAAAAATCGCTATGTGTGCGCTCCCCGCACACACCTAGCGATTGCGATTCGCGCATAAAACCTCAGTTTTAGGGCTAAAACCGGCCGATTACGATTGCGATTCGCGATTCGAAAAATGAATCGTTCCGTTTTCAGTTTTAAGCGGGTCGGGTCGGGTCGCGAGTTTTAGTGCGCGAATCGTAAACGGGAGGTGTGCGCCAGCCATTAGACGACCACTTGGATCATGCATATTCACATTACACCTGCCCTAGACAATACCATCTGCACACATGGCCATTATGTGATTGGCTTTACCCTCCTCGCACACAACAGAAAGCCCCCACCCTCCTAACATAAATTAACTCTCAGCTGCGTTCAAACACTGCAACCAGAGAGAGCCCTTCATCACGGTCCAGCCCTGAACCTATTGGGTATTATATACTCCCACCATGCACCGCTCGCATATTCCCAACCAATAATACACTCCCTCGCATAACTACACCACACCCTTCGCCCTCTCTGAACACGCCCCCTCCGTCCCCCACTCCCCCCACCACCTCCTCCCTCGTTCACCTACTCCACCCCGCCGATCTCCCACTCTCCCCCTCCTCCACCCCCCCCCCTCTCACCCTGCTCTTCCACAGTCCCCCCTCCCCACTCATCCCCGGTCCCCCTCCCCAGCTCGCCCCCCGCTTCCCCACTCTCGCTCTCATCCCCCCCCCCCCACTCCACCACGTGCACACCCTCTCCTCTCCCCACTCTCCCCCTCCCCCACCCCCATGGCTAACCGTGCTCGTGGTTTGCCGCCCCACACACGGGCGCGTGAGGTCGCCATATCTAAGGACGCCAGGACCACGATTCCCATTCAAAGCGAGAATTGTGTTCGTCCACCTGTAATGAAAATACAGCCTCTTCCTGGATTAAGCTCTCCACCTTCATCAGGCGCGCCCTGGCCACCTCTCCATCACCCGCCTCCCCTCCCCGTCCTTCTACGCCCCCCCCCCCCTCCCCTCCTCCGACATTACTCCCACTGAGCATGCCCCCGACTCCCGCCCCCAACTCCTTTCCCTCCCCCTCCTCCCGACACCTCCGACTCCCTCTCAGAACCAGTCCCTCGACACCTCCCCGCTCAGCCCGACATTACTCCCACCGAGCCTGGTCACTCGAACCAAACCAGCCCACGCGACACCTCACCTCACCACACCACACCTCACCTCACCTCACCACACCACACCACACCACACCACACCACACCTCACCTCACCTCACCTCACCTCACCCACATCGACCGCGTTTCACCCCCCCCCCCCACACCCAACACCACCACCCGACCCTCCGACCTCCCCCGGCGCCGTACGGGTGTCGCGGCATCATTGGCCGCGTATAAATTTACGGCCTTTAAAATCCCCAAAGTCGGACAAAAATAGGGGATATTTACGAGCTGAAGGTTTATCCATGTCCTTTGCAAGTGGGGGAAGCTGATTTTATGGCCCGCGGCCAAAGTAATACTAATGCCGTTACCAAATGCGCGCTGAATTGGCGAGCTGCGGCAGCCAGCCTACTGGAAATGAAAATTCTATAAAATGATGCCAGTCACCCAAAGCCCTCAATTCCTATGTCGGCCCTGGGAGGGGTTAGCTCGCCGTCCCACGACGCATCAATCACCGGGCGCTTTTCAAAGTACATAGAACATGTGGGGGACCGGGAGGTGGGAGGGGGTGAAATTCGTAGCTCCAGATTACCATATATGTGAGGTCAAGGTAAGGAGCAAAACCGCTCATAAATACATGTATGAAAGGTGGGGGGCGGGGGTCAGGGGGCGGGGGGGGGGGGGATCAGGCATCGCTGCGCTTGGAGGTAACGCCAATTGTGACCGAGTATCGAAATTCCGGGCGTGTGGGAGAGTATGAGGGGATAGGGGGGGGGGGGGTGAGGCAACGGTATCGAACCTCCAGGGGTGTGGGGAGAGGAGGGGAGGAGAGGCGAGGAGATGGGATGGGATGGGAGCGGAGGGGAGGGGATGGGAGGAGAGCAGAGGCAATGGTATTGAAACTCCGGGCGTGTGGGGAGAGTATGAGGGGGGGGGGGGCGAGGAGGGGGGGGCGAGGCAACGGTATCGAAACTCCAGGGGTGTGGGGCGAGTAAAAGGGGAGGGGAGGAAAGGAGAGGGGAGGGGAGGAGAGGGTAGGAGATGGGAGGGGAAGGAATGTGAGGGGAGGGAATGTGAGGGGAGGGGAGCAGAGGCAATGGTTATTGAAACTCCGGGGAGGCGAGGGGAGATGGGGCGTGGGGGGTAGTTTGCGGGGACATTTTTGTCAACTTCAGGGGAATTAATACACTTTCTTGCATTTTTTTTTACGGAGGGATGGGGGGGGGGGCGTATGGGTTGCCATATGACTGATTCATAAAGTGATAGTTAGAGCGTAAAGTTGCATAGTCCCATGAACACATCAACAGTAAAAAAAAGAAGCAAAACACCGGTGGTGCACTCATTGAATATACATGTACTACATAGAAGGGAATGTCAAGTCAATTCAACAGAACACACGATGCAGAGTTTTGAGAAGCATGGCAAATAAATAATTTTATCATTCAAGTATCTCCTAAGTTAGTCATTTTAAAGCAACATTCCTTTACACAAAAGTAAGGTAGAGTAGAGTATAACTATCGTCCTAATATATCTATCTCAGAAAAAGACAGAAACTCAAAACTACCAAACTGCAAATTTAACAAGACTGTTAGTGGGGAGGTGAATCGGAGTGCTGGCTGGTACTTGAGTGGTTGTACTACCCACCTGGGCCCATATGTATGAGCCAATTTTTAACCGGACCGGGGTTAAAGGAGGGTGCCGGGTTAGCTAACCCCGGGGTTCCAAATCTGTCAAGAGGGATGTATGTGACCAAAGCGCAGCTTGGTTAGCTAACCGATGCGCTATGTATAGATTTGGGAAATCCTTCTGACATTCGTCGATTCGACACTATTAATATCGCCGCCAATGCGGCGGTAGCCTTAATAATGCTTCGAATTTAGGGTTAAATTGATCAAATTTCACTTATTGCGTATCTAATTCTGTTAAATATGGTCGCATTGCATAGATTTGGGCAGAGTCGGTGCCTAACCCCACCTTTAACCCTCCTTTCGCATGGGGTTAGTGCAGGCGACTTTACGCTCGCCGAGTTAGTATAACCCCGACACATACATACGCAGTTTTCGCCGCTAACCCGGGAAATCCACACGACGCAGGGTTACGACCGCTAACCCGGACACATACATATAGGCCCAGGTCAGTGGGGAGGTGAATTGGTGTGCTGGCTAGTAGCTGAGTGGTTGTACTACCCATCAGGTTATAGATAGCTCGCCACTTGTTAAGTCCAACCTGTAATTTCAATTTGCGTTGTCGGATCGTTTTGAGTTTTTGTCATTTTCAGACATAAATATATTAGGGGGATCATTATAATCTACCTTACTTTAGCTTGAGGAAACTTTTATTTGGCTAGCTTTTGAGATAATTGAAGTGCAAATGTAGTAAGTTAATTTTGGCAAGCATGCCAAAACTCTGACACCATAAGGCTTCTACAGTAACAAGTTCTAATAAATTACCTGAGTATTCCATTCGGTGTGGCGACAGATGTTTGATAAGGGCACTAGTTACATATGTTGAATCAAATCTAGATCACTGTTTTGGTTTTTGAAGTGTTGATTCGTCGGACTATGCACCTTTGTTTGGCTGATGGATTAGACTGGCCAATCTAGCCTGTGAACCAGATATTATTATAGCAGGAGTCACATGAACATAACTTTTTAACTATATTTCTTTCATTATTTTTCTTCCGAGTTCACCATTATTTGTCCTTGCAGCTGAAACACAGGCAGGTAGGTGCCTTAGCGTTGAAAATCCATTGGTCAGCAAAATGAAAATAACATATATTTATCCCATATTTGGTACATTAATTATGTCTTCTGGCTACAGAAAGAGAGGGCGCCCCCTTCTCCAGTTCAAAGATACCATCAAGAGAAACCTGAAGCTGAGAGACATTAAGACCGACTCATGGACTCAACTCTCACAGCAGAGAGCTAAATGGAGAGCGGCAGTCAAGTAATGAAAGCAGTCTTTGTCCCATGGCGACCGACAGCATGATGATGATGAATTAATTAATTAATTAGGCAAGGGAAGGGTACTATTGTTCTTCCTCTTTCAACTACTCCTTTTCCTATCCTGGTAATGCCCATCTGCAGCCTAGGTGGCGACAAATATAACTTTTTAAGTCACTGATTTGACTTGGCCATGGTTTGTACCTAGGGATAGGTTGGATCGTCCCATATTGTTTACTGTGACAGTACTTGGGAAAGACATTGGAACTGACAGCATTTTAAATTGTCAAATTAGCACCCTACTGTATATGTCCCAATAGATGCACACTGCGCGAGTGCAGACACAAGGATGCGCGTCTGTTCAAAGTTAAAGAATTTCATGGATTTGTTTTTGTTGTCCCTCTGAAATAAATTGGTATTGTCTTATTTCATGTGCATTCAGTCTGAATATGATCGAAAACTTTTATTAGTTTTTGTTGTGCCTCTGAAATAAAGTGGGATTGTCATATTTCATGTGAATTCAGTCTGAATATGATCCCAAATATTTATTTGTTTTTGCCGTGCCTCTGAAAGAAAGTGGGATTGTCTTATTTTATGTGAATTCAGTCTGAATATGATCCGAAATATTTATTTGTTTTTTCCGTACCTCTGAAAGAAAGTGGGATTGTCTTATTTTATGTGCATTGAGTCTGAATATGATCGGAAATTTCTGCGTGCTTTCAATCTTGAAATGGGGGTTGTGCTTCTATTGGGTAGTGTGCTTCTATTGGAACATATACGGCATGTAAAGATTCTTATACTGGCAGGTGTATATTGTTAACATATTTAGCTATCCATGGTGATAACATGGGAACATATATATATATACCCTAGTATTGATATCTTTATATTGCCTACGCACACTGACATGTACATAAGGTGACATGTTATCAATAAATGTGCGCCAATACGTGAGCAGGTGGGTAAATATACACCCTCCTATGTATTATTATAATAATTGATAATTGCCTCACTGATATTGTCAGTGAATTTGTCAATATGTGAGGATAACATGGCAGTAGTATAAAACAGATGATATTGACACTAAGTCAATTTGTCAATATTTGATGATAAAATGACACTAGGATAAAGCAGATGATATTCAGTCAATTGGTCAGTATGCGATCATAAATATGGCACTGGTATTATCAGTCAGTCAATGTGTCAATAAAAGACGATGAAACCTACTGGTATACTTCTATTCAACCTTTGATGGCACTTCGCGAACCACGTGACTGACTATGGGCCCACTTCAAAGCCGGTCTATTATAGGGCATGCACTTTATACGAGGTGCAAATAGGCCCGGGTGCCTTCAGAGGAAATAAGTTCCAGTGTATGTAATAAGTGCCCTGTAAAAGAAAACCTCAATTGCCCCCCACCCCCCACCCCCACCGTGCCCGTTACTCTAGATCGAATGCACTAACTGGTGCGAAGCCCATTGTTTGCAGTTACTGAGCATGAGTCTAATAAATTAGATCACTGTAACTGAACACCCTGTTTCAATTTTTTTTTTTTTAATCAAGTAATTACCCATCAACGAACAGATCCGGTTGTTATTTATGAGGTAAAAGGTGTAGAATGAATGGAGCCAACTTAACATGAGATCTCTTTAGATTGTGTCAAATATAAATACAGATTGTGTCAAATTATTACTCACACATCAATTAAATGTGTGTGTGTGTGGGGGGGGGGGTGTTCTTTTGAAGGATTTGCTTGGGATAATCCAGTACGGCAGTTCTAATTTGTGATATCGATTAAGGTTTTACGATGTGTGTTGTTATGTTAGTTCATGCATTCAACTTATATTTGAATGCGCGTTGGCAATTTTGTGTCGGGCTTTAAAGTGTAATGGTGTTAATGCAGTAAGGGTCTAATTCAGGATATCATAAGGTTTGATGTATCTTAGGTCATGTATTCAACTTATTTAAATGCAAGTTGTCATGTCATATCTTTTAGGGTTTCTGTTCGAACTTCACAAAGGGCTCTAAAGTGTTATGGTGTTATTGGATCACCCATACCATCGTTGCAAATAGTTGGTGTAGGTATTTTGCAATTCATCTGCCGACATTGATGGGGAACTAAGTAGCATATATATGGGTATAACTGTACGTAGATATTTCAATGAAATAGCAGCGAGAGGCGTTTGCGGATGGTCAGTTTGTATGTACTATATATATATATGTGTTATTGCAAATATGTTTATTCCACTGAATACATTCTTTTGTCAATCACCGAAGCACTGGTCTCCCAGTAATTTGGGATTACTTACACAAAAATTGTGTATAAAGTACATTTTGAATGTTCAAGAAAATCTGAGAAAATGGAGTTGGCTGTGCAATATATATATATTCATGGCTGCTTAAAGTTAAATTTTCAAAACCAAAACAATTATCTAGATTTGATACTACATATCTAACTTAGATGCTCGTGCACTTATTAAACATTTGTTGTCACATGTAAGGGGATACTGAGTCAATTAATATAACCTGTTATTGCAGAAGCCTATGGTGATAGAGTTTTGGCAAGCTTGCCAAAATTAATTTAGCATGTTTACATTTCAAATATCTCAAAAGTTAGCGATTTAAAATAAAAGTTACTTCAAACTAAAGTAAGGTAGATTATAATGAACAAGCTAAATTATGTTTATCTCAGAAAATGAGAGAAACTCAAAACCATCGGACTATGGCACTTTAATATTTACATAACTAGTTCACATACAAAGTAAGAAAGATGCATTGGCCATCCAAGTGATTGCTTTTTCTTAATAAATAATTGACAATTTTATACAGATAGGGCTGACTGAAAGGAAAGGTCCTGTTACCACACTTAGAACCAACTGCGCCAGATACGATGCGTGAAAACGGCATTAATATGCAAATTGCCCGCCATGTTGTCCGTTAGATGGTGACACCCCCTGTTAATTACACGGCGTGTGCGGCATTTAGCTTCGCTGATTGCAATTAGTTGCGGCGTCCCACCAGACAAGATGGAACTTGGCGCGCTGGCTGTTAGTTGGCAACATCGGGAAAGTCCCCATAGGTGGCGTATTGGTTCGTACGGGCTCACATGGGACCGGGCTAGCACGCTCCGGCCACACCCTCCCCCTCCCTCATCCCCCTCCTCCCCCTCCTCCTCCCCTACTCACTCACCTCTCCGCACCCACCTCTCCTCACTATCCTCTCCTTACCCATCTCTCCTCACTCACCTCTCCTCTCCTCTCTCCTTTCCTCTCCTCTTCTCTCCTCTCTTCTCTTTCGCCTCCCTTCCTATTCCACCTTCACCTCCTTCTCTTCCCACTCTCCATCTCTTCTCTTTCCACCCCCCTGCGCTCCTCTCCTGTCCTCCCCTCTCCTCCCCTCCCCCCTCGCCCCTCGCCCCTCTCACCCCCTCCCATTCCCCTCCCCCACCATGTGTCATGTGACGGACACGAACCCTCAGGTCATACACGCTCACCCGAACAGGTTAATAATCTCAACCGCCCCCCCCCCCCACCCCCCCGCCCAGACCCGCAAACGCCCTTTGCGTTTTGATATCGCACGTCAGAAACCTATCTTCATCTGGTGGGCGGTGGGTACACACAAGTGCGAGTTTACAGGGATGGAGAGTGGAGAGGCTGAGGGTGTACTAGACAAGGCAAGCAGCGAACCTATCGGTGAACAACAGCATAACAACAAACAATAATAAAAGAAATTACCGAGCTTGATTTAGTGAATCGAGTAAGAGGCGATACGAAATTAATATCTGTCATGGCTGGGCTCTGGGCGGGGACTAGTAGCAGGATTTATTACATTTTGTCGAGCAGAGCTCAGGCAGCCAAGCCGCGAGAGAGACCCTAGGACAAGTCAGACGAGTTTGGCGAGCAGTTAACACAAGAGACAGAAGTCATCTGCTAACGTGACTAGGCGGGAAAAACTTGTGAGCTTGTGGCGACATTTATTGCTTGTTTGTGGCGTTTGGGGAAAAACATTAACGCGGTAAGAGGTGTTAGGACGGCGGGAGTCCGCCGTGGACGTAGCATGTACGAATAATATCACGGTGAGCGATAAAAGGGGAACACCTTGGTGAGGGGGGGGGGGGGGATCGACTGGGCGGGCGCTCATGAAACAACACTTCTGATTGGTGGAGCGAGCCGTCCATATAGTCTAGGGACTGAAAATAGTCCCGGTTACGCAGGCCTATGGCGTTTAACTAAAAGAAAACAACAAAAGTGGGAAGGAAAATAAAGGCAACAAAAAGTGGAAACTGAGTAAGTTGCTGTGGGTCCGAAAACTTGATCCTATGTATTAGAGCGAGGCTTAGCAGACCAACAGATGCTCGTGGATGTAAATGATTGTGGAAGTCAGGGGGGTTGGTTTGGTTGGTGCTTCGTGGTTCAGCTTTTTAAAGAGTTGTATGCCGTTTTGTTGTATTGAAGGTCGCCGAGAATCGTCTGCTGCCCGACAAACCGAGGAGGCTACTGGAGGACCGGGGACGGCGTGGCGGAACCCCCGCCGACACCCCACCTCACGCACGCGCGGAGTTGACATCGAGGTAAGACCGGTGGTACTGGTGCATGTGGCAGGGAATATTGATCTTTTGGGCGTGGGGCGGGGTCTGGCGTATGTGGTAGTGATGTGTGTGTGTGTGGTAGTGATGTGTGTGTGTGTATGTGGTGTATGTGTGTGTGTGTGGGTGAGATGCCGGGCGCTGTGTAGTTGGTGTACTTGGTGTAGTTGGCTTGATGGTGTCCTGCTGAGTTCTGTGAGGTTGCGTGGGGTAAAGAAGAAAGAGGCACCCGGTGAGAAATCAACTAAACACAGCAGGGGTGGTAGTGTGTGTGTTGGGCGGGGGGCAGGGGGCGTGTGCAGGGGTGGAACCTGTGTATGTGGGGGTGGGTGGGGGGTTTAAAGCAATTGGAACGTCCAGAAGCCACGTACTGACCCCTTCATCTTGGTACACCCCATCCCCACCAGGGGGCGTGGTTGCGTGTGTGGGTAGGTTGCATCCTTACCACCCACCCACCCGCGAACATACCCCTCCGCTTACCCCACTCCGCTGACTGGGCATATACTTATGCACCTCCCGAGGCTGCCTAGTAGTAGTAGTCAGTAACTAACTACCTCACCTATGGGGAGTGGGGGCGGGGGGGGGGGGGGGGTCGAACACAAACACACACCTCCTATCATTGGTCAGCCCGCCCCTTCTATACATCCTACAGGCACATCCTGAACCCACATCATCATCATCATCATCACCCCCCCCCACTCCCCCACACACACCTTCCAACTCACCTCACCCCACAATGGTTTAAATCTAGCCGGTGATAGGAGGCAGTTTGAGCTAGATGAGAGGCTGGGGTGACCAGGACTGTAATTACCGTCTGGTGGTCACTGCTGAGATGCCACTGATTGCAGGCTCTATTTGGGATCAGGGCAGGGCGTGTCTTCACACCGACCCCGTGTCCTGTCCCCTTCCTGTCGTAGGACCCCTGATATACTGTCGGTCTGTCTAGCAGAGATAACAGATGTACAATGTGCCCACCACACCTGTATCCCGACTCGATGATAATAATGACTATTAACATAGCTGGCCGTTGGTGGTGGTGCTCTTTTAATAAAAGGGTAAAGAATACAGTGCGTGACACTCCACTGTCTGCCTGCCTGCCAGAGTTTTTCAAATATTTGGTGACGGTGGCGGAAATTGGATACTATACACACACATAGGCCCAGTTCCCTGCGATGTTCCGATACAAGGTTGTTGCTATTAGATATAATCAGTGCAGTTTGTACACAGACATCCCGCAGAATAAAAAAAAATCCAATTTCACAAAAGGTCACTCGGCTGGCTATTTGTTTAGTTGTATTTACACTTACAGTACATATTCTCCTGTTTTTTCCCCAGAATTAAATGAGGTCAGCAAAAAGACCAAACTATGTGTGTGTCATTGTGTCTGTATCGGTTGATATGGAAGTCAATTGTAACACTTTGTAGATTAATTCAAATGCAAAAATTAAACAAGATTAAACCAGATTAAACGAGATTAAACGAGATTAAACAAGATTAAACAAAATTATACAAAATAGAAGCGCACCAAAACCCCGATATGCTGAATTAAATCGACAGAAGATCATAAACAAGCATTAATGGAGAAAAAAATGATGATATGCGATAACATAGAGGCTCATGATATGTCATTCGTTAAATGGAAACAAAGCTCACATGCCATTACATGGGGAGAAACATTATGATAGACCATTCATTATTAATTCGAGACAGAATGCATGTAGCGTCGTGTAATTCCAAAGAAAAAATTATATACCATATATTCGAGAGACACAAACTGGTGCTATACCATTAAATCCAGAGACATTTAATGATGTACTCATAATTGATTCGAGAGAAAATTGATGCACCATTAAATTTGCATAATCCGATTTTGAGTTTCTCCTTTTCTGAGATAGATTTAGTGGGTTGCTCATTCTAATCTTTGATTTAGAATGATTAATTTGGAGATATTTGAAGCTTAAAGTTGCATAGTCCGATGGTTTTGAGTTTCTGAGATAAATAGATTAGGTCGATTGTTATAATCTACCTTACTTTTGTTTGAAGTAACTTTTATTTTAAATGGCTAACTTTTGAGATATTTGAAGTGCAAACACGCAAAATTAATTTTGGCAAGCACGCCAAAACTCTGAGACCATAGGCTTCTGCAGTACCAGGTTCTGTTAAATTGATTCACTAGTCCCTTCTATGTGGTGACAAATGCTTAATAATTGCAACAGTGTCTAAGCTAGATATGTATAATCAAATCTAGATAAATGTTTTCGTTTTGAAAATTTGATGTTTACATCGGACTATGCAGCTTTAAGTTTAACATTATTATATTGGTGTGATTGACGAAATCCTGTATTAACAGCTTGTGTTAAATTGACAAGAACGAGTAATAAATGCTTAATAAGTTTAACAGTATCTGAATTACATATTTAGAATCCAATCAAGACAAGTGTTTTGCGTTTACAAAAAAAGGTTCTTTCATCGGACTATACAGTGTTCTGAGAAAATTCTAATTTATTCCCACAATCCACCATTTCCAAACATACACAAGTTTGAGTGAGATGATAAACCATTCAGAAAAGAAATAGTGTCGAACATGAATAAACGGCTTTTGTTAAACTAATTTATTCCCACAATCCACCATTTCCAAATATACACACGTTTGAGAGAGATGATAAATCAATAATTCAGAAAAGAAATAGCGTCGAAAATGAACGAACAGCTTTTCTTAAACTAATTTATTCCCACAATCCACCATTTCCAAATATACACACATTTGAGAGAGATGATAAACCAATAATTCAGAAAAGAAATAGCGTCGAACGTGAACGAGCGGCTTTTGTTAAACTAATTTATTCCCAGAATCCACCATTTCCAAATAAACACACGTTTGAGAGAGATGATGAATCAATAATTCAGAAAGAAATAGCGTCGAACATGAACGAACAGCTTTTGTTAAACCACTTTATTCCCACAATCCACCATTTCCAAATATACAAACATAGGTTTCTGCGGTAATAGGTTCTATTAAATTGCCTCGGTATTCCCTTCTATGGGGTGACAAATGTTTATCACGTGCACCAGTAGTTAAGATAGATATGTAGAATCAAATTGAGATACTTGTTTTGATTTTGAAAATTTGATGCTTCATCGGACTCTGCAGCTTTAAATAAATATGTTTTAGTTAAATAACTGTGGACATTTGTTCACACCCTTACCAATATATAAATTGCATCGCATTAAATCGAGAGAGAAATGATGATATATCAGTCATTAATTCAAGACAAAAATGATGTTATACCATTAGGCAAGTATGGTAGGAGGCTCTATAGTGTACATTAATCCAATTATATTATTCCCCAACAGTGAAATGTACTTAAAAATTGGGACGTTAATATGGGGTAAATGGAATAGGGAAATTGAACAGCTTTGATGAAACAAAAGTACCTTTATTTTGAATATATGTACCATACTTTCTCCTCATCAAATCACCCCTTTTTTTTCTAACTGGAGATTCAAAGTTGGAAATACAAAGTTTTTTTTATATCATGTGCCATTATTTCCGTAAGCAACAATTTTTATTTATTTATATGGTATGCAATTAGCGAATGTGCAGCTCGCGAACAAGTACAGATGGAATGTGTGCAAACTGGCAGCTACATTGCTTAAGGTTGCATCATGCGATGGTTTTGAGTTTCTGTCAATGATTTGAGATACACGAGTCAGGATCACGAAAAGAGGCCAATTGGGGGAAGTTGTCGGCGTCGAGCAAGGATATCGGCATCGATCGGTATAATTATAATTTAGCATTGACAGAGGTGTTGGAAAGTCCTTAAATTTATCCTGAATGTAAAGGTCGAGAAAATACAACAACCTTATTTGTTTCTATGATAATTTAATATAAAACAAAGAATTGCACTACATTTTAAGAATTGCGACGCCGACATCTGTTAAAGTTGTCAATGTCAATCATTGGATGTCGGCGTCGATCGGTATAATTATAGTTTAGCATTAACACAGGTGTTGGAAAGTCCTTAAATTTATCATGAATGTAAAGGTCGAGAAAATACAACAACCTTATTTGTTTCTAGGATAATTTAATATGAAACAAAGAAATGCACTACACTTTTAAGAATTGCGACGCCGACATCTTCAATTGACCACCGATTGGCCCATTTTCGTGAGGCTGACTCACATATATTAGATTGATCATTATCTACTTTAGTGTACTTTGAAGTAACTTATGTTAAATGGCAAACCTTTGAGATATTTGAAATACAAACTTGTCAAATTAGTTTGGGAAAGCACGTCAAACCTGACCACCATATGCTTCTGCGGTAGCAGGTTCGTATAAATTTACTCGGCATACCGTTCGCTCTATGCAGACACAAATGTTTATTAAATGAATCAAAATCTAAGTTAGATATTTAGAATAAAATCTAGATAATTGCTTCTGTTTTCAAAAAGCGATACTTTGTAGGACTATGCACCTTTATTTTAACTGGCTGAAATCGACCGAAAATTGTGTAATTACATGTTACAGTGGCGTTTTAATTATTATTTGACATGCACCGATGTACATTTCACAGCAGCATATGAATGGGCAGCAAATGTACACACGAACCAATCGGTTACATTTCATAGCATGCACCTCATAAATCACTCGTTTGTTTTGATTTCGCTCGCGGCTGTAGATAATAAATGAATGGAACCGGTTCAGCCAAACTAGAATAGGCGCCGCGCCATTGGGTGGTCATTTCACGAGTGGGTCCTTTTTATATATACTCCCCCGTTTTGTGGTCTCTTTACACTCTTAGTGCCGTGGGTGGGTAGATAAAACACAATTTATTATGCCAAACACATTCGCATTGCCACCTCCCTGATAAATGACACCATAAACCCACATTGGCTGGGGTTGTGGTGGTCGGCGCGAATCAAACTACACGGTCCCCGTCAGTTTACCGTGACATGGATTTGGCAATAGGTTACTGGGGCAATGGCCATCATATATATATATATATATATATATATATATATATATATATATATATATATATATATATATATATATACGCAATGCATATATATATATATATATATATATATATATATATATATATATATATATATGCATTGCGGTTTATTGTGTGGTTGTGGTACATAAGGCTCAGTAACAACAGAAAAACGGCATGTTGTGGTAGCAAGCCCTGAGTACTGGCGTTAAAGCTGCATAGTCCGATGAAGCATCAAATTTTCAAAAAAACTAAGTAATTACATAGATTTGATGCTAACTTAGATATTGATGTACATATCACGCATTTATTGCCACATAGAAGGGAACACTTAGACAATTTGATAGAACCTGTTACTGTGTCTGTTTTGGCATGCTTGCCAAAACTAAGTTTACATGATTGAATTTCAAATATCTCAAAACATATCCATTTAAAATCAAACTTACTTCAACCTGAAATAAGGTAGATTATAACGATCAATTTAATATATTTATCTCAGAAAAATTACCAAAACGCAAAACCATCGGACTATGCAATTTTAACGGGGACTGTTGTACTTGAGTGTTGGTCCCAGAATGCTTTGCGTTTGAAACTTACACGTTCCAAATAGCGTATACTACTGGGATATATACATAGAACGAAATTACTTGAATCTTAATTATATTGATTGATTGAGGATAGTCATCGGCTTAATCATATAGGTACGGAATCGAATTATGTTTTGGTTTCTCGTGCAGCCTTGGTATCCTTGTTTTTTTAAATGAAAAAGAAATCATAAATAGGATGGGGTGGCGTAGCGAATAAACAAATATGCTCGGAAATAATCGCCATCTATTATCAGTTTCTTTGATAGATTGCAAGTGTTTTTTTAACTATCATGGTTATTTGGGTAAATTTGCGAACTGGATTAGTTTTTTTCCGAACTAAGAATGATATTCTTTAATTTTAATTGTGTTAGACTTAGAGTACATTCATACAAGACCATTTAGTTTAATACAAATTTGTCGTTATATATATATGTGTACATATTTCAGTGAGCCTCAGATCTATCTATTCATGGCTATTTTGTTCTATTTTAATTATAAGAGCGGAGGGTACAAACAAAACCTCGTGTTGTACTAATCAGTACCATCCCTATCCCCAATAGTTTTAATCCCACAAATACATTTTTTTTTGTTATTAGATCTCTATCCGTACCTGAATGAAACGGATTTCTGACAAATCTGATGATTACAATAATATATTCGCCTTAAAGCTACATTCCTTACACGCGGCATGCGAATGCGGCAAAAAATGGAAACGCCTGTAAGTCAATGGGGGTGATTCCTTACACACGGCATGCGAATGTGAACTGAATCGGTCCATGTAGCCATCGGTGCGGCATGCGAATGCTGCTGCGTTTGCCATAGAGAACAGTGGTGAGGAAACCTGACACTGTGTGTGGGTGTGGGTGAAAGGACCCATCCCGTACGCATGCCGCATACCGCGTGTAAGGAATCCTAGCTTTATTTATCGAATTAAACTAAACACTGACCGCCCCCCCCCCCCAGCATGCCACACACCTTCTCATCCCAGCATGCATCAGTAACACATCCAACACTGTCACCATCTGCGGCTTTTATAAATGTAATTCATCGGCCCATATTTCTCAACTAATTACTAATGTTCTCCGCTAATTAGATTGCCATGCCCGTTACGCTTCCTGCCCGGCATTGCTAAGCAGTCGGCTGTCTCTCTTGGGGGGTGTATTCTTCATAATGTGCCGCATGGTGGCGTGGCAGTCGGCTCTGGAGGCTATGTTTGTTGCCGTGCGCCCTACGATATGACACCGGCAGCACGTGCACCTCTAGCCGGCAAGCCAGGCCTCACGGCCCCGGTGACAGTATCCCTGGTTAGCATTGATAGTTTTGACTGGCTCTCACTGGCTCATTGACTCACTCACTGACTCACCGTTGGTTTTAATCTAGTCTAGAGGTCTAGGGAAGGGGTGAGGGGGGGGGGGGGGTGAGGAGGGTGTGTGGGGGGGGGGAGGGGGGGAAGGGGTTGCCTGGTGCTCAGTTGGGAGTGACTGACCTACATTCAGTTTGCTGAATCTACACCAAGAAGCTACACCAGGGCCGATGCCAGTTTTCTCTTGTCGCTTGCTTGTTGGGGGTTTTATGTCCTAGCAACATCTGAAGTCACATAAGGACGGTTTGTGTCTGTATGTGTGTGTGGTTTTGAAAAGGGATCTTTATTATGTGAAATGTTATTCAGTCATAAGGAATAGTGTAACTTGTGTCAAATAGTGCTACTCCATTTTCTTAATCTAATCGAAAACTAGTGAATGATGCATCGAAATGTAAATCTTCTCGTAGATATTTTTTTTAATTTGTGACAGTTCTGTTTCTGTCACATATTTAACAAATATGAATAATATAATCGTCCGTACTTTGGCCTTGCAATGAACATCACATATTAGTGATTAAATTGAACTGTCCCATTTTGTTGTTTCTTTTACACGATCCATTGCAAATTTAAAAATAAAAAATAGTACTAGTAGGAAATATTCTCGGTGAAAACATTTAATTTAATTCTGGCCTGCGCTTCAAAATTCTGATTGTATACCCCTCCCCCAACAGAAAACATATTATATTACGACCTAACAATGCCAGGAAAATCTAAAATTGCTGAAACTAAATGACTGATCTAAATTTTCAGTCTATATATCAAAGTTCGATATTTGTGCATTTATCAATATTGGTGTAGCATAGAGCATCAGACAGTTCTCTGTGGCGGAGTGATTAGAGTGTCTGACTTTTTTCTAGGTCAGACTCCTAATGTGAAGGT
Organism: Branchipolynoe longqiensis; assembly: GCA_030323885.1. Taxonomy (NCBI): domain Eukaryota; kingdom Metazoa; phylum Annelida; class Polychaeta; order Phyllodocida; family Polynoidae; genus Branchipolynoe; species Branchipolynoe longqiensis. The sequence continues at coordinate 1,943,285 of CM059199.1, forward strand.
TGGTGCTTTGATTCCTCTTGCCCCCACCTCTGCCAATTTGGATTTCCACCTCTGTGTATGAGTCATCAAAGGCCAGTAGCTCTCATACCATGTCTATATGGTGTGGGAGGCTAAAAATCACTTGGGTCGGTAAAAGTGGAGGCCTCGGACTTTCTATCGACAAACTGCCTAATCGTGAAAACAACTCTATTCAGAATTATCCATGATAGCCAGTATAACATCTTCAAGAAAAAGTACAGTTGGTGTCGTTAGGCCAGAAGAAGTATATAACGATTAAAATAATATGACAAACTAAACAGTATCGGACTGTGTAATTTGACAATAATTTCGTCTTCCCATTGTGTCCAACAAGCGTATGCAACTACAAGTAAATAAAATAGGCTAGTATAGAATTAAGTAGAAAAAAGCGGAAAACTCTTCCCAAGAAAACCCCAAAACACTAACATAGAACCCTAAGAAAACAACTAACATAGAAATAAGAATAGAACAAAAATTCAATGCCAAGAGGGCCCAAAAAAACTAACATAGGCTACTAAGCGCACCAACAGATCTATCTGGTACTGAAATGCAGACAATCAAATAACTTATCAGCAGCTACTGTTTGATAAGACAACACCAACACTACAGCTGGCCAGCATTGAAAACAAGCCTGGATACCGGGGCTTACATGCTATGGACAGTATAAATACAGCCTCAATTAAGTGACTTCTATATTGCTATTCTGTAGTGTGTGCACCAGATATACTCTGGCATGGAATATATTGATTGTTATGTTTTTAAATCTAAATAATCGACGTGCCGTGTAGGGAGTAGCGCAGGCAAACATATAAAACGCACATACGCAGACACACATACACAAACACACGCAGCTGAACTGAAAACAGCGTCGACGCTAGCTAGTGTCTACCGTCTGAATGTAGGTCAAATATCAGTCGGAGGGTGGGCCGGTGTATACAAAAAGTACCTAACTAGCGGAACAGCCGTGAGGTGCGGTGCTCGAATTAATAGTTTATATAGATGTTTATATGCCCTATATATCCCATAACTGTCTGTAACACATATATATTATAAATACTATATATTTCGATGGCTGCGAATTTGTAACCAGATTCATATGCCAACTACATTATATATTTGAAGACTTACTCTCGTAAACCAGTAACTCTCGCGATACCCCGGAGCGTGTCTGGAAGTGTACCGATGTCCTTGACACAGTGACCTTATTCACCGGCGTGTGACCTCCACCCTCCCCCTCCCCCTCCCCACCCCCCGCAGGTACGACTGGTATAACTTCTAGTTATACGTATGGCGTTCGATAGTGAAGAAATGTAATGCCTATAGAAATACCACGTGCAGATGATAATTAAAAAAATATCGATAATATCCCATATTCGTTTATTTGTCTTGGCTGCTACAAAATGAATAAAACCAATAAAATTACAACATAATTGGATTCGAAATAAATAACGTGTCTGGTCAAACTGTAGTGCAGAGAGGAAATATATCCGCGATTTCCCGGATTTCCGCGATTTTTTAACTATTTGAGACTCTCTCAAAAGGTGATGAATATCAGACAAAACTTTGTCCATTGTAACGATCAACATACTATCTCCTTATGCATTTGCTCAGGATAAACTGATTTGTTTTTGACATTGTGTTTCATAATCCCAATAGAATACATATTGATTTGAAGTAAATGTCCTTGTGTTTTCAGTGTAACCGTCTCTCTGCTGTTTTGTGTCAATCGGTACAATGGACACAAAAAATATTAGTTATCACCTTTTGAGACAGCCTCATTTACCAATTAATGTTAAGCAAAATGCTATGGCATCTGGATATGACCTTAGAGGAAGCCCCAATGAAATACCTGGATATGACCTTAGAGGAATCCCCAATGAAATACCTGGATATGACCTTAGATGAAGCCCCAATGACATAGTTCATATGGGTGGTAATACGATCACACCAAAGATAGTTTAATCTTGACTTAGGATGGGGGGGGGGGGATACACAGTCGGTGTATTATTAATTCCGCGTTTTTTTGCCGGACACCACATTCTCGTGTGTGCCTCTCCCATTCCAGTCCAATTTAGGAGAAAGCTGGTTAAATTAGGTTGCTTTCTGTCCAGTTTACTTTCTCGATCAACTAACCTGCACTGAAATTGGCAAAGTAACGGCAGGTGATGAGGGCCGCTTCAGCTCCCGCCTGGTGAGCTTTAACACTGCAGTTTGTGATGGGCCTATCCCTTCTCATTAAACACCGTTAGTGCAAGATCTACACACGCCGCGAATTGAGGGCCCCACACCAAGCTTTTAAATCAAGCCTACACCGAACCTGCTCCCGCAATCTTGGGCCTGTCGTGTTTTTTTCTGTCTTTCTCTTAATCCTCTATATATCTATCCTTTTTTTTTGCTGTATACTTAGGTATTGCTTTTTTTGAAATATCCCTTTTCGTACTTACAGTTAGTACGTTGTCGTAGATCAAAAATCACCGGAGCAACTCAACGAACGTCCTCCCATCGTGAGTTGTTTATGCTGATTGCTGGACCCGGATGTGCTTCCTTCTCCCTAGCCTGAGGCTAGCCAGAGGCTTAGTACCGAGGTAAAACATTTATATATATATATGTCTTTTTTTCTGTATACTTAGGTATTACTATGTTGGAAATATCTCTTTTCGATTGCTTTGGTTTTATATTGGGGGTGATTTCTAGCGTGTCTTGTACTGAAGGGACCAGTCGGGGTGGCCCAATGCTTTGAGCGTTCGTCTCCCGTTTTGGTTTATCGTGGGATTCGAACCCATGGGTATGAACCCTGGTCGAGTCAAACCATTGACTTAAAAATTGATACTTGTTGCTTACTACCCAGGCGCTCGGGCAAGGACTGATTGACTAAGTGCCAGGATAATGTGGGACATTGGATCATGGTGCTGGCAGCCTGGTCTCCCAGTGCGGCAGCTCTATGAAGTCACCATGAGTGTGAACTGTTATAGGTCGGTAGCAGTCCTGATATGACCTTAAATGTTGTCAGGACGTAAAACTCCAACAACCCACCAACTGTAATAAAGGGTGGAGGGGTCGGCGGCTATAAGATGAAGATGGGGAACAGGATGGGGATGGGGAGGAGGCGACTGCAGAGAAACTACCGGAAGAAATATAACCGGGCAGAGGACAAACAACCACGCAGCAAGAGCCCTGTAGTATGATTCAGTCGTCCCAGGCAAAAGGTCAGAGCATTTGGATGCTAGCAAGCACTTTTGATGAGATCATTCGGTTTGCAGGGACGGAGCACCGCCGCCTCGTCCCTTCATCACCGGGAGCGATGTGCCGCCGGTCGGGGGAGGGAGGCCCGGGTGAGCCCGCGGCCCCCCTCCGCTGCCGGCCTTGTGAGCGACGACCCCGGCACGGATAAGTTGATATAGATAACAGAGGAGAGGTAGGGTAAGACTGAGCTAGAGAGATGGGAAGCAGCCCAACAGAGAATGGCCTTTGTCCGTCTTCACTCGGCCTATGGCTTCACTCCTTCTGAGGGTCGGTGCCTGCCCGCCCTCCCGCCCCCCCCCCCCCCCCCCCCCCGGCGTACGTACTAATGTGACCAAGGGGAGCAGGGTGATCTACACCGCAGCCGATACAAAGGCCTGTCCGCAACATAGTGTTGACCTTTGCAAAGACAATGGTCATTTAAACCAGGGGCGCCGGCAATCACTAATGAGCTCAGCTGAGGCATCGAGCGCCCGCCCTGGCGCGGCAGGCCCTAGCTGGGCGCCGGACGGGGAGGGATGGCCAACCATGGCTAAGTGGGGAAGGTTGGGGGAGAGAGACAGATGCCCTGTCCATTGCTGGCCAGTCATGCACGCCTCCGGGCAGCTGCTCCGGGCGGTCACCCATCCATCTACGGGGCCGGGGAACACTTACTGGAGGAGCGGGATGGACGTGCGGAGGACTGGGGGAGAGGTGGTGAGGCACCTGTGAGGTGAGCCGGGGTGACCACGTGTGCGTTCTGTGTTGTGTTTTTATTCGTGCCCGGGTTGGTGGTAGTCAGTTGATTGAGCCTGATTGAACTCTCTCCCTCTCCCTCTCCCTCTCCCTCTCCCTCTCCCTCTCCCGCTCCCTCTCCCTCCCTCTCCCTCCCTCCCTCTCCCTCTCCCCCTCGTCTCTCTTCCTCCCCTTCTCTTCCTCCCTCTTTCTCCCTCTCTCTTTTCCCCGTCCCTGTCCCTCTTCTCCCTCTTTCTCTCTCATCTTCTTATTCTCCCCATCTCCCCCTCCCTGTCTCCCTAACTCCGGGATCTATAGTTGATTGAGCGCTCTCTCCCTCTTTCGCCCCTCTGTTTTGCTATCTCTCTCTTTCCTTCTCCTTCTCTATTCTGTATCCCTCCATCTCCCCATCTCCTCTGTCTCGTCCTCTCATTCTCTGCCTCCCTCCATCACCCCACACCCATTCTCTCCCTAATCGCTGGTTCTATAGTTGCTTGAGCCTGCTTGCCCCCACCCTTGTCCTCTCCTTCCTTGCCCCCTCCATTTCCCTCAACTATCTCTGGACGCCCCTCACCTATCTCTCTTTCCTGTCACTCTCTCCCCTACGGAGACGGAGGGTGCTGAGCCTATGGTGTGAATATATATATATATATATATATATATATATATATATATATATATATATATATATATAACACACACACCTATGTGAATAGGATGGCCGACTTCCCATCTCCGTAATGACTCTGCGTAATACGGCACGACCCACGTACTCACGCCCCCCACACCCCCGCCCCCACTGGTGACCTCCTGACCTCCTGCACCCTCGCCTCTTACAAGTACCAACGTTCAAACCCTATAGGCACTTTCCCCATTATACAGGAGTTAGAATCATTACCAACTCCCCCCCCCCCCACACCCACACCCACAGTTCCACCTCCCATCCTCTCAACGACCTGAAAATTCACGCACCTGTCTGCCAGAGCCAGAGCCGACAACTACACCTGTCTTAATCAGACTTTCTTCACGTGTCTCTCGTACAGGGCCCCGCTCTTCCCACCTCAGCAGACACTAACCCCTACACCACCACGCTCATTACCCACTCTTCCCTGGCCCTCACTGCCCTTACAATCCTCATAATTTGTCCAATTCCACCCATCCAATGAATACCGGGCATTCCTACAGTCACAAACACGCGCACAGACTCTGACACCGCTTGCACCCACGTGACCTCAAAGCTGCATAGTCCGATGAGGCATCAAATTTTCAAAACCCAAACAATTATCTAGATTTGATTTGACATATCTAACTTAGATACTGGTGCACTTATTAAGCATTTGTTGTCACATAGACGGGAATACTGAGACAGAAGTCTATGGTGTCAGAGTTTTGGCGCGTTTGCCAAAACTAAATTGACATGTTTACACTGTAAATATCTCAAAATTTAGCCATTTAAACTAAAAGTTACTTCAACCTAAAGTAAAGTAGATTATAATGATCAATCTAACATATTTATCTCAGAAAATTGCAGAAATTCAAAATCATCGGACTATACAACTTTAAAGAGTCCGCCCCCCTTCCCACCGCCCCGCCCCCCCCCCCCACCCGCCGTGACTGTTCCCACAGACAATTCAATTCAATCCCCGGTCTTGTGCAAAATGCCTTTCTGATGGAAACAGAGGCTCATGCTTGGCATTCCAATCAAACTCAACCGATTTTACTCTCCCCACATTCCGTGTCAAATAACAACCTTTTTTTTTTTGTAATTTAAAGAATTCAACTTTCGTTTATTTGTTGGAAGTGGAATTTTGTGGAACTAGCCATAGCAGTTAGGAATATGGATGTGCTTGGGTGGGTATCAGGATTGCCAACCCCTACGGTTTTGCTCTATGTAAGCTTACAATATTTTATGTCCCCATCATCACCTTACTCTCATCAGGTTTTTCATTTAGTAATATATCAATCTTATGGATTATTGTCCGATAGGCACCACAGATCATCTAAAGCCCCGTTCACACTGGCGAGTTAAAATGATTCATTTAAATCGACTTGCCTAGTTCGACTCACATTCGCCGTGTGGACGCTACGCTAAAGCGATTTAGGGCTGAATCGATTCATCTAGTTTGCTTCAAGTAAACCACCTCCCGAGGTAGTATAGATGAAGCGATTTAGCTGGTTCCCGGGCAGTGATAGTGTAAAATAGCAGTGCTCGCCAGATACAGGCTCAGGTGTAACTATTGCTGGTGCCCGGCAGTGTTAAGGACCGATTAGGCCGAAATCTATTGAATGCGATCATATTTAACAGAATTACATACTCAAATAATGAAATTTAATTAAATTAACCCTAAATTCCAAGCGATATTAACGTAGCAGCTACATTGTCGTCATTATTCATATTGTCGAATCGACTAGTGTAAACTAAACAAATAGCAGTGCTCGCCGGATACAGGGGGGGGGACTTGCTCATGTGCAGATATCGATTTCCGCCTTAAACCGCTCCGTGTGTGGACATGACACTAAATCGATTCATATAAATCGACTTGTCTAAGTCGATATAAACTTTGCCCGTGTGAACACAGATTAAGATGTTAGACCCCTCCCCCCAAAAATTACACCCTTTAAAGATCTTCCGTTTTTTTAAGTTTCCAATGTGGGCGATGTTAGGGTATGTGCGTGTGGAGTGTGTGTGTGTGTGTAGAGTGTGTGTGTGTGTGTGGAGATGTGTGTGCGTGACCTATACGTTATCACCACACCTATATATGCATAGCCAATTTCACGCGTCCGCTCAAAATTCAAAGATTGGTGACGCGCAACGAAATGACATTAATTAGAATGCGCCCCAAGATGCAATCAAACGCAGCCTGCCGAGCGTATAGATAGATAGATGGCGCTGCGATCGCCGGCTACCTGCCGGTCGGTAATCAGCGAATTGACTCGTGGGGCATCGCTAGTGCCGCCTCGTCCCTCAGTAGGGTGAGCTGCGATTCGCCATATTAGCATTTCGGAATGCGCTTCCGGCCAGATTCGATCTAGATCCATTAAAATGTACATTTCTGGAACTTGGAAGCCGACAGAAGGGCTGAGCGAGCTGCAAATTAATGCTCATGTTTGTATTGAAGTTGAATATTTAAAGTGTCGATGGCGTTCGCGAAAAAACGGTGTTTAAAAAATATATTTCTCTATTTCTTTATCTATCTCTCCTACCCCACTCTCCTTGTCTCTTTCTCTCTCTTTCTCTCTCTCGACCTTTCTCTTTCTTTCTCGTTCTCTTTCTCCCTCTTTCTCCCTTTCTCCTCTCTATTTCTCCCTTTCGCTCTCTTTCTCTATCTTTCTCTCTATTTCTCTATCTTTCTCTCTCTTTCTCTCTCTCTTTCTCTCTCTTTCTCCCTCTTTCTCTCTTTCTCCTTCTCTCCCTTTCTCCCTTTCTCTCTTTCTCCCTCTCTCATTCTATCCTTCTCTCTTTCTCTCTTTCTCCCTTTCTCCTTCTCTTTCTCTCTCGCGCAAGTCATATTAATGAATTGTGCATTTCTGGCGATATCTCGATATAATCATTCTGTTGGTATGTCATTCATTTGACTTCTCCAGGAATCAAACTCCCGATCTCTCCCACGGGAACCCTGCGCTCTACCGATTCGGCCGCTCTATCGATTCGGCCACCGCGTCCGGTAATACGCGATTTTTTACATGAGGGTGTGACTATGTATGAAACAATTTATTACCTGTGGGTGTGACTGTATGTATGTAGCGATTTATTATCTGAGGGTGTGACTGTATGTATGTAACTGACATGTGAGTAACAGACATAGATGAGTATTACCTAAGTGGTTAAGTGGAATAGGCGAATTTTATCTCAGTAAATGAGTAATGGACATATTACTCATGTGAGTAAGCACCGGACTTTGGCGCATCTTCTGAGTAAGTAACTGCTAACTGCTATTGACGAAAATAGCCCGAGTGAGTGGAGATACATGAATATACTCTGAGTGACTGAGTGAGTGACTGAGTAATGGACAGATGAATCGTACCTTAGTGTGTAACAGACATTACATGACAGAGTAAGGCACTGGATCTGAGGGAGTGAGCAAAGAACTATCGGCGCAACATTAGTTTTGTGACCCTAAAGCCTATTACTACAACCAATACATATATGTAATGTATGGAATACTTATACTTATATTATTATGCATATAATTATCCTGTCGGATATTTGTTCAATGCTATGTTTATTTTCTATTTGATACATATATTCTGTATCCTTCATTATCATGTCCTCCTCTGTATTTGGAGGTCGGCGTACGGCTTCGAGAGGACCTACTCTAGGGGGCTCCCCAGCCCCCCGAACCCCCGTCTATTTCTCCACCTGTTTTCCTTAAATAATTTGGGAGGTATGTCTTTTTAGGGGGCCGGCCATAGTGACAGGCCTTCCAATTTCTTTTTCTGGCCACCAAAACCGGAATTCCACGGGTTTTTTCAATAAAATGTTTTTTCCCTGGTCGCCGAAACACTTCTGAAATACACTATTTGCATCCCTCTCATGACTCAGTGGGATGCTGTGTGTGTCCCCAAGATAACCTAAAAATAATTTCATGTTTTTTTCCTCTGCAGTATAGTAGGTCGATCCAATGTCCCTGTTAATATGGAATGGAATAGTGACACAATTTATGTATGTATAGCTTGGTTGGGTGTTGGAATTTCACATATCAGAATGGGTACCGACTTGTGACAGTGCACACTTATGACAACTTTATAGTGCTGTCCCACTGGGAAATCAGGCCGCTAGTTCCATGACCCGATATCCCACTCAGTCACATTATCCTGACACCGACCCAACCAGTCCTTGCCCTATCCTATTAATGCTGAGGACCAAGCTAGGAAGCGACAAGTATATATATATAAATAATACTTCACACACAGCTACTACCCATACATATGCGTGTATCATCTAAAGCTGTCACTGTCGTTGCCGACCTCACTCACTAAGCCCCCCCCACCACCACCACCACCACCACCACCACCACCATCCCCCCTACCAGGCACTACAGCAGCTAGTGGCCCATAGAGAGGGATTGACACCGATTGACACTTCCCCAGTCTGTCACTGTCACACAGGTCATCGAGACCGCAACCACAACCACAACCACAACCACAAACGTCCACATGATTAACTCCAAGGCAGCGCGCCCTGAGTAACAGCGTCCCTATGGAGATTGCCTCGCTGTTGCCATAGAGAACTGACTTTTCCGGTTTAGTGCAGTAGTGATCCCTGCCCTAGTACTACTTCTCGAAACGAATATATATATATATCGTAGACAAACTGAGTATTTGAACATGACTATTCACAAGGATGGAAGATTTCTGCGGTTTTGTGGATTTTCGCGATTGTTTATATTCACCAGTTAATTTTTTTAAAAAGTTTATATTATATAATATACATATATACGCATATATATATTAATATATGTATAATATTAGTTCCGAATCCCGTTCTTATATGATCGTACATGTTGCTAGAACATGAAAATGAAACAAAAAAAAAGTTAGGCATGGGCGATAATAAATAAAGTCATAACAAAGAGAGTCGAAACCTGACTTCTGGGATTTTGTACGTGATTCCCTGACAATGCTAACCTATGGGGGGAAATCCGCCTTTTCGCGGAAATTCACCTTTGGTGCCAAGGTCTCGGCCTGATTTCCGCTTTTTTTTGTCAGAGACCAGATATATATAATATGTATGCATTTCTGGAGTAGTTCAATGTGACTTCAGTATTTCGTAATATTCGATTAAAAGTACCCAAAATATTTCCTAGCTTGCATAAGTATTGCTAGTGCATGTCTTCCCTATACGTACAGTAGTAAGTTATCTCCTGAGAAAGACACCAATTTACCCCCATCACATCAAAGTAGTTCTTGCTACGTTCTTGAAAATGTTGCCGAACGGGCTCAAACTGTGTGCGAACGTGGTAGGAATGTTTGATTAACTTTTTATGGACGCGCAAGGACGGAAGGGTGCTCTAGAACTTTGAGCATCTTCAAAATTGTCGGGGGCCACATTCTACCCAGTTTTAGAATGGGGGTGGACGTTTTGAGAACTAGTTTGGTGTGATGGGGTGTAACAGTGTGATCTCACGAATATTTACATCAAAATAACGAATTGTGGTCAATATGATTTGTTATCATTTTCACTTTGAGCAGGCTTTGTTCAGACCTGGGTAGAGATTACGGGGGGGGGGGGGGGTACTTCACTGGCATTGTTTGCTTACAGGATGCTGGTTGTATAAGACAATCGTGGTTGTTCTCTCCTCAGAAATGTGCCTGTGCGCGGATGGAACCTTATAGTACTTGGGGAAGAATGGAATCTCCAGTTCAGGAGTCGTTAAAAATAGGATATTGTCATGGGGGTGATGACAATGGGAAATATTGCGCCTAGAGTGGGCCTCGAACTGTGACATCTCTTTGCATTCCGGGCCAGTGTGCTAACCATTACACCACCTAGGCTCCCTGCTATCACACTACCATGCCTACCTGACTATGTGGTTAATTGCCTGAGACTGTGAGAGGTCAGTGCAGACGATTACACTAGTATCACGCCCAATCGGCAAGCTCTGGATGTCTCAACAAGTATGCGCGACCTGTGTTGGTGTGGCTAAAACTAAAAGAAGTTCAATGTTAAAGTTGCATAGTCCGATGGTTTTGAATTTCTGTATTTCTGTATTTTTTCTGACATAAATATATTAGATCGATCACTAGTATCTACTTTACATTAGTTCAAAGTTACTTTTATTTTAAATGGTAAACGTTTGAGATATTTTGAGTGACCAAACTAGTTGGGCGTTCGTATCCTGTTTTGGGAGATCGGGGGATCCGGGCTCATAGGTTGGAACCCTGGTCGAGTCAAACCAATGACTTAAACGATATTGATACTTGTCGCTTCTTAGCTTGGCGCTTGGCATTATTACGATAGGGCAAGGACTGGTTGGCTCAGTGTCAGGATAATGTGCCTGAATGGGTCATGGTGCTTGTTGGCGGTTTGGTCTCCCAGTGGGGCAGCACTATAAGGTCACCATGAGTGGGCGCTGTCACAAGTTAGTACCCGCCCTGATACGACTGTAGGTGTTGCTACGGCGTACAAGGACAAACGAAACAAAAACCACTGTCTATATATATATATACATTATTCATATATTGTTCATATATTGATGCAAACAGACATGTATACAGTAAAACCTCTCTAACCGACCACCTCCACAGATCGACCACACCCCTCTATCGATCGCTTTATTGTGGTACCCACAATACCATTTTAACCATATTCTAACTCCCAAAACCGACCACCCCCCTAAATGGACCAGTCAAAGTCGGTCCCAAGGTCGGTCAATTTAGATAGTGGGGTATATTCATATGTATGCCCCGTCCTGATATTACTTTATATGTTGCCAGGACGTAAAACTCCAACAACCAACTTTTCACTAGTAGTAGCCTAGTACAATTAAATTGCACAGGTGGCGGGATGGGGTGTGGGGGCAAACCTTCTTGTTCCTCAGTCGTGTACTGATATAAGTATGACCTCCCTCCTTCCCACACACACACCCACACACCCATCGCCATACCCCAACTGCCACCTAAACAGGCATGTGGTAAGGGATGTACTCAGGCATGAGGTCTGGCATGTAGTCAGGCATGTGGTGTGGCATGTAGTCAGGCATGTAGTCAGGGGTTCCTTCTTGTTTTAACGCCTAACGTCGATGGCTGGCCACACACACACACACACACATTCGTTCACACACGCACACGCACACACACACACACACACATTCGTTAACACGCGCACACATACACACACACACACACGGCTGCGCGCGTGAAATAAATCCCAGTTCCCATATACTAACGACGGACACAAAGGACCTCCCTGAACTGACCTTTCCACTACTCGACACCCCCTCTATTCGCACAGGACGGATTAGCTGTCAAATCGGCTACAAATCCGGCACTTTGCTGCAAATGGCCGTCAGCGTGGCAACGAGCCAGTCACAGCCTGCCCACACACCTCCTGTGCGCGGATTAATCATTTAGCTTACTTGTCTCCGTTAAACTAAATCGGCACTGACCCCTCTGAATGCTTGTGTGGGGTGTGAGTAGGTTGTGTGGGTGATGGGTGTGTGTGTGTGTGTGAATGGGCAGGGTGGGGGGGGGCAGTTTGTGTGTGTGTGGGGGGGGGGGGGCAGTGCGGATGCGGGGTATGTCTGTGAGCAGTTTGTGTGTGTGTGGGAAGTGCGGGTATTGCAGGTATAGCAATACCTCAGGGAGTTTGACGCCCCTGCCCTGCAGAGTTGTAAACCAATGCCTTGTGGTACAGGTTCTTGACAGAACCAAAGGCTAAGGGAGCAAACCCTAAACAGAAAACCATGTCACTGTGGCAGCATTAAGGGCGGTTGATGTATGGAACTCCCAACATCTCCCGACCAACCACTGCAGGGACAAATAGTTTTGCGCCTGTCTTGACATGTTCTTGCCGGTGTGAAACCTCTATTTGCTCCCCGAGAGAGTGCCGCTGGTAACTTGCAAAAGCCAGCAGCACTTCAACACTTTTGCAGGCAGCTTTCATGAAATAAAACCTGAAGCTGAGAGACATTAAGACCGACTCATGGATGCAACTCTCACAGCAGAGAGCTAAATGGAGAGCGGCAGTCAAGTAATGAAAGCAGTCTTTGTCGCATCACAACCGACAGCATGATGATGATGATGGGAAGTGCGGGTGTGTGGGCGCCGGTTGTGTGAGTGGGCAAGGTGTGGGGTGTAGATCGGTATGGGTGGTGGGTGTGGTGTGTGTGAGTGGGCAGGGTGATGGGTGTGTGTGTGTGGGCAGTCTGCATGTGTGCAGGGTGTTGTGTGAGAGAGTGGGCAGGACAATGTGTGGGTGTGGGGTGTGGGTGTGGGTACGGTGAGTGTAGGTAGTTTGTGGGTGTGGGAGGTGGCTTGTCGGTGTAATGTGTGTGTGTCAGAGAGTTGGCAGTGCGGTGAGTGTGTGTGGATGGGTGGGGGGCGGGGGGGCTGGCTTATGGGTGTTGGGAAGTCTGAGTCGTGAGTAAGGGATCTTAGTTCCCCTAAGGCGGGCCAGGGCCAAGAAAGGCGTGTAATGACACTAGGGGGGAAACAATGACCATCTCATTCCAGGCCCTCCCACCACCACATTATCGCCCTCTCCCTAAGGTAATGTCCAGCGGGGTCTGGATCAGACATTACCGGTCAGGTCGACACTTTCAGGCAATGCACTCAACTCGCTAATGGTGCAGGCCACGTGTGTGTATACAGTGGTGTTTGTTTTTTACCAGCCATCCGCACTTTTCCCTTCCCACCTCCTCTCTTTGCTCCCGGTGAGGAGACCGGGTGATGGAATGGAGACTTGGCTTTGTGGGTTGGGGTGGGTTCGGCCAACACTCCCCGGGGCTGATATGGCCCGAGGAAAGACCACAGTCAATAGGCAGCGTCGTTGTCTTGTGGTTTATATTCATCGGAAGAGGGAGGGGACTTTTGTGGGGAACAGGAAGTGGATGCTAGGTTAAAAGTTTGGTCAAATTTTAACCGGAATGGACCGGGGAAGGCATCGACTTTTCGAAAACAAGACATTTATCGAGATTTCACTCAACATGGTTAAGTTAAAGTTGCATAGTCCGATGGTTTAGAGTTTCTGTCATTTTCTGAGATAAATACATTAGATTGGTCGCTATAGACTACCTTACTTTAGTTTGAAGTAACTTTTATTTTAGATGGTTAACTTTGGAGATATTTGAAGTACAACCATGCAAAATTAATGTTGGCAAGCACGCCAAAACTCTGACACCATAGGCGTCTGCAGTAACAGGTTCTCTTAAATTGCATCTGTATTCCCTTCAGTGTGATGACAAATGTTTAATAAGTGCACCAGTATCTAAGTTAGATATGTAGAATCAAATCTAGATAATTGTTTTGGTTTTTTTAATTTGATATTTTCATCGGACTATTTTAAGCCATATCAATAATCTAGACTTTATTCCTCATATCTAACGTAAACCAAACCAATTATGTCTGTTTTTATTCAACTTAAGTCGCATCATATATCAAATCTAGATAATTGTTTTGGTTTTTTTAATTTGATATTTTCATCGGACTATTTTAAGCCATATCAATAATCTAGACGTTATTCCTCATATCTAACGCAAACGAAACCAATTATGTCTGTTTTTATTCAACTTAAGCCGCATCAATGAACTGACCGACATGTTTCGCTACATGTGTTGTGCGCGCATACACAATGTTTATAAATATTGAAATAGGTCTATGGCCTCCAGTACTAACAGGTTCTATTAAATTGACTTATTATGACCTTCTGCAGCAACAAATGCTTAATAAGTGCACCAGTATCTAAGTTGAATATATAGAATCAAATCTAGATAAGTGTTTTGGTTTTGAAAATTTGATGTTTACATCGGACTATGCAACTTTAAGATATACATAGATGTAATGTATAACGCAATACCCAAGTATAAATACGCCCACCGGAATACATAATATTTGGAATGTGTATTATCTATCCTCATAACCTGCCTGGGGGAGTGCCCCCCCCCCCCCCCCCTGTCCAAATGCTATTATAACCGCCTCCCCTCCTCTCTCTGTATATATACCACAGGATGGTACCGATATCTATAGCGTTGAGTTCCTGGCCCTCTCTCTCTATGTATATAATCACAGAACTCTCTCCGCCCTCGCCCTCGTCATCTCCCTTTCACTCCCCATATCCATATCCCTCTCCATATCCCTCTCCATATCCCTCTCCCTCTCACTCTCCCTCACCCTCACCCATCCTCTCCCCTCCAACTCCCTCTCCATCACACTCTCACTCTCACCTCTTCCCTCTCTTTCTTGGTGGTATATCTCTAGGTGTGTGGGCTCAGCAGACCCACTACACACTACACACCTCACACCCACATTCACACACCACACACCACGCCCACACTGCATGGGCGACACCTGTCATGCACTGTGCCGAATGATGTACGCGTGTTTACCCGGCTATAAGCCCCGTGACCCCTGTGTGGTCCGTCCAGTGTCAAGGATCCGGCCGCCAAATCAAAGCATTGTGGTGCCAATAGAAGCCCTGCGGCAGGGCGGGGGCCTGGTCAGTCTAAGACCGGAACCCCCCCCCCCCCCGGGCCTTCCTCCCTCCCTCTCCTCCCCGCCCCTCCTGCCTCAAACAAAACACTCCCTGCATGCACTCAGCCATTGTAAATAACGAACACATAAGTGTGCGTGTGGAGGGTAGGGGCAGGGGGGCTCTGAAGACCGGGCTGTCAGTGTGGTGATAAGAGAAGAGAGAGGCTTGGAGGGGTGCAGTGTGAGGGATGGAAGTGTCAGGGTCCTCGGGAGCCCGACGGACAGGCACCGGGGTTGACCTTGAGGTCGCGCCCGGTCAGGGCGGGCGGGCGGCGGGGCAGGGACGGGCGGGCTGGAGGCGGGGCGCGGCCAGTGTGGGCCTGATTGAGTCCGTCTTCAAGCTTGGTCGCTGGTCATTGTCAACTTTCTGACAGGCCAAGACAAAGCAAGGAATTCGCCCCCCCCCGCCCCACATCCCCACCCACAGCCGCCAAGTCCTTCAGTAGCAACAAACAGACTATATGAGACATATGAGCACTGATATCGGTTGCATTATCTACACAGAAGGCGTTGATAATTAATAACAGTGCCTATTATCATTCCGCGACGGCTACGCGTTCAAAATGCCACCTGCTGTCTTCGTCGTCTTTTATAAATGTCAGGCCTTTTCATAAAGTTCAGTCCTAGGTAGTAAAGCACGGATGTAGATCTACTCGCGGTATGCGAGGCTTACCCAGGAGTAGTTCTACAGCATCTGCGGAGAGAAGGCAGTTGTGCTGTACTGGTAGTTGTAGTGGTACACAATTGTCCCGTGGTGGCTGGGAGGTGTCAATCAATGCAACAACCGGGTGTGGTGTGGTGTGGTGTGGTGTGGTGTGGTGTGGTGTGGTGTGGTGTGGTGTGGTGTGGTGTTTGAATATGTGTGTGACCTGAGGAGAGTCCAGAAACCTTTAATTTGTTTCCACATCCAATACCTCAACATTCTATGGCTATGTCACCACCCTCTCTCGCCAACCCCTCTCTGTCTCTCTCACTACCCTCTCTCTCTCTCGCTACCCCCTCTCTCAAAACTCTCAGTATCCGCAATCTCTAAATTCGATCGTTCCCCTTTCTCTCTCTTAATTCTGTCCGTCTCGCTCAATACCTTTTACCTCAAGATTATATAGCTATTTTTTCGCTCGCTCTCTCTCGCTCTCTCTCTCTCTAAGTTCTATTCCTTTGTATCCACAATCTCTAACTTATAACGCTCCATTGTCTCTCAGTAAATTCTCACTCTCTCTCTCTCTCTCTCTCTACATGCTATTGCTTTGTACCCACAATCTCTAACTTATAACGCTCCATTGTCTCTCACTAAATTCTCTCTCTCTCTCTCTCTCTCTCTCTCTCTGCGTTCTATTGCTTTGTACCCACAATCGCTAACTTATAACGCTCCATTGTCTCTCCGTAAATTCTCTCACTGTCTCGCTCTCTCTCTCTAAGTTCTATTGCTTTCTATCCACAATCTCTAACTTATAACGCTCCATTGTCTCTCTCAGTAAATTCTCTTGCTCTTGGTCTCGCTCTTGCTCTCTCTCTCTAATTTCTATTGCTTTCTATCCACAATCTCTAACTTATAACGGCTCCATTGTCTCTCTCAGTAAATTCTCTCGCTCTCTTGCGCGCTCTCTCTCTCTCTCTATGTTATATTGCTTTGTATCCACAATCTCTAACTTATAACGCTCAATTGTCTCTCTCACTAAATTCTCTCGGTCTCGCTGCCTCTAAACTATATATCCCCTTCCTTTCTGTCCTTTCCTTTCTGTCCTTTCCTTTCTGTCTTCTGCTCTCGCTGTCATTTGTTTCCTTTATTTATATATTCACACACGTAGCCCTATCTGGTTATTTACGCGGCCGCCAACACCGTATATGTATGAGGAAAACCTTTCTGCTAAGAATTAAACAGTTAAATAAAGTGCACAATGTTGCTGGACTAACCATCGCTAGAAGAAAGGCCTTAGCGGTGGAACCTTTTTTAAAAATAATCTCCAGATGCATAAATATGCGCTGGAAAAAAAAGGTGGAATTATTCATTGAATTTTCCCAGGCGTGACCTTAAATACTGGGGTTGATACAATGTGGACACATGCAGAGAAAGAGACATATTTCGTTACGGACAGGGGAGGGGGGCTCTGGGATGTGATCGGTAGACTGTTGACAAGACAAAGCAGGTTCTCCGGGGGGGGGGGGGCGCTTTAGGTAAACGCATGTGGCACCAAATGGGCACAGTAAAAGGGTGGCTAGGTGGGACAGATGACTTTATCCGGGCCTCGATTGGCTTGGTTTGTGTCCTGTTCGATCAACGTTGGTGCAAATGGGCGCGGCGAATGAATATCGGGGAATGTAATGTGGCCCGCAACGGCCAGAGACCGCCGTCAATTAAGGCTAACGAAGACAGAGTCGCCACCGCCTCAGGGCCTGCGCTCTCACACATTCACTCCGTGTAAGGGGCAAACTGCAGCCTGCCGACACAGCGTGGGGGCAGGGCGGGGGGGGGGGGGCGGGGAGATGTGAGGCCGGAGTCTGGGGTATAGATGGGGAGATGTGGGGTAAGAGGTTGGGGAGATATCGGGGTAGGTAACGGGGGAGATGTTCGGTAGTGGCTTGGGGTGGGGGGTGGGGGGTATGGGTCGGGGTGTAGGCGGGGAGATGTGGGGTAGGGGTCCGGGGTGTAGATGGGAAGATGTGGGGTAAGGGGTGGGGGAGATGTCGGGTAGGTAACGGGGTGTAGGTGGGGGGGGGGGGGGTAGGGGCCGGGGTGTAAGTCGGGAGATGTTTGTTTGTTTATTATTGTTTTATGTCCTAGCAACGGGGAGATGTGGGGTATGGGTCGGGGTGTAGGCGGGGAGATGTGGGGTATGGGTCGGGGTGTAGGCCGGAAGATGTGGGGTAGGGGTCGGGGTGTAGGCCGGAAGATGTGGGGTAGGGGTCGGGGTGTAGGCCGGGAGATGTGGGGGAGATGTGGGGTAGGGGTCGGGGTGTAGGCGCGGAGGTGTGGGCCAGTGGAGGGGGGTGGGGTAGAAGCCGGGGAGACACGGGGAAGGCATCTGTGTGGGGTCGGGGAGACATTGGTAGAGGTCGAGAGACATGGGGCAGGGGTGGCGCGGAGACATGGCGATGGGGTGGTCGTGTGGGCGGGGAGTAGTCGGGGTAGGGTCGGGGAGACTTGGGCAGGGTGGTCTGGGAGGTATCGGGTAGGGGAGTGTGGTCCGGGAGGCAGAGGTCGTGTGTGGTCATGGAATGGGTTCTATCTTTATCTGTGTTTATATCTATATTTATATTTATATTTAGCTGCGGCTACGAATCGATCAGGCCCGGGTAGGTTTTGTCCTTACGTGACCCTGTTGGTGTGTGTATAAATCACGGTTATATATATATATATATATATATATATATTTCACGACTGTGGAAATAACACGACCACGTATATATCCCGGCTATGTATATTTCATGCTGTGTATATTTCACGTATGTGTATATGTCATGGTTGTGCATATAATGGCTGTTAGTCCAAAGGAGGCATATGTGTGTGTGTGTATATATATATATATGTATATATATATATATATATATATATATATATATATATATATACATGCATAGTTGGTATGGACTGCAGTGGAGGTGAGTGTGTAAGACTGGCGTGTGTGTCAGTGTGTCTGTCAATGTGTGTGTGTTTGAGTGTGTGTGTGTGTGTGGAAGCAATGCACGGCCTCCTGCGGGGCACCTATAGGTCTCACTTCCACCTTTCCACAGTAGTGGCACACACCAACCTGTTTGCCCAGCGGGCACCTGCTGCAGTGCTACACTTATAGTAGGAATGAGAACCTAGGGCTGAGTGTCGTCCTTCCTCCATCAGCTATGTACCCTTCCACCATATTCTACTCACCCACCCACACACTTCATCTTTCCCTTTCTCTCCTTGGGGAAGTACCTTCCGCCCCCCCCCCCCTCCCCTCCCTACACACATACACAGGACCCGACTTTCCCTGTTACTTGCTTAACTCGCACCCCCCACCCACAACTAACTTCGTTTCTCCCTACATATCTCAATCACCTACAATACCACACACACACACACACACACACACACACACACACACACACACACACACACACATTTCGAAATTTCCCATATCTAATTCACATCCCTTTCTCCTTGGGGAATTGAATTCCTCTCAACAGACATTCCTTTTCCAGGAACCTCGCCAGTTCCTGCACCCACTCTGTCCGTCCGTCTCTCTCTCTCTCTCTCTCTCTCTCTTCTGTCTCTCTCTCTCTCTTTAACCACCCTTACTTGTCCCTTTTAACCCACACCCGACACCGTCATCACATACATCTTTCTCCCCCTCTCTCTTTCTGTCTCTCTCTCTCTCTCTCTTCTCTCTCTGTTTTCACACATACAAGGATGAAAGATCTCCGTGCTTTCGCGGATTTCCGGGATTGTTCCTAATAATACGTTGTTTAAACGTCGCAGCACCGTATACCAATATTTATGAGAACCGACTTCCGGGAATTTTCCGCGATTCCCTGACAATGTTAAGCCTATGGGAGAATATCCGCATTTCCGCTTTTTTTGCCGGAGACCACTTTCATCCCTGCTAGACCATCGCCAGTGGCCCCACCTACTTCTGTCTCCCCGTACTCATCTCTGTCTTCATATACACCTCTACACCATCACATGGTTCTCTCATTCGCTCTCAGTCATTTCTCTCCCTTTACACAAGCCACCATCACCAGTTGCACCCCATACTTGTATGTCACCACCATCACGTACTTCTCTCTCACACACACTATCTTTACACAGACACACACCACACCACCATTACGCACGTCTCTCTCTTTTTGCGCACACTCCATACTAACATTACATACATGTCTCGCCCCTCTCTCTTTACACACCCCACCCCAATGTCACGTAATTCACACACTCTTTCCACACCTACTACACCACTCTCTCTTTACACACCCCACCCCAATATCACGTAGTTCACACTCTCTTTCCACACCTACTACACCACCCTCTCTCTTTACACACCCCACCCCAATATCACGTAGTTCACACACTCTCTCTTTCCACACCTACTACACCACTCTCTCTCTTTACACACCCCACCCCAAAATCACGTAGTTCACACTCTCTCTTTCCACACCTTTTACACACCTACTACACCATTCTCTCTCTCTTTACACACCCCACCCCACTATCACGTAGTTCACACACTCTCTCTTTCCACACCTACTACACCACTCTCTCTCTCTTTACCCACACCACACCATCATCACGTACTTCACACTCTCCCTCTACACACCACGCCCTCTCTCCCCGGTACCTGCTCAGCCCCGTATAAGGGCAGATTTATACGCACCTGGCGGGAGGGATCTGCCGGCAGTATCAGAGGACTTATGTGGGGGCCTCTTCCATCAGGGCCTTATGAGTGCTCGCCGGGGGTCGGGCGGGGGTCGGGCGGGGGTCGGCCGGGCCGTCCTCACTCCTCCGCCCCATCTATTAGGCCCCCACCAAGCGGTCCCTTATCCGGCCTGAGAAGGTTAGATGACTACTGGAGGAAATAACCGGCCGACTCGGGCTGTCTTGTTAGGGCTCTGAGCGATGCGCATGGGCCATTGGTAATCTCCTAAGTGATGGAGTCGATTCTGGCGACTCAGCCTCTCCCTCCCTCCTCTCCTCCCTCCCCCAGCTTCACCGGGCCGGTCACCCCCCCCCCCCACACACACACAGACACACAGACACACACTCATACCTCCTCCTCCACCTCGACACCCGTCCATCATCCTAGTGTCAACGACTCAGGACCTTTTCCTCTAGAAACGTCTTGTGATATGCCGCCCGGCCAGCTCTCTCTCTTTCTCTCCTCTCTCTGCCCCATCCCCCCCCCCCCCCGCCGCCCAACACGCACGATAAGCTCCGAAGCAAAGGCACCGCCCTCGTCCACGCCATTTATATATATATATATATATATATATAGATATATAAATATATATATATATAGACACTTTTGAAGGTTTCTGTGTCAAAGACCACCCCCCAGTCTTTTTGACCTACCTCATTCAACCACTCCACGCCTGTATATGTATATATATATATATATATATATATATATATATATATATCTATATATATATGTATAGATATATATAATATAAATATGTTTATTTATATTTATAATATACGTACATATGGGTCAGATGAAACTGGGTGCTAAAGAAAGTATGTCATGGGAACGAAAGGTGAAAGCATTAAAAATAATGGTGATATTTAGTGTCACCGCTGTCACTGGTAAGGGACAGACTAGATAGTAATTTGTTTAATATTGCAATTGGTACCTTTATTCAGAAGGTGGTTACTGTGTTCCCGGTGTGGGGGTGATCGGCTGCTAAAGGCCTGCCAGGCAGAAGGCCCTTAATTACATATAGAATAATCGAGTATCAATATCAAGTTGACCATAGCGGTTAATATACGTAGGGACTGGAGAATAGTAACGAATGCAAGGAACGTTCCAATCACTTTTAAGAGCTCACAGCTTTATTCTTAACCCTACTGATACAATCCAATTCAGAATCGATAAACACGCATAAGTACATCCCCTCCCAGCATGATTAATTTAAAACAATTCAGAATACCGACAATAATGTATATTGTGTATTGGAGATATGTTATATTTTTTTGAAAAAAGAAGAGAGAAATCAAAGGAAGCAAAGGAAGAAAGAAGTGTTTACAGACAATTCTAGAGTAATCTTGTACATTTATTGATGCATGCTCACCAAGTGCATAATACATATGTTGAACTGGAATTGCTTGCAGTTACTATTACGACAAATAGTCAATTTATATTATGCTTCTATTATCGAACAGGTTTTTCATGTGGTTATTATTGCAACTGATATTGTCATTTATGTACCAACACATTGTAATGAACGGCCGGAAGACCAGTGCTCTGGCGCTGACAAAAGACATTATTCGCTGAATAAAATACATTTAGTAAAAAAAAAAAATAATAAAGGCGTAAATCTCGTCTAAAACATCAGAGCGTGTAGAAACACGTCCGATGGGTCTGAGCCCGAGGGCTCGACCTTCTTACGTTGCCAGGAAAGTCGCAATCGGCATCTCCTAGCAACGCGTTAGGGCCGTGAACCCAGCCCCGCATTTGATGGCCGATGCGAGCCTCCCCCTCCCCCCCCCCCCTCTCCCCTTCCTCCCGCCTCTTCCCTTCGACCTGTTTTCCCAGGAGGGTCATTTTCCACGAGCTAGAACATTTTGGAGAATTATCGCCGCCGTGGAGAAGCAAGTGAAGGAAGCCTCTTGTTGTCTTCTTTTGTTTTATAACTTCTTTTTTTTAAATTTGTGTTCTCGCCCCGGAATGAAAATTCCTTAGGCTATATCCATCATATTTAAGGCTCTTGTTCGCGACGTTCTTATCACCCGAGCACAGCTTACTTACTTAGGTAGGACCGGCAGTGAAATAATGTCGCGGTCCTCCATCACCACCCTCCAGAAGACTATATTTCGTTATAGCCGCGACAGGGTAGGGGCGATGACTGATGACTGGGTGTGTCGGTGGATGTGGGTGGGTGTGCATGGGGGTGGGGGTGGCGCTGTCTTTTATTGATTGTCTGCCAGTAACTTTGGAGTCCAGGTCTCCATGGCTCTTCGTTTTGGTTAGGGAGAAAGTTGATTGGAGGTTAGGGAAATACAGGTGGCGATCGGGGAATGTAGGGGTAGAGTGTAGGGTGGGTGAGGTCGGCTGGGCTGGGCTGGGCTGGGCTTGGTGTCTGTGGTGGGGGGGGGGGGGGGGGGGGGAGGAGAGTTATTTATGGCTCTTGTAGAAATGAAAGAATTTGCCAATACCCTCAGTATTCACCTCTGGGAATGGTTTAAGGCCCAGTCAGACCTTACCGGATTGAGAAACGGACATAAACCAGACAAGGAATTGTCTAGTCCGGTGGTGTTCGGTATCGAAATGTGTCGAACTCTTGCAACTGACGGACGCTAAATGGACAAGGAATGTACATTAACGAATATCCACCCGATGAGAACCAAACAAAAAACTGAATGTCAAACGGACGTACCGGATTGTTCATGGACACGCTGAAAACATATACTGACCGAATTCCCGCAATAAAAAACAACAAAAAAAACAACGTCAACGGACTTGGCAGGAAGCAAACCGGAGACGTAATGGATGGGTACCAGATATGAAACGGACTAAACGGACTTAAACCGGACACCAACCATACACTTCAGTCCGGCAGTGTCTGGTACAATTTTTGTGCATGTTCAAAACTTGTACCGTACATCGCCGTATTTCACCGGACAGTGTCCGTTTTCTGTCCGTTTCTCCAATCCGGTGAGTTCTGTCTGGGGCTTTACGAACGTTCGGTGTAACAATCCAAACGGAAAAAGTAGCTACGGGAGGTGTGCGGATGTGTGTGTGGGGTGGGGTGGGGGTGTATATGGGGTGGGGTATAGGGTGCGAATGTTTGTGTGTAGGGTGGGGGGTGCGGAGTGTGTGGGTGGGGTGTGCGGAGTGTGTATGCGGGTGGGGTGCGATGTGTGTGTGTGGTGGGGCGGGGGGGGTGCGGAGTATGTGTGTGGTGGCTGGGGTGTCGGGAGTGTGTGTGGTGGCTGGGGGAGTATGTGTGTGGTGGGTGGGGAGTATGTGTGTTGTGGGTGGGGTGGGGAGTATCTGTGTGGTGGGTGGGGAGTATGTGTGTTGTGGGTGGGGTGGGCAGTATGCTGTGTGGTGGGTGGGGAGTATGTGTGTGGTGGGTGGGGAGTATGTGTGTGGTGGGTGGGGAGCATGTGTGCTGTGGGTGGGTGGGCAGTATATGTGTGTGGTGGAGGTGGGGAGTAATGTGTGTGGTGGGTGGGGAGTATGTGTGTGGTGGGTGGGGAGTATGTGTGTGGTGGGTGGGGAGTATGTGTGTTGTGGGTGGGGTGGGGAGTATGTGTGTGGTGGGTGGGGAGTATGTGTGTGGTGGGTGGGGAGTATCTGTGTGGTGGGTGGGGAGTATGTGTGTGGTGGGTGGGGAGTATGTGTGTGGGTGGGGTGGGGAGTATGTGTGTTGTGGGTGGGGTGGGGAGTATGTGTGTGGTGGGTGGGGAGTATGTGTGTTGTGGGTGGGGTGGGGAGTATGTGTGTGGTGGGTGGGGAGTATGTGTGTGGTGGGTGGGGAGTATCTGTGTGGTGGGTGGGGAGTATGTGTGTGGTGGGTGGGGTGTGGGTGGGGTGGGGAGTATGTGTGTTGTGGGTGGGGTGGGGAGTATGTGTGTGGTGGGTGGGGAGTATGTGTGTGGTGGGTGGGGAGTATGTGGGTGGTGGGTGGGCTTTGAGCTTGTGGCAAATTCTGCCGAGTAATGGAATACGCATTGTGCTGCTTCCTGTCTATTTGCAAGAGGGGAAGGAAGTATTACATTCCCAAAGCAAGCAATGGATTGGTACTAGTAGAGGAAATGGCTGAAAACACTCCATGATGCTACCATCGGAACTGCCTCGCCCCACCCCGGCCCCGGCCCTTCAGCCTCGCCCCTTTCCCCTCCATCTCCCCCCCCCCCCGGCAACCCGCCCCGGATCCCCTTCCCCGCCGAGTTCGCCGCGGCCCCGGCCCCGGCCCTCACCCCGTCCCGCTTCCCACTCCTTCCGCCAGAAGGAGTCACCCACCCTTCCATCACCCCGCTCTATTTGTCTCGGCAAATAAGCCGCTGCTTCTAAACTGAAATATATGGGCAGCGCAAACTCAGCTATTGAGGGTCGCGAAGAAAGCATTTGTCTCAACCCCCCAGAGCTGGATGAACCGGGGCGTGCACGTGTATAGATAGATGAGCAGTGGCTGGGCGGGGAAAACAGGCCCTGTCTCCCCCATTCCAGTCACGTGGGAAGGGGAGACCGGTGCTACTATGTGTATATAATATATATATATATATATATTATGCATGTTTGTATTTATATATATATATATATATATATATATATATATATGAATATATTACTATTAGTTACAATTAGATCTAAATATATTCATATTTTGTGCAAAATAAGGTGGTATATATGTACTAAGATATGCATGTATATATTGTATGTATTATATATGTATATATATATATATATATCTTCTAGATACAATTAGATCTAAATATATTCATATTCTATGCAAGATAAGGTATATATGTAATGAGATACTAAGATATGCATGTATGTATTATATATATGTGCTATGCAATTTTTTACCTGAATAAAAATAAAGAATAGTAATGAGATACTAAGATATGCATGTATGTATTATATATATGTATTATGCAATTTATTACGTGAATACAAATAAAGAATAGTCCCTAATGTTTTCAGTGCTCTTTCTGGGCACCTCTCTCTTTCTGGGCACATCTCTCTTCCCAACACCCATTATTCTCAGCAGCCCCCCCCCCCCCCCGGTAACCGGACTTCTCTACTTCCCCTTTCCTGGGAACCGACTTCAACGGTCTCCCAGCCCTCATTTCAAAATTACTTCAAAATATATATTCTAGATACAATTAGATCTAAATATATTAATATTATATCCAAGATAAGGTATACATGTATTGCTATACTAAATAATGCATATATAAAAAGAGTGCAGTTATTAGTAATATATATATATATACATGTATATGTACTAGGATATGGTTAGATAATATATGCTGATATACTAAGCTATGTAAATATAGGTAATATGTGTAAATATAGGTAATATGGTTAAAAAGAGCAGGATAGGTATGTACCAACCAAATACTAAGATGTTTCGATAATATCAATATATATAAAGAGAGAGCTAGATGCACCGAGATACTAAAATATATGGATAATATATATATAGAAAAAGGGCACTTATATAACGTATATATTATATACATATTCTAGATTATAAAATATAGATATTCTAGATACAATGAGATTTTAATATTGTTATTTCCTATGCATTATATATATAATATAAAGAGTGTACCTCTATTAAACATTTTATATATTAGATAGCCTTTTACATTATCTTCATATTCTAGCTATAGTGAGGTACGAACATTTCCAGATTCTGTCCAATATAGAACATATCTCTATATATTATATATATTTATATGGAGAGAGATACTATTATATTCTGTATTGTATGGAATATGGAAATATTTAGATCACATTATATGAGATATAAATATTTCCACGTTCTGTCCAAAATAGAATCTCTATATTTAAATATAGAGATAATTTTATTATATTCTATATTGTATAGAACCTAAATCGACCGACCTTGGGACCGACTTTAAGCAGACCATCTAGGTAGGTGGTCGCTTTAGGGAGTTCGAATATGGTTACAATGGTATTAAAGCGAACGATATAGGGGAGTGGTTGATCTGGGGAAGTGGGTGGGTAGGGAGGTTTTACTGTATTTAGAATGAATTATAGCTATGGCTATGTATATAGAGACAGATGTATAGAGAGATATATAGATATATATATATTTTTCACCTCGGTACTATGCCTCTGGCTACTCGTAGTCCAGGGAGAAGGAAGCACATCCAGCAATTAGTATAATCTACTCACAACGGGAGGATGTTTGTTGAGTAGTTCCGGCAGTTTTTCTAAATTAACTACTAAACCAACCAGGTTAGTGTCATTTTAACTGGTGATATACTATATAAATATTTAAATATATTAATATATAAATATACATACACATATGTGTCCCGTCAGGAAAGTGTTCAGAAAGAGGAACTACCAAGCAATAATCGTATATATAGAGAAAGAGAACGCTGATGTGAATATCTGGACAACAAGTAGAATTGATGTGGCCTGCAGTCAGTGTGGTGTACACTGTATTCACGGCGGTGTAAGGGACTCGCGTGTAGCTGCCGTGTTTCTATATTCGATTTAGGGGGGATTGGGGTTGCCTTTGGGTTAGGCTGGGGTTATGAGGGGTTAGGGCCCTGAGGGCTGGTGGAGGGGGGGTGTTGAGGGGGGGGGTGGGGGTGATGCTGCATATCTTGTTATCTTGGCACGCTCCCACGTGCCGGCCTGCCACCTACTGGAGTGAGCTGCCAGCCTCTCTGTGCCTCCCACACTGGAGCAGCCGGGACTCATGAGTGCGCACGCGAACCTAGTCACGTGAGGGTCGAGAAACTAGGTCACATTGTGCGCCATGTTGGATCGGCGGGCGCTGGCGGCAGCACCAGTTGTGGCGGTGGCTGGGGAGTGGTGGGTTGTGCTGCTCGGCTGGCAGGCAGTTGCTGGTTCTGTATGGTCGGCTTCGGTCACTCAGAATGTTGGCAGCAGACGGCATTGTTTCTCATCTCAGTGATTGGGTGTCTTGATAGATTATGTATGATTTCAGTGAGGTGGGAGGGAGTCAAGGACAAATGAGAAAATCTGTACAGTCAGCATCATGGCATTAATTTTAAAATATACGAAAAGTTAATATTCGCTGGCAATACATATTATGAGGTGATCTGGACATGTAAGTCCTCGAATAAAAAAAAACACCAACCATTGCTGTAAAATATGTAAAAACAATCTGAATATGCAAAATGTTGTAAGTCTTCGAATAACAACCAGCAACATTGTAAGATTCGTTGTCAGTAATTTAATGATATCTGCACATACAAAATGACGTCGTCGAATATTAAAAAATATAACCCTTAATATCCGTTCTAAATAATATTATGGTATTTGAAATAATATGTAGAAAACATGCATGATGCATTAAGGTGTGAATAAGAAATCATATTCGTTATCACAATATTACTTAGTAATCTAGTATTATTAGTAACTACTAACAGGATAACATCCTTGAGTGTGGTATCCGCTGACTTGGTTAGGGTGGTCCCGACATGATGCAGACTCTGTAGCCTTACAAAATCAGAAACGAGAATCATCTCATTTTTGTATAGCAGCGGTAGAGGAGGGAGGACGAAGTTTGTTTGTCTGTTGTTGTTTTACGTCCTAGCAACATCTAAGGTCATATCAGGACAGGTACCGACTTGTGACAGTACACACTCATGGCGATGTTATAGTGCTGCCCCACTGGGAAATCAGGCCGCCGGCACCATGACCCGATATCAGTGACATTATCCTGACACCGAGCTAACCAGTCCTTGCCCTATCCTAATAATGCCGAGCACCAGGCTAGGAAGTGACAGGTATCAATTTTTAAGTCATTGGGTTGACTCGACCGGAAACCGAACTCGCGATCTTCCGCACGTGAGGCCTATGCTCTACCGAAGAAGGAAGGGTGCAGCACTATAAGGTCACCATGAGTGCGCACTGTCACAAGTTGGTATCCGTCCTGATATGACCTAAGATGTTTCCAGGATGTGAAAGTCCAACAACCAACCAACCAGGTCGGGGTGTGTATAGCCGTGTTCACACCTCGGCGTTAAGTCGCCTCATCTAGTGCGCCTAATCTAAGTCGGCTCACATTGGCCGTGTGAACCCAATGCTGAGGCGGTTTAGGACTGAGTCACCTCATCTATTTCTCCTCCAGTAGGTCACCTTGCGAGGTGGTTTAAATGAAGCGAACTAGCTTGAGTTGGCCCATCTTGCATGTGTGGACGGTAGTGGTTTACTTGAAGCGGTTTAGGCACGTCACACTCTACAATATAATTTGATCTATGAACCGGCTAGAGGTTCACAGATATTTTTTTCATCATTTATTTTTAGGGTTTCACTGCCCAGCAGAAGTTTTGACCATTCCAAAACAATACGATTCAGTCGAAACAGATCTAGGTCGAACCCACACTCTCTAGTGCCGATGTCGACTAACCGAAACTGGCGCTGGTTAGTTTGGACTTGCTCATGCGCAGATATCGATTTCCGCCTTAAACCGCTCCGTGTGTGGACACGACACTAGTTCGCCTCATCTAGTTCGCCTTATCTAGTTCGGCCTAAAGTTGTGGGTGTGAACACGGCTTATGTGGTGCAGGCGTGGGTGTGAGGGTGTTCTTGCCGGCCTATATTCGGAGATGGTCAATACTGCAATGGCGTTTTGTTTCGTTTTCTTTTCGCCTTCGTC
Organism: Branchipolynoe longqiensis; assembly: GCA_030323885.1. Taxonomy (NCBI): domain Eukaryota; kingdom Metazoa; phylum Annelida; class Polychaeta; order Phyllodocida; family Polynoidae; genus Branchipolynoe; species Branchipolynoe longqiensis. The sequence goes on from CM059199.1 coordinate 1,972,475, forward strand.
CAGGCTGGATGAGGCTTACACGGTATTTTGGCGCCCGGCCCCCCAGTACTCAGTCAATATGTAAATGAAACCTAATCGATCCTCGCGCCTCGGCGTGATGTGGGCGTGTGGTGTGTGACACCCCATTTCCTTTGTTATTAAACCACCAAATCGGGATCGATGCTCGGGGTCTGAAAATGCTCGGCGTGTTTATATTTAATGCAGCCCGCCGGCACCCTTTGAATATATGAATGTTAACAGTGAGTGAGTAGGGCGGGAGGAAGGGAGGGATGGATGGATGGATGGATGGATGGAAGGAGATTGGCCGCCATGGCTTGCTATCCCACTCAGTCACATTATCCTGAATCTGAGCCAAACGAGTCCTTGTCCTAATAATGCCAAGCGCCTAGGTAGGAAGCAACAAGTATCGCATCTATAAGCCAGTGGTTTGACTCGACCAGGGTTCGAAACCGGGAGACGGACGCTCAACTCATTCGGCCATCCCTTCTGGTCCAGTGGGGGGAGGGGGGGGGGGGACGGAGGAAGGGAGCGATGGATGTATATATATGTATAGATCATTTAGATGTATAGATCATTTAGATGCATAGATGTATAGATTTGTAGATGTGTAGATGCGTAGCTGCGTATATGTGTATATGTGTATATGTATATATCATTTAGATGTATGACTCATTTAGATGTATAGATCATTTAGATATATAGATATTTAGATGTGTAGATTTATAGATGCATAGATGTGTAGATTTATAGATGTATAGATGCATAGATATGTATAGATGCACAGCTGCATAGATGTATTAAATGGGGAAAGATCGGATTATGTATTAGATGGGGAAAGATCTGATTGTGTGGACTCTAAAAAGTAACCCTCGCAATTATCCTACAAGTAACCTGTAATTTCAGTTTGCCACCGTCTTTTTTTGTTTAGGTCCATCTCTACCTGTTGCGCTGTAACATAACTATGACGAATGCAGGCAAATAGGTAACGTTAATGAGTCTTCATCCAGGTGAACGAACCATGCCCACTGCTCGGCCCGCTCCCAGCAAAGTTTCCCATCTTTCTTTCCTTATTGTTTGGAGGGAGAATGTAGCGTGTGTGTGTGTGTGGGGGGGGGGGGGGGGGGGTCAGGCTCATTTCAAAAGAGTTCGTGATTGCTACCGGATTTTCTGCTCGAGAAGTGGAGATTTTTCTTTTTTTTCTAAACAACAGCTTCCCAAATGAGACCTTTATTTTGTGTGTGTGCATGGTAGGAATCTGTGTCGGGGTGTGGTCGTTCCCACGGGCCTCAGGTCACGTGGTGCCATGCCATGTCTTGTGGCCGCTTCTGTGTGAGTACAAGGAAGGGAGGGAGGAGAGAGAAGGCGGAAACTCACCCATCTTCTTCCCCTTCCCTCCCACTTACCCAGCCTCACTTTCATCAGGGCTGAGAAAACAAACTGGACTAAAAAAAAAAACCACCCTCAAAAACAAACAGTAAATAAGGCAGGACGCGCACAGCGTTCGTGGGGGGAAATCTCCGGCAAGACTTTGTTTGGAGTAAGTTTAATACCGCGTTGATTGCTTCGTTAGTGCGTCAGATGGGCGCGTGGCGTGTGGGTGGTCGTCAGCCGTGCGCCAGGCCGCGACCCCGGGGCCGGGGATTGCCTGCGTCGGCACTCTAGTCCCCCGGACCCCGGCGTCCCTGATTGCGGAAAGCCCCTTCCCAATGCCAGCTCCCCCCTGCCCCCCTGCCCCTGTGCTCGCCCTTACATCCTCTGATCATATATAAGGTTTAGGTCCTTGCTTTCTTATTTATTGTTGCCGATTCGGCGCGAGCTTCCCCCCCCCACCCCTCTTACCCCACACCGGTTGCCGAATTGGGTGTTTGTGAAGGTAAATAAAGGTGCTCGATCCCTCCCGCCCTCCCCACACACACCCAGTCCTTCGCCGATGTAACTAACGGACATCGGGGCGGGGCGGGGCGGGGTGGGGCATGCCCGGCAAAGGCACACTTCTTCGTCTTGAGCAAGGGCAAGGCCGGGTATGGGGCCGGGGTAAGGCCCGGGTTGGGGCCGGGCCGAGGCTGGGGAAGGGGAGGAGGGCGGGCGGTGGCCTGGCGCAACTAGTGTTACCATCAAACAGGGCACCCACCTCCAGACGCAGATACCCACGTGACAAATAGCGCCCGCTGCCACGCGACATCTATCACACAATTCACCAAATATATTAAGGCAAGCTCCCGGTGGGCTGTCGCTAAATATTTAAGGAATTTTGCCCGGTCTCGTCGACGGAGGGCGGGGGGCGGCTGGGCTTGGCTAGGCTTGGCTAGGCTGGTCCCGGGAGGACACACTGGCCTGCCGGGGCCGGGGCCGGGGCCGGGGCCCTCCGCCCACCGCTGCCGCCGGAGAACATATCACCTCGGCCGCCGGGCGCCGGCCTCCAGCAGCCGGCGGCCCGCTGCCCCCCGTCCTCACCCCCCCCCCCCCTCACGCTCCCCCACCCCACCCTACCCTCCACCTCCAAGGGCTTACAGTGAATTTAGAATCGCTGAATTCGTTAATATTAGATGTGTACTTAACGAGTCTACGCTCCCAAAAGGTCGGCCCGAGCCAAGTCGGCCATTTCCGCGAGGCCTCGGAATGCCGGGCGTACCGGCGCCTTTACTAACAGGATTATTTATGTGCCGCTATCTGCGACACGCGCGCTGTTAGTGAGTGGCACCACCGTAGTGCCGCGGTGCCGTAGAGCCGCGGTCCCGTGGTGGCGCAGTGCGTGGAACATCTCCAAACGGTTGCGACCACTCAGCGCAGAAAAGCGGTCATAATTTACCCCGAACGTATAACCGGGGAGGCGGGGGTAGGGGTGGGGGGGGGGGCTGAGCGAAGGGAATTTGACGTCTTTAAACAGAATCACGTTCAGGAGAAACTTCTCTGAGGGTGTGACTGTGACTGAGTAGTGCGCCTCTGTGTGTGTGTTGTGTCTGCATATATACATTTATATACTGGGTGCGCCTCTGTGTGCATGTGTGTGTATCACTGTAAGTGTATGTATGTGTGTATATATGTATGTAGTATGTATGTATGTGTATGTGCGTAGATATACATATATATGCATTTATATACTGGGTGCGCCTCTGTGCGTGTGTGTATGTATGTATGTGTGTATATATATATGTATAAATATATATATGTATATATGTCGATTTATATATCATACTATATATATGATACATGATGTATAATGTATTATGCGAGTATAAAAGATACGTAAGGGAATATTACTTATTATTATTATTGTTATCCTCCGTAAGATACAACACTGTACCGGTGGCATCATCCCGACCACCTCACTTACCCCGGATGTTGACCAGTGTCAGTCGCACCGGAGGATTTAAAACATATATCTATGCATAGAGTAAGCGGGTAGCGCCATGGTAGCGATTCTGACTGGAACGGGACCGGATGGTGGGTCGGTGCCTAGATATGTTTTTCTTTGAAAGGATACCGTGCAGAGTCAGAGGTGTGGGCAGGATTTGACCGGGTTTCTGGATCCTGGCCGTCTGTCCCTTGTTTGTATGGCATAACAGGTGCATCAATATCTATGCTTCGTTCTGAATGAATAAAAAAAGTAGACATCATAGCCGGGGACATATGCCTAGAAACCATTTCAATGCTGGTCTAAATCAAGGCATATTTCCACGGTTTTTTGGTTCTCACTGATCAACGTTCACAAATTGCCAATATATATGACATCCTTGTCCGGATATGGCCATAGATGTTGCTAGGACATAAAAGCCCAAAAACATTGACAGCTGAAACCTGACTTGTTGAATTTTTTTCGCCATCCTATGGGATCCTCATTTCCGCGGGTTTTTTTTGCCGAATGTCAATTCCATCCTTCCTAAATGAATGAATCTAGTGGACTTCGCAGTAGGCCATCGCGGTTTTTTTTTTATATAAGTAAATAGCTAGTTAGGAAATCCAATCTGTTCTGAATGATAACACGCTTACTTGTTTCGGACAGTTTGGAGATTGACCCTGAAGCACATCATAGACCGAGTGTCCTTGCTAGCAGGGCCTAACAGACGATGGTCTTAAATAGTAAAATATTTAAGACATTCTGGATCACGTGTCTTTACTACCACTGTACCAGCGCCAGCAAAAGATGGTCTTTGCTGCAAGGGCCTATCACAAGATGGTCTTAAATAATAACATATTGTAGAGATCACGGATCGAGTGTTCTTCCTATGATTTACATCAAATAACCACGGACTATTTATTGTCTAAGGCGGTACTTAGACTAGAATACTGCAGACACGGAACTATGACTAGATGACCCTAAATAATTATATATTGTAGACTTGGAACCATGCCCAGACTAACCACTGTAATTGAATATTGTAGACTCCAAACTATGGCTAGACGCCCCGCTGTAATTAAATATAGTAAACTCGGAACTATACATAGACGGCCCTAAATAATTCAATATTGTAGACACGGAACCTACGCCTAGACAACCCTAAATAATTAAATATTGTAGACATGGAACAATTCCTAGATGAGCATAAATAATTAAATATTGTAGATTCAGAAGTATGCCCAGACGACCCTAAATAAGTAAATATTGTAGACTCAGCACTATGCCTACAGACCCCGCTATAATTGGTGCCTAGATATGTTTTTCTTTGAAAGGATACCGTGCAGAGCCAGAGGTGTAGACTTGGCACTATGCCTAGACACCCCGCTATAATTAAATATAGTAAACTCGGAACTACTATGCCTAGATGACTCTAAATAATTCATTATTGTAGACACGGAACTATACATGGACATCCCTAAATAACTAAATATTGTACACATGGGACAATTCCTAGACGACCCTAAATAAGTAAATATTGTAGACTCATAATTATGCCTAGATGACCCTAAATAAATAAATATTGTAGACATAAACCTTTTCAAAGCAATACTAAATAATTACATATTGTGAACTTTTGAACTAACATTGCAAAAATGATTCCAGACCCAGTAGAGGTCCTAAATAATTTAATATGATATTTTGCAGTTGATAGACTGCTTTTGCGGTAGGGAAGGCTAAAATAATGTAAACATGGTGGAGATGTACTTGATAAAATGGCCTTGTGGACGTATAACAATATATAACAATGTACATACCCATAACAATAACATGGTTTTAACAAGGCTGGATGGATGCCTTCTAAGTTCTACATCGCTAAGAGCTATATGTATATAGATTTCCAGTTTAATCAGTTAATCGAATATTGTATACCTATAGCCACAAAAAGCAAAAGACAGGCCAGAAAAGATGGTAGATATTACAAATAGGGAAACTAGCCCTACTAAGTACTCAGGAATTCGAAATGACTATCACCATAGGGTGCAGTCCGTCTGGGTATGTGTACTGGCACAAACCAAAGCAGAACCAGGCAGGCGACTCACTGTCATGCATCCGAATCACCCTGAAATACAAAATGGTCCTAACCAATACAACACAGTCACCCACCAAGTCGCAGTCACTGAAGGGTCCAGGGGTGTTCTGGCACACTGGTGTACTATCTAAGGACAGGGCATGGGTGAAAGGATGCTGTAACAAACCACAATGGGATGGGATCCTCTCCCACAGGCCTGTATGTGATCTGCCTTGATGTACATATATATATACAGGTTAGGAAAAAACTTGGGGGAAAAAAAAAAAACTAATATAGAAACTACTAACACCCAAAACCGCAAAGGTTGGCCCGAGAAAGATCAGGTAAAGACTCCTGAGTGCGGGACCAGACCAATCCAGTATCACAGCTGCCCAGCATTGAAAACAAGCACCCTTACGGGAGCTTATACGTTATGGGCAGAATAAAAAAACTTGTCACCAAAAAAAATAAAACCTGTGATGGTAAGGATAATCGAGGAGTGCATTCCCCTGAACAAAATACTATAATTCCTAATTGAGTGCATTCTCCCGAACAACATGACATAATGTATAAGTATATTGTAGGAGTGTATTCTCCCGAACAACATGACATAATGTATAAGTATAATGTAGGAGTGTATTCTCCAGAACAACATGACATAATGTATAAGTATAATTGAGGAGGGTATTCTCCTGGACAACGTATAAGAAAATTGAGCAGGGTATTCTCCTGAACAACATGACAATGTATACGTATAATTGAGGAGTGTATTCTCCTGAACAACATGACAATGTATACGTATAATTGAGGAGCATATTCTCCTGGACAACATGACATAATGTATACGTATAATTGCGGAGTGTATTCATCGGAACAACATGATGACGGATTTCATCAGGGGGATTAGATGTAATGGCGGGCAAACTAAACTATCTTCCCACATCACTCACTCGCCCTCTCAAGTAGGATTTATTCTCAGTATGAACTGACCATTGACCGTTGACGGCGTTTTGAAAAATGTACGGGAAAGCCGTGCAGGGGATGCTGTTATTAGTCGCTCTGTTATATATACACGCAGTCTAGTTCTAAATAACTGGGGGGACTTCTCGTTGAGATTTTTACATTTCACCTTTTTGTATGGCGAGCAGTGTAGTAGTAGTATTAGGAGTAAGGCACATTAGTGCTTCTCTACAACCGTCAACGTACGTACCTGTAGCTTCCGGTCTGTATCTATCTGCACACCATCACGGAGCCGTTTGTCAGCGCCCCCCCCCCTCCATCCTACCCCCACCCTCACCCCCTAGCCCTCAGGAGGGGAGGCAGAACACCAATACACCCCCCTCCCCCCACACACACACTCCTCCCCTCAGCGCGCCCAGACTGTACCTTTGACCTAGTTAAGATAACTCAACGCGTGCAAATTTCTCCCCCCCCCCCCCCAGTCCTACTCAAATTAATCCAATCTGAATAAATCCACACCTTCATCCGCAAAACACCGTCAGCACCACCGGGTGTGTATCAGGGGGGGTGGGGGGGGGGGTGAGGGTGGGGGGGGGGGGGGGGTGAGGAGGAGGGGGCTGGGATTTTACCCGATGGTTTTCACATGCAAAGATGGATGTGGGTTTGGTGGGATCTGGGAGCGGATTCAGGCTGGGATGATAAGATGAGAGTGTGTGGGTGGGTGGGGTAGAGGGGGTGGGGGTGGTAGGGGCAGGAGATACCCCCCCCCCCCCTGCGTGGTGGTGAATATATTGGAGAGTCGATGCGTGAAGATCCATAACTCGGGGATTATGTCACGTAGGGCATAATCCTAGCTGCACTGGGTGTGTGTGTAGGTGTGTGTGTGGGGGGGGGGGGGGGTACGAAGGGCAGAATCTTGGGTTGGCATCCTCTCTTGAATTCACTCTCTCTCTCTTTCGCCCTCTCTAATCCAGCCCGTCGGCACCCGGATGACTGATCAGTCCAAACCTCGTTTCCGCATCACGCGCGCGTATTCTCCCCGGAGAAAATCCGCCAGCTTCCGCTCCTTTCGCCCCTCTGTCTGTTTGTGTGTCTGTGTGTGTGTGTCTGTGGTCCAGATATATCGCACGCACATACAACAAACCATAACTCCTGCTTATTATTGCCCACTGCCTCTGAAGATGGCAGCCATTTTTCATTCAGCCTCATCTGTACACTTTTGATTTATCAGCCCCCCCCCCCCCCACACACACACACTGTCCCTGATTCCATGTAGTTAATTTGTTTCTATTAGTTATCGATTGATGAACAAACAAACTCCCAACGAACCCCACCCTACCACCTTCCACGTCCCCCACACACGACACACCACACTCACCACACACACTGCACTCACCACACACATCATACACACACCACTCACCACACACCACTCACCACACACACCACTCCACACTCACCACACACACCAAACTCACACCACACACATGCCACTCACACAACACTCACCACTCACCACACTCACCACACCACTCCACACTCACCACACACACCAAACTCACCTCACACCACACACACGCCACTCACACCACACACACCCCACTCACCACACACTCACCTCACACCACACACACACCACTCACACCACTCACCACCCACACACCACACACCATTCCACACTCACCACACACACATACACCAAACTCACCTCCCACCACACACACCACACACACCACTTACACCACACTCACCACACACACCACACATACCAGTCACACCAGAAACATCACACACATCACACTCATCACACACATCACTCACACCACACACACCACACCACACACACCACACAACTGATTGGATGTTTTGCCCGAACTCCGACTTGCGGCTAACTAATTAAACTAAGCGGTTTAGTTTGCCCCGATGCACATAACCTGAGTCGTTAATCCGGCCGGATGTAACCTAGAGCACACAGAGTGGAATTAAATCAACTTCCAATGGCGGCGCCTGATAAACGCCCAACAAACAAACGGTGAAAAGAACCACGTCTTGGCCCTGTCTCTCGACTCTGGCCCTAGCGCCAGGTTCCTAAATGTGGCCTGTGATTTGTGGTTCCCAACGTAGATTGGGTTTTAGCCGGATGTTGGTTTAGTGTTGGGAGTGCTGACTGTTCCACTAACCTCAGGTATTGTGGTTTGTATATGATATATGTGTATCTATATATATATAAATATATATACATACACACAAAGCTCCATCGGGATATATACTATTTAACGGGATACCTAGCGCAATTATATATGGGTCACCACTATTACGGGATATATATATATATATATAATCCCTAGAGGATTTTGTTTGTTTGTTGTTTTACGTCATAACAACATTTGGTGTCAATCAGGATGGGAACCGATTTGTGACAGTGCGCACTTATTGGGACCTTATAGTGCTGCCCCACTAGGGGCACCATGCGCGAATTCCCCATCAGGCTATGTAGCGACAAGTATAAATAGTTCTAAGGTCATATCAGGACGTGCATTGCGGATAAAATACATATGACATTGAAATAATATCGTCAGTATAGATAGCCATATCACAGCAAATCTTGCGGTTGAACCTCAGCTGAGTCAAACCGATGACTTACACAATTAAAACTTGTTGTTCCTCTCTACTTCGGCGCTCGGCATCAATAGGATAGAGCAAGGATTCGTTGGCTCAGCACCAGGATGACATTTGTTGTGGGCGTGATGAAAATGGGTAATATTTCGCATAGGGCAGGAATCGAACCCACATCTTTGGCATCCCGGGCCAGTGTGCTAACTATTCCACCACATATAATCTCTACCCACGCCCACCTGTCTATGTGGCTCCTTTTCTGAGAGGTCGATGGCGAGTACTACTCAATCAATCAATCAATAGTTCCATCCTCTAGTCGAGGGTTGGATGCAATGGTTCTCCACTTGTCCCAATGGTGTGCTGTTCTGATAGACTGTGAATAATTCAAGCCTGTCCACTGTGAAATATTTGTAAACCATGATGTTCTTGGTCTCCCTCTCCCTCTGCTGCCATTCACCTTCCCTTCCAACAATGTACGGTATATTGAACTAATACGCTTACATTAATATGTATTGCCTGCTAGTATATCTCATACTGTTTGTGGTTGTAATAAGACTAACTTTCCGCAACCTGCTCACTGCTGGTCACGTGATGTAGGGGAGCTGTCGGGTGGCCGCGTCCGGCCTCTTTTTACAGTGAAGTTATTGATTCGTACCGCGCGCGGTCCAGGCGGGTCGAAATGAAACCGCGCCCGGCGTCGGTGGCCGGGGGGGGGGGGGGGGGGGCGGGAGAAAGGGCGGGGAGGGACCGGAGCGAGGGAGGGGAGGGAGGGGCGCGAGGGAGGGGAGCGAGGGAAGCGAAGTTGAGGGCTGTGAGGGAGGGGAACGAAGGGGCCGGGAGAGAGGGGGGCGAGATGCCGGGAGGGAGGGGAGGGAGAGGCCCGGAGTGGGCGGGGTGAGAGGGTGGGCCGGGGGAGGGGGCGGGGGGAGGGTGGGTAAGGTGGTGGGGAGAGATGTGGGGTTATATTTACACCGGATTGCAGGTATTGCAATGCCTCAGGGAGTTTGACGCCCCTGCCCTGCAGAGTTGTAAACCACTGCCTTGTGGTACAGGTTCTTGACAGAACCGAAGGGTAAGGGAGCAAACCCTGAACAGAAAACCATGTCACTGTGGCAGCATCAAGGGCGGTTGATGTATGGAACTCCCAACATCTCCCGACCAGCCACTGCAGGGACAAATAGTTTTGCGCCTGACTGGACATGTTCTTGTCAGTGTGAAACCTCTATTTGCTCCCCGAGAGAGTGCTGCTGGTAACTTGCAAAAGCCAGCAGCACTTCAACACTTTTGCAGGCAGCTTTCATGAAATAATGAATGCAGTCTTTGTCGCTTTGCGACCGACAGCATGATGATGATGATGATGATGGATTGCTGATAGACTTGGGACAGTGTTTGGATGCACAAGCCATGCATAATGTTGCGCTGGGAGTTTTGAGTTGGAGTGGATACTGTGTGTGATGCGGGGGGGGGGGGGGGGGGAGGGGTCACGATGCCGTCCGTGCAATGGTTGTAGTGAGACAAAAAGAGCCTTCCGCATGCTCCGCTCACTGTTCGGCTGATAAGAGCTATAACCGATCACGATGGCATCCGCCATTCATTTACGCCTAATGGGATTCTGTGTCGAATTGTGCCAACTGTTCTCTTTTTTTTTTAACTCGCCATTGCGGAAGAGAGATTGGTTCTATATATATATATATGTATATATATAGATTCTGGTGTTTATCACTCAGTACCTGTGTGTGGGGATGGGAGGGTGGTGGTGGTGATGGTTGTGGTGGTGGTGGGGGGGGGGGGCGCCTTCATATGGATATCTGTGTGTGTGTGTGTCTCCCTCTCCCCCCCTCTCTCTCTCTCTCCCTCTCTCGTTGAGAGTACAAGGGGACTTCGTTGTCTGCTTATTTTGTACTGTAGTCGGCCTTTATATAATATATATATATATATATATATATATATATATATATGTGGAGCATATATAATACGTATATTCAGACGAAAGACTCTTGTTTTGTAGCTATCTGGCTTCCGAGATTCCAGTCCTTTTCCCCACCCTTTATCACCAACTTTCTTCTGCCCTCTCTCCCGATCTCTCTCTGTACACCACATACCTATATAATACATACCTATATATACCATGCATATAATCAACAGCTCTATATATATTCCATATATATATAAATATTTATATATCACATATTCCTGTTTCTGTCATTTCAATTGATTTCCGATCTTCTATAATGCTTTGGTAAATAAAATATTCGATTCATAGGAAAAGTCCATTTTTTTGTGGTTGCTCTCCGAATTATGCATGAACGGTTTGTGGTGTTCTCTGTGGCGGAGTGGTTAGAGTGTCTGACTTTTTTCTAGGTCGGACTCCTAATCTGAAGGTCAGTGGTTCGATTCCCTGTGCCCCCACCTCTGCCAATTTGGATTTCCACCGCTGTGTATAACTTACAGCGTCATCAAAGGCCAGTTGCTCCATACCATGTCTATGTGGTGTGGGAGGTAAAAATCCCTTGGTTCGGAAAATTTTTTTGTCTAATGGTGAAAACAAGCCTATTCAGGCTTATCCATGATAGGCAGTATAAATCTTCAACAACAAAAAACTAAAAATCTTTCACGATTTAGACTTTCCTCCAGCTTCGATAGTCAACCTTGCGTACACAAGTCTGATTTTGCCTTTAATGTTCCTAGAACGCCCACGCAACGAAGCCCAGGCTCCGATCCCCTGAAGATGTAGGCTGAAGGAATATGCTGAATATGAATCTCTCTCTCCTGCAAGTGACATCTTGACAACAACGGCTCTGTAATTGGTGAGCTTGCTATTGGTGAGCTTGCTATGTCGAACCAGGCAAAGTGCATCTTTTTCAGGAACCAGATATATTGCTCACTAGTCCCCAGCAGCGCAACCCTCCCTCCTCCACCCCACTCCCCCCTTTCCTCCCCTCCCCCCTGCCTCTGACCACCCCCCAACAGCAGTCCGCCGTCCTCTTGCCGGAATGCAGCCCCCGTGATCAAAGTGATCCCTGCTCGCAGAGCCAGCAAAATCAAGCCACCGGAGGTGGGGTGGGTGGGTGGGGGTGGGGGGGGGCGGTGGATTGGCTTCAGAAATTGAGGGTGTGTGAAAGGGATAGAGCTGATAAGAAAGTTCAGGGTGAAACATCAAAGGAACACAGTCCCTGGAGCCTGGGTACATGGCTTGAACCAGTGGCCCCCTGCACTGATAGATAGATATATGTGTGGTAATGGGCTGTTGGTATTGGGATGTGAGTGTGTGTGTGAGGGGGGGGGGCCTAGGGGGCACGGATTGTAGTTCAGTACAGGGTAAGAACATTTTGGTGTACCGGACGTTCGGTAGAGCGCAGGCTTGCCGTGTGGAAGGTCGGGAGTTCCCATTCCCGGCCGAGTCAAACCATTGACTTACATACAAATTATGCTTGTCCATACATAGCCTGGCGCTTGGCATTATTAGGATAGGGCAAGGACTGATTGGCTGACTGAGTGCGAAATCGAGTCATGGTGCTGGCGGCCTCCACTGTAAAGTTACCTTGAGTGCTCACTCTCACAAGCCGGTCCCCATCCTACTATATGACCTTAGATGTTGCCAGGATATAAAACCCCACAAAGAAACACAACTTGCGGATCAATGTGCTGATTGTGTTTGGTTCGGGCGCAAGGTAGTGTATGTCCGTGGATGGGGGGGGGGGAGGGAGGGTAGTTGGTAGTTCAGAACACGGTTTAGAATCGTGTGATAATGTGCTGGGTTTCGGGTGGGGAGGTGGTAGTTGGGGGGGGGGGGGGGGAGAGTATGCTGGTTTTCGGTACATCCGGTAAAATCCCATCTGGATCTGTAGAGTGACCGGTTTGCTGTTGGTACAACATTGTCCATTTGTATACATGAAGTGAGGCCCATGCCTGGGACATCCACCCCTTTGACCCCCCCCCCCCCCCCGCCCCACCCGCACCCCCTGCATCCCTCTCCAAACCTCATCCTCACCCTACTACCCACACCCTCATCCCACTGAACCCCTCCCACACAACCCACACGTATCGGTCTGGCTTAGTCCGCTCACGCTCAGAACCCCAAAGATGCACCCTAACCTACACTACATCACGCCAACCCTACTCCACCACCTAACCCAATCTCCACTCTCCACTCTCTACTCTCCACTCTCCACACTCCACTCTCCACCCACTACTTTCCGCGAAATGCTTATCTCTTCGGTCTGAGTAACATGGCCTGTTTAATGGACTGAAGCACACACACCTTGAAGCCTTGCGGATGATTTAAGTCAGCAATATGTTTTATTATATTCCATTATAATTTACCGTGTTATTTACACAACCCGGCACACTCATACATCACACACATTATCACTTGGCGGTCCACAGTCATTTTTTTTCTCAGCACTATGCAGCTTAATTGTGTTTAATTTGAATACCTGACTGAAGCATTCCTCAGGAGCTGGGGGGGGGCAGCCTTGACCCTTGACCCTGGCCGCAGACAAAGGGTGCCCTCCTTCCGTGTCTGCCTGCAGCGGAACCGAACAAGGATCACGACCTTGACCTTGCGTGCAGACAGATGGCCTTGAACAGTTGACCTCTAGCGTGTAATTATGTTTCCTTGCATGTTGCATGTCTTTTGAAAAATGAACAAGGACGGTCTAGCCAGGTGGACCAGTTAATGCTGACTGTACCATGATTCTCCATCCCCATCCCTTTTAGTGTCAACTCAACGTATATCTGTGATGATGGTTGATTGTTGGGGTTTTACATGCTGGCAACTTCTAAGGTTCCTATCCCCTGGATAGGAAGTGATAAGTATCAATTTTGAAATCATTGGTTTGACTTCACCCACTCATTCGGCCAAGCCGTCTGTGAAGGGATGGGCATTGCTTATAACATACATTTGTTTGTTTGTTTGTTTGTTCGTTCATTCATTCATTCATTCATTCTTTCATTCATTCATTCATTCATTCTTTGACTTATTCAAATTATAGGCATGTTTTCGGTCAATGCAGTCTGTTTAGCGACGCTACACAGACCACTTCGAAAGGTAGCATATTCCAGGAATTTGTCCTCCTATTCCTGTAATATCGCTCACTGTACTACCGACTACCCAATCAGTATTTAAAGTTGCATATTTCGATGAATTTCTGTTATTTTTCTAAGATAAATAAATAAAATAGTCTTTGTTTGAAGTGACTTATTTTAAATGATTAGCCTTTGAGATATTTGGAGTATAAGAGACCGTAGGCTTCTGCTTTAACGGCTTCTATTAAATTGACGTAGGATTCCCTTCTATGTGGAGACATATGCTTTATAAGTGCTTCAATGTCAAAGTTAGACATGTAGAATCAAATTTAGATAATTGACATGGGTTTTGATGCATCATCGGACTATGTAGCTTCAAAAGTAGTTAGGGATGGCACACAAACCACTTTTTCAGGTACCATATTCCAGGACTTTGTTACGCTGGTGCTGAAATGTTGCTCTCTGATATTCTTTGTGGACCTTTCTTTCCTAAAGTGCCTGTCACACTATGGCGGATTGAGCAAACGGACAAAGAATATTCTAGTCCGGTGGTATTCGGACTTGAAATGTATCGATTAAGTAATGGATGGGTAACGGACAGGTAACGGACGATAACAGTTGATAACATATGTAACGATCAACGGACAATTCAGAATACAAAAAGAAGTAACAATGGCAACGGATGGGGAACGGACAGTAATGGATAATAACCACATAGGTCAGTCTGGCGCAATCTGTTAATATGCTCAAAACTTGTAACGGATCGGGCCGGATATCAATGGATATGCAGCGGACACAAACCGGACTTTGCCAGATATCAACAGACTTTGTTTGGTTTCTTTCTGTTTCCCCAATCCGGTGAGGTGTGATTGAGCCTTTAGCTTCGTTTCTTCCCTTTCTAACTTACCTCATCCTAGCTCAGTGGACAGTTAGTTCTCGGACATGCCGAGTAGTGGTATCTTGTTGGAGCCACAATATGTTATTTCCATGTAAACCACGCGCGGGAACAATTCATAACCGCCTCCCCCCCCCCCCCACACACACACACAAACAGACACTCACAAACACACACATACACACACACACATACACACACCGACACACAGACAAACACTCAAACGCAGACACACACACAGTTACACACACAGACAGACATTCACAAACACCGACACAGACATACCCATGCAGAAAGACACACACATACAGACAATCACAAACACAGACACACACAATCACAAACACATACATACACAGAGACACACACACAGACATACAATCAAAAACACACACACATACACAGACACCCACATACACACCGACATACACACACAGACAATCAAACACAGACACACACACAGACACATACACACACTTGCAGACAGACACACACAGACAATCACAAACACCGACACAGGCAGACAATCACAAACACAGACACACACACACAGATATACAATCACAAACACAGACACGCACACAGACACACACACAGACAGACAATCACAAACACAGACACACACAGACACACTCAGACACACAAAGACAACCTTCCCTCACCAGCCGAAAACACCCGAGTGTATATTCATACAGAACTGTCTGATATACGATGGATAGTAACTCTATGAAATAACACTCATTCTGCTGCATGCCGCGCCTTGAAAGATGCATATTCTGCACAGTATGTGCATATTCAGGAATTAAGCGCTGGAGATAACTATTCCGACTTATGAGTGGCGCCTAGTAGATACAGAATTTCTGCAGTAATATTCCCGGCTTGGCTCTGTCGGGAAGCCGTCCTAATATGACCTTATATGTTGATAGGAGGTAAAACAACAACAAACAAACTGTCAGAAAGTCAATCCCACGCACTCCTCCACATATAATGACACATACCTATCCTGCCAGTGGGATAATCAAACATGCGCCCGTTACTTCATCACAAATGGTCAATGGACCATTGATATACTGTAATAAATACCCCAACCTGTTGAATTGCATTGCCTAGTCCGATGAAAGTCTCAACATTTGAGCCTCCATGTCCAGCTTATCAATATCGGCGTACTTGTTGATCATTTGTTGCTGCATAGAAAGGAATAGTAGTAAGTCAGTAATATAGATGTTTGTTTGTTGTTTTACGTCCTAGCAACATCTAAGGTCATATCAGGACGGGTACCGACTTGTGACAGTGCACTCATGGCGACTTTATAGTGCTGTTCCACTGGGAAACCAGGCCGGCGGCCCCATGACCTGATATCCCACTCAGCCAGATTATCCTGACACTGAGCCAACCCAGGCCCTGCCCTGTCACATTAATGCCGAGCGCCTGGCTAGGTAGTGATAAGTATACATTTTTTAAGTCATTGGTTTGACTCGATCAGGGTTCGAATCCAGAACCCCACGATCTACCAGCACAGGAGACGGATGCTCTAACTCATTCGTCCATACCGTCTGGTCCAGTAATATGGAACCTGTGAGTGCTGGAGCCTATAGTAAAGTTTGTTTCATTTAACGATGCCTCTGGAGCATATTGATTTTTGTATCCTCGCCTATTGGATGTCAAACATATGGTCATTCTGACATATTTCTTTGAAGGGAGCCTGGTTCTGCCAAATAGGCTACTCTTTCCGATAAGCAGCTAGGGGTCTTTTATGTGCACTTTCCCACAGATAGGATAGCACATACAACAACGATTGATGAACCAATTGTGGACCACCGGTTGGAACGGAAAATAGCACAAACTGCAAATGGGTCCACTGAGCAGGATCGTTCGGATGAACCACACCTTCACAGGTGGACACTGTGTCTCCATTGGAGCCTATAGTGTCAGAATTCTACCAAGCATATTGTTTTTTCTTTCTGCCCGGTTGTTATTTTGTTGCCGCATAGAAGGGAAAACATATTAAAGTCAATTTAACAGAACTGTTAAAGTGTGAGAAGCACGCTAAATTAATTTATCATATTTGCACTTCAATTATACCGTAGGTTAATCATTTTAAAGCAAAGTTACTTCGACCTAAAAGTAATATAGATTAATTAGGCCAGACGGGATGGCCGAATGGGTTAGAGGGTCCGTCTCCCATGTTGGTAGATCGTGGGTTCGAACCCTGGTTGAGTCAATGACTTAAAAATTGATACTTGTCGCTTCCTAGTCAGGAGCTTGGCATTATTAAGTTGGGGCAAGGAGCAGTGGTTTGTTTGTTTGTTGTTGTTTTACGTCCTAGCAACATCTAAGGTCATATCAGGAGCAGTGGAATGAGGAAGACCAATTGAAATTTCCCCTCCTTTAACAACTAATGTACCTTATGGGGCTGTCACACTACGACGTAACGACGTCAACGTAGGGAGAACGTGAAGAACGTTGAACTTCTCGGCGTAGTATGCAAATTTGGGCACAAGTTGAACGTGGATGCAGCGTAGTGGACGAGAACGTAACGTTGGTTTTAAAGCGTAGTGATACCGTCAGTCACGAGAGAGGACAACGTCACTACGCTCACGGAACGCTATGAACGTTATTCCATCGCCAGAAGAACGTTACATGACGTTAGCTATGTAATGAGACGTTGAACGTCCGTTGAATGCACGTTCTCCTGACGTTTTCCTGACGTTCTCCTGACGTTCCCATTAAGCCTCGTAGGCTTTTGCACTTGGTTTAATGTGGGTCAACGTAGTGGAATGTAGTGGAACGTAGTGACGTAGTGGACGTAGTGACTAGTGGAACGTAGTGAACGAGTGAACGTAGTGAGCACGTTGAATACGTCCGTTTAACGTCATTGACGTTCACTGAACGTGAACAGAACGTACGGCGAACGTAAACCCTTACGTTCGACCTACGTCCACAGTTTTGAACATGTCCAAAACCTTGACGTAACTCGACGTAACACGACGTAATGTGACGTAGCTCGACGTCATTCTAACGTCATTTTGACGTCATCATGACGTAACCCAACGTCATGACGAAAAATGATCACGTTAGGCTCACGTTGGCTCGTCACGTCGTAGTGTGACAGGGGTATAAGCATATTGGAGGGAACACTGATACAATTAGTAGAACCTGTTACTGCACACCAATGGTGTCAGTGTTATGGCGTGCTTGCCAAAATTCACTGTCCATGGTTGTACTTCAAATATCTCCAAAGATAACCATTTAAAACAAAATTTACTTCAAACTAAAGTAAGCGATCAATGTAACATATTTACCTTTAAAAAAATGACCTAAATTCAAAAACCACCAAACTCCATTTACTTCAAACTAAAGTAAGCGATCAATGTAACTAACATATTTACCTTTAAAAAAATGACCTAAATTCAAAAACCACCAAACTATGCATCTTTAACTTGTTTAAGCATTTGTTAATTTTTAGAAGTCATGTCACCGCTGCCTTAGATGTTACCAGGACGTAAAACTCCAAGAACCAACCACTTCCTCGTCTATTTGGCTAGCATGTCCCAGTCAGACACCCCGCCCCCTGTACACCTACACACACTCACACACCCACACACATACACTCACATCCACACCCACCCTCACACACACTCACACATACACACACATACACACACATACACACACTCACACACTCACCCCCCTCGTCTCGGGCCGTCCAGTGGCTGGCCTAGTGTAGACCAGCTGCACTGAGACCACATAAACAAGGCGCACACTGACACCCACTAGCGTAAAGCGGGCCGCTACATGGCCGCTACATGGCCCCGTAACACGGACTGTGGACCCCCGCCCCCTGCCTAGACCCTTTATCGCCGTTTTTTTATGTCCTCACTTCGATGCTAGTGAAGGCTGACCGCCTACCTCCACCCCCCCGTCCCCCGTCCCCCCTCCACGCTTGACCCCTCCTCCCCCAATCCACTCACCCGCACCACGCGAACCAACCGCAGATTTACGGTACCGCACCAACAAACTGGATCACATAAAGTTGCAAGACGCGCCATTTTCGACCGCCCCCCAACACACATACTACTTACTACTCCTTCCTACTCCTCTATGTTCTACCGGCCCCTAACACACATCTCCACCCCTACTCATACCCATACTCATACCCATACCCATACCCATAGTCATACTTATACTCATACCCATACCCATTCTCATACCCATTCTCATACCCATTCTCATACCCATTCTCATACCCATACTCATACCCATACCCATAGTCATTCTTATACTCATACCCATACCCATTCTCATACCCATTATCATACCCATTCTCAAACCCATACCCATAGTTATACTTATACTCATACCCATACCCATAGTCATACCCATACTCATACCCATACCCATTCTCATACCCATAGTCATACTCATTCTCATACTATTCTCATACTCATACTCATACCCATACCCATTCTCATACCCATAGTCATGCTCATACCCATACACATTCTCATACCCATTCTCATACCCATACTCATACTCATACTCATACCCAAACTCATACCCATAACCATGCCTATACCCATAAGCATACTCATACCCATACACATAGTCATACCCATACTCATACCCATATTCATATTCATCGCCATACTCATACCCACAATCATACCCATACTCATTCCCATGCTCATACTCATAGTCACACTCATACTACTTTTCCACCTGTTCCACATTTACCCTCCTTTCCACCTTTTCCTACTCTTCTTCGTTTCCATCACCTTCCGCTTCTTCCACTCTTCTTCCTCCTCTTCAATTTCTTCCCCTCCTCCTCATCTTCCCTCTTCCTATTCCTACCTCCTTCCATCGTTTCTTCCCATTCCCCCTTCTCCTCCCTTTCCCCATCTCCCTCCTCCTCTCTTCTCCTTATTTTCATTTCTTCTTCCCGTTATCTCTTTCACTCCCTCTTTTCCTTCGTTTCCTTCGTTTCCTACGCTTCCTCCTTCATGTGTCCCCTTTTCCGCCCTTTCCCCATTCTCCTGTTCCTCCTCTTCATTACCTCCTTTAATCATTTTTCTCATTTTCCCAATTTATTGTTATCATCTCCCCTGTCTTCCCCTCTCTTCCTCATTTCCACCCCCCCTCAATTTGTTGTTATCATCTCCCCTCTCTTCCCCTCTCTTCCTCATTTCCACCCCCTCTTCCTCCATTTCCATCCCTTTCTACCGTGTTCCCCTCCCGACCCTTCTCCAAACCTTCCCCCCCCCCCCCCATTCCCTCCCTCTAGCTGCTTCTTCCCACTGGGTGCGAGCGCACCCACCAGTCTATTGGCGCAACAATCCAATAAATGGAGACTAAAAAAAAAAGAGTCGATAAATAAACAGGCCCATGAATTCTCTGGATGGCGAAATGCTAGAGATTCAATTCGGCCACGTGGTCCGGCTGTCATTCCAGCAGTAACGGAATCACGCCTGGCATTCACGCTCCTTCTCGCTGATCACAGGGAAAAAATATAAATAATAACACCCCCCCCCCACACCTTACTGCGTTGGGGATACTACAATTCATTGTTGGTGGCATAGATTCGATTTGTCCGTAGATTTAGAGCTAATTGTGTGGGTTTTTTCCCCCATGAAGTCACCTCCCCGACTTGCTAATCATTAAGAGCATTGTTGCTTTATTTTATTTTTCATATCTATTTAGATTTTTTTTAAATTTATTTAGAAGGCTGGGTGGGCGCCAATTGAGACCAAATGAAACAAAGTTTCGATATTAGAACCGTCCCCATTTCCGTCTAGTTACATGACTGCATAAATAAATATATGACGGATCGAGTGTATGAACTGCGTTTGTCCTGATTAAAAATATGTAAAAATTAAAAATTTAGAAAAAAAGAAAAAAAGTTGAATAATGGCCAACCAAGGCCTCCGAGTGATTTTCCCCGTAGTGGGTGGTTTTTGTCCTCATATGAACCCATTCTTGTCTGCTGGCCTAGAATTCTTGGAAGTAGGATGTGGAGAATGCAAATTATGTACTGAATAGGAGCGTCCTATGCTGCTGGGACGTACGCAATATTTCAACTTTGTTCACACGCTGAACCAAATGCCTGCCTCCACACGGGCCACCGGTGACGAGTGTTTAATTGATCTGATACGTCACACTGATGTTCCTTTGTTTGAGCAAATCCTACTTTGATCGTGCTTAGTCTGTGTAGGTAGGTGACTGTTGGGAGGGGGTTGGGTTGAGGGTTGAGAGGGGGTGTCGATTCGTTGCGTGTCGAATCATAGGCCCTTATTAATGCGTGAGCAACTCAGGGATCCAACAGGGGTAGGAGCAGTTAATCCTTTCCCCCAGCCTTCAGGCCTAAGGAGTCTTAGTGGCCCTGGGCCCTGATAAACCCCCCTGCCCCACCCCCACATACACGCGGACACACTCCTTACTCCCTGCCTCACACACCCCACAAAAAAACCACCCAACAACACCCTAATCACCCACGATATATCACCCAGTAAACTACAGGGAGTGTGGGCTAGGGAGGGGGTGAGGAGAGCAGAGAAGAGATTTCAAATCGGACTATGCTCTAACTTGGGATAATAGCTCCTTCTTCTTTGATGACTCGAGCCATCAGCCATGGCCTTTGTCAAAGAGCAGGAATTGTTCTTGGGAAGACCGATCCCCCCTCCCCCCCCCCCCCCCCCCCTCCTCCTCCTCCTATCCCACCGCTCCTCTCGCTGGACATAAACCAAGAGGCATAGCTTGTGTTGGGGATGGGATGGGATGGGAGAGAAGAAGGTTGGGGGGGGGGGGAGGTGGTGAGTGAGTGGTGGTGGTTGGAGGGTGGGGGGGGGGGTGTACTGAGGCCACCGGAATTATTTACCTTAATCGTCGCCAGTTGATGGATCTACCCCTGTATATATCGGAGCCGCCCGTTGCCTCTATTTGTACCAGCAATGGATAGGCTCTGTCCAGGTCTTGTCGGTGGGGATTTTTTTTGCTGGTCTTTAACCAAAGCAAGTAGTATTTGATGGGGCACCTTGTCATTGCGGGTGTATATACCTGTTGCCCTCCACCCCAACTCCCCCACCCACACCCACACCCACACCCACACCCACACCCTGCCCACAATATGAGGTGCTGGGGGTGGTGGCCAGGGTACTGGAGGAGAGACCTGATCGCCCGTAATAAACAAACCAGCACATCCATTCATTGCCTCCTGCTCTATTAGTATTAGGGGCAATTTTGCCCGATAAAAAGGAAGAGATGGACCTTTTTCCGGGCCTGTTTTGTATGTAAGTAGCGAGGCGTTGACGACCGTGGAGGAAGCCTTGGTGGGGAGGGAGAGAAGGACCCGTCAGAAGCACACCTGGACGTCGGGAGAGATCATACTAGCACATAAACCTCTCGCCCACCACATAACCCCGACACCCGGCCTCCCCCTGCCCGCCTGCCCGCCTAGCCCCCCCCCCCCCTGGTCACCCACCCAGGACCCCCCGCCCGATCCCGGTCCCCGAGGCCGCGCCGACACCTTCCACTCGGATCCCGACAATACAGACACCTCGGGAGGGACGTGACACCTCAACCAAACCCCCGCTTGGATCGTGGATCTTGGATCTTGGATCGCAGGTGGCTGGCTCCCCAACCGACCGACCGACCGTCCGTCCGAACCCCGAGATTCGCCCGGAGGACGGCAAACCCAGATACACGGGGGTTTGTTTGTTTGTTTGTTTGTTAAGTATTTCTTTATTGTCTTCCATTCAACAACGGAAATCAAATCTGGTTATTTATTGCTATTATCTGTATGGTCTGTATGCTATAATTAGTGGTATTTTGATAAGTAAGACAGTCTCTCCTCACTCCTCTCCCCACTCCACGCCAGCCCGCATCCGATATTGATTAAACTCGCCCGCCTGCCCCTGGTAGCGGCTCCGGGTCCGGGGCGGAGGGCACACCGGTGAGAGCCCCTCCCGCTGCCGGGCGCCGCAGCCCTCCAGGCCCGGTGAATTCTTCCCGCACCTGGCGCTCTCTGCCCCGACCTCGCGGCCCGGGTACGGGAGGCCGTGGCGCCGGGGTGCGGAACCCGTTCGGCGGTGCTATTTGTTTGCCCTAATTTACTAACTCCCACAAGCTGTAAGTTTTAGTCATTCAATCTAGCTTGTCAGCAGGAAATAGTATTGTTCAGTTTCGATTCGTCTTAGATTTTGTGAGTCATTTCAATCCGTGGTAAAATTTGAATAATACCGGACATATATTAGTTTTTTCCTGGCGGGGTCTGCGGGGCCCTTCCCCCGATCCGCTCTCTCCGGCACCCGGTGCTGTCAGGGCCGACTGTTTCTGACCGTTTCTGACCCTTCCAGGACTGTGGCTCTGCGCCTATAGATAATTTATTCGATAAGAATGCGAGTTAATTATTGTGTAAACATATCGTTTTACTTAAAAGGCTAATTATTGGGTCTATATATTAAACGGCTAATTATTGTGGCAACATATTATTTTATTTTATATGTGTATTGTAGTATATTGATCGGCACTAATCTTTTAGATAAATTTGAGTCAATGATCTGAAAAGGACAGGCGATAATAATGTAGATATCGGGTATGTTTTGATTAATTTACTTGTTGGTGGTGCCATTAGAATTACATAACAGAATGTAAACAAATGGCCATGTTTTGTTATATATGCAAAGTGTGCAGCAATCCATTCAAAATTTTCTCCGAAAAATCATCAATCTTAGTGCGCCTTCCAAATCGTTTTCTACAGTAACCGGGAAATGCTATAGAATTCAACATTCCGTGGGCTATATATATTAATTATATATTTATATATATATATATATATAAATATGCTTCAGTGGAAATATTGTTTTTAAATATCGACATCAACTTAAAAATAGAATATTTCCATCCGTGAAGAAAGAATAAAGTCGATTGGGTCCAATTGGTTTACATTTGAGAATTAGTTGGTTAAACTGTTGCTTAACACTTTAATGTTCCCTTGCATGTCTGTCTGTAATCGGGTCGTGTGTGCCGCATCACTGAGCACAACCAGACCGTGACTTTACCATACCATTCAAAATCTCTGAATTAACACCTCCTCACAGAGTGAGTATTTCCGCCGATCCCGTTATGTCCAATGCTATTGTTAAAGCTGCATAGTCCGATTACAACATCAATTTGTCAAAACCAAAATAATTTTCTAAATTGGATTTGACGTATTTACCTTCGATACTGGTGCACTTATTAAACAATTGTTGCCAGACAGCTGGGAATAGTGAGGCAATTGAATAGAACCTGTTACTGCAGAAGGCGATAGTGTCGGAGTTTTTCGAAGCTTGTCAAAATTAATTTAGCATGGTTGCACTTCAAATATCTAAAAAGTTACCCACTTGAAATAAAAATGACTTCACGCTAAAGTAAGGTACATTATAATGAACAACCTAATGTATTTATCTAAAAAAATCTCGAAAATCTCAAAAACCATCGGACTATGCAACGTGTTTGCCAGAACCGAACGGATGCGACACTGAGATTATCCAGAAACGGAGGTTTATAATAACAAGTACCGGGTGTCTATCTAATCATAATAGCGGGAAGCACTTTGGAATGTTTTGCAGACGACAATTTATCATTCCACTGACAACTTCTGAACACTGGTCATATTTGGCGCCAAATAGGTCAGACGGTCATCCTATAGCGTCTGTCTGGGACTATCTATCTATCTATCTATCTATCTATCTATAAGAAGCAATTGTCAACGAGCTATAAACAAAGGAGACTCTGAAGTTTATTATCTTTACATGCGCGTTAGAGGCAGACGACATTGAAGGTCACTGCACTGCCCCGCACAGTCGATTCTACACGTGACCTAGATAGCGCATCAGCGCGTTCCTAATGGCGACCAGAGTTCATTTAGGACTATGAAATCCGATGCCCAAGGATACATTCAGGCGCCATCAATCATCATGTCATAGATCACACGTGACCAGCCTCGCCATCTGCGATGTATATACACATGTGGGCCACGCTGAGCTACCTGCGGTCAAGTCATGTTTATTTGTTTGTTGTTGTTATACGTCCTAGCAACATCTAAGGTCATATCAGGATGGGTACCGACTTGTGACAGTGCGTACTCATGGAGACTTTATAGTGCTGCCCCACTGGGAAACCAGGCCACCAGCACCATGACCTGATATCCCACTCAGTCACATTATCCTGACACTGAGCCAACCAGTCCTTGCCCTATCCTAATAATGCCGAGCGCCTGGCTAGGAATCGACCAGTATCAATTTTAAAGTCATTGGTTACTCACGATACCATGGTCTACCGACACGGGGGACGGATGCTCTAACTCATTCGGCCATCCCGTCTGGTCAAGTAAAGTTTGCAGCGGGGACCAAGAGTTTGTTACGCCCTTTTATGGGTTAATGCATGAATTGTGTTGGGCCTGCTGTTTGGTACACTTTAATGGAATCACGGATTCGTGGTCCGCATTGTGGCCCTGATGAGCATCGAGTATCTTGGTGGGATCTAATCTGTTTTCGATACAGTCATGAATCATTAAGTCATGATTCATTCAAGATGACCTAGCTTCCGCAGCGCAACATGTCGGTCAGCTCATTAAAGTTGCAGATTTTGTCTGTCATTTTTTCTTCTTGAAGATTTATACTGCCTATCATGGATAAGTCTGAATAGACTTGTTTTCACCATTAGACAGTTTGTCGATAGAAAGCCCGAGCCTACACTTTTACCGACCCAAGGGATTTTTAACCTCCCACACCACATAGACATGGTATGAGAGCAACCGGCCTTTGATGATGCTGTAAGTTATACACAGCAGTGGAAATCCTAATTGGCAGAGGTGGGGGCACATTTAAAAAATAAAAATAAATTATTAGAGTGTCCTTAGTTTGAAATAATTTTCATTAGAAATATCTACGTTTGTAGATGTTGAAATGAAACCATGGTACATTAATTCTGGCATGTGTGTATATAAACACTGATGCCATAATATCAGATTGTATTGCACATATGTACTACTCCCCTCTCTGCAGCAAGAAATGCTGAATAAGCACACCCACATTTCTCAAATGAAATCTTGGTAACTGATTGTTTTCTCTCGGGAAATTGATGCTTTAATCGGACTATAGGCCTACAGCGTTGATGTATAACGCTGGCAGTTTATCTATGCGTTCACACATCATATATTATTCACATTGATCTGAAGATGATCTTCCTCAATCCAATGTTCAGTTTATTGCGATAGTCTGAATAGACTTCTCTGTCCGTCCTTTTGGCAATGAACCTTATGCCCGGCACACACCTCCCGTATACGACCTAAAACTGCCCGTTTCATGATTAAGTTTTAGTTTTAGTCGTTAGGTGTGGTGCGCCCCCGTAGCACACCAGAGCATTGCGATTTGTGACTTAAAACTCAGTTTTAGTCCTTAAAATACGAATCGCAAGACATTCGAAAAATGAATCGGCCAGTTTTACGTCGCGAAACGGGATGGGTCGGGTTGTGAAACGCAGTCAGTTTTAGCATGTGAATGATATACGGGATGTGTGTGCTGGGCATAAGTACACTGCCACGATACCACGTTGAGATTCTTGTCCAGTTTGATTACCCCAATCGGATATAGCGACCAAACCCGCCTTCAAATGAAGGGAATTTGAACTAATTTGAATCTGAATTAGTTATCTTTTAATGGACATTAGATTTTGCTGTTATACAAATTGAGCAATTATGTTAATATCACTTGTGTAATATGGAAACCAAACACAACAATTTAAATTTTCATATTTTAATTTAGGACCGAATGTATTTTGTGCGATAGATTAAATATATACATATACTATTTTGCAACATACAGAACACATAAAAATGCAACAATAATTATTTTACTTGCTACAAAACAAATAATAATCACCGTCATAATGGGTAGAAACCAAAATGTGTGACATGCGTTCCCCAGTTTGTATATTTATATATATATATATATATGTATAAATGTATGTATATAATATGTATATATATACATACATATATCATGCAGTCCAATACAGTTTTGGCAACCGAATTTGTATCCCCAGTTGCTGAGAACCATATCTACATGTGTATGTATGCATGCATCTATACAGAAATACATATATACATATATGTAGATACATGCATATGCATTTATATATATCAGGTTTAACGGGGTTGTACTGTACCACAGAGCATTGAGCTAGACATAATCGGGTATGCGGCTGGTGGGATCGATTGATGTCGTTCTTTTGTTAGGTTTCCACTAGCATAATTATACCGATTGATAAAAATAAAATCACATTTAAGACCTGTTATGTGTACAGTGAGACTGTCTCAAAAGGTGCTAAGCAATATGGGACAAAACTTTGTCCATTGTAATGATCAACAAACTATCTGATTATGCATTTGCTCAGGATAAACTGATTTGTTTTTTACACGGTGTTTCATAATACCAATAGAATACATATTGATTTGAAAGAAATGTCCTTGTGTTTTCAGTGTAACCGTTTCTGTGCTGTTTTGTGTCAATCGTTACAATGGACAAAAATACATATATGGACATATGCAATTATGCACATATATGCATATATACATACACACACACGCATACATATACACAAGCATACACACACATACAGACACACACAACATACACACACAGTGCGGTAGTTTGTGGCGTTCTCTGTGGCGGACTGGTTAGAGTGTCTGACTTTTTTCAAGGTCACACTCCTAATCTGAGGGTCGGCGGTTCGATTCCCCGTGCCCCCAGCTCTGCCAATTTGGATTTCCACTGCTGTGTACAACTTACAGCGTCATCAAAGGCTGGTTGCTCTCATACCATGTCTATGTGGTGTGGGAGGTTAAAAATCCCTTGGGTCGGTAAAAGTGTAGGCTCAGGCTTTCTATCGACCAGCAGTGGAATGAGGAACACCAGTCGTCTATGACTGAAATTTCCCCTGCTTAAAGAACTAATGGACCCCCAAAAAAATCGTTACAATGGACAAAAAGAAAAAGAGTTATCACCTTTTGAGACAGGCTCATATGTATTTATGTCCATATGTACGTAAACACATATACATATATGGACATATGCAATTATGCACATATATGCATATATACATACACACATATACACAAGCATACACACACACACACATACAGACACACACAACACACACAGTGAGGCAGTTTGTAAACTGCGCTGTTGTTGGTGTGGCGGGCGGTGCGGAGACTGCTTAGCAGGCCGCCGGTGAACTGGGTGCTTAGGAGGGTCGGGGATCAGTGGGGCGGCTCTGGCTTCCTCCAGGGTGTTTGATGGCCTCGCGGGAGCTGGCTTCCCATCCGTCATGGTTTGAAGGTGAATTTTAAATCCGCCTTCCGCGCGTCGGTGACTTATACCTCGGGGCGGCGGTGTCGGGGTGTCCTCCCACCTTCAGCCCGCCCGGCCGTACGGATCGCATCCGTCTCTGGGTGTGAAATGTTCGGCCTTGTCTTTGTTTATCTTCGTATATATGATATAGGTGTGTATTAGTATATATATATAAATATATTACATGTGTGTATATATATATATATATATATATATATATATATATATTATGTGTATATAATACATGTAGTCATGTATATATGCGAATGCAGTGTATTACTATTTGTATATATATGTGTGTATTCATATATATATATATATATATATATATATATTGTATTTGCATATATATAATATATATCAAATATATAATAGAAATATATATATATATAATGTCTATATAATACATGTATTCATATATATATATGCGAATGCAGCGTATTCGTACATTTAATATATGTGTGTGTTCATTCATATATATAATGTATGTGTATTTGCATATATATATATAATATATGTGTGTATTCGTATATATATATATATATATAATATATGTGTGTATTAGTATATACAATATACATGTATTCATATGTATGTGTATTCACTTATATATTATGCAAAGACAGTGTATTCATATATACATATACTATACGGTGAAACTTCTCATCTTTAATATATAAACTGGGGTTAGACTATTTGATATGATAGTATTTTTAAACTACAGGATTTCCGCCATGAAGTAATTTGAGGGGACGCAGAATGGGCGGATGGGGTGATGGCGTACTGGTTAAGCACACTATCCCGGAATGCAAGGGGTGTGGGTTCGAATGTGTTTTAGGGGCAATATTTCCTATTTTCATCACCGCCACATGAAAACTATCGCAGGAGATTGGCTTTTATTTCCTTCCATGTGTGGGAACTTGTAGATAATATTCTGTTGCATACAATTAAATTTAAGGTAAATCTGGATATTCCGCTGATGAAAATAGGGTATCTTCGAAATCAAAATAATTATCTATACCGTATATGTCCCAATAGATGCGCACTGCGCGAGTGCAGAGACATGGATGCGCGTCTATTCAAAGTTAAAGAATTTCATGGATTTGCTTTTGTTGTGCCTCTGAAATAAAGTGGGATTGTCTTTTTTATGTGCATTCAGTCTGAATGTGATCGTAGATTTGTGCGCGTTTTAAATCTTTGAAGTGGGATTTTCTTATTTTATGTGCATTCAGTCTGAATATGATCGTAAATTTTGATTTGTTTTTGTCATGCCTCTGAAATAAAGTGGGATTGTCTTATTTTATGTGCATTCAGTCTGAATGAGATAGTAGGTTTGTGCGCGTTTTCAATCTTTGAAGTGGGGCGTGTGCTTCTATTGGGTAGCGTCATTCTATTGGGACATATACAGTATTTGATCCTACATATCAAGAACTTATTAAACATCTAATTGATCAGTAAACATCTAATGATCTATTCCTGCCTAAAAAGGATTGTGACTATTTGTACATACTTATCAAAATTAAAGCTCCTGGTTTCACTTTAAATATGTCCAGTTTGAACCAGGAAGAGTTACTTGAAAGTAACCTATGTTGGCCTAATCCGCAAAATATCCGCATTAAAAAAAACAAAAACAGAAACTCGAAAATCATTGGACTAGTCAACCTTTAATGTCTTATGACATAAAATCTCAATTGTAGCATCATATTTAATTTCTGTTTTGCTTTATATTGGTGTCGATTGGTGTTGACTCTCTTTTCTTTCTTCTGCAGGTGACTTCCGACTTCCGACTGCCGTTGCGTTATCTGCGTTTCCGGTTGAAATACTGGATACATGTCCTGGGTATGTTGTTTCTCATCTGTATATACACTAATGATTGGCAGCTGAGTTATGTATGTCTGCGTATATATATATTTACTATATATATATTTTACCTCGGTACTACCTTCTGGCTACTCGTAGGCCAGGGAGAACGAAGCACGTCCGGGTCCAGCAATTAGCATAATCTACTCACAATGGGAGGACATTTGTGGAGTAGATCCGGCAGTTTTTTCTACATAACTACTAAGCCGACAGGTTATTTTCATTTAGAATGGTCATTAAGTCATAGTATTTTCGATTGCATTTGTGAAAAATGGGGTAAGTTGACTTGTTCGCGTCACGCAACAACAGAAAGTTACCCAAGTATGTGTCTTGGCATCCAGAGCCAGAAGCGTGGTGGTGCATTCTCTCTGATTTGGAATAATAAATTTGATTACATATTCACACCATTCAGCATTATCAGCAGAGTGGCCAGGAAGATCAGGATGGATCGCTCACATGCAGTACTGATAGGACCAGAGTGGGACACGCAACCATGGCTAGCGGCAGTTACATTAGGAGCGAAAGACAAGCTCAGGTTTCCATGAGGAAAAGACAATCTACATCAAGGACCACTAAAAAGTCATGGAGACGTGTCAATGCCACTCCTTTTGGCATTCCTTTTCAAAAGAAACATTTGGAACAATATGACCTAGACAAAACTACCCAAGAAAGACTCATTTCACATGCCTGGAGAAAAGGAACAGTGAAATTGTACACAAGTTATTTAAAGAAATGGGGACTGCATTGTTTGCCATTAAAACCTACAATAGCCCAGATTGTAAAATTTCTAAGAATGTTAGAAGATGACCAATTAGGATTCGGTGCAATTAATGCAGCACGATGTGCACTTTCAATCATTCTACCAAGGATTGATGGACAAACGATGGGGAAGCATCAGGTTATGCACTGGTTTATTAGGTAAGTGTATGAGAGAAACTCACCCAAACCGAAATATAATAGGTTTTGGGATGTGTCAGTAGTGTTTAAGCTTTTCAAGTCAGGGCCTAGTAATAAGCATTTATCAATGAAGGAACTAGGATTTAAGTTAGCGATGCTATTACTGCTAGTCACAGGACACAGAGGCCAAACAAATGTGGTTTGTCTCTGTACCGACTGGAGATAGACAACAAGGAGGCACGGGTTATAAAGAAACAATTTAATTTGGTGAAGATCCACAAGGAAAGTATCACAGCGCAGGGCGGCATGCTGAGGAAATTGAATTCCTTTCACTAACCCTGATATTTGATGTAATTCTACATATCAGTCTCCTCTATGACATCACAAGATAGGCTAGAATGCACTGGGTAGATATTAATTGTGTACAGTATTTATTACATTAGGGAAGGCCGGACTATTCTAACATTCAATGTAGGTAATATTTTAATAATTTAAGTATATGTCGCTAAGCATAATGAATAATCAATCAAATCAGGTAACCATATGTTTAATATTCAATTATATTGATTAGCTCAGAACGGATCATGAGTGCAATTTATGTAATATTTCAATAATTTAAGTATGTCACAAAACATATTGAATAATCAATCAAAACAGGTAACCAGATCTTTAATATTCAATTATATTGATTAGCTCAGAATGGATCATGAGTGCAATTTAGGTAATATTTCAATAATTTAAGTATGTCACAAAACATATTGAATAATCAATCAAATCAGGTAACCAGATGTTTAATATTCAATTACATTGATTAGCTCAGAACG
Source organism: Branchipolynoe longqiensis (assembly GCA_030323885.1). Taxonomy (NCBI): domain Eukaryota; kingdom Metazoa; phylum Annelida; class Polychaeta; order Phyllodocida; family Polynoidae; genus Branchipolynoe; species Branchipolynoe longqiensis. Next base: position 2,004,351 of record CM059199.1, read on the forward strand.
GATCATGAGTGCAATTTAGGTAATATTTCAATAATTTAAGTATGTCGCAAAACATATTGAATAATCAATCGAATCAGGTAACCAGATTATATTGATTAGCTCAGAACAGATCATGGTAACATTCCTCTCAGAAAATATGGCCTAATTAGAGGACGCATATATCCTGTGCAAGGAAAGGAGGAATTATTGTATATTTCACTTATTCTAGACACAAACTAACGGAGAGTGATGTCGGTTTTTTATTTCAAAGTTGTATTATTTGTCGACTAAATGTTACTACGTCAGTTCCAGCCAGGTTTGTCTATTCACGTTTGTCCAATTCATCCTGCTCATTAACCATAAACAATCAACAATCCAAGAATACAAAAAAAAACAGCACAAAGACCACTCTTCCCGATACCAGTATGCACCACGTGACTCCACCACTGCTTACCCAGCATGCCTCGGGCAACTCTCATCACTGAATTGAATTATGACGTCACTCTAATTCTACTAATTTAATTAAAAAACTTAAATTCATATTTCCAGTTTCACAAGACCCATAGAAAAACTCCAATTGTAATTAACAATATATATACACAATGTACATGCCCATTCAGGAGATGTACTACAATGTTCATGGCGATTCTTTGTCAATCTAGCGCATTGATTACAAGAATAGTATGGTAGGTTTTATTTGCCTTTATTTTTCTTTCGGTTGTTTGATATTTCATCGGACTATGCATCTTTAATTATACAGTCTGTTTCTACTCAATAACAAAATTTGCTTCATTTTGAATAAAAGTGATGGATACATAACAAATATACCAAATAAACAAATACAATGAAATACAATTTGCATCAGTCCATGTAAAAGTGATGGATACATACATGACAAATATACTAAGAAAACAAAGATACAGCAAGAAAACAAATACAATAAAATTAAAAACACTTCTCGAGAAAATAGAATGATTGATTATCAACTAGGTTATTTCCACACCATTTCTGATCCGGTCCGGAAACCAGGTCATTTCTCTTCATTGGCACAGTATTATTATCTGTCTGCTGTTCATACAGTGGGGACTTGATAGTTTGTGGACATTTTCCTCAGGGATCCTGGGTCAGCGTCCGGAGTGCATCTGTACAATATATAAAACTGGGTCATTCAAACTGGGTCATTCCAGTAACTGGGTCACTTTCTTCATTGATACAGAGATATTCCTTTCATTATTTCCTGATATGACTTCAGATGTTGCCAACCAGACCAACCTTGGATTATTATTATCTCTAATTCTAAACCTACCATGCACAGGTAAAGTATACTTATAAAGCAGCGAAGATTTGACAATGTTTGTGCATTTTCATCAGTGCACCTCCTACAGCCCATACAGGTCTGTGAAAATCTATATAGTTTGTGAGTCAAACCAACAAAATTACATTATTTTTTCCCAACGCCGGAGAATTGACGTTGTAAGTAGCACATGCGTGTGGGGATGTCTATTCTACTCGAGCCGGGTGTGGTTGGGTGGGGGTGAGGTTGTTATGGGTTGGCTGGGGATGAGGGTCAGAGGCTATGTGTGTGTGTGTGGGGGGGGGGGGGTTGATTAGACCGTGTGTGAACACTGGTGGTCCCGACCTCTTAGCTTTGCCCAATTCAGGCCTACATTGAATGATGGGGTCTGCAGCCTAGATTGTGGAGCTGGTGTTTTTAATGGGTTGGAATGTAGACACCGCTCTTGCTTTATGAGCTTTCCTACCCCAATTTCCAATTTCCCCCGCCCACCCCCACACAACCTCCCCGCCCAGATATCACTTGACCTATAGACACCCCCCAGGCTAGCGTAGTAGCAGTTCCTAGCGCTATCCCACGCAATCATGCATATTGATGAGCTCACCCAGTTGATTGACCAATCAGCGCGCGTCTTACTGCACCACATGACCGCAGCGGGCCAATTGGCACTGCCCTCTCTTGCACCCGTGAAGACAGCACGGCGCCAAAACGCGAATGACTGAAAAATGTCACCGAAATGGATGTCCCGAGGAGGGACCCAAATTAAGACAATGAAATTACTAGGTGCCCGAGTCCTACACGACAAGCGGATACGAACTGAAGGTGGGGATACACTTATTTATGATTTCTGAGAGGCGGGTAGCCGCGACTTGGTACAGGTGGGCCGCCTCGACCACTCTAATCTCGTGGGATCTCGAGTTGGTTTACGATAGAAAACAAAGAGGAGTACTCGCGTTGGTTTATGGGACGTCAAGATGGCGTCTGAACAGCTCCAGTTCCGCCCTCCCTCCACACTCAGCCCCCCCCCCCCACTCCCCCTCCCCTACCACCCCCGACACTCTCTCTCTCTCTCTCACCGCCGCCGCCCACTTCGTTGTCGTTAGCAACACTCTCACTTCTAATCAGACACACTCAGCCGGTGGAGGGGGAAGAAATAAATATAAAGCGAAAGGCGCCTTGGGCCATCTATTTCGTTTCAGCAGAGGAGGGGGGGGGGGGGGGTGATCGTAGATTTCTCCTCCTTGGAATCAGTAGATACTAGATTGCTTTCGAGTTTGGTGGTGGGTGTTTGGTAGGTCGGAGAGAGGCGGAGGGTTAAAGAAATAACTACTAAGTAAAGCCTCGGGAGAGCCTGCCCCTCCCTAGTTTCCCCTCATAGTCACTCATACGCATAGTCATAGTTATAGTCATACTTAGTCATACTCATAGCCATAGCCATAATCATACATAGTTATACTCATAGTCATTCTCAATCATACTCGTACTCATACTCAGTGATACTCATAGTCATACTCATAGCCATAGCCATGATCATAGGCATACTCATATCATAGTCATACTCATAGTCATACTCAGTCATACTCAGTCATACTCATAGTCATACTCATCTGATTATACTATAATTTGGTTAGGCCTCCTTTCTTAAGTTTCTTAAAGTTGCATAGTCCGATGGTTTTGAATTTCTGTATTTTTTCTATGATAAATATATTATCTCGATCACTACTATCTACTTTACATTAGTTCAAAGTTACTTTTATTTTAAATGGTAAATGTTAGAGATATTTTGAGGGCAAACATGGAAAATTAGTTGTCTGCAGTAACAGGTTCTGCTAAATTGACTCAGTAATTATTGCCTTCTACGCAGAAACAAATGCTTAATAAGTGCATCAGTATCTAAGTTAGATGTGTAAAATCAAATGTAGATGATTGGTTTGGTTTTGAAAATTTGATATTTCATGGACTTTGCTGCTTTAAGTTTGATTTATGGAAAACTAATTTTACCGGGTGTTCAGGACTGCTGCCAGTGTCTGTACGATCTCGATTTAAAAGCATTTATTGATGGTCCACTAACCATTTTGGTCGGTGCATATGCCAAGACTTTGTTATCCTGTTGCTGTAACATCTCCAATAATATCGAATATTTCGTTCTTTACTCAAGATGGAAGGCAAAAAACCAGTGGGCCTTTTTTCTTCTTGAAGATTTATACTGCCTATCATGGATAAGTCGGAATAGAGTTGTTTTCACCATTAGACAGTTTGTCGATAGAAAGCCAGAGCCTACACTTTTACCGACCCAATGAATCTTTAACCTCCCACACCACATTGACATGGTATGAGAACAACTGGCCTTTGATGATGCTGTAAGTTATGCACAGAGGTGGACATCCAAATTGGCAGAGGTGGGCACACAGGGAATCGAACCACTGACTTTCAGGTTAGGAGTCTGACCTAGAAAAAAGTCAGACACTCTAACCACTCCGCCACAGAGTTGGAGTAACTGCTAATCTGGCCCAGATCTTCCCTTGGCTAAAATTGCAGTCCAATGACTTTAAGTTTCTGATATTTTTCTGAGATACCCATATTAAATTGACCGTTATAGCTTACTTTACATGGCGATAAATTTGATTTTAAACGGTAAAGTTTTGAGATATTTGACATACAAATATGTCAAATTAGTTATGGCAAGCATGCCAAAACTCAGGCTTCAGTAGTCAAAAGCTCCATTAAATTGACTCAGTAGTCCCTTCTATGTGGCAACAAAATGCTTAATAAGTGCATCAGTGTCTTAGTTAGTTAGGTATGTAGAATCAATTCTAGATAATTGTTTTGGTTTTGAAAATTTGATGTGTTATCGGACTACGCAACTTTAATTTCCGTCGACAATAATTCTGCTGGGACGGACTTAACTTTTCCATTTGTTTTAAAATTTCATTGCGGAATGAACCCGCATAGCTACATGGTGTTTCCTTTTAACGCCTCTTTGGGGGAAACCACCTATATTGATTTGTATTAGGTCTGGAGTTCAATAAATATTAGAAATGGTCTTGATTGGACCATGTAATAAGTGTTATAAATATAATACAGGGAGCAACGTTTTCCTTTTTAAATCATCATAAAATATTCAAGAAGCATTGCAAGATGTGACCTTGCCGACATTCCAATAATGAAATGACCAGGAAAATATGGCGGACCTGCAATGTGATTAAAACATTCAATTGGTACCCCAATGGTAACAACTATGAACCTTTCCTTGGAAGCAGCCAGGAAATTGAACAATTTCGGGCAATAATATATCACTGTGGAAGAAACGGAATTGTTTAAATATTTGAAGCGGGTCGCAAGGGAAAAGAAAAAGTATTTCGTAAATATTTAGAACATCTAGAAGGAATCGCTGAGCAACGACGGAGGGAATCTCAATATTAAAGGTGTTTTGCACCAAACAGAATTACTGGAGTAAAAACATATAATGACGAAATAGCTAAGAAGGATTGCACTGGAAGAAAAACAGGAGCCGTTTCTGAGGTTACTCTCGAAAACAAACTTAGCAAATCAGGTTCTGGTCTCAGCAAAATTACACCTGCCTGTAAGCTTCGGCATTGTTGCAAACTTACTCCAAGGTTTCTCTCGAAAAAACCCAGCAGAAGTCAATCTTATTTAATTAACATTACAGAGAGCACCCTCGTCTGAAGTTGCATAGACCGATGCATTTGAGGTTCTGTCATTTCCTTAGATAACTATATTAGATTGATGGTTACAATCTAACGTACTTCAGATTGAAGAAATTGTTATTCTAAATGGCTAACTTTAGAGATATTTGAATTAAAAAATGGCTGGAAGACCAGTGCTTCGACACTGAGAAAAGATTCATTCAGCAGAATAAACATATTTACCACACACAAAAAAAAAGCAAGAAAAAAATGCATACCAATATAATTTTGGCATTGGCAACCTAGGCTTCTATTAAATTGCCTTAGTATTCCTTATATGTGATGACACATGTTCAATATGTGCAACAGTATCTGAGCTAAACATGTAGAATCAAATGTAGATAATTGTTTTCTTTTTGTAAATCTGATGCTTCAACGGGTTATGCAGCTTTGATATGGTTGAGAGCTGCCTCGTTTACGCATAAGTAGGAATGTAGGTAACTTAAAAAATCTTTAAACAAACTTGATTAAATTATTCTTTTCTTTTTGGGGGATAGCATGTGTATGTAAAATGTCCAATCATATTGCAATACCTACCCGACCTCAGGCTTCCGGTGTGATAATTTCCGATCATTTTGCAACATCTAACCTTGTTTGTCCCGGAAAGGTCAGAAGTCTTCATCTGTAAAAGTGCCAAATCCATGTGAGGTGTTTTCTGTCAAATATATGTAATATACATACCAGTTAAAGTCTATCAATCTCATATTGATACGACATTATATAGGGGATGTGGCAGCTTCTGTCGGGGGAAAAACGGATTTAATTATCAGAATGATTGCAGCTTCGGCTGAAACGTGGTAGTCATAGTTTAATTTTGGCCCGTTTGTCGGTTTCACCGCCTGAAACATTCCAAATTGTATTAACGAATTTTTAACTGGTAGATCAATAGTCGCCGATTTTGAGGCTGTGGTTTCGAGATCCAGCGAAAGCTCCTACTTTACAATTAAGTTCTTATTGCAAAGGAATGAAAGTATTCATGTCACCGCACCAATGCCTTTATATATTAATTGATCTAGTCGTAATAGATACATGGTCATTTTTTAACACTGAAACGTTATCATATTAGAGCTTATTTAGTTCATTCTTCATTATCATTCCTTGTGAAAGATTATTTTTATTAACTTGCGGTTCGGTCTCTGGGCACATAAAGAAATTTGAAATGAAACAAACTCCACCATGGACTCATCTTTATATTTTCTTCTCAACGGCTAGCAGGTCTCACGTATTTTCAGCAACTGTAAAGGTCCAGCTTTTTTGGTTAAAGGAAAAGCGCCTCACAGAATGAGTCAACAAATTGAACGCGCCCGTTCTAACGTACAGTCGCATTAGCAATATGTTCACTGTTAAAGATCAGAATGAATTACGCATCGTCACAAGCGACCCTCCCTCTCGGGAACTGTCCTATTCTCGCATCTGTTCGGTGTTGAACAAGTAATTTAGCGCATCTTCTAAAATGGACTCATCTTTATATTTTTCTTCTGAAAATACAAATAGAAAGTTGGCAGGTCTCGAAGTATTTCTGCGGACGAGCAAAGTCCTGCTATTTTTGGTAAAGGAACAGCGCTTGAGAATATGAGTCAGCAAATTCAACGCGCCCGTTCTAACATACACCGGTACTACATTAGTAGCACATTAATTCACAGTGGCATTATCAATACGTCCACTGTTAAGATCAGAATAAATTACGCATCGTCACAAGCCACCCCACAACACCCTCCCTACCTCTCGGGACCTGCCCTATTCTCGCATCTCTTCGGCGGCGCGCAATTAATTTGGCGCATCTTCTGCGCATGCGCGAGATGTGAGGGGCGCGGCCACGTGACTGGCCGGACCTCCTGCGTAAATTAGAGGGCCTGCCCGGACCCAGGAGGATCCGGAACCGGCGGATGAAAGGCACCTGAGGGCCGATCATCTGACGCCGAGCCGAGCCTGAGACGCCCCCAAATGGCGCCCAATGTCCCAGAAGGCATTGCGCCGTCTCCCAAGCAACCGGAAGTACAAAGCGACACGGGTGGTTTTATATGGGAGGGAAGTGATGAGGTGGTGGTGGGTTGGGGGGGGGGGGATATTAGGAGACAGAGGAGACACCTCGAATTATTCCATCTGAGAAACCTTCATTAAGCTTGACATCTAGGTGAATGACGCTCACATAGTGAGAGATGCCTGCTGAGCAACTCGTGGTGAGCTGCTCAGTGATTAAAAGCTGATTCAACTTGGGAGACAGGCAGACAGATGGATGAACGGCTGCGATCAAAAGGAATGAAATCCACTGCAATGGAAATGTCGATCCACGTTGTTTATGTATGCTCTTTCGGCACTGCTGATGAATCATCGATTAGGTCCCATCGCATTGAAATATTACCGGAAATTGGTTGGAAATTTGTTGCTCAGTGTTACATAGGCATTCCCCAGTCGGTGTCGAAAGGCGACTGGTAGTAGCTCTTTGTTGAAGTAGCGAACATCGGGGACTGAATTTTCAACTGAGTCGCGACTGTGAATTTGGGCATGTACATTGGGGATGCGCGGGGGGGGGGGGGGGGGAGGGTAGAGGAAAGGGAATTTATATGGTCTGTATGGTCCAATGAAAACATAAACATTTTGAAAAACACAAACAATTATCTAGATTTGATTCTAGATATCTAACTCACAGGTGCACTTCTTGAACATTTGTCGCCACCTAGAATAATAGAATAGAATCTGTTACTGCAGGCATCTCCCGTGTCAAAATTCATTTGGCATGTTTGCCCTTCAAATATCCCCAAAAGTTAGCCATTTAAAAAAAAAAAAATTGTTTATTGAGGCTGTATTTATACTGTCCATAGCATATAAGCCTGGGTATTCAGGCTTGTTTTCAATGCTGGCCAGCTGTAGTGTTGGTGTTGTCTTATCACACAGTAGCTGCTGATAAGGTATTTGATTGCCTGTATTTCAGTAGCAGATAGATAGTTGGTTGGTAGTATAGTAGTCTATGTTAATTTTGGATTTTCTTGGCATATATGTGCTTTATTTTTTCTACTCTTATTTCTAGACTAGCCTACTCCTATTTACATATCATAGGCTTGTACGCAGCTGTGAGGTGTGTTATCTGGGTGCTTTTGGTATGGTTACCTTCCATTGGGCGTCTCGCTGGTGGGCCGTGACATGTATCACCTGCCCCTTTGCGGTGCAGCTTAGTTGGGGGTTCCTAGCCTTATTTTGCACAGCCATTAAAAAAATAAAAGTTACTTCAAGCTTAAAGTAAGGGAATATCGGACTACTGAATTATCAACTGAATTATCAACTGAATTATCAACTGAATTATCAACTGAATTATCAACTGAATTATCAACTGAGACGCTTTCACAGTTGCCACATACACACACAGATACGCACAGGACACAGCCACAGTGCTATCATAAAAGCGAACCACACGTTATTACATGTAAGTTGAGATAAATAACCATCAACCGAATATATTTATACTAGAAAATGAGAGAAGCTAAAAATGCATCGGACTTAGCAACTTTGGGTGATGAGTGCGGTGGGGGTGCCGGGGTGCGGTGGGGTGCATTTTGAACTGGGCCGCAATAGTGAATTGGACATATACGGGGGGAGGTTGTGGAAGGTAAGGAAACTTTCATGGCAGGCTGAAGTAATGGCTGTGTGTGGGGGGGGGGGGGGCGGATGGCTGCGGCGTGGGGTGGGGGGAGTGACACCTTTGTAGGCCGAGTGGATCCAGAGCCCAACACCTGGGTGCGGGCGGGTGTGAGGTGCCTTTAACGCCACCAGGTGGCGGGGACTGGCCGACAGGAGGCAGGGTGAAGACGGAGTTGATAGTGGCCTTCCGCTAACACCTGTGGCTGGGGGCGAGGTGCCGCGCCTGTCGAGCGGCCAAATTTACTTGGCTCTCGGCGTTCGTGACCCGCTCACGTTGGACGTCGCGCATGCGTGTTCGAGTGCGGTGTGGGTTGTGGGCGGGTGGTGGGGGGTTGAGTAATGATGTCAGGCATGATGGCGGGAGTTGGAGGGTGTTGCAGTCAGGTGCGTACCGGTGGTGTCTGGTGGTACACAATTCACAGGGGCACCTATTTCACGGAGACACCTGTTTCCACCAGCACGGAACACATGGATATATATATTTATATATATATATATATATATTTTACCTCGGTATGCAGCCTCAGGCTAGCCTCAGGCTAGGGAGAGGTAAGCACATCCGGTCCAGCAATTAGCATAAAAAGCTCACGACCGGAGGACGCTCGTGAGCTGCTCCAGTTGGATTTATCTACAAACAAGCTAACAACTGTAAGTAATCATGATTATTTTGGTTGAGCTTGTTTATGATGCGTTATAGCATCTAGATTGGAAAGTTCAGAACTTTCGTACGTCCAGTTTGGACAAGATTGACGTTTAAAAATTTGAATCGGATAGAACAAAGGATTCCTTTGTCTTGGCCAGTGGTTCGATTTAACCCGCTTTGTACGGGTAGAGATGGTGACACACGTCACATCTCCTGTGGACATTCCTTCGGACCCTAATAGAGGGTGATGTTGGGGAAGATCCTGGGTTTCTTTTATGGACTCCCCCTTTTGATGAGGCGTTTTCTCCGAGTTTCGTAGCATTTTCTCTCACTTGCTGGCGCAGTAGCCGTGGGTGAGAGAAGTGTATGGAACAGAGAGATGGGAGGTTCTAGAAGCCTACCCCACGTACGGTTGGTTTCGATACCTAAAACCTACGGAAAATTTAGCTTACCACGCCTGTTTCGAGAACGGTGTAAATACGTTACTCGTTACCAAGATATCCTCAACCCAGTTTCTGGCGTCACTTCGGTGTTCAGTTGAGTTGATTCCGGTTATTAAGTTTCCTTTTTTGGGTTACAGAAACCGATGGCTACGAAACGAAACAAGCCGCCGCCTGCAGCGGCGGAGGGACGCGTGCCTACCGGCTACGATACGTCTCCCGATAGGACAGCTCCGCCTCCCCGTCTCCGCTTCAGGGAGCCCACGTGCTTTCGGATAGAGACAGTGATGACGGACGAGGTGTTCCCAGCGGACTTGACCTTGCAGGTCAATCGGCTAGTGGAGCAACGTATGAAAGAGCTCCAAAGCAAAGACCAACAGTTTGACCCAGATGACTCTGGTTGGCAGGATGTCACGGATTTTGAGACTGATTCGGCGGCTGAGCCCACGCACGTTAAGGGCAAAAAGCGGAAAAGACCCGCTAGTTCCTCGGGTGATGACTACACGAAAGCCACCAAAAGTAAGAAAGTGAAGAAGCAAAAGAAGAAGAGTAAGAAGAAAAAGAAGGATTCTTCTTCCGATTCATCGTCTGACTCGTCGACTACTGAATCCGACTCAGATACAGAAAGAGATGGCGGTTTATGCCAAGCTGGGCGGAAAGATTCGCAAGCGCTGCCCTATTCAAAAGGGTAAGAAGGTCAGAACAACGACCATGATGCGTGAGACTATCAAAGGACACTTCATTACCTTTAAGCCAGCCGAGGTGATCAATAAGATCACAGAACAAATTTCTCGGCATCAAAGGTATCCCAGCTAGTGTCGTTAAGGAGATGGATGCTGGCATCCATCTTAACGAAGAGAAGAAGCGATTTGAAACAGCACTGTTTACCGTCCACAAAGCAGTTTTGGGCGTACTCGCTTCATGTCGTTACCGGTCGCGAACCGGATGCAGACAGAGAACAAGTTCTCCCTCACTGGCTAGAGGTATGGACAAGGGCATGGCCCTCCTTACAGCCGCCAGTAATTTTCTGAGTTATCGTCGCTATGAAAATGTTTTCAAGGCGGTCAGTACCCAAGCAGGAAAGGAAGTCCGCCAGGTCTAAAAAGGTTATGGACAACGATGGCAAGGAATATACACTCTTCTTGCCCTCCAAGCCAATTAAAGGCAAACCTCTGGATAAGGGGAAAATGTTTAGGGGGCCAACTGCCATACCTCTTTAAAGAGGTAGAAACGGAGGCCAAGAGTGGTCGTCAACCTGGATGCCAAGAAAACCGACTCTTCTACAGATTCCCGTCGACCCCCGAGGGGATTTCTCGTCCGTCGCGAGGAGCCAGGGCTGCAGGTCCGGCCCATCCTACTAGGCTATCACCCAGGGGCAGAGGTCGAGGAGACCGGCAAGGGTGGAACGACGGCAACCACGCCGCCGTTCAGGAAGGAGTTTGCTCCCGAAACAATCCTTCCCACGACCAGTCAACAAATAGACATGGCTACGCAGACCGCAACTACCTAAGCGGGTGGCGGAGTCACACACAAACCAGACGTAATGGAATTTTGTGCCAGAAATATTGTGAAATTGTATTTCTTCTTGGTATGACATTACCATTCTGAACGTTAAACATTTGAATATTGTTACCGGTGTTAAGATTCGCTTTACGGAAATTCCCTTTACAAAAACGGATACCTTTCCCGTCAAGTTTAATGAGATTGAAGAACGAGCCATTATCTGAACAGGTTACGCTCTTGAGTCTAAGGGTATATTGAACAGGGTTTACGACACGCCAGGGGAGTTTATCTCTAATATATTTTCAAGGCCCAAAGCCAAATGGCCATATCCGTATGATATTTAGATTTAAACTAAGTTAAACGAAACTCAGTAGAGTATCAACATTTCAAATGTTTTCACTTGACACATAGCCTAGAGACTTGTGTAACAACAAAATGCATGGATGGGCTAGTGTTGACCTACAGGATGCATATTATACAGTCCCGATATTTGAACTACACCGGAAATTCTTACGGTTATATTGGAAAGGTACACCTAATCAATCATTACTTGTATGCCGAATGGCATTAGCCTTGCTCCCCCGTTTGTTATACTCCAAACTGCTTGAACCCCCCCCCCCCCCCCCCCCCGCCCAACCCCCCCCCCACCACCCCCCCCCCACCCGCCTCCCTCGAGTGATGGCGAATAAGGGACATACTAAGTAATCCTCCAACATAGATGATTCCTTCAATTAGTGTCACACAACCCTATGATGACTGACATACAAGCGCGTTGGAAGATTTTCTGGTCCCTCCAGACTGACGTACGTAAGGATTGTCACTTAAATTTATAACAAATCTGATTTTGTCCCAACAACTGAACTTGAAATGTTTTAGGAATTAATTAATACACCAAACACGCGCTGTATGACTGTTGTCAAAACTCCCAGATAACGAGCGGCTGCTAAGTTTCATGATACGACGGCTCTCACTTTGGTCCGCCTTAAGTAGCCAAAGCCTTAGACAGGGTTACTCGGTGGAGCTGGAGGCTTTATAATGGGGGTGGGGGGGTGCTTTGGGGGGGGGGGGGTTGGGGTGGGGGGGGGGGTGGGGGGTAATTGGGGGGAGGGGGGGGGTGGGGGGGGGGGGGGGGGGGGGGTGGGGGGGGTGGAGGGGGGGGGGTGGGGGTGGGCTTATTGGGGTGGGGGGGGGGGAGTGGGGGGGGGGGGTGTGGGGGGGGGGGGGGGGGCTGGGGGGGGGGGGCTCTTTGGGGGGGGTGGGGGGGAGTGGGGGGGGGGGGGGGGGGGGGGGGCTCGCTTTGCTGTGGGGGGGAGAGAGGGGGCTGGAGGGGGGGGGGGCTTGGTTTGGGGGTGGGTCGGGGGGGGGGAAGGGGGGGGGGGGGGGCTTGGGGGGGGGGTGGGGGCTCTTATAGTGGCATAACTTATTTGCCCTACGTCCCCGGCTATACTATAATGGCAAAGCCCATATCAAATCTTTGGAGCTTAGACAAGAACTTAGGGTATGGCTACGTACTAAAGGCAAAATTGAAAGGAAAATGTGTTAATTCCGAGGAAGGACCTGAAAGGAAAAAAATTGGTAGGGTTCGATAATATGGAAAATTCCCCCCGTCCCCCAACTCCCAAACGGATGAAATGAACCCAACAACAGTATGTATACTACTGGACGCATTCACTAGAAGGTGGGGGTGCACAATGCGATTCCGTAAGCAACAAGGGTGGAAACGTTGGTTAAAAGAAGAGGAGGATTTCTGATACAGATATTAATGTCCTAGAGGCTACGAGCTAATTACATTAGGCCTCGCTAGTTTGGGTTAAAGTACCCACGTACACACGTCCGTAATTTAAACGGAAAAAGACCACAGCAATGGCCATATGTAACGCAATAAGGGAGTGGACACAGATCAAAACCGATGTAATGCTAAGGCCCGAAAAATTTGGGATTTGGGCCCAAAAGAAGAAAAGAAATATGGTATAACCAGAAGCCAAAAAGTCCCCATACCCGTAAAGCAGAAACACGTATAAGCGTACCAAAAACAAGTCGACAAATAATCAGAGCCCACATATAGAATGGGCTCTTAAGAGCCGACAAATTTTTCGGCCACACGATGTGACATAACGTGGGTCCCACCTGAAGTGGACCTTCTTAGGCATGCACGAACCCAAAAAGAAAGATTGAAAAATATAGACTCAAAGGCAAGCCAGAACACCAGGAATGCAAAGGCAAATAGATGCATTTTCTCTCCTCACCAGGGGGAGAAAAAAATGCAAAAACACCAAATCCCCCCCATACCCGCAAGATCAGCAACATCCGGGAAAGCAGAAAAAAAAGGAAAGGACAAAGCCCACACGCACAAATACCATCGATCCCCGACAGCTGGCACACCGCCGCCAAGGCTTACCGCGGGCACTCAGGGCAGCCCCGCCAAAGATCTAGCCGTCGAGTCTCGCGAATCCGAAGATAACGCCAGACAATCAGACACATTACCAAGGCCCACAACAACGACGAGGGTACGAGATCCCACACCCCCGTTGTGGGCATTCCATATTAAAAATAAATAATTAAGAACACATAATGGAATAGATACAAAATAACAGACAACAAAGTCCTGGTGCAGAAGCGTGGGCGTAAAGGTACGGAATAAAATGTATAACTACAAATTTGAGAAATGGGGTGTTTTAATGAATAGTTAAATACAAGTAAACAAGAAAGAAACCCCATGAAGTCCTACTAATATCACAAGTTGGTACATAACTCCACTTCTCAGAGGGTAGGAGGATGAAAGGATTCGGGTTCGGGTAGCTAATAATGCAGGCTCGATGTTTGCTTAAAAACGGTTAGCCTGCCACGGATAAAAAAGGAGACAATTGGAAAACACCATGTTCAGTCCATGGAATATTAGGTCGATTTTATCAGAGAAATCCATCCAAAACCCGAAATAAAAACAGGGTAACAGGGGGACGCTATATTGGGATAGTGACGGAAAGTGGTTAGATTAAACACAACCAAACCGAGTCCACATCTAAGCAAAACATTTAGATCAAAAACCCAATTAGTGTATTAAGGTGAGCATATGCTACCAAAAAGATAAGAACCAGGACACAGGGGAGTCAAACTATTTTGAAGCGTTTAATCCGTTAGACGGCCTAAGAGAGATAGAAAAAAAGGAGGCCACCATTTGAATTTGTCCATAGTATATTAAAATCTAACAGATAATAGGTGACCCTTTATCTACGATTAGAGATAGTAGTTTTTTCACAGAAGACCTCAACACTATTGGTGTTGTCTCGGCCATTATGGCATAAATAACCAAGACAAAAGACTTACGAACAGTCAAGACAGGCTTTTGGGTGAGCTATATAAAGCCACACAAAAGGCAATATTCGCGAGATACTCTAAGCGAGATGGACAAATATGAATGATTGAAAAATGGCAGGCGATACACACGGACAAATATGCCTCCCATTCAACAAGGGGTGCGATGGAGCGACGTAGAGGCACGATACTATCCTCCAGGGCCTCTAGCTGTTAAGGCGGAACCAGGCCCATGCCTATGATGAGAAGACAGCACCGCAACTGGGTCGTGTTGCACAAACCCCCCTACAGACAAACGATAGCGAAAAGACCCGAGCACAAGTAGCCCGACAGCCTGCTGACAAGACTAGATCACGAGTAGGGAGAGAAAACACTTCGATAGCACACAACCACCTTCCAACCAACCCACCAAACACCCCAACACATTAAATAGCTCGGTATGATGTTCATTACAAGTAATAAACAATAGGATTGGATGCTTTTGACATTTAGAATACAGTGATAAAATGAGTTTTACGTAAAACCTCTCTTACCCTAGCCTTGAGAGCACAGCCTGAGGCAGTATAAACTACCCGAGGTAAAATAGATTTTAGTAGACGAATCATACCTCTGGGTATAGATGAACGGAAAACTGTTGTTTATTACCCGAGGTAGAATGCCGCGGATAGACGTGGGCTAGGGCCCTCCACGCCCTCCCGCCCGCCCCTCCCGCCACTCACTTCCCTTGTAACCCTTCCACGTCTATTCTTTGGTTTTACCAACAAAACTTCACAGTTTGGTACCCTTATCACCGTTAATGTACTTTTTAGATTATTTGGCTCATTTCTCCTGAATTAAGTAGGTAAAGATTGCTGGACCGGATGTGCATACCTCACCCTAGCCCACTACTATCCGAGGCTTCTACCTCGGTAAAACAACAGTTATCCATCATCTATACCCAGGTAAGATTCGTCTAACTAATCTATATATATATATTACCTCGGGCTGTAGCCACCAGGCTATCACAGCGCAGGAAGATAAACCATTTCCGGCACCAAGGCATTAGCATGAATCCATTGAGCTACATTGTTACTATGGTATGACATCCACCTGTGCTGGGTGCCTGGCCATGCCGGCATACAAGGAAATGAATGAGCCGATTGGGCTGCGAAGAAGGCCCTGAACTGTGATCTTGAACCGTGTCTGATCCCTCACTCTGATCTGAAAACACTAATAGCCACCCACATAAAATCCAAATGGCAACATGAGTGGGATGAAAACATTAATAAACGTAAAGAAATTGAACCATCTGTGGGAAAGCCCCCATAGACTCATGCGGGAGGTCGGCAGGACCAAGTGGTCCTTAGCCGCTACCGTTTGGCCGCTCGTGGCTTACACATGCTTTTCTGCTCAAGGGGGAACCTCCCCCTGAATATATTCGGTGTCAGTCCCCGCTGACACTCAAACACATTTTACTAAGTTGTGTTATTTTTTTGGCCCTGCACCAACAGTTCTTTCTACACTGCAGACTGTATGCATGACCTTTTTACTAAGGTAAAACAGGAAAACATTTTGAGCTGGACTGTACCACCTTATATAGTTTACTTAATAGATTCTATCAATTATTAATCAAACTTTTCTTTTTCTATGGGACTTTGTTTCCCTTGACCCCAAATATATGATTGTGAGCTTTCTAATTTAATGAGTGTCTATTGGCACATAATTGATTGTCTGCTTTTACATGTAAAAGCGATGGTTTGAACAAAAAACAAACATTTCTCGCCATGAATATGGCCTATGCTGCCGACACGGTGTAAAGCAACCACCAATCAATCAATCAACATTGTTACTATATTCTAACTCCCAAAACGACCACCTCCCTAAATGGACCACTTAAAGTCGATCCCAAGCTCGGTCGATTTAGAGAGGTTTTACTGTATCTATTTAAACTATCCAACAAAAGCTATCAAAATTCCCTGGTACATACATACATACATACATACTTACATACATACATCCCTACAGACATACATACATACATACATCCATACATACATACATACATACATACATGCATACGTACATATGTACGTACGTACATACATACATGCATACATGCATACATGCATACATACATACATCCATACATACGTACATACATACATACATACATGCATACATGCACACATACATACATACATACATACATACATACACGCATGCACACACGCACACAGGCATACAGGCATACATACATGTATACATAAATTACAGGCATATCTGCATACACCACATATATGTTTTTTTTATATATTTGTTTAACGACCCCCCAGCACAAAAGTAGACATCGGCTATTGGGGTGCAACACATATATACACATGCATATGTGAATGTCCATATACAATCCAAGGCAGTGGAAATGTCAATCCACGTGGTTTAGTTATGCTCTTTCGACACTGCTGATCGATCATCAATTATCTCCCATTGCATGGACAATATGACTGGCAATTGGCATATAACTTAATGCTCGATATCACAGACATATTCCCCAGTATAGGCGCCAACAGGCGATGTGAAGTGAGCTCTTTCTGGAAGCAGGGAATATCAGACTACTGAATTATCAACTGAATTATCAACTGAATTATCAACTGAGTGGCTTTCACAGTTGCCACATACACACACAGATATGCACGGGACACATATATATATATAAATGTCCATTTTCTTCTCCTAGTCAGAATTTGATAATTGTACCAATCGTGGCACAGTGCCTGCTCACAAGAGGACGTCTGCAAGTGGTGCCGGCTATTAAATTGTTTAGGAATTACACCACAAGAAGCCGGCCCCCATTAACTTGATTCAGTGTGAAAAGGCGGGCGGTTATTAAATATGCACACAGCCTGCCCCGTATGTCTTGCTTCGATATGCCCATGTGGACGTTGTTATTCTATACTGAAAGCTGGCGCATTTACAAGGAGGGAGGGAGGGGTGGGTGGGTGGGGAGGAGGAATAGAGAGGGAGGAGGAGGGCGGGAGGGAGCGTGATGTATGGGGGAGGAGGGAAGGAGAAAGTGGGGATAGACGCGACATGGACAGAGAGGGAGGGGGGGGGGAGAAGGAGAGGGGGATAAGGGAGGGAGATATATGGGGGAGGAAGGAGGGGCGGAGAGAGTGGGCGGATGGCATTGAGAGAGGAGAAAGAGGGAGGGAGGAGGGGGGAGGAGTGATGAAGAGGACGGAAGAGAGTGGGGATAGATGGGGCATGGAGAGAGAGGAAGGAGGGAGAGCGGAGGAGGGACGGAGAGAGTGGTGATATATTGGGGCATGGAGAGAGTGTGGAGGGAGAGAAGGAAGGAGGGAGGGAGAGATAAGGAGGAGAGAGGAAGAGTGCGGGGATAGATGGTGCAAGGAGAGAGGAAGGAGGGAGGGAGGGAGGAGCGAAGGTTCTGTCCCCCACGCCCCATCCCTCCCCTCACCATCATCTCCCCCCCCCCCACTGCCCCCCCACCACCCCACTCAGTCTCATCACCATCACCATCAGTGCAACAGCTTTCCCGACCCCCCCCCCTCCCCCACGACACACACCCACATACCCCGACAGCTCCCGCCTTTCCAGATAAATCCAACTTCCTTTCCTGGCTGGCTGGCTGGCTCAGAGGGGCGAGGTGGTGGTGGGGGTGGGAGGGTTGGAGAAGCGAGTAGGGAGATATAAATGGGCGCCTTGTTTAAATATGTATGCCTGACGTAAACCCGCTGCAACTTCAAGCTTTGCGTGAGTTACCGCGGCACCGCGGTATGTGGGAGATTAGATTGTGGCGCGTGGCGCAACAAGTTGCCGGGGGACCAGTGGGCGCGCGTCCATCACGGCTTGCGCCGGTGCTGGGGACCCGTCGAAAAGACCCCCCACCCCCCTCCCACCACCCATAGATCGCGCATCGAAGGCGCTGAAAAACACCTGTCATCATTGGTGGAGCCGCGGCTGGGGGTCGCTCAGGTGCCCCCCCCTCCTCCACCTCCACCTCCCACACCACCACCGCCACCCACCCCACACCACCACCCACACCACCACCACCCACACCACCACCCCACCACCCCCACCACCACCCACCCCGTGGTGAGTTACACGACCAGCTGCTCAGCACTGACTGATGGCCGTGTGAAACAACAGGCTGCGAGCTGCTCCTAGGCAAATCCGGAGGGTGGGTGGGAGGGGAGTAATAGTGTTGACAAAGACATGTTGGACAAACCACGCGCCGATTAATGAGCGCCGGTGAAGTGCCCACTGCCTTATCTCCGGCCAACAGACCACGCCGCTGCCAGGGGGCTCTGGGCTCCCGGCTTGTGGGGGTGGGTGGGTGGGGGGAAAGGGAAGCGGTTTGTCACATGAGGTGTGTGTGTGTGGAGGGGAGTGTATGTATGTGAGTGAGTGTAGGTAGGGGGGGGGGCATTGGAGGTGGCCTGCCGCTGGTCAGACAGGTGGTGCCGTGATAAGTGGCTCAAGTGCCGTCTACAGCGATCCACACATACTCGGGATGGATCATTGAGGCTGCTCTTGTATACGAGGACTGCCTCCTCCCTCCTCCCTCCTCCCTCCTCCCTCCTCCCTCCTCCCTCCTCCCTCCTCCCTCCTCCCTCCTCCTCCTCCTCCCCTCCTCCCTCTCCTCCTCCTCCCCTCCCCCTCCTCCACCCTCCTACCCTCCACTCCTCCCTCCTTCCTTCCTCCTCTCTCTCTCTCCTCCCTCCTCCCTCCTCCCTACTCCCTCCTCCCCTCTCTCCTCACTCACCTCCCTCTCTCCTCTCTCCTCCCTCCTCCCTATCCCCCCCTCCCTCCCCCCCCCCTCCTCCCTATTCCCTCCTATCTCCTCCCTCCTCCCTCCTCCCTCCTCCCTCCTCCCTCCTCTCTCATCTCTCCTCACTCCTCACTCCGCCACTCTCCATCCTCCCGCCTCCCTCATCACTCATCTCTTCGCTCTCCTCCCCCCTCCTCCCTCCTCCATCCTCTCTCTTCCCTCCTCTCTCTTCCCTCTTCCTCCAACCTCCTTGCTCTTTCCACCCTCCTCCCTCGTCCCCCTCCCTCCTCAATCCTCAATCCTCCCTGACCGTATAAGGAGGCAGCTACCCTGGTCTGCTACTAGGTAGTCCAAAGTGGACGTATACAGTCAAAGTGGACGTATACAGTGTCCGCAGCCCGAAATTTGACATATTTTAACCCTTTTTAAAACACTTCAATCTCCACTAATTCTGCTTCCTTTGAAATAACAATTATATGAAATTAAAGCTTATTCTTTTGTATTTTAGGGGATCTTATTTTTAGTTAGCATTATGAAATAAATTAGAGTCAATAGAAACTTGTTTGGGGGTACCATCGGCAGCTCTGTGCATGCTCGCCGAGTTTGTTTTCATCCACTCTGAGCTACTCCCTTCCCGAAAATTGATACCTTGGTGAGCACAGTGACCTGAGCTAAAAATAACCACCAATGAAAGACAGAGAAGAAACTAAGCTTCATTAGCATATCAAGCATGGCTGTTTTTAAGTGGGAAATTTGATTGAACTGAAGGAGTGAAAACATTAAGTCATCAATCCTCCTTGAAAATTGATCAGGATCATGCTGAAAATTATTTCATCAGAAAGCTCAAGTCTTCCTCTACTTAACCAGAACAATATTTGGTTGAGCTTTATATCATGCTCATCATGGTTGGTCTGAGAAGTGACTGTGTATTCCCATCTCTGCACCGGAGCAACAAATATGGCGTCGATTGAAGCTACCGTGTCGATGGAAGACATGTACCATCATATAGAGCTTTTGATTTAGATTATTTTAGAATAAAAATTAGAGTGATAGTGTAAGTAGAACAGAAGTTACGATGTTTTCAAGAAATTATCATTGACCCTGCTGATATTCAGTAGAAATTAAGGAATTTAGCAAGTTTAGCATGAAATATCTGAAAGAATAACAAAGATAATGGTCTAGAAACAATTGAAATAAAATCATAGATTTTCCTAATTTGGAAATGTTCACAAATAAGTGCAAAAAAATGAATGTTCCGTGATTTTTGCTCGAGACCATTTTCATCCCCCTTTTCACTATTTGATTTTCGCTGTCGTTTGCCATGAATGTATATGTTCATTGCGGTTACGAATTGGGTTTACCATTTAATTTGTCCTGATTTAAAATCAAGGCATTTTAAGTGTGGCTAGAAATTGCATTTTGCCCTTTTTCCTTTTCTATGTAGTTTGCAATCAATGCCTGTTCATTGCACTTTTGCATCATTTTATTTTCCGTGTAGTTTGCCATCAATACATGTTCATTCAATCAATCAATAGTTCCGTCCTCTAGTCGAGGGTTGGATGCAATGGTTCTCCACTTGTCCCGATGTTGTGCTGTTCTGATAGACTGAATAATTCAAGCCTGTCCACTGTGAAATATTTGTAGACCATGATGTTCTTGGTCTCCCTCTCCCTCTGCTGCCATTCACCTTCCCTTCCAACAATGTACGGTATATTGAACGCTGACGAATGATGTGGCCAAAATAAATAAGTTTCGTTGTCTGTATAGTGGCAAACAAGCTTTTCTTATTTTTAATTTTTCTGAGAACTTCTTTGTTGGTGATCTTCTTTGTCCATGATATTTTCATCATCCTTCGATAAGTCCACATCTCAAATGCTGCTAAACGTTTGTACATTTTCTTAGAGATTGTCCATGTCTCTGCCCCATACATTAGAGTAGACCACACATAACACTGAAGAATACGCTTCCTTGTTTGTATTAATATCTAACTTGATGTTAACATGTTCATTACATATAGGAATTTGTTTTACCGTTTTATTTTCTGTGTGGTTTGCCATCAATGTATGTTCATTACGGAGAGGAATTGGTTTCACCATTTCATTTTCCGTGTGGTTTGCCATCAATGCGTGTTCATTATTGAGAAGAATTGGTTTTACCGTTTTATTTTGCATGTGGTTTGCCAGTACTTTTTGGTATGGCCGCCTCGAGAGGAACATGTTGAGGTACTCTGCCAGAAATGTTATCTTTTTCGTTGGCATATGCTTACTGTCGCAACGACAAATGCAAAACTCATGTATACATTATACGCAGCCCTATCTACCCTTACCATTGCACCCTCACGCTCACCCTCACTCTCACCCTCACCCACACCCGCACCCGCACCCACAAGCTCACCCTCACCCACACCTTCACCCACACCCACACCCTCAACCACACCCTTACTACCCCCCCCCCCCCCATATCCCACAGACCTACCTACATCCTCCTACCATTATCTCTACCCTCCAGCAACCACCCTCCACTCTCCCTCCCCATCTCCACTACACTCTCCAACACTCACCCTCCACTCTGCACCCTCCACTCTCCACCCTCCACCCTCCACTCTCCACTCTCCACCCTCCACCTTGCACCCTCTACTCTCCACCGTCCACCCTCCACACCCTCCTCACCACCCACCAGCCACCAGCAACCACCGGCAATCTTTATACCCTCTTTATCGCCCTACCGGCTGGTTACCAGCACCTACCCCTGCCATTACTGTCCCCGCTCCCCCCTTTCCCCCCTCCCGCTACATGCACCACTACCCCCCCCCCCCCACACACACACATCCTAACGCACCATAACCAGCGCCCACTGCGTAAGTAAGTTGGGTGTATTATTTCAGAAGCCCCCTCTACTGGCCGCCACCCCAGCGGGGTGGCGGCCTGTTTTATTGGGTGGCCGGGGAAGTCTCTATCGTTTAATTCACCCCACACCACGCGAGTGAGAAGATTCCGTTGCGGAGCAACGCGCGCTCATAATCTTATCCGCCGATCCACGACCGTCGCAGTCCTGGCGACGGCATTCACGCGATTGCGATTGTGATTGTGATCGCGATGGACCTGCCGCGTCGACCGACGACCGACGATCGCCTGGCCGATGATCGCGTGATTGGGGAACGCCCGCATCCCCGCGTGGAACGCCCGCGTCGCCGGTCGCTGAGGTGCCGAGTTGAGTTGCGTGGCAACACCGTTAGATGGCGCCTCGTTTCAAGCATGGTATAGGGCGCTGGTACTGGTGGCGGGTGGCGGGTGGCGGGTGGCGGGTGGCGGGTGGCGGGTGGCGGGTGGCGGGTGGCGGCGGCGGCGGCGGCGGCGGCGGCGGCGGCGGCGTTACCGGGAGACGCCGGGCACGCTGTATGAGCGTCTCCCGTCTCCCTCCGCAAAACCACAACCCGCGCCGGAAACGGGCCTGAGTTTATGGCGGCCATAACCGGAAACGATACACGGTCCATATCACCGCAATGTAGGCGGATATCGGGGTGTGGGACGCCGGGTCGGCCGCGACGCCACCAACGGGCTCATTTATACGTTCTAAACGCGCCCCTAATAATGGCCCCTCAACGCCCGCCCGAAGCGGGCTACCACAGGTGTGGGGGTGGGGGGGGGGGGTGGATGGGGGGAGGGGGTTGTCCGCAATCACCCACCCAAATTCGGGGCCTCCCCAACGCTTCGCCGTTTTGAATGTAGTAAAGACATCCCCAGCTTCTACAACCATCCCACCTGAAGATTAATCTTCAACCAAAGATGGGACCGATTTCTCGGGGCCTTTCTATATTGCTGCAGTTCTGCAGCCGGTAACAGTTGTAAGGTTACGAACCACCCCAAAAGCACTCTCCTGCTTACACGTCTGCTCTACCTAACACCTCTGTCCTATTGTGTGTGAGTTTGTGTGTGCCACAACTAACAGTAACACTGATATTACTCCAAGTTTTACTAAATAATCATCGACGATGCTGGACAAATGAAGGGTGAAGCAGAAACCACTCAATTCGGGAGGCATTCATTGCATACAAACTTCACATGATGTGTATTTATTTAGAAACCCAATATCTTGAGCCTATTCCGTGGCGGGTTCCTGGATAGAAATAATACCAAAGATGCTTGTATATAATGTATAGTATATTGTTTAGTAATACTAAGTAAATTTGGAACAGTATTTTCGATTGAAAGATTAAGTCAAGCATTTTCTACATTTACTAGATTTAGGCCAGGTTTGTTCCATAAGATGGCGGAGGTGGTATTCAATCGAAATGAGTTGGCAAGGCTTTTTGAAAAGAAGCGATTTCGAACTACAAAATAACCCTCTAAACATTCCTATCTAAATACAACCCCCCCCCCCCCCCCATCTAAATAGAGGCTAGACAATTCTGTCCCTGGCTGTTCCTGGTCTGGTTTTATTAGCCCTGGTTTATGACGCTATACATTTCACTGCGCCACCACGTGCGTTCAGTTTGATTCAAAGAGTTGATTGTTGGAGTTTTACGTCCTGGCAGCATCTAAGATCATATCAGGACCGGTATCGACTTGTGACAATGTACACTCGTGGTAACCTTTTAGTGCTGCCCCACAGGCTGCCAGCACCATGACCCGATATCCCACTCAAGTCACATTATCCTGACACCCAGCTAACCAGTCCTTGCCCTATCCTATTAATGCCGAATGCCTGGCTAGGAAGCGACAAGTATCAATTGTATAAGTCATTGGTTTGATTCAAACCGGGAACCAAACTCCCTATCTCCCGCACCCGAGGTCCGCGCGCTAGCGATTCGGTCACCGCGCCCAGTCTGAAAATTAGAAGGTGGTCCTGGAACTGAGGTTGGGTGGGAGGAAATGAAATAAATAAATAAAAGAAAATGAAATAAAATAAAGAAACACCCTACTAATATAATACTATCTATCCGCAGTCGTTGTTGTTGAAGATTTATACTGCCTATCATGGATAAGCCTGAATAGGCTTGTTTTCACCATTAGACAGTTTGTCGATAGAAAGCCCGAGCCTACACTTTTACCGACCCAAGTGATATTTATCCTCTCACACCACATAGACATGGTATGAGAGCAATTGGCCTTTGATGACGCTGTAAGTTATACCCAGCAGTGGAAATCCAAATTGGCAGAGATGGGGGCACAAGGAATCGAACCAGTCGTCTGTTCGAACAGTTGACTACTCAGGGCAGGTGTGTTGGAGGGTGGGGTGGGGTGGGGGTGGGGGGTGGGGGAGCTAATTTCAAGCCCCGACTGCGGGAATAAGGGTGCTGATTCGTCTCGGTCTGTGAGTTACACCCTCCCCCCCCCCCCCCCCCCACTGGCGTAGATGGCACGCCGCCCTCAATAAAGGGACAAGAGGCCCGGAAGGGGAAGGACGGACTTGGACGCGCCTTTTAATCTCTCTTGGATTATTTCATTCGTTCCAATTATTGCGACGACGGTTCGGGTTGGCAGTGTCGTACAGCATTGATGCTTCAGTTGGTGCTGGGTGTGTGTGTGTGGGGGGGAGTGTATGTGGTGTATGTGTGTGTGTGTATGTGTGGTGGTAGTAGGTTGGTGATGCCGAATAGAAAGTGGGCATTGTATTTAACTGGTATTTAACTGGTATTTTTCGTTATATTTGCCTAGGCCGATGCTTTTAATTTTGTTATTTTTAAAAAAGGGGCGGGGTATATGTGTGGCTGTGTGTGTGTATTGTGCGTGTGTGTGGGGGGGGGGGGGTCGTAGTGGGTTGGCGATGCCAAATCGAAACTGCGCATGGCATTTTATTTAACTGGTATTTTCGTTACATGTGTATAGTCCGAAGCTTTTGACTTGGTGTTTTTATTAAAAAAATTAAAAGTGGGGTTTGTGTGTGTGTATGTGTGTGTGTGGTCGCAGTAGGTTTGTGGTCCGAATAGAAAATAGTCGTGGCATTTCATTTCACTGATTATTTTCGTTAAAACGTGCATGTTCCGATGATTTTGACATTGTGTTTTTAACAAATGGAGACGTGGGTATGTGGTGGTGGTGTGTGTGTGTGTGTGTGTGTGTGGTCGCATTGAGTTGGTGATGCCAGATATAAACGGAGTGTGAGATCTTATTTCACTGATATGTTTCGTTAAATTTGAATAGTCGGATGCTTTTGACATTTTGTGTATTTAAAAAGAATGTGGTGGGGGTGGGTATGTGGTGGTTTGTGTATATGGTGGTTTGTGTGTGTGTGTGTGTGCGTTCGAATTCGGTTGGTGATGCCAAACGGAAACAGGTCCTGTCATGTTATTTCATTGATATTTTTCGTTTGAATTTGCCTAGTCCGATGCTTCTGATTTTTTTTTGTTTAAAGGGGGGGGGGGGGGCGGATGAATATAGCCCAGGCATGGCATTTTTCGTTTGTAACTTTGTGTAAAAATCAAAAAAGTTTAGGGGGTCGGGCGGCGGGGGGGGGGGGGGGGGGGGCAAATAGAACCCGGTGTTGCGGTTTCCTCCCTCCGTCAGTTTCAGCCGTACGCTGTCGTCAATTGCATTTTCAATGGCCGTGAGCAATCTTCATACAGAAAAAGTGAAATATCTCTAAAGCCACACGACCTAGAAACAAATCGGTTGGTACTCATATAGAAAACATGTTTACCAAAAGGATTATATTAAATTGATAAGGGTCGGGTTCTGGATTTCTATTAATTTTGAATAAAACTAATGTTTTACACTGTGCGTACCGGCAAACTCAAGGCATGGTCAATGGTCGTGAGCAATCTTAATACAGAAAAAGTATAATATCTCTAAAACCACACCACCTAGAAACAAATCGCTTGGTAGACATATAGAAAACATGCTTACCAAAAGGACTCTATTAAAGTTATAAGGTTAGTCACGATGCTGACGCATGCGCAGAAGCGATGGACAGATCAATCTGTTATATTACTCTTCAAATTTCCGCCGGCGTACAAGGGACGGAGGGCTGAAACCGCGACACCGGCATGGTATTTTTTCGTTAGATTTCGTTAGATTTGCATATTCCAATGCTTCTGTATTTTGTGGTGAAGATGAACCACAATGATTTGCGATAAACATGTGTTTGGTCGCCACAATCTACCTCACCTTAGTTTGAAGTAACGTTGATTTAAAGTGCCCAACTTGGCAGATATTTAATGGGTAAAGCTAGCATTCCGTACACGCGGTATGCGGCATGCGAATGCGGCAAAATATAAAAAAAGCATCTACGTGAATAGGCATACTTCCATGAATGCGAATGCGGCAACTGAATCGGTCCATGTAGCCATCGGTGCGGCATGCGAATGCGAATGCTGCTGCGTTTGCCATAGAAAACAGTTGAGAGAAACCTGACACTATGTGTGGGTGTGGGTGTGGGTGTGGGTGTTGGTGTGGGTGAAAGGAATCAACCCGTTCGCATGCCGCATTCGCATTCACATGCCGCATACCGCGTGTAAGGAATCCTAGCTTTACGGTAAAGGTATATGGCGCACTTGGCAAGACTCTGACTAGGTTTGGGCAGTATGACTACGTAAGATGTTCTGTTGTATTAAGTTGACTTAGTATTTCCATCTATGCGCCAAACATTTTTGATATTTAGATTCAAATCTAATTATGTGTCTTTCTTTGGAAGTTTTGATTATTTCATCGCCGGCTCCAAATAAGGCCGGAGTGGGCGATTTGTGAGAGAGCTGTCTACATCGTGGGTTCGATCCCTTACTGAGGCAATCCGATTATTTCCCAAGTCCTATGCATTACTAGGATACCTCAAGGCCTATTATTGCTAATTATCAGGATAATTCGACTGAGTGGGATTGCGACTCATGGTGCCGCTGCCCTGGTATCCCAGTGGAACACGGTCACAAGTTGGTGGTGGTACTACTAGTAGTACTACTACTACTACTACTACTACTACTACTACTACTACTACTACTACTACTACTACTACTACTACTACTACTACTACTACTACTACTGGTGCTGCTACTACTACTACTGGTGCTGCTACTACTACTACTACTACTGCTGCTGATACTACTACTACTGCTACTAGTACTACTACTACTACTACTAGTACTACTAGTACTAGTACTAGTACTTGCTACAACAACAAATATTTTAAAACGGATTTTCCGTCCAGAAACTGGATGGCGGGTACCTTTGTTGGCGCTAGTATTGTCATGTAACGCGACAATTTCCAACCAACAAATAATAATTACGAGTGCTTTATCTGCTATATTAAATATTAACATAACAGCGCTATAAATATGACACTTTGCTGGTATTTAATTTTATAGCGCCTCTTGGTAACGGCCCTCATTTATCTACATTAACACAAAAAAAACGATTGTAAAATGGTGCCATTGATACTTAATGATAATTTCGAGAAGTCAGTACAAAGTACATACGACAGTGGACCGGACGGGATGAGTTAGAGCGCCCGTCTCCCGTGTTGGTAGATCGTGGGGTCGTGGGTTCGAAAGCTGGTCGACTGAAAGCAATCACCTACAAATTGATACTCGTTGCTTCCTAGTCTGGCACTCGGCATTATTAGGATAGGGCAAGGACTGGTTGGCTCAGTGTCAGGATAATGTGACTGCGTGGGATATCAGGTCATGATGCTGGTGGCCTGGTCCTCCAGTGTGGCAGCACTATGAAGTCGCCATGAGCGCGCACTGTCACAAGTCAGTACCCTTCCTGATATGACCCTAGATGTTGCTAGGACGTCAAACGACAACAAACAAACAAAACAAACTTGAACTATTCTCACTGACTTGTCTTTTATTTTCGATGCCCCTGACATGACAGTGAAGATGTCTCGTCACAATCTCCGCTTTGAATGAATGTGATGTTGTTTGTGATGTTCGTTTTGTTAGTCATTCGTCACGGATTATAGAACTCTGCGATTTCCGCGATTAAAACATATATATTTATCGATTAACACCAAAGAAAATGTTATGGAATTAGAACATATATGAGCCTGTCTGAAGGGGTGCCAACTCTTCGTTTTTTTGTCCATTGTAACGATTGACACAAAACAGCAGAGAAACGGTTACACTGAAAACACAAGGACATTTGCTTCTAATCAATATGTATTCTATTGGGATTATCAAACACCATGTAAAGAAACAATTCAGTTTATCCTGAGCAAATGCATAAGTAGATAGTATGTTGATCGTTACAATGGACAAAGTTTTTTCCCATATTGCTTAGCACCTTTTGAGACAGTCTCATATATGACAACAGTTGTTTAGTTTGAATTCCGTTCTTACATCACCATAGATGTTGCTACTAGAGCATAAAACCCAAACAAGAACGAGTTGGGTATGGCTGATAACAGAGTCGCAACAAGGTTAGTTAAACCGGACTTCCGGCTTTTTTGCTGCGATTCCCTGACATAAGGGGTGCGGGGAAATTTGCCATCGATGATTTTGCTGGTGGCAGGCAACATGGTCTTGGCTTAATTTCCGCGTTTTTTGCCAGTGACTATTGTCAATGTCATCCCTCGTGCGTAAAACTGGACTTCTTTCAATCATGGACAATTAGTATTTTTACTTTCGAAGTATTTGATTTGACTCGGTCGGTAGATTCTAAAAATAGCCTGGCACACGGAGGAGGCTACTCCCCTCATCCACTGTGATGTAATAATGATAATGTGCATTAGGGTAAACTATTGAATGGTGTCTAATAGCATCCCTAAAGCTAGAGTTTTGGCGTGCTTGCTAACATTATTTTGGCATGATTACATGTTACATATCTTTAAATATAGCCATTTAAAATCAAAGTTACTCAAAACTTAAAGCTGCATAGTCCGATGAAATAATAAATTTTCAAAACCAAACCAATTATCTAGATTTGATTTTACATATCTAACTTAGATACTGAAGCACATATTAAGCATTTGTTTCTGCGTAGAAGGCAATATTGGGTCAATTTAACAGAACCTGTTACTGCAGAAGTCTATGGTGTCCAGAGTTTTGGCGAGCTTGCCAAAACTATTTTTTCCATGTTTGCACTCAAAATATCTCAAAAGTTCACCGTTTAAAATAACAGTAACTTTGAACTAATGTAAAGTAGATACTAGTGATCGATCAAATATATTTATCTCAGAAAAAATACAGAAATTCAAAACGATCGGACTATGCAACTTTTTAAAGTAAGGTAGATTGTAACGATCAACCTAATACTTTTATCTCGGAACATGATTCAAATTCCAAGCCATCGGACTATGCAAGTTCAATATGTTCTCTTCTCTGTGTAAATACGCTATTGTCAGACCGGGCGCCGTGACCGAATCGGTAGAGCGCTGGTTCCACGTGCGAGCGATCGGGAGTTCGGCTCCCGATCAAATGAAACCAATGTCGCAGGCGGGAGATCCGGAGTGTCCCCCCCCCCCCCCCTTCCCCGTGTTGCCAAGGCAACACCTTTTCGCTTCTTGCCCAGTCTGGTCAACCAAGCTAGTGGAAAGCTAGAAGTTGGTGGACTTTCGTTAATGTATGGTGACGGTCGGCGGCATGCATCAGGGGATCGGCGAAGTTTTGTGCTTGAACAAATCTTTCGATGTGCGACAACGCGCGGATGCCAACATTATGGCGATGTTAGGAGCACGTCGAGATACGTTAGATGCGCTGGAATAATGTTATGCGAACACTAGGCACATGCTGCGCGCACGTGAGGGTCGTTCCCACACATTGCGCCAAACTGTTGCTTTGTTTGTTTGTTGTTGTTTTACATCCTAGCAACATCTAAGGACGGTGCGGCAAACTCTTTTTTTTTTTCTCACGCGTCGATATACGTTACCACAACGTCGACCGCACGCTATCAATACATTGCGCTGATGCCGAAAAGTTTGACGTGTCTCAACGATTAAAGTGAATTTGCGGTTTGGCGGCGCGCCGGTGAGAAGCATCATAATGTGACAGGGCCATTAGCTTATCCCAAGGGTTACATGGTGTGTGTGCGTGGGTCTGTGCCAAGGCATCTCTGCAGTACCACCAGCTCCCCTAAAGGCCCTGTCACACTATGCTGTATTGTGTCAGCGTATGCTGACTTATGTGATTTTGCGCCAACACATAGGTGTACGCTGAGACAAGTTATGGGTACGTTTGGCATAAGTAGTATTTGTTAAAGCTCACTGGTGTACGCTGAGATAAGTTATAGGTCAATTTGGCATAAGTCGTATTTTTGAGCCAAGTTCACAATTCCGCCATATGATAGCATGTGTCTTCTTCATACACTGACACAATACACCATAGTGTGTCAGGGTCATAACCAAATCACATACGATGAGAGCCAACAGTGGTTGCATGGTGTGTGTAGGTGGATACTTGTATGTGGGTCTGGGCCAAAACATCTCCACAATACAACCAGCCTCCCTCACCTCCTCCTCCCCCTCCCTACCCCAGCTTCATAACCAAACCACATCTGGCGAGAGCCAAGCGCGAGCAAAGTAATCACGTGACCGCTTATCGCCGCGTCCGCTAATTATCCACACACGTCGATCCGCTAATCACCCGCATAATGCCCCAGTGGACAGATGCATATATGCGGCCTTGTTTTATCTGCACTCATAAATAACTACCTCTCCCCTGGAACACATATATAAACACTTGGAGCCACCACCTCTCCGTTCCCTCTCCCCTTCCTCCTTCCTCCTCGCTCTCCCCTCCCCCCTATCCCCTCACGCCTCACCCCTTCCTCTGCCCCCGCCCCATCCCACCCAGCGCCCCATCTCATTATGGGGGAGCAATAGGGGGGGGGGGTCTGCCCCTGCTGTGTTTTTTTTGCTGATTATTTTGCATTTGCTCGTCTCCTGTGTATGTATGGATATGTTCCCGTCCCTGGCTGCCCCACCATGCCCTCACCTCCTTGATTGCAAAGCCTGTGTGTCTCCCAGCTGGCTTCTTAATGCAATGTATTCATCTCATCTCCGTGGTCCATTTCCTATCCGCCCTATCTCTCCTTTCCTCTTGAGGCCTGACCCCCCACCCCCACACCACACACCGACCCACCCACACACACAGCACCACCATCACCCAGTCATGCATGCCCTCGCAAACACCACCACCGACCCACCCATCCATGCACCATCACCACCGACTCGGACCGGGCGCGGTGGCCAAATCGGTAGAGCGCAGGCATCCCATGCGAAAGGTCGGGAGCTCGTTCAATTCCCGGTATACTCAAACCAATGACTTGCAATGATTGATACTTGTCGCTTCCTACCAAGCCCCTCAGCATTATTAGGATAGGGCAAGCACTGGTTGGCTCGGTGTCAGGATAATATTAAGCGAGTTTGCTATCCGGCCATGGTGTTGGCACCCAGTGGTGCCTCACTATAAATCGCCATGAGTGCGCACTGTCACAAGTCAGTACCCATCGTGATATGACGTTAGATATTGCAAATAAAATCCTCATTGGAAACAAGCATTTAGACAGAAAAGTGACAAGAAATAAGACTAAGAGTAGGTTGAAGTTGACATTTGTGCTAGCTGGGGTCTTGTATCATTCACAACTCACAAATGGTCCACTATTTCTTAGACCTAAAGCCTCTGTCACACCTCACCGGATTGAGGAAACGGAAAGAAACTGAACCGAGTCTGTTTATATCCGGCAAAGTCCGATTTGTGTCCATTGCATATCCGTTGCATATCCGTTGCATGTCTGGCCTGATCCGTTAAAAGTTTTGAACATGCACAAAACTTGGAACGGATGCCACCGGATTGACGTCTACAGTTCTTGTCCCTTTTGAGTTTGTTTCGTCCGTTGGCTATCTGTTCATGTCCGTTCGTCCGGCTGCCTTTGACTCAATATTGCAACATTTTGACACACGTTAATACATTTTGATACTTATCATGCCCAAACACCACCAGACTAGACAATTCTGTCCGTTGCTAAATCCGGCGAGGTGTGACAGGGGCTTAAACCTTGTCCTATTCAAATCTTGCGACTGGCCACTTTTAGCTTTTGCCGCCACGTAAAACTTCAACAACCAACCAACTAACAAACCACCCATGTAGATGGTAGGAGTTAGGAGAAGGGGATATGGGGGAGAAGGAAGGAGAATGGGGAAGGAGGGAGAAGGAAGGGAAGGGAGGGAGACGGAGGGAGAAGGAGGGAGACGACCACCACCAACGTACCCATGGACCCACCTCTCCACTAGGTTTCCAGACATCCCCCCCCCCCCCCTTTTAGCTATGCATAACATTTACCTAGATATGTTGTGTATGAACTGGGTCTTAACAAACAACCATCCTTTATCAGGTCAATAGAACCCCATGTTGAACTCAACTCATACATTATTGCCATAGATGGAATTAGCCCCCCACCCCGACCCCACCCCAGCCACACACACACCAAATAAACTTCCAAAGCTCCAATTTGGCGGGTTTTCTGTTGAGCCACGCCTGCACAATTATTCCTCGCAGTGAGGTGTTGGTGTCGGTAGGACCGGCTTTCACCTGCGTCGTGTGGCCGATCGCTGCATAAAAATCAAGTAAATATTAATGGCTTTATTAGGCTCCGAGGGGGGGGGGGGGACCAGAGTATGTATAAATGTATGGACCTGTCTACCGGCCGCCAGGACACAAATCACATGAGGGCTTGGTGGGGGTTTTTCTGCCGACACGCTGGGATGGGATTGATTATGTGGAGCATATATATATATATATATATATATATATATCAATTCTGTACCGGTTTCATGCATGGTTGGGTTTATTTCGTTAACGAAGCAAAGGTTAAAATAATATATATCCAAACTACTCACACAAAGACCGCGATCTGATGGTAGTAGGTTATTCTCAGAAACCGGGCACTAAAATGTGATGTGGAAATGGAAAGTTAAAAAAACGCACTTCCATATACTAGCAAAGGACATTCGAAATAATAGGAGAGTCTATGTTCCATGAAGATGGTAGTTGGTCATTCTCAGAAACCGGGCACTAAAATGTGATGTGGAAATGGAAAGTAAAAAAAAACACTTCCAAATACTAGCAAAGGACATTCCAAATAATGGGAGAGTCTATGTTCCATGAAGATGGTATAGTAGGTCATTCTCAGAAACCGGGCACTAAAATGTGATGTGGAAATGGAAAGTAAAAAAAAACACTTCCAAATACTAGCAAAGGACATTCCAAATAATGGGAGAGTCTATGTTCCATGAAGATGGTATAGTAGGTCATTCTCAGAAACCGGGCACTAAAATGTGATGTGGAAATGGAAAGTAAAAAAAAACACTTCCAAATACTCGCAAAGGACATTCCAAATAATGGGAGAGTCTATGTTCCATGAAGATGGTATAGTAGGTCATTCTCAGAAACTGGGCACTAAAATGTGATGTGGAAATGGAAAGTAAAAAAAAACACTTCCAAATACTAGCAAAGGACATTCCAAATAATGGGAGAGTCTATGTTCCATGAAGATATACGTATGTATGTCAGAATGGAAACAACAACTTTTATTTCTTTATTTAGATCTCATACAAACTAAGCCATATGTTCATATCCCTCATGTAAGATGGAAATCAAAGACACATCCAGAACATCATTTTAACATACCCAATAAATTCAAACAAAGTTTGACTGATTACAACAAACAGGTGTAAAGTCGACGGCTGGCAGTTTGAGTGGTGTAGATAGGCTAAAGGCCGGTACACACCTCCCATATAAAACCTAAAACTGAGTTTTAAGTCGCGAATCGGAAGGCTCTGGTGTGAGACCGGGTCACACACCTACAGGCTGAAACTGACTAAAACTCAAACTTTGTCACAAAACGGGAGGTGTGTGTCGGGTTTGATAAGATTAGAAAAATGAATCGGGCAGTTTTAGTCGGGAAACGGGATGGGTCGGGTTGTAACGGGAGGAGGATCACACACCCAAAGACTAAAACGAACTTAGTCGGGAAATGGGACGGGTCGGGTTGTGACAGGTCCCGTCGCACAGTCAGTTTTAGCGCGTGAATTGTATACGGGAGGTGTGTACCACGCTTAGGAGGAAATCACTACAGGCAAGGAAGGAAAGCAGATATAGAGTGAAAAGTAGGAGAATTAGACTCCCTCATTTATTATATATATATAGCTTCAGGAATCAATATGGTCGTACACATATGATCAAATCTTCCAATCCATAACTGGCATTCTTATATCAACCAATGAGGGTCCAGAACCTTGTAACCAAGGCATGGTGTTTTGTTCTATAGTGCACTGTTGTGGCTGGGTGTGCAATGATCCGTAAATAACACTTGGGGGGGGGTATGTGAGGAGAGTTCCAAAGACTCTCTCACATTTCAAGAAGTGACCCTCTCACATGTCAAGAAGTGACCCTCTCACACTATCTATATTAATACATAATCTCCATACTAACTCCAGAATGGATTACAAACTCCACACAATCCCATATGCCTTTGGTTGTACATACCATTTATCATTGTATAGACCATTTGTATTTTATTATAGAATAGTTCTCCATAACCAATATCCTAAATATCGGGAAATTGTACAGAGGGATACGTCTTACAAGAAGACAAATTTACAAAAATGGTTGGGTAAATGATGTAAACATTTTCATATTTTCACTTTAGTGTAAAATCCTGAGAGTATATACACATCTTTTGTGGGATAGTTTAAGCATATGTAGCATTGCTAACATGTGCAAATACACAAGGGAAACAGTAAATATAAGAGTATATTTTCACATTAGTGTAAAATCCTGATAGTATATACACTTGATATATTTTGTGGGATAGTTTAAGCATATGTAGCATTGCTAACATGTGCAACACACAAGGTAAATGTGAGAGTATATACACTTGATATCTTGTGTGGGATAGTTTAAACATATGTAGCATTGCTAACATGTGCAATGCACAAGGGAAACAGTAAATATAAGAGCATATACACTTGATATCTGTTGTGGGATAGTTTAAACATATGTAGCATCGCTAACATGTGCAATACACAAGGTAAATATAAGAGTATATACACTTCATATCTTTTGTGGGATAGTTTAAACATATGTAGCATTGCTAACAGGTGTAATACACAAGGTAAATATAAGAGTATATACACTTGATATCTTTGTGGGATAGCTTAAACATATATAGCATTGCTAACACGTGCAATACACAAGGTACATATAAGAGGATATACACTTGATATATTTTTGGGATAGTTTAAACATATGTAGCATTGCTAACAAAGTAACATGTGCAATACACAAGGTAAATGTGAGAGTATATAAACTTGATATCTTTTGTGGGATAGTTTCAACATATGTAGCATTGCTAACATGTGCTATGTATGCACAAGGGAAACGGTAAATATTTGAATTCCTACCAATAAAAGAAAGAATTAAAGCATCGTAACGTGGAAACCAAAATGTGGAAACCAAGTTTTAGAGAACGACCCCAGGTACTGAGCTGGGATGGTAACAGGTTGGGTGACACTGGGCATGTCTTTGTATTAGGATGGGAGGGCCTGTGTGGAGGTGTGGGGGGTGGGGGGGCAGGGTAAGGGTCATTCCCCCCACATAGCCTTACAACGCCGCGCCGGGCAAAGGTACTGAGGTATAGCAGAACAGGCCCTCTGGCGCCACCTGGCGTCACCCGGCGCCCAACACTGGAGGCGCCTCCTGCGGTGTGCAGCAGAGGCACGCCCACGTGTGGGTGGCGGGGGGAGGGGGGTGTTGTTGGTGCTCGCTGGGGAGGTCAGCGTTTGAGCGTGAGAGCGTGAGAGCCCACGCGACACACAGATCACCACACATAAGCCGCTAATATTTATTTGAACAATTAAAAAACTATGCTCTACGAACTGTCGATGTATATATATGTTGTCCGTATTCAAAACGCGTCGCTGAGTTTGGAGATTGGAGCGAAATACTCTTCTTGTCTTCGCTGTTCCGCTGAAATAACACGTGTGCTTTGGGTGGGGTTTTGCATGTCAGGAGGAGGGGCCCGTTGGCAAATATTTTCTAATGCGGGAAAACGGCACCAGGTGGCGTCCAGGAGCAGCACTTGAAATTAATGGCATTGTGCCAGGATTCGTTTAGGATGGGAGGGGGGGGGGGAGGTTTGTTGTGGGGGGGGGGGGGGGGGGCGCTCAGGTGGCCGGTAGTGAACACAGAGCTGTTGTGGGAATTTAACGCTTTCCACAGAAAACTGGCCATTATGGCGTCTGACGTGACTAAATGTCGTCTGCTGTCCAGGAAGTGTTTTGAAAGTTACAGATTCATTTATAGGATTCACTCGTTTTTCATTAAACTAAGTTACTCGCGTCCTGGAAAACATTGTATGGAGGATGTTTGAATTGATATGAAGGTTATTTGTCTGTGTGTGATGGCAGGGTTCTTTTCGTGGGAAAAATATGACTGATGTGGTGCGAGGGTTGCGGCTTTGGAATGGGGTATGAGCGGCACCCTTGGTGAGTGTTTGAAGGGAGGGGGGGGGGGGGGTTAGTTGGCGAAAATAGGGGGTTTAAGGTTCCCTTCTTGTTAGATTGGTATAGCCAGGTTCCTAGACAGGTCGGGAATGGGAATGTGGGGGGGGGGGTGGAGATGGGCGGGGTAAGTAAGTTGGGAGGGGGGGGGGTTATGGGGGGCTGGGGGGGTAAGTTTGGGGTGGGGAGTTAAGTTTGGGGGGGGGGGGGTTACGGGGGATGGGGCGGGGTTAAGGTATCCGTGGGGTAAGGGGGCGTGGGGAGGGGGGGGCTACAAAGTGAAGGGCGGACAGCTGGGCATACCGCGACCCACCTCACACACCCCCCCCCCCCCCACCTCACCCCCAAAGTTCTCACCAGACCCCCTGCTGGGAAGGACAACCCCTGGCAGCCGACGATTGTAATTACCCACCGGACGCCCGGCCAATGAGGAGCGACCCCTCTCATTGTGGTGGGTCGCTGACCTCTGAACCCGGGACTTAGTCATACTGCGGCCAACGACTAGCCGGTGCGGCAACCAACCATGCGTGACAGCTCTCTCTCTCTCTCTCGCCATGGCGTCAAACGCGGCATTCCTCTAGAAGTGGGGCTAGCCGCGACCCGGGGCAACACAAACTTTGAAACTTTGAAACTTTCCCCCACCTATTCACCCTCTGTCCAACCAAGCTCCATCATAGACGACACGATCCGACACGACACGACACGACACGACACGACACGACACGACACGACACGACACGACACGCCCCCCACACCCCCCTCTGCCCCCCAGACCGCTTCCATGCTGCTTAACCATAAGGGCCGTTCTCAGAAACTGTGTACCACATATTTGCTTTCAACTTATCATTGTTAATTAATGATTGGGGGGGGGGGGCAAATGAGTCAAACAGTTATTGTTGACCCTGTATTATCCCGGAAAATGTATCCAAAATATGCAAAAAGGGAAAATATGAAGATTTACACATGGACACCTTGCATCTACTACAAAGAAAGTTCAACCTTTTTTTTTGTAAAAGAAACTTTTTTTATTTATTTAACTGAAATGAACAAAATTTTGTTAGAATTTGTTGTGTGTGTTAAATTGAAGTTATGGATGTGTGTTACAATATTTTCATGGGTGCAAGTTTCATTGTTGATTTTAACAGCTTTCTCATTTTATATAAGATCACATTCAAAAGGTGAAGTATCTAACATATAGAGCCTCATATGAGTATTGGTTCTTCTATTATTTGGAATGTTTTCACTTTCGGTTTCTCTGTCCGAAAACTGGTACGCAACTTCTGAGAACGATCCCATAACTAACTGACCCTGGGAAAGAGAGTATCACACCACAAGATCAAACTAACGCCAACACTCCTTATACCTATTATAACCGACTTATTTTGTATACAAGCCCTGCAGGCCTAAGGACATGTAAATAAAATAGGCTAGTATAGAATTAAGTAGAAAAAAAGCGGAAAACTCTTCCCAAGAAACCCCTAAAACATTAACATAGAACCTTAACAAAACAACTAACATAGTAATAAGATTAGAACAAAAATACAATGCCAAGAGGGCCCAAAAAAACTAACATAGGCTATTAAATGTACCAACAGACCCAACTATCTATCTGCTACTGAAATGCAGACAATCAAATAACTTATCAGCAGCTACTGTTTGATAAGACAGCACCAACACTACAGCTGGCCAGCATTGAAAACAAGCCCGGGTACATGCTATGGACAGTATAAATACAGCCTCAATTAAAAAATATATATTTTAAAAAATATTAAAAATTAGGGCCTAATTGTAACAGCTTCGATGCCTTGTCAGTCACTATGTTGGCAGCCTGGTGAGCGATCATGCATCTGTTTTCACGTGTGTTGTATCAAATTCAGCATAGTCCGATGGTATTAAGTTTATGTAATTTACTTACATAAATATATTAAGTTGATCGTTATAGTCTACCTTGATTTAGATTGAAGTAACTTTTATTTTGAATGGTTAAGATTTTAGATGTTTGAAGTTCAAAAACCCATTCTAAAGCCCTGGTGACATACATGTTAGTGAACGTAGTTGAACATAGGTGAAAAACGTTCAGGTACGGCAGGTTTTCGTACAGATAAATACGTTAGTGAACGTAGTTGAACATAGGATAGATTAACGTGGGTCAAAAGTGATGTAAGTATGTTGAACTATGGTGAAAAACGTTAAGGTACGGCAGGATTTGGTACAGATAAATACGTTAGTGAACGTAGTTGAACATAGGATAGATTAACGTGGGTCAAAAGTGGTGTAAGTATGTTAAACTACGGTGAAAAACGTTAAGGTACGGCAGGATTTGGTACAGATAAATACGTTAGTGAACGTAGTTGAACATAGGATAGATTAACCTGGGTCAAAAGTGATGTAAGTATGTTGAACTATGGTGAAAAACATTACGGTACAGCAGGATTTGGTACAGATAAATACGTTATGGCACGGATGCTGGTACGTTCATCGCATGTTAGCCTCCACTATGGTCAACTACGTCCAAGTACGCTGAAGTATGCTAGAGTACAGAGACTTCGCCACAGTACATTAGCTTCTGATGTAGCGCTCTTTTGAACCTGTCCAAAGATTAAATCGGAACTCACGGCCCACCCATGTTATTACCAATTTAGCATGATGGAGAAGTATGGATACCGGTACGTTCAACTACGTTAGCCTCCACTACGTTCAACTACGTCCACTACCGTGTATGTGAACGGCCTATAATGTGATCACTTAGTAAGATACCTTGGCCCTCGATCTGTAAATTGTGTGGTGTCCTAGAGCTAACTACTTGAAACATATCACCACTCCGGGTTTTTGTTTTTGTTTGGGAGGGGGGGGGGGGTGAGCATCACTGCATTCTATTAAATGATAGAAAGAAAAAGGTACCCTTGGCCTTTCATGTTCCAGTGCGAACAGAAATACCACCATACCCACATAACATGCCATCATCTCTCAGCAATTTCTGATCGTCTGGGTGGTCCGCATTCGTAGAAGACAAGCTGACATGGATCGCAAGATCATTTATCACATTGTAAAGACGCGGAGAGCAATAGAGCAGAACCCTTATTTTCCACAGGCTGAGTATGGTATTTTAAGGGCACTCAGTGCCCCCTGCCATGGTAAGTGCACATTGCGATTGTACATGGTGGGGTTGGGGGTACGAGAGTAGCGGGGGGGGGGGGGCTCAGATAGTTGGTTGTTGGAGTCCTAGCAACATCTAAGATATTAATATCAGGACGTGTACCGACTTGTGACAGTGCGCACTCATGGTGACTTTTATAGTGCTGCCCCACTACCAGGAAATCAGGCCGCCAACACCATGACCCAATATCCTACTCAGTCACATTATCCTGACACTGAACTAACAAGTCATTGCGCTATCCTATTGATGCTGAGCGCCAGGCTAGGAAGCGAAAGGTATATATTAGACTGGACCGGGAATCGAACTCCCTATGGGAGGCCTGTGCTCTACCGATTCGGCCATTGTTTCCCGGTGTTCTCCACCAGGCGGCGCCTCGGGCGATACCTAGTAAATCTGCCACATCGGCGGTTTGGCATTGAGCAGCTCGGTGCGTTGTTGCGCCTAGTTAGAGAGGCCTTGTCACCGAACCCTCGCCTCCTGACGGCAAGTCGGGAAACCCTCACCGGCATACACAGCGTCCCCCTGGTGGCGGTTGTGAGAAACAACACGGACGCGGTGTAGGGGTGGCTACCGGGAGTGGGGAGGGGGAGGGGGCGGGGTGTTGGGAGGTCGGGTAGAGTGAAGTGGGGAAGGGGGGTGGGATGGGGTGAGGTGGTGAAGGGGGCGGGACGGTGGGGTGAGGTGGTGAAGGGGGGGGGGTTGAGTCGGGAAGGGGACGAGATGCGGTGAGGTGGGGAAGGGGCTAGTAGGATAAGGTGAGGTGCTATGGGGGCGGGGTTGGGGTGAGTCGGGAGGGTGAAGGCGAGCTTGTCCTCCTAGCTTGATCTTGACCTGGTGTTTAAGCGTGAGTGGGAGGGAAGACGGGGGGGGGGAGCGGGGGGGGTCGGATGGGGGAGGTGTGGGGGTGGGGGTTTGGGGGTTGGGGGGGGGGGTGATGGACGGCCTCGATGAGACATGAGGAGGGATTGGCGGCGCCATGGAGCAATGGATCGGCGCACTATGGAGGAGTTGATTGACACGCGTAGTACTAGTAAGGGCTGGGGGAGGGTAGGCCCCGGGGGGGGGGGGGGGGGGGGAGGAGGGGGAGGGCTCCGGGCGGATGGGGGGTGGTTTGCGTGACTGCCATACGTGTACTAACTTTAGTAATGATGATGGAGCACTGCGCATGATTTTGGCAAACTTTGTTTTTCTTTGCATTTGTGTTGTGTTTGGCCGGGGAAAGTTTGAAACTACTTGGTTGGCACTGCATATATACATTTACCTGCTGTGCTAAAAAATAGCTCGGTCACGTATTGCATTTGCCCTGAGTGCAGACCCCCTCTTTATCGATTGGTCTTCGGCATCGTGTGTTTGCATTGCAAGATTGGATTTGCTCCTTCAAATCCTCCCCCTCCCCCCACACCCACACCTTGCTTCCTTATGCTAGGTACACGCCTACCGTTTTTCCGCACCCACCTACTGTATACGATCTAAAACTGCCCAAAAGTCGTGAGGTGTGCACTCCCCTAGCACACCTACCGATTGTGATTCGCAACTTTTTAGGGCTAAAAGCACTTCCATACGATTGCGATTCGCAATTCGAAAAATGAATCGGCCCGTTTTAAGCGGGTCGGGTCGGGTCGCGAATTTTAGTGCGCGAATCGTAAACGGTAGGTGTGTACCTAGCATTAGAGCTGCGTAACCTGCTTGTTTGTTTTTCGTCCTGACAACATTCAAGATTATATCAGGACGGGCCCCTACTTTTGTTGTGACAGCGCGCACTCATGCCGACTTTATAGTGCTGCCTCACTGCATTGCATGGATCCCATTTCTCAGTGAAATCCCTGATTTCCAGCGAAAACTGAGTTTCAAAATCAGTCTTAAACTAGTTTGAATTTCAAGGCCAAAATATGTCATAAGTAGGTGCCAGATTGCGCCATTTTAATGATAGGTTTGAATCATTTCCAGGCCGAAGACCCAATATCCCACTCAGTGACATTATCCTGATAGTGCCCTAACCAGTCCATGCCCTATTATAGTAATGCTTAGCGTCAGGCTAGCGTTCTACCGATTCGGCCACCGCGTCCGGTCACGCAATCATTTAAACCGCACTGTTTTAGGAACTTGTTATGCTAAGACTTAGTAATAGAAAATAGAAGCCAAGCATTTTGGTGGCTGTTTTTTATTTGAATCTAATGGGTCAAAGAGGACTTTTAGGATTGTCAGTATCTAGTAAATTAAATTGATTTTCCATGTTGCCACTTTACAAAAAAAAAGCTATTATAACGACGAACCTTATCTATTTTACCCCCCCACCCAAAAAAAAGGCGGAACCGGAGGCGGAAAGAGGAACCGGACGGAGTGAAAAAAAGATACTGACGGGGAAAGGAGGAATAAAGAAAATGAAAAATGCCCCTCAATAGAAAGAGGAAAAAGAAAGGAGATGCGGATGAGTGCGGGTAATAAGGGACGGGTTAAGATAGTAATAAAAAAATAAGAGATAAAAAAAAAAAATAATTAGAAGGAAAAGAAAAAGGCGGATACTCAATGCCTCGATGACGGTCGGTGTTAAGTCTTCCCCCGGCGATTAGGTAAAAAATAAATTAAATATATTTTATAAAATTGTTCCGTTGTTTCACAGGTTGTGGAATGGGGCCGCGAAAGAGAAAAACAAAAAGGGGGGAATATTCGTTTTATTATTATTACTTTTTAAATAATAATTTAGCACTGTCAAAAAATAACGGACACAGTTTCCTCAATGCTCCCTCTCACCCCTCCCTTCCTCCTCTCCCCTCATCCCTGCCCCCCCCCCCCCCCCCCCCCGGGAGCTCCCCCCTCTGCTCCGTGCCATCTCCTCTCCCCGCCTCTTCCCCCCTTCCCCCCCCCCCCTCCCCCCTCCCCCCCCCCCCCCCCCCCCCCCCCCCCCTCCCCCCCCCCCCCCCCCCCCCCACCACCCCCCCCCCCCCCCCCCCCCCCCCCCCCCCCCCTCGCCCCCTCCCCCCCCACCCCCCCCCCCAGACCCCGCCCCCCCCCCACCCCCCCCGCCCCCCCCCCCCCCCCCCCCCCCCCCCCCCCCCCCCCCCCCCCCCCCCCCCCCCCCCCCCCCCCGCTGCTGCCTGACCCCGACCCCCCCCCCCCCCGCTGACCCCCCCCCCCCCGCTGGCTCCCTGGTCGACCCCCTTCCCGCACTCTACCTCTCCCTTTCCCGGCCTTCTTTTGCTCCTGCCCCCCCCCCCCCTTCCCCATCCCCGCACTCACACCCGCCCACACAACTCTGCGATCTGCACCAGAATGGTGTTTTGTGTACGGCATGCATCGCGTGCTGAAGCACCATTACCGACTCAATCTGTCTGAAATTAGCATCTATAAACTTATATTGGCGGTTCCAACTGCACCGCACGGGAGCCCTTCCGCTGCTATGCAGGCGACAAATACAGAACTGAAGCTGGAGAGCCTGATGAAAGAAAGCAACAGAGATATTTCTCAAATGTTTTTTTAATTTTTTTAATTGAGGCTGTATTTGTACTGTCCATAGCATGTAAGCCCGGGTACCCAGGCTTGTTTTCAATACTGGCCAGTTGTAGTGTTGGTGTTATCTTACCACACAGTAGCTCCTGATAAGGTATTTGAATTTCAGTAGCAGATAGATAATTGGTTGGTATGGTTAGTAGCCTATGTTTATTTTTGGGGAGGGGGGCTTTCTTGGCATATATGTATTTATTTTTTCTACTCTAGACTAGCCTACTCCTATTTACATATCATAGGCTTGTACGTAGCTGTGTGGTGTGTTATCTGGTTACTTTTGGCATGGTACCTTCCATTAGGCGTCCCGCTGGTGGGCCATGACATATTACATGCCCCTCTGCAGTGCAGCATAGTGGGGGTTTCCTAGCCTTATTTTGCACAGATATTTTTTGTAAGTTTTTAGGTTAGGAATTTGTCGTTCCTTTGCCGTTTGAGCATTCCACACCTTAGCAGCCATTTCCAGCATGCTTCTCTCATGAGCTTTTATGTGGCTTCTGGTCTGCTTTAGTAGTGGCACATTATCTGCCCTAGTAGCCATTTGTGGTTTTGTTAGGAGTTTATTGTTTTGACTATAGCTATATGCTAATGTTTTCAAATGAATCCTATTTTCTAGTAATTTCACTTTGTTTTTTGTGTGTATGTCATTGGTGGGGTGCAGCTTGTCTACTCTTAGACAGATTTTTAGGGTGCTGTTCTGCAGTGTTTGCAGTGTTTT
Source organism: Branchipolynoe longqiensis (assembly GCA_030323885.1). NCBI lineage: Eukaryota > Metazoa > Annelida > Polychaeta > Phyllodocida > Polynoidae > Branchipolynoe > Branchipolynoe longqiensis. The sequence goes on from CM059199.1 coordinate 2,048,439, forward strand.
TAGTAGTTCTTTTCTCGCACCCATGTAGTTTACATCTCCATAGTCAAAATAGGGGAGCACCATGCCCTTGAAGATTTTTATTGACATTTCTTGTGTCATATAGTCTCTTAGCTTTGCAAATAGCAACAGTGTATGGTTTACTTTCTGGATAATTTTATTTATACATAGGTTGTAGTTTAGTTGGCTGTCCAACTCAAGGCCTAGGTATTTGTAATGGTCTACATTTTGTAGTGATTAGTTTCCTAACTTACAGTGTAGTTTTCTTTCTGGCATTTGTTTATGCGAGAAGAGTACTATTTTTGATTTGCTTGTGTTGATGGTTATCACCCCACTGCCATTGCTGTTCCCCAGCAAACCAGGGTAGTATTGTCGCCCCGCCCCACCCCGCCCTTCTCAACCTTCGCTTTAGGTTCTATTCTTTGAACTTTGCACCTACCTATAGCGCCATTGTTCTGATGAGAAAACTGTGTGGGAGTATACAGGGAGTGCACGTGACATTATCACTCAGCGGTTAGCCATCTTGGATTACGAGCACCCTTCCTAGCCATGTTGTGAATGCATGCAGATGCAGTAAAACAGAGTTTTCTTGTGTTCTGGGAGGTTCTGGGAAGTTTACATCCAATGTGTGTTTACTTACAGCACTTTAGCAACAACTTCTGAGGCCAAACTGCTCAAAACAGTGACAAATAAAGCGACAAATCAGTAAATAAGCACAGTGTAGGCAGGTGCAAGCCTTCTGTATGTAATCCAATATGGCCACCGAAAGTTGTCTTATGATGTCATTACACACACACTATTTCCAAGCATAAGTCTCTAATGGAGAGTACAGTGGAATTGACTAAAGCACTAATTTACATCAGAAAGAATATTCACCGCCTCCGTATAAATGAGGCTGCGACCTATAGGCACTCAACAAATAGTTATTGAGGCATAGAAGGAATGCATATTTAAAGGAGTATATTCCGATGAAAGCCTCAATTCTGGAAACCAAATCTTGTATTTAGATTTACTATGATATATATATACCTCATACAGTACAACTCCGTTAAACCAACCTCGGGTAAATCAAATGATCGGTTAATCCTATCTTTTTTTCGGTGGCCCGTCAAAATACTACCATTTACCATATAGACAAGTCGGTTAAACCAGTCGGTGAAACCAAACGATCGGTTAATCCAACCAAAATTGTCGGACCCCAGGCCACTTCCAGTACCGTTAAACCAACATTTCATGTGATTTTAAAGTAATCTGAGACCCCCTCCGACCCCCCCCCCCATCTCCCCCCCACCCCCCCATCTCCAACCACTCCTACCCATCCCCACCGCCATCTGCCATGCACCCTATCTCCCACTCACCCACACCACCAAATCCTACCCCACGCACCCCTAGCTTCCACGCACCTCCACCTCCCACTCCCATCTCACACTCCCCAACTCCCACCCACCCCATTTCCCACCCATCCACGATCTCTCACCCCCCAACTCCCTCCCCCCAACTCCCTCCCCGCCAAGTCAAAGCCGAAGCCAAATCTCGGTTAAACCAATGATCGGTTAATCCAAACAAATTTCTATGGTCCCTTCAAGTTTGGTTTAACGGGGTTATACTGTATTAAGCATTTGAGGCTAATAAGGGAGAAAACCATGTTACCGTGGCAGCGTTAAGGGCAATGATGAATGGAACTCCCAACATCTCCTGACCCACCACTGCAGGGACAAATAGTGTGTGCTACTATTTGTCCCTGTCTTGATGTGTTCTTTCCGGTGTGAAACCTCTATTTTCTCCCCGAGAGAGTGCCGCTAGTAACTTGCAAAAGCCAGCAGCACTTCCAACACTTTGCAAGCAGCTTTTCTGAAATGGAGAACCACACAAACTCATCAGTCTCACATCAGAGTACTAAATGGAGAGTGGCGGTTAAGTAACGAAAGTCTTTGTTGCCTTGGGACTGGCCGCATGATGATGATGATGATGATGATGAGAGTGGGATACTAAGCCAATATAATAAATCTATTGATGCTGAAACCTATGCAGTACGTAGTCGTAGTTGTAGCCGATGTATTGTTTCAACGTGCCTGTCAAAATCAATGCCTATTTGTTGTTCAAATATCTCAAAAATTAGCTGTTACAAATCAGTCAGGTCAATCTTAAATAAGGTAGATTATTACAAGCAACTTAATAGATCTTTCTCAAAAGATGAAACAAACTAAGACGCATCGGAATAGGTAATCTCCTTCTTACGGATTTGACGTAAATACCAAAATTGATCTATCAGGTTTTCACTGGAAATATCTCCAAAGTCACCGTGCCCATTGGGAATAAAACTGACCGTCCCCATTGGGAATAAAACTGACCTCAAAATGAACTAAACTCGGTTATGGCAGGCACTAATAAAGATATCCGTGTTAAGAAATCTGACAGGACACGGTAGCCATCAGCCTGTGTAATATACATACCTCAGTTGGACTGGGACTGGGAGGATCCGCTCTCTACTAAGTCCTGACATGACCTTACATTTTGCCAGGGCGTCAAACCAACCATCTAATATATTTATATCAAAATATGAACGGAACTGAAAAATAAAGTCATTCTAGACAACTTTAACCATTTCAAAGTAAACGCTCAAATTAATCTATGATATCTCGAAAGACACCGCAGACACATTTGGGGATAAAATTTACCTCAAGATAAAGTAAGATCGGTTATGGCAGGCACTAATAAAGATATCCGCATGAAGAAATCTGGCACGAAACGGTAGCCATCAGGCTGTGTAATATACATACCTCAGTTGGACTTGACATACTGGGACTGGGAGGATCCGCTCTCTACTAAGTCCCGACATGACCTTACATTTTGCCAGGGCGTCAAACCAACCATCTAATATATTTATCTCAAAATATGAACGGAACTGAAAAAAAAAGTCATTCTAGACAACTTGAACCATTTCAACGTAAACGCTCAAATTAATCTATCATGTTTTCACTGGAAATATCTCCAACGTCATCACACACCCCTTTGGGGATAAAATTTACCTCCAAATAAAAGTAAGATCGGTTATGGCAGTCACTAAGAAAGATATCGGCGTGAAGAAATCTGACGGAGTCTAGTACCCATTGGCCTGTGTAATACGTCAGTTGGACTTGACATACTGGGATGAGTCGCCGCCTGATGTGTGCCTGTTGTACGTGGGGAGTCGGGTGACAGCTAATAGGGCGGTAACTGTGATAAGTGACCGACCAATGGTTAATGGCAGATGAAGGTGGTGGCTCTGTGCTTTATGAGCTGTGCACCCCCCCCCCCCTCCACCTCCACCCCCACCCCCACCCATGTAAAAGGCAGGAGATTACATCGCATGTTTCCAGGCTAGAAATACAAAATATTATATACAAAGAAACTGTATATCCAATTTGTGGTTTCCATGTTACATTGTTAATGACCTTGACTTCTTTTGGGAGGGTTGTAAGTCAAATAGTTGTTGCTTCTCTATAGTAAGCATGTTAGCAATACTACGTGGATTTAATCTAGTCTACAAAAGGTTTGTTTGTTGTTGTTTTACGTCCTAGCAACATCTAAGGTAATATCCTAAGGTTATATCCGGACAGGTACCGACTTGCGACAGTGCAGACTCATAACAACTTTTACAGTGCTGCCCTACTGGGAAATCAAGCCACTGACACCATAACCTGATATCCCATACAGTCATATTATCCTGTCACTGAGCTAACCAGTCCTTGCCCTATCCTATTAATGCCGACCGCCAGGCTAGGAAGCGACAAGAATACATTTTGTACGTCACTGGTTTGAATCGAACATGGTTCAAACCCGTTCAGTACCATATACTATAATACATACAGATATGTATACACACACGGCTACATACATCCGTGCATACATATATGCACACATACATATATATATATATATATATATATATATATATATATATATATATATACATACATATATGCATGGTGCTGCATAGGCGAATCTGTCAAATATAACATAGGGGGGAGGAGAGATGCGTATAACGCGCCAAATGTGTGAACTGGTCTCCAGATTCGCTAGATACGGTTACTCTTTATTGTGAATGAAATGCTCTGCTTCATTTAATATTGTCAACTCGGTTGTGAAAGTCATAATGTTATTATATTTTTCATAACGAGTGATAACGAACATGTATCATAGCTATTATTACGGACAGCTTTATATTAAAAAAATCAATTATATAGAAGCAATGAATGCATCCATCACACCTCCTCTCTTGTCTCTAACCAAATGATTGGCTCTCCTCAAAAGCAATGTCAGAATGAATCTATTTCCGTTGGGAATTTGGTTATCTTTATCTCTGTGACCTAGTATGGTTGTGGTTGAGTGTGGGGGGGGGGGGGGGTTATTGGAAGAGCTGTCAGAGCAACATTTCTGCATCTACCGTTTTTAAAATCAGGCGGTAACTCATCTATTTTTTACATTTCATTAACGATACATCTGCACATTGATGGATGTAAAAAAAAAAGGAATGTTACTTCTGCAATTACCGTTTTTTAAACTGTAGCGGTATTTCATCTATTTTCGAGATTTCATTAACATATATCGGCACATTGATGGGTGTAACTAAGAAAAAATATTACTTCAGCATCTACTATTTTTTTTAAACTGTAGTGGAAATTCATGTATTTTCGAGATTTCATTAACGATATATCGGTACAATGGGTGTTACAAAAAAAAAGAGTGAATTCTGCATTTACCGTTTCTAAACTGTGGCGGGAAGTGAGCGATGTTTTACCTTTCATTAACGATATATCGGTACATTGATGCGTGTAACAAAAAAAAAGAATATTTACACCCAATTGTGCTTATCTCAATCAGGCCTCGTGTGGTGGAAGATATCGAGCCTTAATCGATCGATAAAGGAGGCTGCCTTCTATAGCGGACTGCCGTGTTCGGGACCCGAGGCAGCCCCAGCCCCTAGCCTGCCGGAGTCGCCTCTAGGTGGCGCGGCGGTGCAGTGTGGCGGTGCAGTGTACCGGCGCACTACCTGCGCACTGCACTGCTTCTCTATCCATCCATTCTCACCGCGCACCGTATCCGACGTGCCCAATAACGGAAATCTCCGATGATATGTATATTTCATCCGGGCGCCGCGGGTCGGGCGCTAACCGGAAGTGTACAAGTCCGCCATAAAGCCGACTTCCGGTGGCGTTTGCTGGATGGAGGGGGGTGAGTTTTATTGGCACGCCACGCCTCGCGCGTTGTAGCGCCACCTCGCTTTTTCCAGGCGCAGGACGCTGGCGTTTGCGTTTGCGCAGGCGCCGGGCGCGGGCGCTAGGGCGGGGGGCTGACGCTGACCGCGCTCGCTGTCCTCATCCATCACGCCACCAGGCGGCGCTGCTAACGGCGCACAGTCAGGTGCGTGCGGGACTGATTTAATTAAAAAGCCTGCGCCGGATAACGAAACGAATCCGCCGACGAGTTGGGGCGCAATTCCGTTCGATCAATGGGGCGCGGCTGCGAGCGGAGCGGTGCGCGCGGCGTGGTTGGGGTGGGGGGGCTAGGGTGCTAGGAGGGCATGGGGGGGGTGGCGCCGAGTGAGCCCTTTAATTTGGGGCGCGGGTCGGGCCCGGTGCCGGCACGCCTAGCACTCATCTCACTCGGATCAGGAGTCGCCCGCGCCCCGCGCCCCGCGCCCCGCGCTTCGGCGCCGCATCCGGCATCAACCCCTCCCCCACACATCCCCATCACCCCTCCCCCCCGCCCCCTATCCTCCGCCGGCTTCCTCTCGCGAGCCGCCGCCGGGCGCGCGCATGGGAGAGGACAGCGCACTTCCTGTTTACCGCGTCCGGCGGCGCGCGGCCGGGATCCCGTCCTAATGAATCCGGGCGGGGCAGCTGATCCCCTCCGAGGTGCAATATGAGGATGAATGGCCGTCGCCATTGGCGGTCGCCCTTAGCGCTGATGAAGCCTGCGCTATAGAATTACACCTACAATTACCGGGGCCTCTGGGGCCGGACCTCCGGGCCGCCCAGCGCCACTTGGCCGGCCCTGATGAAGGCGGCCGACGTCACGTGACGACAGCCCCATCGTCCCGCGCACCGTCCTCAATGTCCTTAGTTAGCCCGAGCCCATTTCCATGGCTGAATATTTCATACATCTCTGATTGTGATTTACCGAACAATGCGCACCTGCATTTGTAGTGGATTGGTGCATGTTTGTATATATATTTGTTGTGTTTGTTATTTAGCTACGTCGCTATGTGTGTGTGTGTATCCACCTATATGGAAATAGAGGAATTTATATATAAATGAATTTGTAACTGTGTGTATTGATATATTACATTTCTTGTCTCTTTATGTATTTAGCTACCTCGATATGCATGGATCTATGATTCTATTTATCTATCTATTTATCTATATATATATATATGTATGTCTGTCTATCTATCTATATATCTGTATATCTATCTATCTATGTATCTATCTATATATATCTATCTATATGTCGACCTATGAATCGCTGGACGACCGATCTATTTGCAAATAGAGACATTTATGTATGAATGAATTTGTAGTTTACTGTCACTGTGTATATTTATATACGTTTGTCTTTATATATTTAGCTACCTTGCTATTTCTACATATATATATATATATATATATATATATATATATATATATATATCTGTCTATATATCAATAATATAAATATATATATATTCATTTATCTATTGTTCTATCGTTATATTCATACAGGCGCGAATGAGTGTAGAGCTTCCCTGGTTAGGCCTGGGGCCGGTGGGGGCGCCACCGGTCACCTAAGGGAAGAGCACGTTCCGCAGCATACTCCGCAGCAAATGCGTGTATAACATCAGTAATGGAAATAATACTAATATCTCTTCCGCGCATTATTATACTCGCATAATGCTTAAATACGTCACAAATATTAATCAATGCATGTAATGTGTCTGTATATTTATATATAGCTATCTGTGTTGAGCTATATATAATTATAAATATAGTTGATATTATGTCCGCATTAGCTACGTCTCGATGCTAGGATAAAAACATGCCTATAGTTGGAGGAATAGTAGTAGCCGCACGCAGTAGCCAACGCGGAAGGTCAGGAGTTTGAATCCGAATCGTCTCAAACCGATGACTTGCAACAATGTCCCGTATGTCATTTTCAAATGGCTGAGTGTAAAATGGGGGTTTTTGGTACAAAAACACTTCATGACTACAAGACCAAAGTTGCATGTGGTTTATTTTATTTCCCTTATTTCTTACATCAAACCTGAACATGAATATGAAAAGTATAAGGAAAATATGTAGGACATTTTTTTATTGATGTTTTAAAATCCCATCCCATGCTGACCAGTTTTCAGGAGAGTGATATGTAAATATATACATATGCATACATATATATACATTTATATACAGAGATAATTGAGAGAGTATATAGACATATATCTCCAAGCTCTGTTCAACAAGGCTCTGTCGCACCTCACCAGATTGGGGAAATGGAAAGAAACCGAACAAAGTCCGTTTTTATCCGGCGAGGGCTGGTTTGTGTCTGTTGCATATCCGTTGATATCCATTGATATCCGGCCCGTTAGAAATTTTGAACATGCACAAAACTTGGAATGGATGCCACCGGATGGACGTCTACGTTTCTTATCCAGTCTGAGTCCATTTAGGCTGCTTATCGTCCGTTGGCTGTCCATTTCATGTCCGTTCGTCTGGCGTCCTTTGACTCGATATCGCAACATTTTGCCACATTTTAATACATTTTGATATTATCACGCCCCAACGCAACAGGACTAGACAATTCTGTCCATTGCTCAATCTGGCATAGTGTGACAGGCAATACTACACCAATAACAGCAAAACTAGCCCTCTTCTAGAGGCGCCCATGTTGGTTATTCGCATCACAAGATCCAAGATCCAACAGTGGGACCCTGCCATTGCCAACAACTGCCGAGCAGGTTGGATCACAAAATCTCCAATTAAACAAATCGCTGCTGGAGGCGCGGGGACATGCAGTGCCGCACACACACCATACAGAATACACTCAGCGAAGTCGCACTTAATTAAAGTGCTGCCTCAGCGCATGGAATCGCCTCGGCAATGCTGACCTCAGCTTATTAAAGAGTCAGCGGGATATGGAAAGCTACGCGTGCGACTGATGAACGGATCCGGCGCTGCAAAGTATGTTAAGGCTGGTGAAGGTGGGAGCGGGGGAGGGGGGCTGGGGGAGGTAGATGACGAGCAGCTCCCGAGTTAATTAAGGCCGGCATCCACTGAGGTTTATGTTTCCTAGAAGTAGTAATCTCCCACTTGTATACACTCAGTCATCCACAACCAATCCCCATATATATATATATATATATATATATATATATATATATATATATATATATATATATATATATATATGGACGTCATTACACGGCCAGCGCACACGGTATATTTATAGTCCGACCCCTCTGCAACCCCCATCCACCTCTGCATGAATGTATCTTCTATAATACGACCGACATCATCCGGCTATATAACATCCCAACATATAACATCAGGATGTTGCCGACATCATCCTATTTATCACACACACACCAACAGCAACATCACCCTTTTTCTCTCTCGACACAGTCCTACATTAAGCACATTCTTGACCCCTATGATATATATTATTTATTGTAATTTTAATTTCATTCATTTATTTCATGTATTTAATCTATTTCATTTATTTGAGGTATTTAAGTTATTTCGTATATTTAATGTGTTTAATTTATTTAATTTATTTGGCTATTTCATTTATTTCATGTATTTCATCTATTCATTTCATTTATGTTTCTCATTTATTTAATTTATTTCATTCATTCATTCATTTCAATTATTTCAATTATTTCATATATATATTTTGTTTCAATTATTTAATTGATTTCAACCGCTCCCACCATTCCCACCCGTTGCAAGACAAAACGAATATAGGACTCACTTCCGGTCCCCCCCCCCCCCACACACACACTCCGTCGCCCTTGTTATATTGGATTCAATTTATTTGGTTGGGCTCCTAATGTGTTTTGTGGCCGGGTCAGTAGAGCACACTCTCCCTGCGGGAGGTCAGGAGTTCGAATCACGGCCGAGTCAAACGAATGACTTATCGAAGTGTTGCTACCTAGCCTGGCGCTCGGCGTTACTGATTATCGGACATATGTTGCGGCAGCAGATTTGTTTGTTTGTTTGTTGGAGTTTTACATCCTGGGAACATGTCAGAACGACTATATGTTTTGACAGCCAATAGCCGATGATATGTAAATCAATGTTCTCTAAAGGTGTCGTTCGTTAAATAAAAGAAGCTTTATGGCTGGCGCACACCTCCCGTTTACGATTCACGCGCTAAATCTGACTGCGACTCGCGACCCGTTTACGACTTCAAACTCGCCGATTCATTTTTCGAATCTGATAAGATTCCATTTTTAAGCCCTAAAACTGAGTTTTAAGTCATGAATCGCAAGGCTCTGGTGTGCGCGGGGGTCGCACACCTAACGACTAAAACCCAGTTTTATGTGCGAAACGTACATTTTTAGGTCATAAACGGGAGGTGTGCGCCAGCTATTACTTTGGTAGCAAACGAGCGATTCTGGCCCGACTGGTCCCGACCGGCTCCGACTGGTCCCGACTGGTCTCGTCCGGCCCCGACTGGTCCCGATTGGCCCCAACCGGGCCCAACTGCCACCCCTCCTCACCTCGCATACCCCACTGGTGTGTCCACTGAGACCTTGATCAAGATATCATCTTAGCAGTCAACAGAAGCGGCGTCCGTCTCATTTGCATATATTCTCCGTGTATCTGGCGCTGTGTGAGACTCGATAAGGCGCCGGCGTCCGACGGACATGAATCTTCGCCTGGTCACGTGATTATATTCGAGCCATAACTCGCGGTGGCCGGACGAGGGACGGCGGCTGGCTGCTCCTGGTGCCAGTGGCCAGATAACATTCGGGTGTTTTGCGCTGAGGGCATCACGGAGGCCCCTCGTGGCCCGCCCTGACACGTTGTTAGGTAGTACCCATTATTTGTCCTTACCTCTCCACCCCCCCCCTCACCCACAGCACCCCCCTCCCACCTCACCTACCCACCGGCATTGCCGCAACACGTGGACCTTAGTTCACACGCTGTGTGGTACACACATAACAACCTCATGCATTACTATTAAATAGGCGACGGTAGGTCGAGCTGTTTTGAAGTTCACCCTCTGATTTGCGCGTCCAAATAGTTAGTTAGTTAGTTACTTACTTGGTAACTTAGTTACTCACTTAGTCAGTTAGTTAGTTTATAGCTTTCACCCTAGTACTACCCCCTCCATTTTACCATGCTTGGAACAGCCCATAACCAGAGTTAGAGCGCCCGTCTCCCGTGTTGGTAGATAGTGGGTTCGAATCCTGGTCGAGTCAAACCAATGACTTAAGAATTTATATTTGTCGCTTCCTAGCCAGATGCTCGGCATTACTAGGATAGGGCAAGGAGCAGTGGAATGAGGAAGACCAGTCATTTGTGACTGAAATTTCCCCTGCTTAAACAACTAATGTACAAATCAACAACAACAAAATTGTTGCGTGAGCATCTAGGAATGAATTGCTGTCCACCTCTTTTTCATCTGTCACTCTCTCTTTCTCTCCGTCTATTTCTCTCTCTCCCCCTCTATATCTCTCTCTCGCGCTCTCTCTCTCTCTCTATATATATATATATATACTTACCCCCCTTTCCCCAATTATACAAATAATATATATACATATATATATATATATATACATATATATATATATATATATATACATATATATATATATAGGCCAGTTCCAATAGTTTTACCATGTGAGCTGTTACTCCAGCAGTCGTACGGCCTCATGTGTTGCAAGGTCGTAAATCACCAACAAACAAACAAGCAACACAACAGCTGACTCACAAATGTTGCGTGTGGTTTTCTGTTATTCCTTTTAATATTTGCACATACAACAGGCCGGTAGGGCATCGACAGAGAAGACCTACATAGATGTAGCTGGAAGTGGTTGCATGCTTTTTAATGTTGAGTGCGCACTGTCACAAGTGGGTACCCGTCCTGATATGACCTTAGATGGTGCTAGGACGTAAAACAACAAACAAACATATTTTCACAAATCTTTTTGTGAGTGCCAAGACCAAACAACCCATAACACTCAACCTACAAGCGAAACCCTAACGCGCAATCCAACCCAAACCCCCAAACCTACTCCCTCGCCCCCCCCCCCCCCCCTCTCCCCTCCCTCTCCCCTCCCCCACTACCCTAGCCCCACCCCGCCGAACACTGTGTGCAGTCTTGAGTAATGGCGGTCACGCACGCTGGCTCACTGAACGCCCGGAACCTGCGCAATGACCCCACCCCCCAACACCACCACCCACCAACACCACCACTACCCCATCGCCCCCCCCCCCCCTCGACCCCAGCACCATAAGTTCCACAAGCGCACACCCACCACGTGACCAAGGATGCGCGACATCGACGCTAGGTGCCTCTGAAGGCGGCGCGAGCGAACGCGGGGCTGGTGCACCACGGCCGCCCAATAGTTGATTGTGCGCATGGGCAAACCGCCCGTGAGATGTTACATTATCGTCAGGGCGGATGAGTGATGATTACCTCCCCCCCCCCCTCCCCAGTCCTAGCCGAGAGCATTGAGCAGCCGAGTCATGTCGTAACTCGTATAACTCGTGGCCGTGTGCCGCTCCGCACGCACTCGTTGGCGGGGGCAGGGGGCGGGATGGGGGGGGGGGGTGATTAGGCCATGTAGAGTCAGTCACTCAATACAAGATGGATGCCTCCCACTGCATATCTCTATCAGTGCTAATTGACCTTTACTAAACCCATCCAGTTAGCTGCCCGTTGAGCAGTGTGTGTGTGTGAGTATGGGTGTGCCACAACTAACAGTAACACCTATAGTACGCCAAGTCTTACTAACTAATCATGGATGACGCTGAACAAAAGAAGTGTGAAGCAGAAACCACTCAATTCGGGAGGCATTCATTGCATACAAACTTCACATAATGTGTATTTATTTAGAAACCCAATATCTAGAGCCTATTCCATGGCGGGGTCGAAAGCCATTCTATTTAAATTGTAGTCAATATCGTGTGGATATTATTATAGTAAATTGCTGCTCTGTGCTGCAGTGATTCAGTCTCCCCTCCCCCCCCCCCCTGCTGAGCCTTTATGAATACATGGCAATAATTGACACATCCGGTTCATGTTGCAACAAATGTGCAATGGAATTAACTAAGCTATGGCGTTAATGATATCCTGTATTAGGCTGAACAAATGAGAATCCCATGGGCAAGAAATTGGTGCTAACGTTAAGCAGAAATTATGATGTATCATTGCGTCTTTTTTTCTTGAAGATTTCTATTGCCTATCATGCATAAGTCTGAATAGACTTGTTTTTCACCATTAGCCAGTTTGTCGATAGAAAGCCTGAGCCTACACTTTTACCGACCCAAGGGATTGTTAACCTCCCACACCACATAGACATGGTATGAGAGCAACTGGCCTTTGATGATGCTGTAAGTTATACACAGCAGTGGAAATCCAAATGGGCAGAGGTGGGAGCACAGGGAATCGAACCACTGACCTTCTGATTAGGAGTCCGCCCTAGAAAAATGTCAGATACTCCGCGAGAGAGAACAACTTCACTTGCTTCATCTTCTGAATAGCGGAAGTTAAGGATTCATAAGAATGTCAGTAATACGTTAACTTACAAGAAAGTATAGTAATAGTATAGCTATCATGGTGTCCGGCTGGGAGATAGATCACCCATTCTCTCAACTGCCATTTTGATATTTCACCAAAAACATTAGTGGCCCTTCCTTGTGTATTGTTATACAGTTGGGAAAGACTTGGTGAACAAACTAACCAACTAACCCCCAGAGCCACCTACCTACCAGCAGCAACAGTGCTGCCACCTATGGCTGATTTTAAACTGTACACCAACATATACCAGCCGGTAGACCCATCTTCACCCCGCCCCCCTCCTCCCACTCCCGCCCCAAAGAAGCCCAGTTGTGCGGTACCGGATTGGCCTAGTAGGATCGACAAATGAACATTTGTGTACTCTACATTCCCCGCCTATTTGAATATGGAAGACCGCCCATACAACTGTAGACACACCTCTTTTCAGTGATGGACATACTCCTGCTCCTCCTCCCCCCCCCCCCCCCCCCGGCCCCCGCCCGCCTCCTCTGCCCAATCCTTCACCCCACATTCATTATTCGGGCACGGCTTGTGGAACCGAGTGCACTTGTAAAGAAAAAGGGAAGGGTGAGTGGGCCGGGAGAAAAAAACAACCCAAAAGAAGGACAACTAGACCCGAGGTGCGAGTGCACCGGCGAGAGTGCTGGGCTGGCCTTTATGATTCTATCATATATATATAAATGTATATAGGGGTGGGCGGGTTAAAAAATAAAGCACCAAAAAAAGACTAACTAGAACCGAGGTGTGAGCGCATTATTTGTTACACTGTGGGGAGTGGAGAGGTATTGGGTTCTAGGGTTTTAGGATTTAAGGCGTGGATGGCCGTGTGTGGCATCTGATACCAGCGGTGCCTGGGCCCTGTCTCCGTCAGTTGTGGGATGGGTACACAATGGAACAGTCTGATGTATGGGACCGTTGAATAAATGCCTGATTTATGTGTGCACTCCTGAGAACTCCAATGGCCGTCACTCACAGGCACTACTTCAAACCGTGTTTGGAACACTTTTAGCTTGTCTTGTCTAGAAATGGCATTTATATTTTTTTATTTTGAAATGCCTATCTGCGTTTCTTTATTTACGTCTGTTAGTAAACTTACATCTGGGTTCTGTATCCGAATGGTTTTATTTTAGTCTTTGACTTTGAGTGTCGCTTTGGGCTAATTCATATATGGATCTGAGTGCTGGTACTCTTTGATGGCCACACTCGCTAGTCACACTCTCGAGTCACTGTATCGGCCGGTGACCTGTTTGTGACCCAGTTCACTAGTCATTACTACTGCTAGTACTAGTACTGCCTGTATCTGCGTGCTAGTAATGATCCGCTTCTTAGTCAGTATGTGGATCAGTGCTCTATGTGAATCTCACTTGTTGTTATGTATGATTCTCGCTGCTGGTGCTCTTTGGTGGCCACAATCTCTAGTTACTATCTCAGTAACTGGGTTGCTCCCAGTGTACCCACTTACAAGTCACTAGTGCTGGTCCTCTTTGATGGACACACTCTCTAGTCACTATCCGCTGTGCTACTCAGTGTGCCCACTCCCTAGTCACTAGTCACTACATGTATGCTGGTATGCTTTGATGGCCACACTCTCTAGTCACTATCTGCTGTGCTATGCTACTCAGTGTGCCCACTCTCTAGTCACTTATCACTACTTGTATCTGAGTGTTTGTACTATTGTAATGGGCACACCTTTTTTCACAAGTGTTTATTCATCCGAACAAGTCTCCCATCGGTTTTTCATGCACTCTGGAATTATACACATGGTTTGGGAGAGAATCCTGTGCTGGTTCCAATGGGTTTGCGTGACTCAGGATATCGTTACCGCTATAGGTTGGTTTATCCCATAGCACATGTCACTAAATGGGTTGGTACCTGGTGAAACTAGTCACAACCTTCGTATAAGAGTTGGTACTATTTGAAGTCCACACTCTCTAGTCACAATGCCAATCCCGACACTTAGTCCTCTCTCTATTCACTACCTTAATACTTTCTACAGGGCTGAACTATTTCACTAACCGATAATTTGTCATGTGAATATTGCGTGTGCATGTCCGTCCCCTAATCCTTTACAAATTTACAAATATATTCACGATTGTGGACAGGCTTTAAATGACTGCTATAAATAGTGGCACACATGAATAATGGATATGCTTTTTCTGTAACCATCGCTACCCGCTTGAATATGTCAATTATAAATAGTTCTAACAAAACTATTGAAGATTTATACTGCTTATCACAGATGAGTCTGAATAGCCTTGTTTTGACCATGTTTGGTCGATAGAAAAAGCCCAAGCTTACACTTTTACCAACTCGATGGATCTTTAACGTCCCACACCACATAGACATAGTAGGTGAGCAACTGGCTTTATGCTTTGATGACACTGAAAGTTAGACACAGCAGTGAATTTTGTTGTAATTTCGGTCAGTTCTGATAGGCTCGGCTATGGGCGGATGGGGCGCATATTCCTTCGTTAGAATTGGGTTCAGTGGGTGCTCTCCAGGCTTTCTTATTCCACATTCTGCTCACCCGCGCACGAGCGACGCGATAAGGCGATGCGCCCAGGAACGCGCCTCTACCGGAAATGAGTTGAAACGCCGCGCGACGCTCCTTCCGGTGCGGGCTCTCACGTCTGCTTAGCAGTTAGTGCACGCCCGCTAGGTGGCGGCAGTGTGCCCGTATGTGTGTGAGAGCTGTTGGTGGGTGGGAGGGGGGGGGGTGACAGGGAAGGGGGGGGGGGCGGTGGGTTGGTGAATATCATGGCCTGGTCACTTGTAAGGTGGGTGAGTGTCCAGCGGTTGTAAACGGACACCAGCATATATTGCGGCTTGGTTGTCCGGTGATTTTCAACGATGCCCCATCCACCCCCTCCCCCTCCCCCTCCGCCCCCCCCACTCCCCTCCCATGCCCTCCCCTCCCATCTTCGAACAAAAAACAGTGAATATGGCCTATGCAACCACCAATCAATCAATCAATCAAACTCATTTTCCCTCTCCACATCTTCGTCTACCCTCCCCTAGCATCTTTCCTCTCCAGTCCTTCCTCTACCTTCTCCTCCTCCCATCCCCATACACTCCCCCCCCCCCCCCATGCACTCCTCCCCCCGCTCATTCTCCCTCTCCCTCTACCCTACCCTCCCCGCCCTTCATTCCTCTCGACTCCTTCCTCTACCCTCCCCTCATACACTCCTCCCCCGCTCCCTCTCCCCTCCCCTCCCCTCTCCCCTCCCCACTCCTTCCTCTACCCTCCCCTCATACACTCCTCCCCCGCTCCCTCTCCCCTCCCCTCCCCTCTCCCCTCCCCACTCCTTCCTCTACCCTCCCCTCATACACTCCTCCCCCGCTCCCTCTCCCCTCCCCACCCCTCTCCCCTCCCCCACTACTTAATTTACCCTCCCCTCCTCCCCTCCAATCACACCCCTCTCCCACTATTTCCTGTCCCCTCCCTCGTCCCTCCCCCTCCTCCTCCCTCCTCCTGGAGGAGGAGCAGCGTATGCAGCAGCAGCTGGAGGAGGAGGGCAAGCAGCAGGCGCAGCGCGGCGACTAAGGCGCCACCAGCGGGAGTTGCTGGAGTTAAGTCCTTTCGCTAGTGACGTCGATGCGCGCGCACGTGTGCCTTCTCCGACCGCACCTGAGTATCTCAGAGACCTTACAGTGATGGAAATGTCAGGGCACAGGTTATATGCTTAAGCCCTGTACACACCTCCCGTATAGAACCTAAAAACGCCCGTTTCGCGACTAAAGTTCAGTATATAGGTGGATGCTTGATATATATCTATATATGTTTTGTATCTGTACCTTCTCCTCCTCCCATCCCCATACACTCCCCCCCCCCCCCATGCACTCCTCCCCCCGCTCATTCTCCCTCTCCCTCTACCCTACCCTCCCCGCCCTTCATTCTTCATTCCTCTCGACTCCTTCCTCTACCCTCCCCTCATACACTCCTCCCCCGCTCCCTCTCCCCTCCCCTCCCCTCTCCCCTCCCCACTCCTTCCTCTACCCTCCCCTCATAGTGTATGAGGGGAGGGTAGAGGAAGGAGTGGGGAGGGGGGAGGGGAGAGGGAGCGGGGGAGGAGTGTATGAGGGGAGGGTAGAGGAAGGAGTGGGGAGAGGGGAGGGGAGGGGAGAGGGAGCGGGGGAGGAGTGTATGAGGGGAGGGTAGAGGAAGGAGTCGAGAGGAAAGACATGTGTATCTGTGTGCATATAAAATAAATGGATGCGTATATGTGTGTATATTAAACGGATGAAATGAATAAATGGACCAATCACATTCCTTTGATATGTACACGCATATTCATATTATGATTTAAATGTCATATTGTTCATCGTGAATAGTATCATCTTACTTTCTTTTTTTTTCTTGAAGATTTATACTGCCTATTATGGATAACCCTGAATAGACTTGTTTTCACCATTAAACAGTTTGTCGATAGAAAGCCTGAGCCTACACTTTTACCGACCCACAGGATTTTTAACCTCCCACACCACATAGACATGGTATGAGAGCAACTGGCCTTTGATGACGCTGTAAGTTATCCACAGCAGGGGAAATCCTAATTGGCACAGGTAGGGGCACAGAGAATCGAACCACCGACCTTCAGATTAGGAATCTGACCTAGAAAAAAGTCAAAATAGAAAGCAGTTTCAACTATTACAAGTAAACAACGGCTGAAGTCAGTGGATTCCTCAAGTCTATTCCCACCCCGTTTTTACATACTAGCCCTATCTAGACATCAAGTGAGCCTGGGCTGGAGGTGTTGGCGGAGGGGCATAAAGGACACCCTCCTACCAGCATCACTCAGCTCAATACTGTAATATAATCTTATTGAACCCGCCCTACTGCGGTAGATGTAACGGTCGATAATGTATTGTGTGTGTATGAATTCCACACTGTGCACACAAGAAACCCGCGCAACCCACCAAGGGGGTCGGTTCCCTCTCATACATTGATACCGGCTACACCCACGCCCACAATTGTCATGAACAAAAGGGCGATTCCACATGCGCATGCGCAAAACACACCCATTCCAACACATTGCACAGACACCCACTTCTCACACCAAAGTGCTACCTACCATACATGTACTCCTTTAACGAACACTCCCCAATCTTTGGTCTGAATTCAACCGAAATGCAAAATTTCGTATCCAGAGAATACTACCTCCAATCGCTCGATACCATCCCCCCCCCCCATCACCCCTACCCCCCCCCCCCTACCATACACTCCTTCCATAATAGCAGCAACCCGCCATCTTGGCCCATAATACTGAACGTATTATGACCAGTGCCTTGAAGATGAAAACAAGTATGTCCTGATGTCAGATACCTTTTGCTGCAGTACCAAAATCTATATATTAATGACTTATCTTTGTTCGGAATTTAGCCGAAAGTCACATTCTACATACCAATACCGCTACCAAGAATACTAATACCGATATATTAATGACCGACCTCTGTTCTGAATTGAGCTGAAAGTCACATTCTGCATACCAATAACGCTACCTAGAGTACCAATACCCATATAATAATGGGAAACATTTGTTCTGAATTGAGCCAAAGGTCACATTCCACATACCAATACCGCTACCTACAGAACCAATACCCATATAATAATGGAGAACCTTTGTTCTGAATTGAGCCGAAAGTCACATTCTTCATACAAATACCGCTACCTACAGTACCAATACCCATATATTAATGGGAAACATTTGTTCTGAATTGATCCGAAAGTCACATTCCACATACCAATACCACTACCTACAGTACCAATACCCATATAATAATGGAGAACCTTTGTTCTGAATTGAGCCGAAAGTCACATTCCACATACCAATACCCTACCTATAGTGTTCTTAACCGAGCCGAAACCCAGATTACACAAAACCTAGATTCCACCCTACAGAGTCATATTCCACATACCAATACCGATACCTACAGAGTCATATTCCACATACCAATACCGCTACCTACAGAGTCATATTCCACATACCAATACAGCTACCAACAGTATTCTGAACTGAGCCGAACGCCAAATACCATATACTAATCCCATCCCATCCCGTCCAGCCCATAACCACATAACCCCCCACCCCCCGTCCCCGTCACACTCCTAACGAATTCCTCCACTTTGCTCATATGCCCATACAAGTTACATTCCAAATGGTCAACAACGCATGGTAGATTCGAAATGGGCGCCAACAGTAAATGACCAGGTATAATGACCTGAACAAACCGAAAGCCAGCCCCACCCACCATACACGCCCCACTTTGCCCTCTCCGCCCCATCCTACCAAGTGACACCTCCTCCTCGCCCCCCCCCCCCCCCAACGTCCGCACCCCCCATCCCCCCACACCTACTCGCTCCTCCACCAACAACAAAACACCAGGCTCCACGATAAAAGCGGCTGAGCATCACCACCAACCACCAAACGCCGCCCCCCCCCCCCCCGCCCCCCCACACACACACATCTCGCCACCGGTACCACCGCTACCAACAACAACACCACCCCACACACCAGGCTCCACGATAAAGGCGTCTGAACACCCCCCCCCCCCCCAGCTCCTCCCTCTCCCTTCCTCTCCCCCCCCCCCCCCTCTCTCGCCTCATAGCAGGACTTTTGAGAGAATCGATGAGATTCCTTTGCTATCAGTTGCTCCCAGGTGGGGGGGTTTGCGCTGGTAGTTGGCGGGCCTGGCTGTAGCCCACACGGCCGCCTACACAGGCCTCGAGTGATCCCTGGCCCTAAAGCCCCAGCGCATGCCCGCACAAAAGCCGGCCTGGGGAGGGCGCCGGATTCCACGTCTTAGAATGTGCAAATTACAATCGCCGCCTTCGCAGCCTTCCCGGCCTCCCCAGCCTCCCGGGCCCGGGGGGATTTGCGCTCCAACGTCCCTTTTTAATATCATTTTACCAGTGTGATTGATTCGAAGCTCGCCCGGCTTCGGTGACACCTCGTAAATCTTCGCTTTCCGATCCTGCCCGTGCAGCCCTCCCCCCCCCCCCCCCCCCGCCCAGCCCCGCCCGGGCTTCGCTTCAGCATCAGTCCATTTTCTGAGAAATCTTCCTCCCAAATCCCCCTCCCCCGCCCCCCGCCCCCCCCCCCCCCCGCCCGCCTGCATCAGCCCTAGCGAGTTGCGAAAACTCTACAAAGTCACCATTTACATCCACAACACTTATACTGTTGCTGCTTCCTGCTCTTCAACAACCCTCCTCCTAAGCCCCCCTCCACCCCTCCACTCAACCCCTCCTGTCTTACCTGCCCCCCGCCACCCCTCCACTCAACCCCCCTGTCTTACCTGCCCCCCTCCACCCCTCCACTCAACCCCTCCTGTCTTACCTGCCCCCCTCCACTCAACCCCTCCTGTCTTACCTGCCCCCTTCCACCCCTCCACTCAACCCCCCTGTCTTACCTGCCCCCCTCCACCCCTCCACTCCTGTCTTACCTGCCCCCCTCCACCCCTCCACTCAACCCCTCCTGTCTTACCTGCCCCCCTCCACCCCTCCACTCAACCCCTCCTGTCTTACCTGTCCCCCTCCACCCCTCCACTCAACCCCCCTGTCTTACCTGCCCCCCTCCACCCCTCCACTCAACCCCTCCTGTCTTACCTGCCCCCCTCCACTCAACCCCTCCTGTCTTACCTGCCCCCTTCCACCCCTCCACTCAACCCCCCTGTCTTACCTGCCCCCATCCACCCCTCCACTCCTGTCTTACCTGCCCCCCTCCACCCCTCCACTCAACCCCTCCTGTCTTACCTGCCCCCCGCCACCCCTCCACTCAACCCCTCCTGTCTTACCTGCCCCCCGCCACCCCTCCACTCAACCCCTCCTGTCTTACCTGCCCCCCGCCACCCCTCCACTCAACCCTTCCTGTCTTACCTGCCCCCCGCCACCCCTCCACTCAACCCCTCCTGTCTTACCTGCCCCCCCCCACCCCTCCACTCAACCCCTCCTGTCTTACCTGCCCCCCACCACCCCTCCACTCAACCCCTCCTGTCTTACCTGCCCCCCCCCCCCCCCCACACCCCTCCACTCAACCCCTGGGTAAATCAGGCGTGGGCGGATAAAGCAGTGAGAGTTGGAAGAGCTCCTGTATATTATATACTAATATAGATATATTAATATAATATACAGTAAAACCTTTCTAAATCGTCCAACCTTGGGATCAACTTTAAGTGGACACAGATCGACCACTCCCCTATACTGATCGCTTTATTTGGGTCCCAATAATATCACTGTAAGGATATTCTAACTCCTTACACCGACCACTTCCCTCAATGGACCACTTAAAGTCGGTCCCATGATCGGTCAATTTAAAGAGGTTTTACTGTATATATATTATATTATAGATTTGTATATATAGATGTATTATATGTACAAAACGGGCCAATCGGTGGTCAATTGAAGAGGTTGGCATCGCAATTCTTAAAAGTGTAGTGCATTTCTTTGTTTCATATTAAATCATCCTAGAAACAAATAAGGTTGTTGTATTTTCTCAACCTTTACATTCAGGATAAATTTAAGAACTTTCCAACACCTGTCAATGCTAAATTATAATTATACTGATCGACGCCGACATCCATGCTCAATGCCGACAACTTTCCCCAATTGGCCTCTTTTCGTGATCCTGACCCATATGTATATGCATCCACCAGCAACTTTCTGGTGGGTGAAGAGCCCAACGAATACCCCCACCCCACCCCCTGATATGACCTTAGATGTTGCTAGGACAAACCACCCCAACCCACCCCACCCACCAGTACCTACTGCGCCATCTCAAAACAATCCTCCCTTCAAACTGCTAATAAAAGCATGGACATGGCATATTTCTATTTTACGAACAAAACACCAACGGTGTAGAGACACCTCAAGCAATAAATTAATCCCACCAAGCGATCCTACCAATGAATATTCATGACTGAATTACTGATATATACACCGAGTAAATCCTCGGAATGTGACCCAAAAAGGGGACACATGGGGATTTCGCTTCCCGCTTTGACAACAAGCGCCGCATTTTGTCCTCATTTAAAAAAAAATATTCTATGAACTTTGTTGTTTTTTTGTCCTTCCTAATTTGCAATATTCAAATCCAAACCTTTTTATTCTACCCCCTTCCCACCTCCCCGGACACCCCCTTCCAACCCACTGGTGGAAACAGTAGGCCATAACTTAGGGAGTTTTTATTTGAATATGTATGACTGGATGCTGCTTTGTCTATGCAATGCACATCACTGCCTGACTGAATAACAAAGGACAAACTCACCGAATATATGAATACCGTTTTAACGAAACCTTCCTTACAGATAACTTTAATCTATTGCCGTCCATCTCCTCTAGACACACTTCCGAATAGGAGACCCGTCCTGATATGACCTTAGATGTTGCTAGGACGTAAAACAACAACAAACAAACCCGAGTAGCAGTAGTAACTGCCATCACCGGTCCGTGATTCGTTATTGTGTCACGGTGACCTAGTTATCTTAACCCCTGCGTCGCGTCCCCCCCCCCCCCCCCCCCCAACCCGCCTCCCTAGTCAGCTCGCTGCGTCGCCGTGACCCCGTGACCTTCCCGCTGGTTTTGCGCCTCCGTGAAACATGTGTCGCGCGGTCAGCTTGTCACCAGCGCCGAGCTGTCAGCGATCTGTGAGTTATGGTCCCCTGGCCGAGTCATAATTCGTGGCGAATGTCTCGAATTCGTTAATTCGCCCGTGGCCGCTGTGTAGCGCTGGGCTATTGCTGTTGATTGAGGCGCAATGGGATAGGACGCGCACCCTCCCTCTCTCCCTCCTTCCGGTGGTGGAGCCACTGTTGTTTTAAATTCAAGATAACACTACTATTACGTATGTATGCATGCAGGCGTGCGTGTATGACGAACGGGCTCGGGTCTGGGTAATGGCGACGGTATATTTGTTTATCTGTATCCTTGGCACTATCAGTGGCGTATTCCAAGCACCGATAAGCGGGCGTTGGACGGAGCAAACGACGTTTATTTCATAGGGAGGATAGTTTAAAAAGCTAATTAATCATCACCTGGTCGTATCCATGTTGGACCGGATGGCCGAATGAGTTAAGCGTCCATCTCCTGTTTTGGGAGATCCGTGTGATCCGAACCCATGGCATCGTCGGTTTGAACCCTGGTCGAGTCAAAGGAATGACTTAAAAATTGTTACTTGTCGCTTCCTAGCCAGGTGTTCGCTGTTATTGGGATAGGGCAATAACTGGTTGGTTCGGTGTCAGGATAATGTTACTGAGTGGGAGTGTCATGGTGCTGGGGCCTGGTCTCCCAGTGGGGCAGCACTATAGAGTTGCCATGAGTGCGCGCTGTCACAGGACAGAATCTGTCCTGATGTGACCTTAGATATTGCTAGGACGTAAAACAACAAACAATAAAACAAAATCCTCGTTGGAAACATGCATTTAGATTGAAAAGTGACGAGCAATACGGCTAAGAGTAGCTTGAAGTTGACTTTTGTGAAATAGCTGGGGTCTTGTATCATTCACAGTCAGACCTCACAAACTGTCCACTATTTGTTAGACCTAAACCTCGTCCTATTCAAATCTTGCTTGTGTCCACTTTTCGCACTCGTTCTAGTTTGGAATCCAACCCTCCCGCCATCAATCTCGATACCCTTAGCCCCGCCGCACACCTAACCCTGGTCCTATTCAAAGCTTCGTTCCACAGCCCACTTTCTATCACTTGCCCTACTTTCTCAGCCAACCGCCCCCCGCTCGCCTGTTCCCCCTCCCATCGGTTAGACTGGACTCCTTGCAAATGGCCATTTATGGCTGCTTAATTGCAATTTACCCGATGTGGTATTTGGTATATAGACTTGACCATATATTTGAACTTGGCTGTGATGGGTTTTGAGACTGAAATCGAGATGGTGTTAGGGTTATGCATTTTGACAGTGAAATCGACGTGGTGAGGGGCTATGAGTTTTTCAGCTGAAATCGACATGTTGTATGTTTTGACGCTGAAATCGACATGCGGAGCGGTGTGCCTGCCTTTTGCCCCTGAAATCGACGTATTAAGGGGCTATATTTTTTACCCAACACCAACGGACATCTCTGAATATGTCAGTCAGTCTCAGGCGCTGACATGCTCAAAATAAGCACACATACGATATTTTTAAAAAAGGGCACACACACAACAGGAACATGGAGGTGTGCTCTCCACACAGCTAGCTATCCCAGCTCCCTTTTTGGCAACACGATCCATGTTGTGTAGTAGTGGGTGCTGAACCGCCGGTAGCTGCAGCTTCCCGCCACACTCACCTGAGGGCGCTGCGTGATCAGCCTCAGCCCGGCAGGCCCCGGCAAGCCTCGGGCGGGGGCCGACCTCGGGAGCCCTCCAGGGTGGGTGGCCGGCGTAAACGAGCTGCCGTTGCTGCGAGCTGCCAACCCGCCCGCCCCGCCGTCCGCAAGCCCGGAATGGAAGCCTTAATCACCCTCGGGCCAGCGTGGATTAGACCCAACCTGCCCCGCCCCACCCCAGCCCTCGCACCGCCTGAGCCCGGCCGTCGTGGCGATAAAACCACCCGGGCAACCCTTCCGAATTCGGATCAATCAGTCGACGGCGTCGCCATAAATTACGACTTGATTGATTTTTTTCCTTCTCCTCCGCCTATTCGCAGCTGCTGCGAATTTGCGTCAATATTGAAATCGTGCCGACATTAAGCCGTAAGATTACCACCCGGGACCCCCCTCAACCTCCCCCCTCCCGGCCCATCGGCGGTGGACACTGGTCGCCCGACGGGGCATCAATCCCGCCGGACCCGACCCGCTGAGCGCGGCATATTTCACATTTTCCGCGCGGTATTAACACTAACGAAGGCTTGATACGCGCCGATGACGTCTCGGGGGGCTTGTTACCAAAGAGCTGGCCTCACTCTCTGAGAAACTCATCCAAACATCGTCCATATGGCCACAGCCCTGCCTCTCAAACTATCCACAACTATCCTCTCCTCTCCACCTCAACCCCCCCCCCCCCCCCCCACCACACACATATATATATACACATCAGCCGTTTGCTACTGGGCACCAGATGCCATCAGTCACCTCTGTGTAGGAGATTTGAGAGGATCCAACCCCCACACCGACACCTCTCCCACAGCCAACACCACCGGCCACTCCCTACGGCCAAGAGCCATCATCATTGGTGACCTTTGCCGGCTTGTGAAGGTCATATAGGTCGTTAGATAACGCCGTGACCCTCACCACGACAGCACGCAAATTACACCCACCCCTCAATACACACGCACAGACACACACCGCGTACATTTCTTCCAGTTTCTTTTAGGCACACATACACACACACCTACACACACACACTCCTCGCACTAGCTACATCAGTAGGGTAGTAGCGATTTCACGACATGTGAAATTGTGCTGTCATGTTATATGTTGCAGAGAGCAGAGATTTACTTATAACTCACAAGGCCTTTTGGGTTCTCAGCTCTTTGACAGCTGCGCGCGCGCGCGCGCGTGTGTGTGTGTGTGTGTGTGTGTGTGAGTGTGTGTGTGGAGGGGGGGGCGGTCTAGAGTGGAAACAACATAGCATATGAAGCAGTCACGCAAACTGTCATGCCCTCTCTACGTGTATCCGGAATTACAATTGGAAATGTCAAATAGGGAAGGTATCCAGGAAGAATTATTGACTAAAATAAATGTGGTCCGTCCTAATGCTCAATGGCTATATAATATATCTACGAGCAAACTTATGCATCTCTGCATGGGTCAAATCAATTATGTATGTATTATTATTGTTCATTGATTTTAACAAGTGGCTTAAGGCTGCATAGTCCGATCAAGCATCAAATTTTCAAAAACAAAGCAATTATCTAGAATTGATTCTACATATTTAATATAGATACTGGTTCACTTATTAAGCATCTGTTGCCACATAGAAGGGAATAACAAGCCAATACAATAGAATCTGTTACTGCAGAAGCCTATGGAGTCAGAGTTTTGGCATGCTTGCCAAAACTAATCTTACATGATTACACTTCAAATATCTCAGAAGTTAGCCATTTAAAATAAAGGTTACTTCAGACTAAAGTACGGTAGATTATAATGATCAATTTAGTATATTTATCTCAGAAAAATGGCAGAAACTCAAAACCACCGGACTATGCAATATCATTAGTTTAAATACAGCACGGCGTATCGACATATATTTTTTTTGGTCCATTAGTTGTTTAAGCAGGGGAAATTTCAGTCATAGACGACTGGTCTTCCTCATTCCACTGCTGGTCGATTGAAAGCCCGAGCCTACACTTTTACCGACCCAAGGGATTTTTAACCTCCCACACCGCGTCCTGATATGACCTTAGATGTTGCTAGGACGTAAAACAACAACAAACAAACAACCACATAGACATGGTATGAGAGCAACCGGCCTTTGATGATGCTGTAAGTTATACACAGTGGTGGAAATCCAAATTGGCAGAGTTGGGGGCACGGGGAATCGAAACGCCGACCCTCAGATTAGGAGTCTGACCTAGAAAAAAAGTCAGACACTCTAACCACTCTGCCACAGAGAACGCCACTGTACGACGTACGACGTAATATAATGACAGCTCAATTTGAACCTGAATTAGCAATCCAGTCACCAGACATTCATTGCATGACAGAGCTTTAAAACAAATTTGGGCAAGCGCGAGGAATTAGACAGCAAAACTGTGACGACGACGGTTGAAGCGGTGTGTGGCGTGTCTGTCGGCGGTGTGTGTATGTGGGAGTGTGTGTATTAGTGTGTGAGTGTGGTGCGATGGGGAGCAGAAACACGAACCGTCATTGGTCCACCTAGATCGACCCAGTTCCCAGACACCCATCATTTGGAGAAGCAAGCGCCCGTCACGCAATGCCATTGTTACATCACTCGCGATGATATCACCTTAGATGTTGCTAGGACGCAAAACTCAAACAATAGTTACTGATTAATGTTAAAGAAAATCTCAAATGTATTATATGTAATATATTATTGATTTGTCTAAATCCCATTGTTATGACCTTAGATGTTGTTAGGACTTAAAAGCAAAACAAGAACCGGTTAGATATGGGCGATAATATAGTCTAAATAAGGAGTGTTGAAACCTTAATTTTTTAATTTTTCCGCGACTCCCTGTCCAGTGCTAATCCTATGGGGGGAAATCCGCGTTTTGGCGAAAATTCACCGATAGCGCCAACAGTTTCGGTCTGATTTCCGCGTTTTTGTCGTAGATCACGAACTCGACTCCTTATGCGCCGAATCGGTAGAACGATGGCTTCGTGTACGGGAGATCGTCCCGGTCGAGTCAATCAATGATTCCTAGCCTAGCCCCTAGCATTTCGCATTTTTAGGATAAGGCAAGGTTGGCCTACGTGAGAGGGATATTGGGTCGTGGTGCCAGCAGCCTGATTTCCCATTGGGGAAACAGTATATAATTAAAGTCGCCATGAATGCACACTGTCACAAGTCTATACATGTCCTGATATGACCTTAGATGTTGCCAGGACATAAAACCCTAACAACCAGCCAGCCAAACCCAACAAGATTGCTGGTACTTCATGACACCAGTCGTGTGGAATTAACTGACTGAGTAACTAACTTCTCTTGCAGCGTGTTAAAAAAAAAGTGAGCCACAATCAAAACCAACGGGTTCTGCCACTCGTACTATCGACTATTGCTACATTGTATACCACAGTCGAATAAAGACAGATGGGGTTCCATGCATGAGTGATAGTAGTTGCTACCAGTGATCGTGGTGAGGACAGTGTCACCAACACGCACACATACTGTGAATGTTACGACTGCAGTTTGGGGAGGCATTGTTTTGAGAGTGGGGCAGGGACGAAAGAGGTCACGTGTGTTAACTGGAACGCGTAGATAGACTGGGGTAAGAGGTTAGGCTCGACGGGTGCCACTCGCCCGCTTTACGTGTGGAGTAGGCATAGAAATAGGCCCGTGCGTGTAGAGGCATATAGGGAATAGACATCACGGAGAGGAGTAGGACGGGCAGGGTGGTTGCCGGTAGGGACGGGCGAAAGGATCTCTGATTCATGACCTGCCGCCCGTGTGGCGAGGCGAGAGGCCGCCGTGCTGCGCTGAGCACCAGGTTAGTAGAGGTCAAGCGCTGAAATGGACACCGGTGAAATATACATGCTGAAATATATAGCAATGTTGAAATGTACAATTGTTGAAATATACACACTCAAATGTACAAATGTTGAAATATACACACAACAATTTTGGTCCGTCCCGCCGACCCCTCTCTGTCTTTTCTGTTTCTACTCGCTTCTCTTTTCTCTCCTTCCTCTCCTGTCTATCCTTTCTCACTTTTCTCTTGTATATCCATTTTCTCTCTCTTCCCACCGTATATATCTATCTATCCTCTCCTTATCTCTGTTTCTCTATCTTTCTCCCCCCTCTATGTATCCCCTCCCTCTCCCCCTCTCTATGCCCTCCTCTCTCCCTCTCCCCCTCTCTATGCCCTCCTCTCTCTACCCCCTTCACCCCTCTCGCTCTCTCTCTCCCTCTCCCCCTCTCTCCCTCCCCCCTCTCTATGCCCTCCTCTCCCCCTCTCTAAGCCCTCCTCTCTCTACCCCCCTCTCTCCCTCTCTCCCTGCTTCCAAGCCGCACTGCAACCCAGCTACAAATATCAACAGCCTGCGAGCCGGCCTACTAACTATCCTCTTGGCATTCTTCTCACTCTTCTCACTCACTCATTCGTTCATTGAACTCCACCCCTCGTCGGCAGCCACATGGCTTCACCCCCTCCATCCTCCGTCACAGACACTGCTTCCCCCCCCCCCCCATCACACACACACAAGCACCTCCCCCCGGGCCTCTAACTGGGCCATTTCGGTCATCATATTTCACCAGGAAAGGGCCGTGCGATTTACTGCGCTGTTATACTCTAATAACCACCACTCGACTAGTGCTCCCCCCCCCCCCCCCCACACACACACGCTTACTCCAACTCCCCCCCCCCCCCACACACACACACACCGGGCCCAGCTAACTGCAATGCTAAATTTATTAGTTCCCATAATGTTCGCCCCTACTAGTGTTTCACAACATGATAACTGGGTTAGCAACATTGTTAGCCGTCCTGATATGTTGCTAGGATGTACCTGAAAGTACAACAAGAAAAATGTTATGCCTGTTTGCTGGGGGTTGAGGGGGGGGGGGTTGTGATTGTGGAAACTAGGCACCCAGATGACCAGAATAGGCATGCCGGCCCCGGAAGATGACATCGAGCAATTGACCTATAAAGCCGGTTGGGAATCTTGTGGCAAATGATGTGATGGTATCAGGGGTTATCGGCGTTTGATTAGGGCTGGGTCGGGCCGGGGCGCGTTCCATCAAACGCCGGACCAATAATGGCGTGTTGTTATGTCCAGACAAAGAGTGTTCCCTCATGGGGCTGCTCATTTCCGTCATTTCTTTCTCTTTTTTTTGTTGTTTTGCTAATCGCAATGCTTTTGCCAAGGATATTGAATGACAGCAAATATTTAAACCGACTTTATTTCGATAGGACAATTTTATTCCACCTATTAAGCATTCATTGGGGCAAAGAAGGGTATACTAAGGCAATTCTAAATGCGTGTCTCTCTCTGTCTCTGTTTCTCTATCTCTCTCTGTCTCTGTTGTCCATCTCCTGCAAGGTGAGTTGGCTATGCCCTGTATATATAGAAAAATCCTCCGGTGAGACTGACACTGGTCTACATCCGGTGGAGGCGAAGAGGGTAGGTGGAGCGACCGGTACAGTGTTGGTCTTACTGAGTATAACAAATAATAATAATAAGTAACCCTTACGTATCTTTATACTCCCATAATTCGTTTTACATCACAAATATATGTATAACTGTGAGGTGGTCGGTCCTTTGCTTATACTCCCGTAACCCATTATACAACCTATATATATGTCGTCTCGAAAATACGGCAGAACCCAAACACCACCACATTGCAATTACATCAACAGTTTCCAATGCACATTACACATTCTCAAAACGCCTTGTTGAAACGTCCAGGCGATGCTCAGTAATTATCAGGGATGAAAGATCTCCGCAATTCCGCGGATTTCCGGGGGATTTTTCAATCCCGCAGCACCATCAGCGTGTACTAATATTTGGTGCAGACTCCGCAGCACTATCAGCGTATACCAATATATATTATACCCGACTTCCAGGAATTTTCCCCGGTTCCCTGACAATGATAAACCTATGGGAGAATATGAGCATTTCCGCTATTTTTCCCGGAGAGCACTTTCATCCCTGAATTATATGCACACTAACACACACAAACTTTTAATTGAGCGTGAAATTGCTATCCTGTTACCATGTTCATTATTG
Source organism: Branchipolynoe longqiensis (assembly GCA_030323885.1). Taxonomy (NCBI): domain Eukaryota; kingdom Metazoa; phylum Annelida; class Polychaeta; order Phyllodocida; family Polynoidae; genus Branchipolynoe; species Branchipolynoe longqiensis. The sequence continues at coordinate 2,078,532 of CM059199.1, forward strand.
AATAGGTGTAATACAAGCTGGAAGAAATGTAATTCAAATGAAGATGACTACTATGACAGATGTTTTCAGTGTGAACTTGGGCATTGCTGTATGAGCAGTACCTACATAGGGAGGTAAAATGTAATGGCGCATGTGCAAAGCAGCGATAACCTTATTAAGACCCTTTATTTTGTGTTTTGTGAGCTGTTCGTTTCTTTAGAACTCCGTCCGACCAACCGCCTCGGGGAAGGAGGCGGGCCGGAGTGGCGGGGGCTTCTGACGGGCTGAGGGCCACCACGTGCCGTCAACTCGCCCTGCGCCGCCCGGTCCTCCCATCCCTCCCTCACCCCGCCCCCCACTGCTCTTAGCCGGCCAGTCAGTATCGCGGACCATTTATCTATCGCCCACACCCTCTGACCATAAACCTGGCCCGGGGTCCAGGGACTCGGGTCCAGCCAGTGGATTCATGGATCAGGCCGCAGGTCAATAGGACGAGGTCTCCCTACAGGGGCCTCACCGGAGATGGATCATCGGGCCGGGACGAGATGCCCCAGGGGCCGTGGTGGGGGCCTCTGGGCGGCCACCCCACCGCCCGGCCGGGGACGGGGGAGCCGGGGAGCCGGGGAACCGGGGAACCGGGGAACCGGGGAGCCAGGGTCGGGTGGACGCGTGGACGGGTGGATGGGGGAGCCAGGGCACCGGGGACGGGGGTTGCCAGGTAGCCGGGGACGGTAAGCGGGGGAGCCGGGGACGGGGGACTGGGGACGGTGGAGCCGGGGAACGGGGGGTGGGTCTCCCTGCCCTATACCGTGGCACGCCCGGGCTGTCCCGCCCTGACCCCTTTAACATCACAAATCTATTTTGAGGGAAGCCCATGTAACATGTTGCCGATACGTAAACAATGTATAACTGTCATATTTCATTCATATCCGCGCTGTCGCATGTATATAGGGGACTATCGAGCTATGGCACATCGTTTGGATATTATTATTATTATTATTATTATTACAAGGTGGGTACAAATCCCTACATGCGAACAAGGTATTAAATAACATGATGGTGTATGCTGTCTAATACCCTACTTATTAGGAATATGAATTAGATGTCTAACCCTAGTCACAATAGATTTGTGTACCACATACCCCCTCCCCGAGAGAGTGCCTGCCGCTGGTAACTTGCAAAAGCCAGTAGCACTTCAACACTTTTGCAGGCAGCTTTCATGAAATGTACTCGAACGGATGGGGCTGCCCTCTATGGAAGATAAAAAAAATCTCCAGCGGACTGCTCACCTCATGAGGATGTTATCAGACAGGCTACCAAAGCAGATCCTCTATTCTCAACTGTCTTCTGGTGACGCCCTCGTCTCCGGTTCAAGGATACCATCAAGAGAAACCTGAAGCTGAGAGACATTAAGACCGACTCATGGGCACAACTCTCACAGCAGAGAGCTAAATGGAGAGTGGCAGTCAAGTAACAAAAGCAGTCTTTGTCGCATCGCGACCAACAGCATGATGATGATGATCACACCCTCTAAAATCAGCCTCCACCCCACACCCCTTCCCCTAACCCTAACCCTACAACTGCCTGATATATATTTTCGGCACATGAATATCGACAGATGATGCGATTAAAATATTATGTGTATACACAAGGCTAATTTGGCAACCCATTTCCTTAGGCGAAAAAAGGGTGATTAAAATGAAAAAGGCCAAATTGCCCCAGGCTCTTCCACCGAAGCTTCGAAGCACCTCCACCACCTCCACCACCTTCACCACCCCTCTATTTAGATTCTCCCTCGCCCTCTCCCCTCCGCCGCCAAATCCACAGTCCAGTTCCACGACCTTGACCTCTCCAGGTATAACTTCTTGGCAGCCTCCGATGACCTGCTATCTCATCTCGCGCCTGTGAGCCTTACGTATCCTAGCGCTGGCCCAGGGTGACCCCGCCATATATATATATAATATATACATACGGAGTCATAGAAATATATATAGAGTACACAGATACACGGCGCGGATATCATATATTGCCGCAATGACTGGTTTCTCCAGATTCCGAACTAGATAAATATGGAATAGAGATTGTGAAAAAAACACAACTCACCAGCCGTTTACATGTTGATGTATCGGCCACATCCACTAGCAAGATAGCCTCGGCCATATATTTGTCTGTAAAATGCCCCTACATTGTTATTTAAGCACCCAGAGGCAATGGTGTGGATTATGACCGAGGTTTACCGCTCCATTACGAACTGTTATTCATATTGTACGGTCGGCATGTCACTGTTGGTGTTCAGCATGAGAGCATTTAGAATGAAGGATCGATATGTTTTCTGTTTGTCTACCGAGTTGCGGATACAGCATTTGAGACTGTCTCAAAATGTGCTAAGCAATATGGGACAAAACTTTGTCGATAGTACGATCAACACACTATCTACTCATGCATTTGCTCAGGATAAACTGATTTGTTTTTTACATGGTGTTTCATAATCCCAATAGAATACATATTCATTTGAAGCAAATGTCCGTGTGTTTTCAGTGTAACCGTTACTGTGCTGTTTTGTGTCAATCGTTACTACGGACAAAAAAACGAAGAGACAGACTCATATGTCTGTTATGTGTGGAGTTCATGTGGGATGACTGAGAGGTGTGTGTATATTCCATTCAGTCACATTACCCTGACAACCAGCCAGGATTGCCGAATTAGTTGAGCTGAGCGTCCGTTTTCCGTTTAGGTAGATCGTGGGATTCCAACCCACGGGTTCGAACCCTGAATGAGTCAAATCATGACTTTAAAATTGATCGCTTGTCGCTTTCTACCCTGCCGTTCGGCGTTATTAGGATAGGACAAAGACTGGTTGGCTTAGTGTCAGCATAATGTGACTTGAATGGGAAACCAGGTCATGGTGCTGGCAGCCTGACATCACTATAAAGTCGACATGAGTGCCCAGACACAAATCAGTACCCATCCAGATATGATCCTAGATGTTGACAGGACGTAAAACAACCAATCAAGCATTACCTTGATACTGAGCAAACCACGCTCAGTATTGACGACAAGTCATTGGTTTGAATCAACAAGGAATCGAACTCCCGAAGGCGGTATGGGTGGGGCTGGGGGGTTGGAGAGTGTGTTGTCTCCAGTGTTCAGATCCTCTCCCAGTGTGTGCCGCCTACTGCCAAACATATACGCGTGTCCTTGGCCTGTGGGGTCAATGGGATACAAGTTGCGGGTCACGGCCTCGAGACCGGGTTCGGCGGCTCTGCACCCGCCCTCACTCCCGGCCCTCCCGGCCCTCCCGGCCGCAACCCACACTCCCGGCCTTCATTCCCTCCCGCCCGCCTGATCCTCCCTCCCACCGCCCGGCCGCTACACACGTACACCGTACAAGTAGTTGTGTGTGTACACACACACCTAAGCCGCCCGGCGAATAGATTCTACACCGGGTTCAGCCAAAATAAATCATACCAGCCTTTGCAAGCATGGACAAGCATGGGTACAGTATAGTGTAACCAGAGGGTGTCTGATAGCACCCCGCCACCGCCGCCACCGCCGCCGCCGCCAGCCCCGCCCGGGTTTAGGCTGGGTCGCCCCCGTTGCAGGATCTTCCATAAGACCTCGAGAACCTTGGATGATCAACACCCCAACACCAACACCAACACCAACACCAACACCAACACCAACACCATCAACAGCAACCACAACCACAACCCCAACATCACCCACAGCTGACTAAAGGAACTGTTGGATTTACGGTTGGCTCTTCGTTGTTCTTTCAGGCAGTGGGCTAGCCGGTCCCGGTGTCCGCCACTCGATTGATGGGCTTCGGTCGAACGTCGGCATGCAATAGGTGAGTGGGTTAGTTCAGTAGGGACCCATTTATTTCGTTTGTGTTATGACCACAACAAACACTTTCCATACGCCGCCAGACCCACACGCACACACACCCAGACACCTTCACCGCACCGCCCGCTCCTCCCCGCTGCGCAGCGCCACATTTCACCCTGGTGTGAGATACTGGAACCGCTCGCCCGACCTACAAGCCGGTGGTCAGATTTGTTCTCTTGAGCGAGCTGGGGGAGTAGGTGGAGGTGGGGGAGGATGGGCGACGTAAGTTGTTGTTGGGGGATGGCGTTTGTGTGTGTGTTTGAGGGGTTTGTTTTTTATTGATGGGAAGGGTGGGGGTGGGGGGTGGTTGACATAGCCAGGGCTTGGCCTCCATCATACCTGCCTGTTGCTATGGCGACACTACGCTCCTACCTCGCCCCGTACACGCTGCATCGACTGTGGTGTTTGACGTCAGGTGTGTTAATGTAGTGAGTTTCTAGGGCGACATGGGGAGCGGGGATGCATTCTTTGAGGGTAATCATTGAATTTCACAAACTCGCGTTAAATTACCTTCCATGAAAAAATATTGACTCTCCATTTGCGAAGATGTTGAGAGACGCAACAGTAGACCTTGTTTGGTTATACTTGTCTAGTTTCTGTTATGTGTGATTTCAGAAACAAAGAAACTATCTTAAAAAAACAGAGGAACTCAACAAGTTGATAGTGACAGTGATAGTGATACTACACAGTGACAGTGATAGTGATAGTGGTAGTGATAGTGACAGTGATAGTGACGGTGATAGTGACAGTGATAGTGATAGTGATAGTGATAGTGACGGTAATAGTGATAGGGACAGTGACAGTGACAGTGACAGTGCTAGTGATAGTGACAGTTATTGTGATGGTGACAGAGATTCCTCGCAACATGAACCTATCTAGTAGAATCCACCACCTGTAGAACAACAGTAATACCAACTTCTTTTTATCTTGTTATTCTTGGTAGCACCAGTGAATTAATGCTGAGCTGACACTCCGCAACTTGGAATTTACACTCTTGAGAAATAGCTGGAACATATACTTTTTGTTTTCAATGTGTGTGTGTGGGGGGGGGGGGGGTTAGAACGGAGTAGGGTGTGAGGTGGGGACGGGTTCTTATTAATACAATTGAATCAAAAATGAGCAATTGGCTTTGTTGATAGATGCAGTGCGATGTGGTGATTTTCCTGCATGAGTTACTCCTCAATGCAATATACGGCCTTAACGACACATAGCATGGACTGCAGAGCTATGGCTTCTTTCCTTCTAACGAAGCAGATTCCTTTTGTATGTTGACAGTGTGTGGGGCGTTATTACTGCTTTGAGCGACGACGCCGAATCCGTTTCGCTGCCGTCGCCGATTTGTCAGTGCGTTGTGTATAGCGGCTCGGCATTTATAATTCACAAGACCCGGGAGAGTATTTTGCCTGCACTGTATGATAAAAGTGCGTCTCTGACAAATGAATATTCGGGCACCCCCACCCCCAACCCCACCTCTATACTCCTGCTTCCCACATCCCCACCTACCCACCACCCCCAAGTCTCCATGTCGTATATATTAATATGTAGGTGCCAGAGTCACTTGGTACTTTTTAGACTACCGGGCGCTGTGGCCGAATCGGTAGAGCGCGGTCCTCGCGTGCGGGAGATTGGGAGTTCGGGAGTTTGGTTCCCAGTCGAGTCAAAACAATTACGTATACAAATTGATAGATACTTGACGCTTCCTAGCCTTGCACTCGGCATTAATAGGATAGGGCAAGGAAGGATGAGTTACCTCAAGTGTCCGAATAATGTGACTGAGTGGGATATGGTGCCGGCAGCCTAATTTCCCAGTATGGCAGCACTATAAAGTCACCATGAGTACCAAGCAACCTTTTCACACTAAAAAAAACTACTGAGCTCCCTCGAGATTAACGTTGCGTCTCCAGCGAACACAACACGTTCGCATAGTTTACAAATACAAATTTCCCCTCCCCTCTCTCGTCCCCCCTCCCCTCCTCCTTCCCTTATCCAGCATTTGAAGAAAATTGTGAATATATGAATAAGGTAAATTTCATCACTCATCCTTTGCTGGGGTGGCGCCGTCTGGTGTCGGTGGCGAGGACCACCTGCGGCCCAATGAGAGGCCAGAATACGACAGCAGGCGACGTCATAAAGAAAAGGGCGCGGATATATATCTAGATTATCCAAGTTACGGGAGGCACCATGGAACCGCCCGGCTCATTGACCTCGGCCAATTTGTCCTGAACTTTTCCGCGAATACCATCTGCCTCCTCAGCATAGGAGCAGAATCAAGAGCAGGAGCGCCGACGGGGACGTGTGGTGGTGGTGGTGGTGGTGGTGGTGGTGTGTGTGTGGGGGGGGGGGAGGGGGGGGGAGGAGGGGGGGGGCACAATAAGAAAATAACCTCCTCGGATCTGATGTTGAATGTCAGTGAGGGTGGTGTAATGAAATATTAAAGGCTGTTGGGAAGTGGTTGCTGCTTGTGATGGTGGGTGAGGTCGGGGGAGGGACTGGAGGGTGGTGGTGGCGGTGGTGATGGGCTTGGGGGAGGAGAAGGTGGTGGTGGTGGTGGTGGTGGTGGGTGGGTGGGTGTTATTCTCCGAGGCAGTGGGTTGTAATCTGTGGTGGTAGTGGTGGCAGTGGTGGTGGTTGTAATGTGTGTTGGTAGTGGTCGTGGTCGTGGACGTGGGTGGGGGGGGGGCGCGGAAGGGAATGGGGGGGGGGGGGGTCTTGGTAGTGTGGGAGATGTTGGTGTCCATGTTTAGTGGTGTGTGGGGGTGGGTGGGGATGTGCGCCGAGACAGGAGGCTTGTAATGTTTGGTGATCGTGGTGGCGGTGGCGGTGGTTGTTGGGGTAGTAGTAGGAGTAGTATTGGTGGCCGGTTGTGGATGGGGAACACGGAAGGGCAAGGATGGGGGAGTGTTGGTAGTGGGGGATGTTGGTGCCCATGCCTGGTGGTGTGTGGGGCAGGAGGCTTGTAATGTGCGGTGATGGTAGCAGTGGTGATGGTGATGGTGGTGGTGGTAGGGCATGGGTGGGGATATGGGGGGGGGGGGGTCCTGGTAGTGTGGGAGATGTTGGGGCGCGTGCCTGGTGGTGTGTGTGGGGGGGGGGCGGTCAGGTTGGGGGGAGGGGGTGCTGGAGGGGTCAGTGGGCGGGCGGTGTCCTCTAGCGCCTGAATGCGTCCACTCTGTCAACCTCACACTGGAGGCACCTGGTGGTCGGCTGATAATCACCTTCCTCCAGTGATTCATGGTGCCCACCTCCTGCATGTGGCGGGTTGGTACAGTTGTGAGCTGCGCCTGTGCCGGCGGTTTTACACTACTGGAGGAGGGCGTGATCCAGTGCATCTCCCCCTGCATACATATGTACATATATATATATACATACCACCTACACTGCTGGCCGATCACACCCACTGCCCTGCACTTCTACTGTGTACACCTACCGAACATGGTGACCGAATCGGTAGAGCGCAGTCTTCCCGTGCGGAAGATCGGATGTTTGAATGCCAGCCAAATCAAACCAAATTATAAAATCGATACTTGTATCTACCTAGCCAGGTGCGTGGGAGTAATAGGATAGGACAAGGACAGGTTTAGGTCAGTGTTTGGATAATGTGTCAGACTGGGATGTCCGGTCATATAGCCGGTGGCCTGGTTTCCCCAGTGGGGCAGCACTGTAAAGTCGCCATGAGTGCGCCCTGTCACAAGTCGCTATCCATCATGATATAGCCGTAGGTGTTGCTAGGACATACAATTCCAACAACAAACAAACCACCTAGCACCCCCTTCGCCCCCCCCCCCCACACACACCCATACTAAGCAAAATGGTGAAAAAACAAGTGTAACTACATATAACAGTCCTGCAACAGTTGTCCCTTGCAATATAGGGTGTTCACATGACGTCACAAACCGGATGTGCGGCCATTGTGGCGATATCAACTAGTAAACATCCCATAGAGATTGCCTGTACGCACAGTGGAAAACGTCTATTTCATTCAAAATGAATAGAAATCCGGAACCCTAACCGTATAAATTTATTATAATCTATTCGTTGAATATGTTTTCTATATGTGTACCAAGCAATTTCTTTCGAGGTGGTTTGGTTTTAGAGATATTTCACTTTTTCTGTATGAAGATTGCTCATGACCATTGACAATGCCTTGAGTTTGCCGGTACGCGCAGTACAAAACGACTATTTCATTCAAAAATAATAGAAATCCAGAACCCTAACCGTATAAATTTAATATAATCTTTTCGTTGAATATGTTTTCTATATGTGTACCAAGCGATTTGTTTTTAGGTGGTGTGGTTTTAGAGATATTTCACATTTTCTGTGTGAAGATTGCTCACGACCATTGACAATGCCTTGACTGGCTTGAGTTTGCCGGTACGCGCAGTGCAAAACATTACTTTTATTCAAAATTAATGGAAATCCAGAACCCTAACCTTATCAATTTAATATAATCTTATTGGTAAACATGTTTTCTATATATGTATCAACCGATTTGTTTCTAGGTGGATTAGTTTTATAGATATTTCACTTTTTCTGTATGAAGATTGCTCATAGCCATTGAGTTTGCAGTGTGACAGTGTGTTATTATTGTGGTTACTATCGCCACAATGGCCGCACTTCCGCTTAGCGTGATGTCAGTGCATACCCTATATAAGGATCTCACTGAACTCAACATTAACTCAGAATATTTAATCAATATCCCTGTCGATATTAGATGTTCTGGACCTGAACTAGAAGATCACACTCGCTGGCAATTCACATATTATTAGCAATCTATTCCATTCGCATGCTGCATCAGAAATACGACTATTACACAAAAATTAGGATATATACCTTATACAGTGCAGTGCATGTCACGTGTGTTTTCGGCCACCTTAGGATAGCTCTCTTTGGGAACATTCCTCTTCTCAAATCCACAATAACTTTACTTGGCAACATTGGCTGAATTCAACACTAAATGCTCTCAAATACACAATAACTTTACGTGGCAACATTGGCAAAGTTCAACAATGAATGAAATGCTCTCTTCGGAAACTTTTTCCAATCTCTAATTCGTAATTTCTTAATTCGTATCTAGCCCACAGTGATGTTCCACCGTCGCGTCACCCCCACCCCCCTCCACCCACACACAGACACACCTCCTCCCCCACTCCTACACATCTATATCGCCCTACATTAATCCTGCTACTATTCCATGCACGGGTATCGCAAACTGATGACAGACCCTAGCTTTACACTACATACATATTTATAGCCTAAACTAACACGCTCGTATGTACCAATCAACCATGGTGAAAACTCCATAATAACAAATTCTTTTAGACTTCCTTTCCCCCGCCTCCCACTCATCTATTCCTATAATGGCGCGCATGCTCATTTACTGAAGAACCTCCCCACTGCATCCTTTCCACTAACCCTACTGACGCACGAGCCCCTACCTACGTACCTACTCTTTACTGCGGATAGAGTATGTCACTGTGGATGGGTGGGTGGGTCGGTGGGTAGCTGGTGCGGCGGGAGGGGACGTGCGGAATGGAGGGAAGGATGGGGGGGGGGGGGCATCTGCGCTGCCCAACCTAGCCTCCCTCTCCTCCCAGAGCTCATCGATTACAGCCCGCATGGCCACACCTTCTCACCTGCCTCCAGGCCTCCAGGGTAGGTGCGAGAACAACTCTTGCCGCAGGTGTCAGCCATCCCCATCCTCTCCCCATGCCCCCCCCCCCCCATGACACCAGCTGAGGGATGGCCGTCTGACACGAGAGGAGGGCAGTGGTCAGGTGGGTGATGAGGATGGCAGGTGGGGGGGGGGATGATGATGGGAGGGGGGGATGCTGATGGTGTCTGATGCCGAGGTCATGGGAAACAGGTAGCCATGTGACTGACCACTAACTGACCACTGACCACCGAGCGCCGAGGTCTGTCAGTTACTGGGTTAGGGTGGGTGCAGTTGGGTCATCTGTGTGGGGGTCAAGGGTCACGGAGCTGACCCCTGGTCGTCGGTCTGCAGCCCTGTACTATATAACCTAACCCGCTACCTGTTCACAGGAGATACAGGTGATACAGATGAGACACACTGACCAGCTGCTGGTAGGGCTGAACTCCCCTTTGCCCTTCTCATCCTCGCAGATAAATAAATACTTTTTTTAATAAATTTTTTTATTTAATGACGCCTCTAGAGCACATTGATTTTCATCATCGGCTATTGGACGTCAAACATATGGTCATTCTCACATATTTCTTTTAGGAGGAAAGCCCCTGTCACCACATAGGCTACTCTTTCTGATAAGCAGCAACGGATGGGTCTTTTATATGCACTTTCCCACAGATAACACAGCAGATACCATAGCATTTGATGAACCAGTCGTGGGCGACTGGTTGGAACAGAAAATAGCCCAAACTGCAAATCTGTCCACTGAATAGGATCGAATAGATGATTCAAACCTTCACAGGTGTACACTCTACCACCTGAGCTACGTCCCGCTCCCATTATACATGAATAAATGAGCCTGTCTCAAAAGGTGATAACTCTTTTTTTTTTGTCCATTGTAACGATTGACATAAAACACTACATAAGCGGTTACACTGAAAACACAAGGACATTTGCTTCAAATCAATATGTATTATATTTGGATTATGAAACACCATGTAAAAAACAAATCAGTTTATCCTGAGCAAATGTATAAACAGATAGTATGTTGATTGTTACAATGGACAAAGTTTTGTCCCCTATTGCTTAGCACCTTTTGAGACAGTCTCAAATACAGACAGGAAACACATCCCCCGTTGTGGGAGCTAGCAGGCATTGACCTCAAGTACGGTGATTTCATCAGGGCACCTATATAGCCTAATGGTTAGGACGATAGCCCAAGAATGGCAGGAACTGTGGGTTGAAAGAGTATTGTAACTGGAATGAGATAGAGTACCGGTGAGGACGCTCGCACAGGAATAACAAGTGTGGGTTTGAAAAGTAGTTTAGTGTTGTTCCCTTAGACTACCAGTGAGGATGCTCGCACGGGAATAACAAGTGTGGGTTTGAAAAGTAGTGTAGTGTTGTTCCCCTAGACTACCGGTTAGGATGCTCGCACAGGAATAACAAGTGTGAGTTTGAAAAGTGGTGTAGTGTTGTTCTCCTAGACTACCGGTGAGGACGCTCGCACAGGAATAACAAGTGTGGGTTTGAAAAGTAGTTTAGTGTTGTTCCCCTAGACTACCGGTTAGGATGCTCGCACAGGAATAACAAGTGTGGGTTTGAAAAGTAGTTTAGTGTTGTTCCCCTAGACCACCGGTTAGGATGCTCGCACAGGAATAACAAGTGTGGGTTTGAAAAGTAGTTTAGTGTTGTTCCCCTAGACTACCAGTTAGGATGCTCGCACAGGAATAACAAGTGTGGGTTTGAAAAGTAGTGTAGTGTTGTTCCCCTAGACTACCGGTTAGGATGCTCGCACAGGAATAACAAGTGTGGGTTTGAAAAGTAGTTTAGTGTTGTTCCCCTAGACTACCGGTTAGGATGCTCGCACAGGAATAACAAGTGTGGGTTTGAAAAGTAGTGTAGTGTTGTTCCCCTAGACTACCGGTTAGGACGCTCGCACATGAATAACAAGTGTGGGTTTGAAAAGTAGTTTAGTGTTGTTCCCCTAGACTACCGGTTAGGACGCTCGCACCGGAATAACAAGTGTGGGTTTGAAAAGTAGTTTAGTGTTGTTCCCCTAGACTACCGGTTAGGACGCTCGCACAGGAATAACAAGTGTGGGTTTGAAAAGTAGTGTAGTGTTGTTCCCCTAGACTACCGGTTAGGACGCTCGCACAGGAATAACAAGTGTGGGTTTGAAAAGTAGTTTAGTGTTGTTCCCCTAGACTACCGGTTAGGATGCTCGCACAGGAATAACAAGTGTGGGTTTGAAAAGTAGTTTAGTGTTGTTCCCCTAGACTACCGGTTAGGATGCTCGCACAGGAATAACAAGTGTGGGTTTGAAAAGTAGTTTAGTGTTGTTCCCCGTGCCCCATTTGACTGGGTGTTGTGGTCAGGGTGCTTGCTATACAAGGTTAGTGTTGTTGAGTTGGTGGTGTACCTATTATGTGGGTGTAGATGAAAGTACCGTCCAGTCGTCTGTGTGCAATCAATTATATGAATTAGACGACTTATGGACGTAAACCCATTTTATATGGCTTGCATGGCGAGCGGGATTAGTGTGGAGGAGTCTGCGCTGACCTATCAGAGAATGGGAGGGCTTGTATATATGATGATTGCATCAATACTCCTAGATGACCTAATGGTGAGGGTTCGCTGTAAGTATAATGGAGAGAAAGGCAAGTTTGTCCAGCTATATATCCGAAGTCAAATCCAACATACCTTGCTGTCTACAAGTTCTGACATATGAAATAGATATAGGCTGTTCTGGCTTATAAGGAGTATAATATATTATGCGTGTATAAATGTCGGAATTAAATGGTTCTAATTAATAGTTTATTAGAGGCAGTGGGCTCGATAGGGATATCTCGATATTGTCCAATTAATGGCTGGTGCCTGCGAGCCCGGGAGTGCCCTAGGTGGCGCCAAATCGGCGGGTTCAGCGGCCGGTCCGCCATATTTGTTCATTTTTGGTCCAGATTTCAAACTACATCCCGTCACCGCTATACTTTCTTCCTTTGTTTAAGTGTAAACACATTTATATGGTCTAAATCAACTAGACAACAAATAGATGACGGGATTTGTCTATCGGTGCGGCACAACCTAAAATCAGATTTAATATTCATCATGGTGTTCTGGCTATTTGAAAAATAAAATAGAAAATATATTATACAGGGATGAAAGATCTCCGCGGATTTCCGGAATTGTTCAATCCCGCAGTACCCTCAGCATATATACTAATATGTGGTGCAGACGCTGCAGCACTATCAGCATAGGCCTAGACTACGGCTAATAGTAATACATGCTACAAATGAATGACGCAACACTATCAGCATATACCAATATATATGAAACCCGACTTCCGGAAATTTCCCGCGATTCCCTGACAATGCTAAACCTATGGGAAACTATCAGCTTTTCCGCTTTTCCCCCCCGGAGACCACTTTCATCCCTGATTAAAATACATGAAAGAAAATGAATATCGATCGGTGTTGTTTAGAAGTTGTGATATAGGAAATACACACAGTGTGTTCGAACTATGGACGAAATCAAATCGAAAACTAACCCATACAGCATTATTAATGTTGGCGCAATGATAATTGATAATATTCAAATTGGGAAAACTAGCGGAACAAAGTTAGATATCCTGTAAGGAGGCAGCCTATTTGATACTGATAGGACATGGTTGAGCTACTACTGGTGGAATCATGAATTTCGTTGAATTAGCGGTGCTTTTCTGGATTGCTTTTCTATTGAAATCAGGGGTGGAAATGTACACCGGCCGATGTGTAACTGAATCGTGGCGGAGAGTTTGGTTCGCTGCCTGCTACACACCCTCAGGCGGGTACCGTGCGGTATGGCACCAGTACCCGTGGGCAGCGGACGGGCCCGCTTTGTCCCTGAGTAATCTGAGTACTGTGAGTTATGTGATTAATGACCCGTCCAGCTCACTGAGTGTCTGGTTGGCTTTCTCAGGGAGGAAACGCTGACAAAACTAATTATTCCCAGGCTACAGCAATAATGCTAAATCTGACTGTAGACTCGATTATTGTTCATTGATGAAATCAACACATTTTCATATCGAAGAAACTTACATGGATTTGATACCATTTACAACATATATATATGCAACTTACTTAGTGTTCCACTTATTAGCAACTTCATTGCTGACCAGAGGGAACACTTCTAAAGGCCCTGTCACATTACGGCGTATGGCGAGGGCGTATTGAAAACCTACGTAGGTCCTGCGCGTGCCGGCCTATGATGACATTTGGTGACCTTTCAGGTGGTTTTGAGCGTATGTGAAACGTACGAGGAGCGTATGAGGAGCGTATGGGAGCGTGCTGTGACATTTTTTGACAGTATGGGCCATACGCCCTCATAGGTCGGTTTTTTTTTAGCATGCACAACAAAATTTGGACGGACGGATTTATGAAAGCGTATGGCGGCGTATGCCTCATACGCTTCACATACGCCAGCATCTGGCGGCGTATGAGTAGCGTATGAGTAGCGTATACGGCGTATGCCGACGTATATGACGTAACGCGCTTACGCCGCCATACGCTCCCGCAAAAAACCCTAATGTGACAGCCCCTTTAGTCAGTTTAATAGAACCTGTTGCTACTCATACCAATGTTGTCCGTAATCAAGTCAGTTAGTAATAGTATATATATATATATATATATTGTTTTAAATATCCCCAAGGTTAAAGCTGCATAGTCCGATGAAATATCAAATTTTCAAAACAAAACCAATTATCTAGATTTATTAAGCATTTGATTCTTTTTTTCTTCTTTTTCTTCTTGACGATTTATACTGCCTTCATGGATAAGTCTGAATAGACTTGTTTTCACCATTAGACAGTTTGTCGATAGAAAGCCTGAGTCTACACTTTTACCGACCCAAGGGATTTTTAACCTCCCACACCACATAGACATTGTATGAGAGCAACTGGCCTTTGATGTCGCTGTAAGTTATACACAGGGGTGGAAATCCAAATTGGCAGACGTGGGGGAATGGGGAAACGAACCACCAACCTTCAGATTAGGAGTCCGAGTTTCTGCGTAAAAGGGAACACTGAGTCAATTTAACAGAACCTGTTACTGCAGAAGTCAATGTTGTTCGAGTTTTGGCAAGCTTGCCCAAACTAATTTTCCATGTTTGCACTCAAAATATCTCAGAAGTTTACCATTTAAAATTAAAATAAATATTAGTTCAAATTAATGTTACTTCAAAATAATGTAAGGCTAGGTAATGGTTATTGTGGGTATGTATGTATGTATGTGTATGTATGTATGTTTGAATATATATGTATGAATGTATGTATGTATACATATTTGACATATTTACACCACTGAAACTGAATCACAGAAATAGCATAAACTTAGCCAACTTTTAATAATAATAATAATAATAATAATAATAATAATACTCTAAACAGACGCCAGGGGGAAAGAGAATTATAAACAATTGTGGGTTTTCCCATTGAAATAGACGAGATCCCCATTCCGACTGCGCATGCGCTGAAAACGGCGCTGGCAGCAAAGCAAAGGCGTACGGCCATTGACTTTGATGATGCGTGTAGGGAAAAACTTGCATTTTTATCCAAAATTAATAAAAATACATAACAATTTGGCACAAACATAGATGGATGGATACAATATAATAATATAATGAATAAGTTTAAGACACAACTCTCCATAATTAAGCATTTTGAGATAAGAAACATACAATTTCAGTCACTTTACAGGCTGATGTTTACATCACCATTGTCTAGACATAAGTAATTATTGTTCTAAATATTAAAATGTCAAATGTGTTAATAAAAACTTGTTTCAAAGAAATCTATAACCAATATCTGAATAACCCTACTCATTTTCTAGTTCTACATATGTCATTAATCATAGGATATAAATAAAAACATTAATAAAATAAGTAAAACTGACTCTGGCTATGGCTCTAACACTAGTGTGAGTGCCCAGATTTGTCTAAATCTAAATGCAAATGGCATAAGATGTGCTGATTATAATGATGTAAATGCAATGCTGGATAAAAGATTAATATCTTAATTTATTATATATATGTTGTTAGTTGGTAGTCTATGTACCAACCAAACAAGAGCTGAGATGAGCTGAAACTAGCACATTTCATAGCTGCACCCAGTGTATTAGCATGTGCCATGTGCTTCTCGTGGGTTTGTTTTTCTTCCACACATCCCACAATGCACCGCGCCGCTGGAATGGCGATGTAGTCTATTCCCGAGTTGTGTGGCTGTTTACCAAGAATGACTCCTCTATGACATTCTTGGATGAGTGCGTTAACGAAAGAGACCAAGTGGCGGCAGCCCCTCCTCATCTGTCCTAGTGGGAATTTTCGGTAATTCGGTGACGAAGCGCTCACAGAGCCTCGGCTGACACATTTTCTCATTGTGATATTCTGTTTCTTCTTGTTTGGGGTGGGTGTTGTTGGAGATTGCCTCTTATTTTTCACATTTTTAGTTTATGTATTTATTTGTACTTGTCCTGTCTCTTTCTCCACTTGTTATTATGAGAGTGAGGGGCGTTTGTGGGAGGTGTTGATGTAGTTGTCAGTTGGAAAGTCATTTGCCCCATTTCAAGACCTGTTTGTTTGTTGTTGTTTTACGTCCTAGCAACATCTAAGGTCATATCAGGACGGGGATAAGCCTTGCATTTAACCTATTTTGGGGTAATTAGTCTTGAAAATCTGTGAATCCCATTATACTATTGCCACTGATCTAAATCCGCCAGAAATCGTCATTTGCCCATGGGGTTGGTTTCGCCCCTGAAATTCAAAAACAACATTGAAAAGCCTTGAATTAGTCCGGAATCGCCATTCGCCATTGTCCCCCCCCCCCCCCCCATGAAATCCAAAATGAAAATAGTCTTGAATTACTATCAAAAAGAGGCAAACAGGCTTGAAATGTCTTGAATTCGATATTTTCACATGGCTCAGGACCCTGTGTTGACAGAAACTAAGAATTGGTCGTGCGTGGACTGGGAGGAGGACGAGTGGGGTGAGTGAGTGATGAGTTGTGTGTGTCTGTGTGGACTGTGTGTGTCTTTGTACGGACTTTGGGCATGGGTGGCGTTGGCGTTGGCGTTGTCGTTGGGTGTTAGCTGGCATCCAGTCACACACACCTCAGAAACACGCAACACACACACAGTCGGGCTGGGCCTCCCCATCCATCACCCTGACGGAATGGCCACACAAGGGGCCATTCGGTAAACACAGACCGCGCCAGATATCCCCGACGTATCACCGCTGAAGGTGGGATGGAGGGGTGAGATGGCGGGGGGGGGGGGGGTGGAGAGGGGGAGGGGGTGAGTAGGGCTGGGATATGGGCAGTGAACTTCAGAGGAGGTCGCGAGCATGACCAACCACAAACACTGTCTCCCTAGATACTATAGGTCAATGGTGCCCCGCTCTCCAACCCCTTCATAATACATCGATCAGAATGGAAAAGGGGTCTTGGGTGTATAGGGTGGGGGTGAGGGGTTAGGGGGGGTGAGGGTTCCACACAATAACTACCACCTTTACTTGCTGGCCATCTGCGGCTTTCAAATCGCTTACCACCACCGGTAGCGTCTCCTCCAGAAGGTGGGCGCGTGCAGGTGAATGCATCATAGGTCACTGCACGGTCACGTGACGAGAACCCAAGTGGGGGTCGTTCAAGGCTGGGCGGCGGCCCTAAATCAAATTCCCACCCCCCGGCCATGTGCATTTCTTAACTCTGGACTTGAGTGCCCCCCCCCCCGCTAATTATTACGTGGTTCATTGACCCCACAACATATGCGTGCCTAGTTACCGAAGCTTACCAATAACGGCCGAAATTCCCGCCTTATATTTATATTTATATTTATATTTATATTTATATTTATATTTTTATTTATATTTATATTCATATTCATATTTATATTCATATTTATATTTATATTCATATTTATATTCATTCATATTTATATTCATATTTATATTTATATTCATATTTATATTCATATTTATATTCATTCATATTTATATTCATTCATATTTATATTCATATTTATATTCATATTTATATTCATATTTATATTCATATTTATATTCATATTTATATTCATATTTATATTCATATTTATATTCATATTTATATTCATATTTATATTCATATTTATATTCATATTTATATTCATATTTATATTCATATTTATATTCATATTTATATTTATATCAGAGGGGGGGGCAGAAGAAGGACCCAACTTGTCAATTTCGTTATGAATTCCTTTGTTGAATGCACACAAACAAACTCTTGTAGTGAAAGCTGCATGTGTGTCCGAAGCGGAGTGAAATCTACATGACGTGTATATATATTATATGTGTAGGGCCGGGAGGTGAAATCTACATGATGTCCGTGGAGCGCGATGAAATCGACAATGGACTAGGGGCTTCAGCTTCTTATCACACCTTCCTGAAGGCCTGTCCGATCTGCATCTAGCAGATTCAATCGGAGATGGATTGTAACCACTGAAGGAAAATGCCCAGTTGTGCACATCTGTTTAGCTTTCGTCATTAAGTGTGTGTTTCTCTCAAGTGCTTGAAGAATTACAAGTGCAGTATAGTAAGCGTGTCTCTATCTCACTTCTCAGACAGCCGCAAGCGCCTGAACTATTTTGGAGCACAATTAGTCGGGTTGTCTCAGACTCAAATTGTTTCTTGACTGTAGATGTATGGGACACACTGTCGTGTAATTAATTATTGGGGCTCAGTGTGTACTGATTACATGTTAACTGTCCCTCCAGGGCTATATGGTGAAGTAAGGTCAGCACCCTGAGGGTAGAATGTCGCTGGCGCCAGCCTATATATATAGCCATGTACTCACAGCCATTCGTGAAGACTGCTCGAGGGGCGCTTACTCACTCCACACTGGAGTCGCCTAAGAAGGTAAGCGTTGAAATCCCCACTTTGGATTTGTGCTCTTACTTGCCTATATAGCACGACCATCCGTCATATTTGGTTGTCTTTAGGGAGGATTGATTGTTTTGGCTGACAGCACCCCCACCCCACCACCACCACCACCACCCCCATCCACCGCTCACGGGGTATATCCACCGGGCTTCTACGAGGGGATTGGATGAATCAAAGCGCGTCAGGGTGGAGGGTATTTTGATGAAATTTATTTCGAATTCCAATTAAGGCTCGAAGCCCTGTGCGATCCGCTGGGCCACTGATCCTCCTCTGGGCGCGGGGGAGTGGGAGGTTGGGGGGGGGGGGGGAGTCTTGGGGGTGGGGGATGATGTTGGCAGGCGGGGAAATGCTGGCGTGAGCCTGACTTATAGGGGTGTGACAGTGACCGACTGCCTGCTTTATTGATGAAAGGTGAGCAGGATTTGTGGCAAGCCTCTTACCACCGCCGCCCATCACGGGCCTCCGGCCCCGAGCCCCCGTCCCCCGTCCGCCTTTCCCCGGTCCCCCGTCCCCCCGTCCCCCGTCCGCCTTTCTCCGGTCCCCGTCCCCCCGTCCCCGGCGTCGGGCGAGACTTGGTCCCGGTCGCGCATCCTCGACCCCGGGAGAAAGGGCCTCTCTTTGTCCCTGTGTGTCTGTCTGTGTGTGTGTCTGTCTGTGTGTGTGTCTGTCTGTGTGTGTGTCTGTGTGTGTGTGTGTGTCTGTCTGTCTGTCTGTCTCTGTATGTCTATCTCTGTATGTCTGTCTCTCTCTCTGTCTACAAGCATACATCTATGAGCGTGTAGTCAGTCAGGGCGCTGCCTCCTCACGGTATCCCCGGGAGCTACCTAGGGCGGTCAGCACTAGTTTGAAAGCCCCGCTCCCAGACAACACCGGGACGGGGCGCCCGGACGCCGGCCCCCCTGCCCGACCCGACTTATATACCTTGATACATCCTCAATTGCATTGAACAAACAAGGCCGCTTTACCCCACACCACCACCAACCACTCACTACCCCCCCCCCTTTCCCCTCCCCCCCCTCCTCTACTGGAAGTGATCATTCTACTGGGGTGTGGGGAGGCTCGTTGAAGCGCATACCCGCCCGCCACCAGGGTGCGGAAGGAGGGATTGTCGAGATGGATGACCGGCCTCCAGCTGTTGCCATGGAGAAAGCCAAGACCTTCTGTCCACAGGAAGCGAGCCATTCTTAATCTGGGCGAGCAGCCTTCGTTGCAGGGTGTTTGTCGGGCTTGGTGGGAAGGGTAAAGGGTGTGAGGGGGGGGGAGTGGGAGGAGGGGGGCGGCATGTATGTAGGCTCTAACAAGCCGGAATCAACACGATGCGAATCAATACACACACACGCGCAGACACACACACCTGCCCAATACACACATATACATGCATACACACACCCGCCCACCACCCGCGACGATATTTCAGGTTGCAGTCCCTTAAAATTGCGTAGTCCGATGAAAACATCAAATTTTCAAAACCAAAACACTGATCTAGATTTGATTCTACATATTCAACTTAGACACTGGTGCGCTTATTGCTGCATATAGTAGGGCATAATAAGTCAATTAATAGAACCCGTTACTACTGAAGTCTATGGTGTCAGAGTTTTGGTGTGCTTGCCAACATTATTTTGGTATCTTTTGACGTCAAATATCTCCAAACTTAGCCATTTAAAATTAAAGTTACTTCAAACTAAAGTAAAGTAGATTGTAACGATTAGTATTATATATTTATCTCAGAAAATACCAAAAACTCAAAAGCATCGGACTATGTAACATTAACTAATCTCGCAAAGCTAAATCTTAGCTCAACCCTCCAGTGTGTTGACCAATGGCATCACAGAGCTGTTTTCGTGAGCAACTTGGTAGGAAAAATAAGAGAGGCGACGAAATCGTTAAAAAAAATGGAACTACAGAGAGGCCACAAAATCGTTTTAAAAAAAATGGAACTACAACAACACCCAGCACCATTTAACAAACAGTACCCACTCCCCCCCCCCCCCCCCCTTCCGCCAACCCTGTTACACATGTAGGTCTACTTCAGGCTTAGGTAAATCCGTATTGCTAATGGTAGGAAGCGAACCTCCCACCCACTCCCCACTGCCACCCTTCCCCCACACACAAACGCACGCACACACACACACACACACACACACACACACACACACACACACACACACACACACACACACACACGGACAGGTTCGTTAGTCTGGCACCCCATCCATTCTCACACCCTCATTTTGGCCGGCGACCGACCCACGGACCGGGCCATCGCCCAAGAGGTTGCCGGGTAGGGTTAGATCCATTTGTTCGGTGTTGTATTCGTTAGCAATGAAGCCAGTCGGTAGTTGGATGCGGTGGTGTCGGTGGCAGTGGTGGGTGTGGTGGGTGTGGTGTGGTGGTGTCAGTGCCAAAAGTGATTAGAAGCGGGTCAAATCTATTAGTTGGTGTTGCATTCGTCAGCGCTTGGTGGTACTTCCTCCCTCCCGTTGGTGGCAAGTGTAGGTGGTAATAGTGCCAATACTATTGTGACGAACGCCGAGTGTATACGGTAACATTGGTGCCAGTGCCAGATCTATTGTTTGCCATTTGGGGGAGTGAAGGGCTAAGATTTGGGCCCAAATATTCGATGAGAGTTGGTGTGAGTTTGGGTTACTACCAACGGTCTATATAACTAACAGGGTGTCAAGGGAAGGGTGAAGTTTTGCCATCTATTACCATTAGTGTGTATGATCTGGGGAAACCTGCAGGCTATTGATGAGTTTTGCGCCGTTTTGCCCAACCGAGGCTAGACACAAGCCTCGACTTCTGAACCTTCCCTATCTGTCATTGCACCACTTTCACGCCAGAATCATCCATAATAGAAGTGGCGAACATTGAAAGATGACACGCTTCAAACCCAGATGCTGGTTGCTGCAGCCCTACACCAGGTGGTTGGTTGTTGGAGTTTTACGTCCTGGTCGCATGAGGATGGGTACTGACTTGTGACAGTGCGCGCTCATGGCAATTGTATAGTGCTGCCCGAGTGGGAAATAAAGCCACCAGCACCATGACCCAATATCCCATTAATCTGTTAATGCCAAATACTAACGCAAACCAGAAGACACATCAAAGCACATGAAAGAAGTACACTAGAAATGGCTGCTGAAGTCTGGAACGCCCAAACGGTAAAGGAAAGACAAATTCCTGATCTAAAAACATACAACAAATATATGTGCAAGGTAAAACCAGGAAACCACCCCTGAACTGTGACCAATTGGGGCATGTGATATATCACGGCCCGCCACCTCTTGGGAGGGGCCCAGGCAAAAAAACTCAGCAAATATCAACAAAACCACACACCAAACACATACCAACCATCTATTGCGCACAAGCATATATAATATGTAAATAGAGTAGGCTAGTCTAGGGATAAGAGTAGAAGGAAAACAACTGTCAAGAAAAAAAACCCAGAAAAAAACAGATTTACTAACCATAAACACCAACTATAAGAGCGCGGAAAAAAGCCCAAAACTGCCCAGCATTGAAAACATCCGTGATTGCGTGTTATGGACAGCATAAACACACCATCAACAAAACTAAACCGAAAAAAGTCATTGGTTTGACTCAACCGGGAACCAAACTCCCGATCTCCGGCACGCGAGGCCCGGGAGGTCCGCGCTCTACCAATTCGGCCACCTCGTCCTGTTATACATACATGTGGTTGGCCACTAGCCTGTGTGAGCCCAGTTTCAGTATTTCCGGATTACAATATAAATACACAATATGTATCCAGTATTTTTATACAATAGATAACCACGATGTATATATATATATATATATATATATATATATTATATATATATATATATATATAGTATATAGGATATCTAGTGTATGTATGTATGTATGTATATTATATATATATATATATATATATATATGTATATATATATATGTATATATATATATATATATATATATATATATACATCGTGGTTATATATTGTGTGTATAGCTGACTCAGTGATGACAGGCCGCGATAAAAGAGTAGAATTATACGATTCGCAGCTGGGGATTTATGACATTCTCTAACAAGTATGTAAATGATTGCTTGAACCGCCAGTAATTCGCACCCAGTGTCCTACGGATTTAGGTTCTCGGTAATCTAATTTGACTATATATATAGCTATGTATAATATATATAGCTATGTATAATATATATAGCTATATGTAATATAAATAATATAAATTACCTCATGGATATATACTATATATAGGCAATGTTCAATGGCAACATATACATATCCCCATACACTCAGTGTTCATCACAAGTCGGTGCCCGTCCTGATATGACCTTATATGTTGCCAGGACGAAAACCTCCACACACAAAAAAACAGTGTTGAAAGCGACGTTCTAATGTCGCCATGGTTGCTATTCCATGTGTTTGTTTAACGAACCCTCAGCACAAAAAGTGGGTGTTGGGAGTGGCTGCTTGCTATTCCATGACGCTGAGGCGACCACCTGACGGCGTGCACCAATCAAAGAGCCCATCGAAGAATCGACATGAATGTCCTTGGCACTTCGTTCTGGACACCCGGCATCGGGGTTCCAGGTCTTCTCATTCGGAACACCGATGTGATGCATTCCTTAAGCTGTGTTGATTGCACTGATCAATTCAAAGAGGTTCATGAGTAGGTATAACCATGTTTGCCTGGGTGAGTTCCAAGGTTGACACTTCCCTGTGTGTATGTAACTTTTAGGTGCCAAGTAGCAAACGGCTGATTGTATATATGTATGTATGTGTGTGAGTGGGTGGGGTTGAGGTGGAGAGCAGATGATAGTTGTGAATAGTTTGAGAGGCAGGGCTGTGGCCATATGGACGATGTTTGGGTGAGTTTCTCAGAGAGTGACGCCCACGCTTTGGTAATAAGCCCCCGGAGTACTCGCTCAGAACATGGATTTTGTTGATGTTGACAAGTGTTCGTTAAATGTTGGTTGCTTGGTTGTTGGCGTTTTACGTCCTGGCAACATCTAAGGTCATATCAGGACAGCTACCGACTTTTTCCTGGTGTGCACTCAGGACAACTTTACAGTGCTTCCATACCTGGAAATCAGGCCGCCAGCACCATGACCTGATATTCCACCCAGTCAGATTATCCTGACACTGATCTAAACCAGTCCCTTTTCTATCCCATTATCCTGACACTGGTTTCACTCGATCGGGAATTGAACTCCGGATCTCCCGCACTCTACCTATGGTGTGAATTTTCCTCTGCCTGCGCTCTACCGATTCGCCAACCAGTCCGTTCAATGCTCATATCGATATGTCACAACTTAGATTTTTAGGATATATATTCATAGATATTTACATATAAATATATATATTTATACCATAACAAGTGAAATCGATTTGCAGAATAACAGCAAAATCTTTGCTTTTTTTCTACAGATCCATTTCCAGTACACCCCTCAAATGTCTTGATGGGAAAGTCGAAACAAGCTCTGTTCAATACTAAGAAGTTTCACCTCGGTGTAACTCTATTAGGCTCAACAAGTCATTATGACCCTAATAGGCCTAAGGAGGTAATTCAGATGAAACAATCGGTCAGCTCTCAGAGGCGCCTACTTGGGGCCGGTTCCTGTGTAGTTGGATGTCCGTTTAGGTGGAGAAGCCTTTGGGTGCCGTCCTGGTTTATGCCGATGAGGGGCGAGGGTCAGCCCTCCAAATGCACAGATGAAAACGCGGGTCGCAACACCCGGATCCCGGGGTCACCAGCAATGGGGCTCTGTCGGGTCAGTCTTGTTTACAGATAAGGAGGGTGGGGGGCAGTATTTACCTGTTCCTACAGAGGCTTAGATGTTGAAATTGGGCGGGTCGCAAGGCATCGGTGAAAGCAGAGCAATATGTCCTTCACAGTCGGTGGTCTCAATTTATAAGTCCTGTGCCTGTTACTAAGTTAGCACTTACCGCATTGGAACAAACACATATGAGCGCGCGCGCGAGAGAGAGAGAGGTGGGAGGGCGAGCGAGAAAGAGAGGGTGGGGGCGAGAGAGAGAGGGGAGAGAGACAGAGAGAGAGAGAGGGGGAGCGAGGGAGAGGGACATTATGTATATATATATATATATATATATATATATATATATATATATATATATAACATTACCTTATGGATGGATATTATGGGTGAAGGATTACGCGATATATAACACAAATATATAGATATGGCCCCTAGAGCTCTCTATATTCGTACCCATGTGTATTTCTATATATAAAGAGATAAAGGGACAGAGGGGTAAGAGACTTAGAGAGACAGAAGATATATCTTTTAACCGTCTAGCCTTTTACAAATATATAACCCGTCCCCCAGAGAGAGAAAGAGAGAGAGAAAGAGAGGAAATGAGAGAAAGAGAGAGTAAAACTTCTCTAAATCTACCGACAATTGGGGGAGGTGGTCGGTTTAGAGAGTTGGATGGGGGATGAGAAAAGGGGAGAGATAGGGGCGACAACGAGGACCGGTTCTGGAAAGAAGATTCAATCAAATTTAAAGCCAACGCCCCATGGGAAATCCAATGGTTTCACGTCCTAGCAAATTTGAAACAGAGAAAAAAGGAAAAGAAATGACACCGCCATCGAATTGCAACCCAAAGTGATTAGATAGAAAATAAGTAAACCGGGCCGGTGCTAGATAACATGCTGTCAGCTCTCCTGTCGTACATTTTCGCTACATAGCGGTCAGAAGGCGTTTAACTCCGCTACAATGTGGCTGAAAATACACGCGCTAATCTTGAAATCAGTCGCACACGGGAGCCACGGATCAACGGGGGTCTCCGTGACGTGTCAACATGTTCCCGGGCCACATCAGCCCGTGAACCGGCAGAACACTGGTATTTGGAGCCGTGTAACTCGATACAATAAGCAATCCGCTGCCCGCCCCTGAACGGGCTGCTCCGCTGGGCAAAGCTGTCAGGAGGAGGCGTTTGCGGAGGAGTTCGGTTACGTGAAATATCGATCCGTCCGCAACGCGCCCCAACGCGTAGACGCAAACATAATACAGAATAAGTGTTTGGATTTTGATACAAGCCAAGGTTACTCAGTGGGTTGATGGGAATGTGCGGGACACTAAACGTGTGTAGACCCCGCCCTGTTGTGCCCTTAGGGTTGACTGTTGTTGATATGAGCTGTGTGCGTACCTATAAACAACCTGCCGGCCTATGTCAAGTTTCGGCGACTGGCATATCTTGGGGCAACGCCTATAGAATGAAACCCACTTATACCTTGAATAAACGGACATAAATCCGTGTTGTTACATGCATTAAGCCATTGGCCTCGGCTGACATTTGTCCATTAGTGCCCTTGCTACATGTGTGTAGTGTATGTAGTGTATGTCAGTAGATGAGTGAGCTGTCCTTGAAGGTGTCTCACGCCTGAGTGTTGACCATTTCTCAAGTCAAAGTCGGTAGCGGGTCACATCGGAAGAAGGTCGGGGGCCGGTGGCCGGTGGCCGGGATGCCGTCGGAAGGGGCAGAATGCCCGGGAACCCGGTCACGATTCACCGGGCCACGTCGGCCCCGAACCCCGAGCGGCCCTCATCGGCCGCGGGTACAGCCGGACACCGGGGAGAGGGAGAGGGGGCTCCGCCGACAACCACGCCATTGAATTGCAACCGAAAAGACCCATCCAGAAGGATGCCACGAATTAAGGACAAATTCAGTTAGATAAATTCGCATTCAGTGGGTGAGTAAGGAAGCGGGAGGAGGGGGAGGGAGGGCAGTTTGTGCTGCGAATTACCAATAGGGTAGGGTGGTCGCCCGTGAGAATAGGCAATTTGGGCAAGGTGAAGGACGGCTTTGCTCTCGGGACAAATGTTGGGGATGGGTAAGCGACGGGAGGAACGGTCTGGACGAAGTGTGGATGGTAGGCGAGGGGGAAGAGGAGGGGAGGGCTGTCATTTTCCGTTCCCCTCCCATTCGTCCGCCCCGTCCCTGCGCCCCTTCCCTCCCATCTCCCTCTCCCTCACTCTACCCCCCTCGCGCCCCCCTTCCCTGTCTTCCTCCAGCGTGCGCTCACCACCACTCCACTCAACTCCACGTGGGTATGGGTATGCGTCGATCAGTCTGGGAGGGTAATATGAAGATAATTCACGGTTAATTCATTGTGCCCGTCCTCCTGGGCATACCTCAGCACACCGGGCCGTGGAGGAGAAAGGCCATTGGGATGTATTGTGGCTGGGGTGTGAATGATGTCCCCGCGCCTCCTGCGTGTCGCTCCGTGCTGAATGTGATGAATATTTCCCTCCGACAGGCCCGTAAAGCACGCAGACTCCAGGGAGCTAACCCCCACCCCCGTCTCCACACCCACTCCCCATCCCTACAATCCTCCAGCTTCCGCCACCCCTATCATCCACCTGACAGGATAACCCCCAGACGAATGAATGCGTGCATGCATGCTTGCGTGCATTTCGCAAGGATGAAAGATCTGTGCGATTTTGTGGATTTCCGCGATTTTTTAAATAAAAAGATTTACCTATTATTAATGTTAATACACGAAATGCTTAGGAATCCGGTTGTATATGAGAAAATTGGTTGGTTTGAATCAAGTTCTTATATGACCTGAGATGTTACTAGAACATAGACCCCGAACAAGAACAAGTTAAGTGTATAGATACAACAAGGATAGTTGAAACCTGACTTCTGGCATTTTTTCCAGCGATTCCCTGGCCATGTAGTTCCTGTGGGGAGACTATCTGGGGTTTCCCGGAAATTTGATGTTGGTGTAATAATCTCGTTTTTTTGCCAAAGACCAATTTCATCCCTGAAAACATCAAATTTCCAAAAATCTAAATAATTATCTAGAATTGATTCTATAGATACTGGTGCACCTCTTACGCACATGGGACGGACCACTGAGGTAATTTGATAGAACCAGATATTGCTGACGCCTATGGTGAGACGCTTATTGTGCTTGCCAAAGCTAATTTTACACGTTTTCACTTCAAATATCTTAAGTTTTAGATATTTAAAATAAAGGTTACTTAAAACGATCAATTTAATATATTTCTGGCAGACCATCGGACTATGCAACTCTAATGCCCCGGTCACATACACGTTAGTGAACGTGGTGGAGGCTAATATGGGTCAAACGTGCTGTAAGTCTGTTAAGCTACGTTGAAATACGTTAAGGTATGGCAGGTTTTGGTATGGATAAATACATTACGGGGCGGATAAATATGTTAATGGTATGGATAAATATGTTACGGTGTGGCTGCCGGTACCTCACTATGTTCAACTATGTTAGCCTCCACTACGTTCACCTACATCCACTAACGGCTATGTGACCAGGGCTTCATCCAAGTACCCTAGAGCATGTTAGAGTATGTAAGAGTACATCAGCATCACGGATGCACATTCAGCCCCTAACGTAGCACCCTTTTGAACATGTCCAAAGATTAAATCGGAACTCAGGGCCCACCCACGTTAGATTCAACTCCGTTAGCCTCCACTACCTTCAACTACGTCCACTAACGTGTATGTGACCGGGCCTTATGCCTAGTACACACCTACCCTTTGTGCGCACCCACCTACCTTGGGATTTATTATTAACATACGATCTAAAACTGCTCATTTCGCGCACAAAAATCGCTAGGTGTGCGCGGGGAGCGCACACCTAACGATTGCGATTCGCGAATAAAAACCCAGTTTTAGGGCTAAAGCGGACCGATTACGATTGCGATACGCGATTCGAAAAATGAATCGGCCCATTTTCAGTTTTAAGCGCGTCGTGTCGAGTCGCGAGTTTTAGTGTGCGAATCGTATATGGTAGGTGTGTACCAGGCATTAAAGTTGCATAGTCCGATGGTTTTGAATTTCTGTATTTTTTCGGAGATAAATATATTATATCGATCACTAATATCTACTTTACATTATAGTTCAAAGCTACTTTTATTTTATTTTAAATGGTAAACTTTTGAGATATTTTCAGTGCCAAGATGGAAAATTAGTTTTGGCAAGCTTGTCAAAACTCTGACCCCATAGACTTCTGCAGTAAGAGGTTCTGTTGAATTGACTCAGTATTTGCCTTCTACGCAGAAACAAATGCTTAATAAGTGCATCAGTATCTAAGTTAGATATGTCAAATCAAATCTAGATAATTGGTTTGGTTTTGAAAATTTGATATTTCATCGGACTATGCAGCTTTAAGAGAAGAGTTTAAAACGTATAGTGGTTCAGAAAATGGAGAGCGGGATGTGCCATGTCAAAATGGCGTCGAGTATACTCAATTTCACTAAGATTGGCTGAATGGATTCTCACGGATATAACGTCTAATGCCAGGTACACACATACCGTATAGGATTCGCGCACTAAAACTCCCGATCCGCTTAAAACTGAAATCGGGCCGATTCATTTTTCGAATCGGGAATCGCAATCGTAATGCTAGCGCACCTAAAAATTAGTTTTTAGTCGTGAATCGCAATCGGTAGGTGTGCTAGGGGAGTGCACACCTCACGATTTTTGGGCAGTTTTAGATCGTA
Source organism: Branchipolynoe longqiensis (assembly GCA_030323885.1). Lineage (NCBI taxonomy): Eukaryota > Metazoa > Annelida > Polychaeta > Phyllodocida > Polynoidae > Branchipolynoe > Branchipolynoe longqiensis. The sequence continues at coordinate 2,107,496 of CM059199.1, forward strand.
TACGGTAGGTGGGTGCGGAAAAACGATCGTATACGGTAGGTGTGTACCTAGCATTAGTCCTTCCTCCTGAGTCCCTGGAGCTTGAGTTGGTAGCCATTGGGGTTGGAGGAAGGGGGGGGGGGGTTACGTATAAATATATATGTATCTCCGTCGCCATTTTCATGTGTCTATCCCCGACCGACTCAAACAGACACCAGTGATGCTTCGGAACTACTTCCATACTTACCCATTTAAGCACCTTCTCCAGCAATACCCCACGTCCAGAGTCCCCACAAAGGCACATTTACCAAACAACGGACGCTATTCCTATATCACCACCGCTCTCAAGAAGGGGGGAAATGGTGAGTACACGTACAGTGTTTTTATAGCGACGATGGAGGCATGGAGGCATGGAGTCAGGGGCGGCAGTCCTTGGTTAGTTACACAAGCTGTCGGTAGGGTGCGTGGGCTGAAATGACGGCGCAATGGGTAAGGGGAGAGTGTGGGTGAGGTTGTTACTTGGTTATTTGCTCGGCAATAAACACAGTAAAAGTGTTTGGTTGCTGAATTATGGACCTTGCTCCAGGAGAACATGACAACCTTCTCTATAGGCAGGCAATTGGGAGCTGGGTCATTAACGTCTACATTATACTCTGCCGTTGACCTCATTTAGCGTCGATAAAAACAAAAAAGGGAGCACTCAACCACAATGGGCCTAATAAAATATAAATAAAAATAAAAACAGCAGGCACTGCTGACCTGATTTCGGTGTGAATATGAGGGATGCTGCTTGGCATGAATAGAGGCAAACCGCACAGGATAAAAACAACAAAAAAGGGGCCGGCAAGCCCACGAGAAACTGCTCCCTGCCACGCACATATGTGGCTATTTATAGACGTGGTGAGCTGCTCGTGTAGCCAGCATGTGACTGCGAATGCCAGCGGGCAGCCGTGTAGTATAGTGGGGTGTAGAGATATATGTGCAAAGGCAACCCGGTGTCAAATGTAAGTATAGTATATGGATTGTATATAGTATGTGTAGCCTTAATAGTATATATATATATATATATATATATGTATATATATATATATATATATATATATATATTATATGCATACAATGCAATACCAAGGTATGAATAGCATATGGAATTATACCTATAGAGTGTATACATCATTAATAATATATTTATATATATATATATGCTTACAATGCAATGTCAAAACTATGTATAGTATATTGATGGTATATATTATTAACAGTATATATAGTGCATAATGAATGCCGTGCCAAATGTATGTCTAATATATGGACCATACATAGTATTTATAGTATATTATATATAGTGTGCATAGTATTTATAGTATGTATATATATATATATATATATATATATATATAGATAGATATGCAGAACAATGCTGTGTCAAAGGTATGTCTAGAATATGTATTATATATCGTATATATATGTATAGGATATGTATTAATACTATTATATATAACATGTATGGAGTATATTCATAGTATATATAGGACATAGGTAGTATATAGAGTATTTATAGCACATTTAGAATATGAAACCTCTCTAACTGACCACCTCCACAGATCGACCACTCCCCTATATTAATATCTTTATTTGGATCCCAAACCTTCGCCAATACAATAAATAACATTGTAACGTGTTTTTTTTAACTCTGTAGACTGACCACCTCCCGAAATTGACCATTTAAAGTCATGGTCGGTCGATTTAGAAAGGTGTTGCTGTATGTAGTACAGAACATATAGTGTGTACATAGTGTGTATATAGTGTATACATAATGCATATGTAGTATATATAGTGTATATATTGTATATAGTAAATATTGGATCTAGTATATATATATATATTGTATATAGTATATATTATTTATTTATTATGTATACTATATATACTTCATGTATAGTTTAATTTAAATACACTATATTTAGTATATAATTTATAGTTATTATAAATATGGCATATGCACTATATATATATATGGCATGTGGATCCGGATGTTAGATGGCATATATATACACACACATCAATAGACACGATGGCATGGCATGTGTGTGTGCACGCCATGTCACATAGACAGACAACCACAATAGTTCACGTTTTTAACCTGTACCACGGCATGCTCCATTCAGCCCCTCCGCGTCAATTCGATCTTCGCGTGTCAGCGCGCCTGTTGGGGATGCCAACAGCATGGTGCATTTGAACTTGAGGCTGGCAATCCCAGCCGCAGTAGGTCATGTAGATAGATTATGCGTGTATTGGACACTTTTTTTTCCAATTTTTCTTGAAGATGTATACTGCCTATTCTGGATAAGCCTGAATAGACTTGTTTTCACCATTAGACAGTTTTCGATAGAAAGCCCGAGCCTACACTTTTATCGACCCAATGGATTTTTAACCTCCCACACCTCATAGACATGGTATGAGAGCAACTGGCCTTTGATGACGCTGTAAGTTATCCACAGTGGTGGAAATCCAAATTGGCAGAGGTGGGGGCAGGGGGAGTTGAACCACCAACCTTCAGATTAGGAGTCTGACCTATAAAAAAGTCAGTCACACTAACCACTCCGCCACAGAGAACACCACATAGGCATGAACGGAAGGAACCATGATTGGTTGTTTGTTGGACTTGCACGTCCTGGTAACATCTAAGGCCATATCAGGATGGGTACCGATTTGTAACAGCGGGCACTCATAGCGATTGTATAGTGCTGCCCAACTAGGAATTCAGGCCACCGGCACCATGACCCGATATCCCACCCATTCACGTTATCCAGACACTGAGCTCACCAGTCCTTGCCCCATCCTATTAATGCCGAGCGCCAGGCTAGAAAGCGATGAGTATCAATTTTATAAGTCATTGGCTTGACTGGACTGGGAACCCAAACTCCCGACCTCCCGCACGTGAAGCCCATGCTCTAATGATTCAGCTACTGCGCCCCTTGTGGAACCATGAACAATGAAGCATTTCGTTAATATAGTTGCTGATAATAACAAAAACCGTCCTTGATGGAATATATGAATGAATGGCAGCAGTAAAGTGTATGGGTAATATACAGTTGCTAATGGCAACACGTAATCCTGGGTTGAATATATATAAATAGATCTTGGCAATAAAGGATATGATTCGTACATTTTCTTAGCCACTATGCTACGCAGCGGTAGATGAATCGTAGGAATACACATATATTTTCTCGTTGAAAACGCTATTATTTCATGATTATTATGCAATATATCATATATATAGCATCCTTTCTAACTACAGTTGCTACTGTTTAGTCTTTATCTAATTCCCCATTAATGATAGAAAAAAAACGCCTTAAAATAACTGCCTATTACTGCCATTTATTATTCAAAGTAAAACCCCTCTAAGCGACCACCCCTCTCTCTCTCTCTCTCTCTCTCTCTCTCTCTCTATATATATATATATATATATATATATATATATATAATATATATATATATATATATATACACCAAATCGACCACTCCCCTATATCGATCACTTTATTTGGGTCCAAACAATACCATTGTAACCATATTCTAACTCCCTAAATGGACCACCTCCCTAAATTGACCACTTAAAGTCGGTCCCAAGGTCGATCGATTTAGAGAGGTTTCACTATATATATATATATATATATATATATATATATATATATATATATATCTATATTTATATACACACACACACCCTAATTTCAAAAGTGGCTATGAGAGCTTTCTGCAAACACCAGCCCCTGATTATTTATGTATAAATATAAGCGTCGCACTATTCCAATTATGAAGCGGAGGGGGAGACGGCACTGCCTGCACACATTGGGATTCATGGAAACATGAGCAGAGCTGGCGACGGCGGCAGTGGCCAAGGTCCGGGGCTAATCTACACGCCAGCAATGTATTTATTATGCCCGCGTTAAGATGCAGGCAGGCATGTTTTCAGAATTTCTATTTATATGTAGAAACGATCGATCCATCTGCAGCGTGTCTCTATGTGTGTGTGTGGGGGGGGGGGGGGGTGTTGGAAGCGGGATGATGTGGAGTGGGAGGGGGTGGGTGGAGAAGAGAAGAATAAAAAAATAAAAAACTCAATGAATATATTACAATTGGCACCCAGCGTTGATAATACCTATCTGTGGCTAGTTAAGTCAGTCCTGCGTTGGAAAGGGGGCGCTGGTAGGGACGGGGACAGGGGACGAACGAGCTCGCTTAGTGCCGGGTACCTCGCTGCCGGCAAGGGGGCGATGGCGATACCGGGTGTCAAATGCACGCCATTAACGCTATGAATTGAGAGTAGACCCAAATGAATCGCCTTTATCAATAATGAACATCTTATTTTCCTGCTGATATTTTCCGTCCGGCCTTCCTCGTAAATTCATTTCGTCGTCGGAGACGCCTTTTGCCTGGTTGTTGTTCCAATCTTTTTGTCTGTATTTTCTAGAGTTGGTGGCCGGCCACACTGAAGGACACGCGGGGACGGTGGATGAGGGGTGTTGGTTTGGTTGATTGATTGATTGATTGATTGGTGGGTGGAATTGTACGTCCTGGCAACATCTAGGGTCATATACGGAGAGGTACCGATTAGTGACAGTGCTCATGTATGGCGACTTAATAGTGCTGCCCCTCTGGGAAATCAGGCCGCCAGCACCATGACCCGATATCCCACTCAGCCATGTATTGTGATGTCGGGTCATGGTGCCGGCGGCCTGATTTCCCAGTGGGGCAGCACTATAAAACCGCCATGAGTGAGTACTGTCACAAGTCGGTGCCCGTCCTGATATGACCTTAGATGTTCCTAGGGCGTAAAACAACAACAAACAAACAGACAATGTATTGTCCTGGCACTGAGCTAACTAGTCCTTGCGATATCCTATTAATGGCGAGCGTCAAGCTAGGAAGGAAGCGAAAAGTATCAATTATAAGTCATTGGTTTGACTCGACTGGGAATCAAACAAACTCCCGATCTTCCGCACGGGAGGCACGCGCTTTACCGATTCGGCCACCACGTCCGGTGACTCAAATTGACTGGGAATCGAACTCCAGATCTTCCGCACAGGAGGCCTGGGTTCTACCGATTCGGCCACAGCGTCCGGTGCCTCAATTTTATAAGTCATTGGTTTGAGTCGACTGGGAATCGAACTCCCGATCTCCCGCAGGGGAGGGAGGGAGTTGGTTTGGGTGGTTGGGTTGTTGGGTGACGAGTGCTAGATTGAGTGGAGTAGGTGGGTGGTGTTGCAGCCCTGGTGATAAATAAACTCAGTCGGGCTAATGCCCCACGTGCGGAACTAACATATCTCGGACCCGCACACTGCAGGCAACGAGCCAGAATCATATCGATGTGGGGTGGTGTGTGTGTGTGGGGGGTGGGGGGGGGGGGGTCTGGATGCATACAAGCGGGATATATCACGCCTGACCGCCGACCCGGGCATCCTCTCTAAGTGAGGTTGACATTGCATGTTGCTCCATACACACTCCCCAGCGGACTTCCATCCCTACCCCCACCCCCACACTTCCCATACACACCCCACACCACCCACAGTTTTCAAAGATCTGAAAAGCACCAGTGTAGTAAGTACATCACTCTGCTCTGATCACCCGAACTGTTCGATTTACAGAGAAGGGTCCACATCAATGAAAGGAACAAAAACGGCTGACCACTGGGTCATATCGAGCATACCCTTGCAGGATGAGTTTCCCATTCAGTAAGTAGTGATACTTCAAACAATTTAATCTGTGCAAAACATACATAGATATGTGATAATATCTGAACAATAAACTAGTCAAATAATATTTGACTACACTGCTAGCTCTGTGGAGGGTTAGCCTGGTCCCCTGGCATTCATTTGCTCAGGCAGAGGCACAGGAGTTTTCATCCATTATCGCTCAGTTTCCAACCTGGTCCCATAGCCTTTGTCCCGGAAACAAGTTTAAATGGGCTCAAACAAGTTCAACCGTGGCTGGTTGGGTCGCACCATGGCTGGTTGGGTCGCTCCGTAAAGCGCTGAATATGCTTATGGATTTACAGTCGTGTGGTAGGATTCAACGATGTGCTGATTGTCGCATTGTGGAAGCCCTTCGTACTGTCCTGCGTGCAATCACATTGGTCGTACACAGACTTGTGCCCTCCTTCTCTGCTCCTCTCCCTCCGTTCCTGCCCCTTCTCCACATGCCCACCACCTATCTGCCTCCTACCCGTGCACCTCTCGGCTCTTCCCTCGCCTCGGATCGCATCGCCTCGTTTCGCCTCGTTTCGCATCGCCTCATTTCGCCTCGCCTCGCCTCGTACCCCCTCCGCTTCCCTTCCTTCTAACGCCTTAGATCCCTCATTTTCTGTTCTTTTCTTTTCTTTTCTTCAGTTCCCGGTCTTCGTCTTCTCTTCTCTTCTCGCCTTATCTGTCCTTTCTCCGCCCCTCCCCTTCCTCTTTCCCTGTCCTCTCTTCTCTCCTCTGCTCCTCACTACATCTGCTTCTCTGTACTCCACTTTCCGTCTCCTCCCCCCCCCCCACATACTCTCGGCTATTCTCTGTTCCTCTCCCATATCCCCAGCTCCTGGATCTCCCTCGTCACTCCTCTATGTTCCTCTCCGTTCCACTCAACCCCATTATGTTCCTCCGTGTTCCTCTCCGTTCCACTTTACTCCATGGAGCCTGTTCCCATACTCCTGTTCCGGCTCCTCTGCAGTCTTCTGTGTTCCTCTCTCCGCCCCTCGTCTTTCCTGACCTCATTTCCCCTCACATCCCCTCCCCTCCCGCCTCCCTCTCGGGAACTCCCCAGCCCGGCCCGGCCCTGCCCAGCCCCAGCCTCTCCCCGGCCCGGCCCAGCCCCAGCCTCTCCCCGGCCGGCCTGGCCCCAGCCTCTCCCCGGCTCGGACCGGCCCCAGCCTCTCCCCGCCCAGCCCCAGCCTCTCCCGGGCCCGGGCGCACCCTCCAGCCCCTCACCGCCTCCGCGGCTCCCCGCCCGGGGAACATCCATCTCGGGCTGTGCCTTCGAAAGGTGGGATTAGAAGAAAACTGGAGAAAACAACAAGTATGGAAGGTGGGAGTTTGTCCCTGTCAACAGCTTGCGGGTGAGTTCTAGGGGGACCTATTCGTCAGCCGGACTGTGCGAATACATTTTCATATTTCTCCCCACAAAACGTATACCTCTTGTGAAATGACGGAGCGCTCGCCCTGAGCTATGAGTTGCCACCGGGCCGTTGTTGTTGGTTTTGTCTTTTTCTGTCTTCCTGACAGTGGTACTATATGGCTCCATTTATTAGAGCTGCCACCAGGGGAAAGGGGGAGGCAATGGGGTGCAAATGGAAGACAAACCCCACTGAATGGCGACATTGGAGAGAAGGGGAAGAGGAAGAGGAAGAGGAGGAGTGTGTGTGACTAGTGTGTCTGTATGGAGCTGGAGGAGATTTTCTGCCCTGTTATCTAGATATACGTCGGCAATATTGGATCAGGTGCTTCAGATAACGATTTCAAAGTGAGCCTTGATTAAAACCACATATATCATAACCAGACCATATATCACCCTCGCCTATTAGTATTACGCGGCAATATCAAGGGAGAACATATAAAACTTATCATGTATTAGAAAATTGGCGATTCAGGTAGTACTATCATTTTATTTACCTGTTTGATTTAAATTAATCCTATATAATGCCAGGTACACACATACCGTATAGGATTCGCGCACTAAAACTCCCGATCCGCTTAAAACTGAAAACGGGCCGATTCATTTTTCGAAACGTGAATCGCAATCGTAATGCTAGCGCACACCTACCGTTTTAGCCCTAAAAATCGCGAATCACAATCGGTAGGTGTGCTAGGGGAGTGCACACCTCATGACTTTTGGGCAGTTTTAGATCGTATACGGTAGGTGGGTGCGGAAAAACGATCGTAAACGGTAGGTGTGTACTGGGCATTACACTCGTATTGTATGAAAGGCAATGTATGAGCGATTACTTAGTTTGTTAATGACCAGACGGGATGGCCGAATGAGTTAGAGTGTATTGGTAGATCGTGGGTTCGAATCCTGGTCGAGTCAAACCAATGACTTAAAATTTATACTTGTCGCTTCCTAGTCAGACACTCGGCATTACTAGGATAAGGCAAGGAGCAGTGGAATGAGGAAGACCAGTCGTCTGTGACTGAACTTTCCCTTGCTTAAACAACTAATGTGCAAACAAAATAATTTTTAAATGACAAGGCGCGGTGGTCGAATCGGTCGGGACTTCGAATTCCAGACGAGTCAAACTTATAAAATTTACACTTTTCGCTATCTAGCCTTTCGTTTGGCTTGAATAGAATAGGACAAGGGCTGTCTTGCTCAGTATCGGGATAATGTGACCGTCTGGGATATTGGGTCATGGTGCTGCTGATGCTCTAGTGCTGGTGAAGTGTGACATCACTATAAAGTCGCCATGAATGCACACTGTCACTGTCCTGATGACAAACAAACCGAGGGATCATTCCGTGTGTATACATATACTCTGAGGATAAGGAAGGTATTTAAATTTAAGCTTGACGTGTTCACAGTACGTTGGTTATGCGGGCCTTTGCTGTTTGATGTGTGCATACAGTAAAACCTCTCTAAACGACCACCTCCACAGATCGACCACTCCCCTATATCGATCGCCTTATTTCGGTCCCAAACGATCACCGATACTATACAATTGTACCAATAAAAAAACATCCCTAAACCAACCACCTCTCTAAATGGACCATTTAAAGTAGGTCCCATGGTCGCTCGCTTTAGAGAAGTTTTGCTGTGTATACATAACTGGCTGGTTTGATATAGAGTTCAAGTGCACTTCGAGTGTGTCTGGGCCTTCCTTGAAAGCAGAGTCACGCAGTGCAGTGTGAATCAAGAAAAACAAGGAAAGTGTGGCAGTAGGTGTGGGAAGGGGGGGGGGGGGGTGACACTCTACTCTAGTAGGACTCCCCTGTATTTCTAATTTACGGCCAGTCTGGCCGGCAAACCGGGAGTACCCACCTCCAACCAAGCGCCGTCCCGCTGCACAGTTTATGCCATCATAAAAACAACTAGGTCACCATGACGCTGACCTAGATATAAACGATAGTAATGGCGGTGGATCAGTGCGTTACGTGAATCAGGCCTGTACAACATGTGTGTATCGGATTTACGTTGTCCGCTGGGAGGATTCTTCCTGGGATTATCTGTAATGTAACCCTTGTGTGATAATTTTTGGCACTGGTATTGGTTGTCGTCTGCGCTGATTGTGTCTGGCTTTGGTTTGCGCGGGAACGGTCCTGGCATAGTGTCAATATGACCTCAATGTCGTCAGAAGCTTTGCTTCCGGAGAGGTTTCATCGATTCGTGAGAGAATTCGCTGTGATAGATCAAAAGAAAGATCTCTGGATTGTAATATTGTGATCGTTGTGTGTAGTTTTATCTGAATTCGAAATAGATCGAAATAAAAACACATCCCGCGATGGCGTCAAAGCTAGAGAAAATAATCCCAACAAATCTCGTCTGCGATTTGAATCTTTGAGCCGAGGTGTTTCGTTTACTCTGGAATTATGGGTAAAGTGTACGCCATAGATCAACAAAGTGGGTGTAATATTTCTTCAAGGCTATATATATATATATTTATTAATATATATATATATATATATATATATATATATATATATATGCACAGGCCTGTTACCGTTGATGAAGCCATGCAATGCATCATGGGGCACTGTGTTGACGTGAATGCATGGATTACCCCGTAAGGGATTTGCCATTTTGCTTTGATAAAGTACTCCTACTGATGTGGCATTAGCATATTATGGTATTAGCTGTGTTCAATTAAATCATCCCGGCACTATCTCAAACGCCCATTTGGTTTTTAGTTCTCACTGAGTATACAGGATAAGGAAATTGAATTAAATTTAAATTTAATAACTATATTCTGAATTGAATTTATTAAGTATATTCTGGATTGAATTTATTATGTATATTCTGGATTGAATTTATTAAATAGATTTTGGATTGAATTGATTAAATATGTTCTGGATTGAAATGATTAAATATGTTCTGGATTGAATTTATTAAATGGATTTTGGATTGAATTTATTAAATATATTCTGGATTGAATTTATTAAATATATTCTGGATTGAATTTATTAAATAGATTTTGGATTGAATTGATTAAATATGTTCTGGATTGAAATTATTAAATATGTTCTGGATTGAATTTATTAAATATATTATATATATTCTGGGTTAAATGGATGAATATCTGGGCCCATATTCACGATGCGGTGTTAGATTACACTCGGTGTGTTTGCACTCCTTGCGTACTGAGTTTTCGCCGCTAACCCAGAAATCCCGGCCAAAACCAGTTTTGGCTCGCTAACACCGCATCATGAATACGGCCCCAGGTGCTGTATTAAGTCAGGAGTAGCGAACTAATCACCTGAAGTTAATTAAATAATTAAATATATGTTGAATTGGATAGAGAATCAGAATGAAACAACTTAGGTCTGACAGATCGAATTCGTCAGTATGACGCTCTAGAGTAGCAATTTGTCTTACTGCTCTGTTTTGAATTCCCTTGAAACCTCGACGATGTTCCTGGGAATTGAATGATATATTACTGGATTTTATAATTGACAAACCAATGCCAGTGGCCATATAAATAATAGATATTCTGAAGCCAGTGGTTTTCGTCACTTTTAGGTGTACACAAAAGTTAGATTTTTTTTTCACTAAAGATTCTGAAGCCTGTGCGTTTTGGCAGTTTTAGGTATACACCAAATTTGTATTTTTTTCTTCAAAATTTACCCCCTCATGGCTGAAATGAACGCATCTACCCAAAACACCCAGCTAGATTTGATCTCCTATTACACATTTTTGTCTGGATTGAAAGGGATAATATATCCCGTCCTGATATGACCTTAGCTGTTGCTAAGACGTAAAACAACAAACAAACAAACTAAAAATTCCAGAAAATGACAACCATCGGACTATGCAACGTTAACATGAAAGATATGTCATACCATATATGTCCCAATAGAAGCTACACACCCCATTTCAAGATTGAAAGCCTGCACAAATTTACGATCATATTCAGAGTGAATGCACATAATATAAGACAATCCCACTTTATTTCGGAGGCGCAACAAAAACGAATACAAATTTACGATCATATTCAGACTGAATGCACATAAAATAAGACAATCCCACTTTATTTCAGAGGCACAACAAAAATAAATCCATGAAATTCTTTAACTTTGAATAGGCGCGCATCCATCTGTCTGCACTCGTACAGTGAGCATCTATTGGGACAAATACAGTAATGTATTGTAGTAGTCTGCACTGACCTCTCAGGCAAGGAGCAGCATAGACAGGTAGGCGTGGGTAGTGTGTTGATATCAGGGAGCCTAGGTGGTGTAACCTGCTCTAGGGACACTATTTCCCATTTTCATCACCCCCCCACAACACTGGTTGTCGTGACCATGATCCTGTACAAGCTATGTGCTGTATAGTTGTTGAACCTACCCTGTGTATGTGTAAGTGCACTCACTGCCTGTATGTAAGCAATACAAAAATTACAATTCCAGGGAGATGAGTGTAGTAGTCTGCACTGACCTCTCAGGCAAGGAGCAGCATAGACAGGTAGGCGTGGGTAGTGTGTTGATATCAGGGAGCCTAGGTGGTGTAATGGTTAGCACACTGGCCCGGAATGCAAAGAGATGTGGGTTCGAGCCCCGCTCTAGGCACAATATGTCCCATTTTCATCACCCGCACGACAATATTTATCTCACAAAAAATGCAGAAACTGAAAACCATCGGACTCCTCAACTTTAACATGAAAACTACATCAGACTGGAGGAGAAAATACATTGCAAAGATGAACCCCGGCCTTCTATTATTTCTAACAAATAATATTGCACAAACTCCAAACCATGTGGGGCCATGGGCACTCTAAAAAGAACCAACAGAAAACCCAATAAGTTGATTAGTTGCTTAACAAACAAAACCTATGACGTTCATGGGCCCAATACATATTTATCCGGTGAATTGTCAATAGCAGACATGTTGGGGGCTTGGAATGACAAGTGAGTGGGCATCTGGTGTGTGAATTTACACCTCTCTGGAGAAGGGTCAACCGCTTGTGGTGTGTGGCTTACTGTGCGGCCGGAGACCCGGCAGGGTCTGGTCGGGAGGGGGGGGGGGGTGAGGAGGGGCCTAGGGGGAGGGGGGTCTGATTTAATGCGGCTATTTGGAAATAAAACCTGGTCGTCTAAAATGGGGTCACCCCCCATTCTGTACTCGCTGCTATGGCTCAGGGCTATCTGAACACTAGAGTCCAATACATGGGATACACTAGAGTCCAATACTACTCCCCAGTAACAGTGGTTGGAGTGGGATTGGGATAGAGGTGGGATAGAGGTTTATATATGAATAGTTAAAGTTGCATGCTGAGATGTTCTTTGAACTTCAGCCATATTTTTAAGTAGATATTTTTAGCTTGATTGCTATATAATATATATATATATATATATGTATATATATATATATAATTCATTTATATTATTAGCTAGCTGTAATGCATAATTTAAATACATATTATTTTAGATATTTTATTCGCTTGATTGTCATATATATATATATTATTTATGCTACTGTTATGCATATGTTATATATTATTAGCTTGATTGTTTTTTTAATATATATATATATTATGTTAGATATATTATTAGCTTGATTGTTATGTTATATATATTTTATTTCAAGTATATTATTAACTTGATTGTTAGATAATATACATATTTTTTAGATACATTATTATATTAGCTCGATTCTGTTATCTTACAAGCTATCATCTTCGGGGCTTAGATTTAGGAAAAACATTTGAAGTGAAAACAGGTATCAACTGACGACAATGGGATGTTCTATTAAAATTTAGATTGGCTTAATATTCCTTCCGTATAACAATGCACGATTAACCCATACAGGAGGCTCTAAATACACCAGGATCTAAGTTGCATGAGGATCTGTAGACAGGTGGAGACAAACTTCATCGAACTATACTGTTTTTTTAACTCGAGCTGTAACTGGGTTACCTAGTTATTTCTTTGAACTCGAAAGTGCGAGAGCCCAACACAAAGTATTGCACAGTTGTTCTGAATGTGCACCTATACCTGTATACTGCCGCATCACGTTATACCCCTGTCACACTACAATGTAACGAGGCAATGTGAGCCTGATGTGGTCACTTTTCGTCATTACGTTGACGTACGTTGGGTTACATTATGTTGACGTTAGACTGATGTTGAGCTATATCACATTATGTCGCGTTACGTCGGCGCAAAACTTTTGACGTAACTCGAATGTAAGGGTTTACATTCACCATATGTTCTGTACACGTTCGGCGAACGTCAATGACGTTAAATGGACGTTAGTCAAACGCTGCTCACTATGTTGACCCACATTAAAGCCGGTTGAAACGTCCATGCGGCATAATGGGAACGTCAGGAGAACGTACGCCGAACATACGTTCAGCGTTTTGCCAACGTTTACTGACGTAAGTAACATAAGATAACGTAAAGCAACGTAGTTCTGGCGATGGAATCACGTTCATAACGTTCCGTGAGCGTCATTACGTTGTCCTCTCTCGTTGAATGATGCTATCACTACGCTTTACCGACGTTACGCTCTTGTCAACTATGCTGCATCCACATTCAACTTGTGCCCAAATTTGCATACTACGCCGAGAAGTTCGACGTTTTTCACGTTCTCCCTACGCTGACGTGGTTACGTCATCGTGTGACAGGGCCTTTAGTCTTATGCTTGAGTTTTTCGCCCCGTCTCTGAAATCGAGATATATTTCTTTAAAATTTGATAATCAACCTGAATGAGGATGTTGGCTATCTGGCTGTTATGCAGTTACACAATCCTTATGTTTAGAATAAGTTTGGTATATAATCTACAATGCTTTAGTTTCTATATTAAAGTTGCATTGTCCGATGGTTTAGAGTTTCTATCATTTTCTGAACTAGATATATTAGGTTGATCATTATAATCTACCTTACTTTCTTTTGAAGTAACTTTTATTTTAAATGGCTAACTTTTGAGATATTTGAAGTGCGAATATGCTAAATTAATTTTGGCAAGCACGCCAAAACTCTGAGACCATAGGCTTCTGTAGTAACAGATTCTATTGTATTGCATCATTATTCCCTTCTATGTGATGACAAATACTTAATAAGCTGGTAATTATGTTGGTTTTGAAAATTTGATATTTTCATCGGTCTATGCAGCTTTAACCTTCGGAATAATATCTTAGCTTTGTTTGTGGTTTACTATTTATTGTCTACGTTTTTTGTCTTATGATTAATTTTCCATGTATTATAAGTGAATACACCGGAAGGTAATTTTCCCATGCATATCAAACTAATTGTCCGTTGCATGTAAGTCTTAAGGCTCTGTCACACATCACAAGATTGGGGAAACGGAAAGAAACCGAACAAAGACCGTTGATATCCAGTAAATTCTGGTTTGTGTCCATTGCATATATCCGTTGCATATCCATTGATATCCGGCCCAATCCGTTAGAAGTTTTGAACATGCACAAAACTTGGAACGGATGCCGCTGGATTGACATCTCCATTTCTTGTCCGGTTTGAGCCCGTTTAGCCCGCCTGCCGTATGTTGGCAATTCGTTCATGTCCGTTTGTCCAGCAGCCTTTGACCCAATATCTCAACATTTTGACAAATGGTAATACATTTTGATACTTATCACATCCGAATACCACTGGACTAGACAATTCTGTCCGTTGCTCAATCCTGCATAGTGTGATAGGGGCTTTAGCCATAATTAATTGCTTTCCCTAAAAATGACGTTTTATTCCTCATATGCAAAATAAATATTTAATGAATACAACACCATCAAAGTTGCCTACATAGCATCATATCTAGGCCAGCTGGTTTATTTATGTTTTGTAAGTTTGGCGCTTTCTTGGGACTTATGCAGCTTTATCTTTAAGTTTAAATAATCAGTGTGATACTATTTGTGGAAGCATTTTTTAATTACTACTGCCATAGTGAGCTTTGAATAAGTTGTCTGTTGTATGCAGTCCTGTTTTAAGCGGTAAGCATGACCAGAATATTGATTGAGTCAGCTGGGAAACAAAGTGGCCAGTGCATACAGTTTCCTACTGAGTCTCTAACCAGGTCAGACCGACGAACTAATCTTATCGGGCCATCTCTAGTACCAATACAGCCCCCACATGCGACGGGGCCCTGTGCCAAGAGTATATAATGCATATATATCATGTCTTTATGAATTCTCGACACACAGTATATATAGTATATAACTATCTATGTACACATGATTTAATATGAAACAAAGAAATGCACTACACTTTTAAGAATTGCGATGCCGACATCTTCAATTGACCACCGATTGGCCCGTTTTCGTGAGGCTGACTCGTATATATATATGTATATCTATATATATATGTATGCACATATATATGTATGCATGTATATATCTATATTTGTATATATATATATATTGGCATTCGATATTTACTCTAGTAGACCTGTCAATTCACACTGTTACATGTCTATGTCGCCTGTCAATTGACACGGATACATGTCCAAGTCTATGGGTGGGTAGCTGTCATGATCCACACAAACACTTGTGTCTTATTAACTTTCTCATGTCAGCTGTGTCAGGTGTTCCCGGACATGGTGTACAAAAGCCTGCTTCTTAATTCCACGTGTTTGTTGTATCTTTACAGTGGATGTCGTGGACGACTTGACGAACGGCGGAGGGAGATGGGGGGTTGTCGGTGAAGCAGGAGGGGAGGTGTGGAGGAGAAATTCCTACACTGGATACACACTGGAGCAAATAAGCAACACTATCTCTATTTACGACACGAAGACATTAAACACCCAACTAGCGGCAGGCATCTAGATCATCGACAGAAAGACATTGCGAAATATTCGTTCGGTTTCTTTCAGATTGATTTGAAAAAAAATATTTTTGGGTGGACATAATTTGGATTTGATTTTTTATCAAGTACACACCCTTGCCAGAAAAAAAGGCACACACAAAAATGAGTTCTTTCTTCAGTGACTCCTATCTCCGGGGGTCCTACCTGGACCATGTCCGCCCTGGAGGAGGGTCCTCCTACAGGGGCCACAACACCAATGGACTGGTGCATGATTACTCTACAGGCGGGCCTCACCACAGTCCCTCAGAGTTCCACAGCGTTTCCCCGCCAGCGCCTTCCCCGGGCCCGGCGGCCGGGCTCAGCGGCGGCGGTCCCGGGAGCGGCGACCCGGGGAGCGTTGGGGGCGGGGCCGGCGGCGGCGGCGGCGGCGGCGTGCGCTATCCGCGCTTCCCGCCGTTTGATCGGGTCGATGTGAACCCTATCGTTGACAACCCCGATAGTTGTCCCCCGGGCATGTCCCCCCGGTCCCCGGTTTACACCGATACCACCGGCGGTCAGGTACCCACCGTTGGCCGGGCTGGGTACGGCGGGGCCCCGTCGGCCAGCGGCGGAACCCCGATGCCGCAGTCACCTGCCCCGGCTCCTGGCTTGGCCTCAGCGTCGGCCCCTCCCCGGGCCGACCGCGGGCCGTACGGCGGCGGGGGCGGGGACCGGGCCCCTGGAACCTCAACCTCGGCATCAGCATCGGCCGGGACCTCCAAGCCTCTCTCACCGGCGACCGACTACTCCCAAGCGCGGACCCTCCCCCCACCCCTCCCGCCGACATCCATCTCGACAACAGCAGTCAACAAAAACAACAACAACAACAACAACAACCCGACAACAAACCCTGGAGTCCCCATGGAGACCGATCGCCAGCGGCACAGCACGGCCACCCACCCGGGTTCTCACGAGGGCTCGCCCCGGGTGCCGGCCGCGTCCGGGCCGGGTGGTGCCGGTGGCGGCGGTGTCCGGGCCGACTGGTCCCCGGACCGCCCGGAGGGGTCCCCGATCAGCTCCGACGAGGGCGTGTCATGCGGGCCGAGCCCGGGGATTCCCGGAGAGCCGGGCAAGACGGACACATTCGTCATGTATCCATGGATGAGGTCTCCCTTTGGTAAGTTACCCCCTCAAAATATATTTTATTTTATTTTCATATGTGAAATGTTTCCAACTGTTATTTGCATTGTTGTCTCACCGTGGAAGGAATCATGAAAAATACACCGCCGCAAAAAAAGGAGCACAAATGTGCAGTGATAACCATATTGAGATATTGACCAGTTTCACCATTTCCATGACTCAGGAAGCGCAATTCCATTCAGGGCATATCACTAAACGATCAGTATTAATACACTGTGCTCAGTGTCAGGATAATGTGACTGAGTGGGATACCAGGTCATGGTGCCGGCGGCCTGGTTTCCCAGTGGGACAGCACTATAAAGTCGCCATGAGTGCGCACTGTCGCAAGTCGGTATCCGTCCCTTAGATGTTGCTGGGACGTAAAACAACAACAAACAAACACCGCCACCTCCCCCTCCCCCCGCCCACACTAGCATAGTGGAAGAAACCTGTCATATAGATAAACATATTGGCCCGTTTCACTATTTCTATGAATTAGCAACCCTAACTCTATTACGGGCATAATAAGAAAAGACCACCTTAGACAATGTACTATTTGTTCCGTTCCCCCCTCCCAATGTCCCTGGTAAACGAATCCAAGCATTCCTGTTGGGATTTCTATTTGTCTTCTTACTGAGATTCCTGGCAAATATGCCCACTGAGCAACCTATCGAACTACTTTATGAAGGCACGTGCATATGTGTGGATATTATCGAAACAAAATGGCCAACACAATAAATATCACCTTATATGTCATTCCAAGTGTAGCCAGGGGCGAAATGAAAACGATGACCCAATAACTTATTCTTGTTCGGCAACTCGGCTTTGGCGAGTGACAACTATGAATTAACCTTTTCATTGATATTTGCTTTTTTCCCCTCTTTTTTTGTTTTTCCGTTTCGGCAATTCGTGAATTAATTTGGACACTTCAACGAAAGTTAGATTCGTTCAAAGATCTAATTTGGGAAAACTTCTTTCAGGACTGACTGGCCTTCGAATCGAGCTTAGTTGTTCCTCAAAAACGTTCAACCCCCCACCACCCACCCACACTCACACACACACGCACACACACACACGACACATGCGCTCTGGGACCCCCAAACCACCAGAGGGAACCGCCCCCCCCCCCGATGCTTTAAAAATATATTTATATGCATAGCCCTAGCTATTCTGGGAGGGTGACGCGCTCTGCAAATATTCTGCTATTAACATGCAGCAGAACATAGATTATTATGGGAAGATAAATGCCACAAGGGTCCAGCGGCTAGTACATGTCGCTTTAGTCAATATATTTTTGTAGTTAATTTCTTTTGTAGTTAATTTTCCCTCATTGGACACAGTTGTTAGTAGGACGCATACCGTACGTTATGGTGTTCTCTGTGGCAGAGTGGTTAGAGTGTCTGACTTTTTTCTAGGTCGGACTCCTAATCTGAAGGTCAGTGGTTCGATTCCCCATGCCCCCACCTGTGCCACTTTGGATTTCCACCGCTGTGTATAACTTACAGCGTCATCAAAGGCCGGTTGCTCTCGTACCATGTCTATGTGGTGTGGGATGTTAAAAATCCCTTGGGTCGGTAAAAGTGTAGGCTCGGGATTTCTATCGACAAACTGTCTAATGGTGAGAACAAGTCTATTTAGACTTATCCATGATATGCAGTATTAATCTTCTTCAATGACAACCACTTTACCATAATAATCTACATTCTGCTCGATGTTAATAGCAGAATATCATTGTTTTTGAGGGTCGGTTCAGCCGCTTCGCTTCTTTTCGTCAAAATAAATCTACACGTACGATCCCACCCTGCTTGTTACTTGCTGTGCCCGTGGAGAGGAGGGGAAATAATTCCAGCAGTCCTCAAGAAGCTTCCACAACCAATCAGCCCCCCCCCCCCCCCCCCCCCCCACTATGAAGCCATTAACGTGGCTAGTCCCCACCGGTGCCGGAACCCATTCCTCAGGCGACTTCTGCCTCTTTGTGCAAACGACGCAATGTCCCCGACTCTAATGAGTAGCCTGAGCGCGCCGATCCAGTTACCATGGCAACTGTTTTCGGCGGGATGAGTGTGGGATGGGTGTGGGGGAGGGGGATATGGTGGGAGGATATTGAACTTCCTCCTGACTGAACCTCGACACACCCCAAGGATTGCAGGCATCTCACACCACCATCCTAAACCCCACACACCACACACACCCTACATCCACACTCCTCAAAATCCATATCTCATATCCCATACCCTACATCCACACTCCATAACTAATGCCTCACATCCCACACACACTACACTCCATATTCTAAACTTCACATCCTAAGCTCCAAACTCCATACCTCAAGCGTTGCACACCACATCCCACACCCTACACTGACACTCTACATCCAATACACACCCCCTACACTTCACTGCTTGCACACCACATCCAATACCCTACACCCACACTCTACATCCAATACACACCCTACACCTCACACCTTGCACACCACATCCCACACCCTACACCCACACTCTACATCCAATACACACCCTACACCTCACACCTTGCACACCACATCCAACACCCTACACCCACACTATACACCCAATACACAACCTACACTTCACACCTTGTACATCACATCCCACACCCTACACCGAAACTCTACATCCAATACACAACCTACACCTCACATGTTGCACATCACATCCCACACTCTACATCCAATACACAGCCTACACTTCACACATTGCACACCACATACCACACCCTACACCCACACTCTACAGCCAATACACAGCCTACACTTCACACCTTGCACACCACATTCCATACCCTACACCCACACTCTACATCCAATATACACACCCTACACATCACACCTTGCACACCCCACTCCACATCCTACACCCACACTCTACATCCAATACACACCCAACACCTCAAATGTTGCACACCACATCTGACACCCTACACCCACACTCTACATCCAATACACACCCTACACCTCACATGTTGCACACCACGTCCCACACTCTACCTCCAATACTCAGCCTACACTTCACACCTTGCACACCACATCCCACACTCTACATCCAATACACAACCTACACATCACACCTTATAAACCACATATCACACCCTACACCCACACTCTACATCCAATACACACCCTACACATCACACCTTGTACATCACATCCCACACCGTACATCCAATACACAGCCTACACTTCACACCTTGCACACCACATACCACACCATAGACCCACACTCTACATCCAATACACAGCCTACGCTTCACACCTTGTACACCACATACCACACCATAGACCCACACTCTACATCCAATACACAGCCTACACCTCACATGTTGCATACCACACCCTACACCCACACTCTACATCCAATACACACACCCTACACTTCACACCTTGCACACCACATTCCATACCCTACACCCACACTCTACATCCAATACACTCCCTACACTTCACACATTGCACACCACATTCCATACCCCTACAACCACACTCTACATCCAATACACACACCCTACACTTCACACCTTGCACACCACATTCCACACCCTACACCCACACTCTACATCCAATATACACACCCTACACTTCACACATTGCACACCACATACCACACCCTACACCCACACTCTACATACAATACACACACCCTACACTTCACACATTGCACACCACATTCCATACCCTACACCCACACTCTACATCCAGTGCACACACCCTACACCCACACTCTACATCCAATACACACCCTACACTTCACACATTGCACACCACATACCACACCCTACACCCACACTCTACATCCAATATACACACCCTACACTTCACACCTTGCACACCACATACCACACCCTACACCCACACTCTACATCCAATACACACCCTACACCCACACTCTACATCCAATATACACACCCTACACTTCACACCTTGCACACCACATACCACACCCTACACCCACACTCTACATCCAATACACACACCCTACACTTCACACCTTGCACACCACATACCACACCCTACACCCACACTCTACATCCAATACACACCTACACTTCACACCTTTCACACCACATACCACACCCTACACCCACACTCTACATCCAATACACACACCCTACACTTCACACCTTGCCTGCCACATCCCACACCCTACACCCACGCTCTACATCCAATACACACACCTACACTTCACACCTTGCACACCACATACCACACCCTACACCCACACCCTACATCCAATACACACACCCTACACTTCACACCTTGCACACCACATACCACACCCTACACCCACACTCTACATCCAGTACACACACCCTACACTTCACACCTTGCACACCACATCCCATACCCTACACCCACACTCTACATCCAGTACACACCCTACACTTCACACCTTGCACACCACATCCCATACCCTACACCCACACTCTACATCCAATACACAGCCTACACTTCACACCTTGTACACCACATCCCACACTCCACATCCAGTACACACACCCTACACCTCACACCTTGCACACCACATACCACACCCTACACCCACACTCTACATCCAATACACACCCCCCCTACACTTCACACCTTACACACCACATCCCATACCCTACACCCACACTATACACCCAATACACACAACCCTAGATTTCACACCTTGCACCCCACACACCACATCCAACACTCTGCACTCTGCACCCTACACTCTCCTAACCCCCTGTCCTAACCCTCGAATGCACTCCCACCATACACCCCACACCCCTCACCCCACACCCCACACCCCACACCCCCATACCTCTCAGACCCAGTCATCTGATGCCAAAACTCCCAGAATGCCCCTCCTCCCACGGCCCCCGCCCCCTCCCCCCCTTCCGGCCCCCTTGTTTCTCCCAAGGACTATTATTGCTGACTCATTCCCGTGTTTGGACAGGGCACACCCCTGGCTCCTTCCGGACCCCCGCTTCTTGTATTAAAGAAGATCAGTTGGCTGCTGTCAATCCCCACAGTGACAGTCCTCACCCCACCACTCTCCCCACCCCCACCCCCACACCCCCACATTACCATATCCCCTTTGTCCACGCTCAACCGGGGCAATCATTAGGCGATCATCCGCTAACCGACGCTATTGATCCTATGGTCGGAGACGTGGCGAATGTGTCCCACTGTCAATCAGGTTTTCCCTGAATAATATTTAAATCGTTCTTTATAGTTCCATGGTCTGATGCTTTTTAGTTTCTGTCGCCCCCCCCCCCCCCAGATATGAATGCTGTCAAATGGTATCAACATTTCATTAATGATGTTTTTTTTTAATGTTCTGTCATTTTTTCCCTGATAAATTTGTGAATGTGACAACCACGTCAATCAGCTTATGCCGAATTAGTATAAATAGTTGCATAGTCTGAATTTCTTTTGATAGTTTCTGTCATTTTTTCCAATATAAATATGTGAATGTGGTGCCCACGTCAATCAGCTTATGCCGAAATAGTATAAATATTTCTTTAAACTTTGCATAGTCTGCTGTTTTTTTTAGTCTGTCATTTCCCCCAGATAAATATGAGAATGTGATGCAGATGTCAATCAGCTTATGGCAAAATAGTATAATTTATTTCTTTAGCGTTGCATAGTCTGATGGTTTTTAGCTTCTTTCATTTTCCCCAGATAAATTATTTAATATGTGAATGTTGCACATTGTAAAACAACTTATGCCGAAATAGTAAAAACATTTATTTATTGTTGCATAGCCTACACTTCACACCTTGCACACCACAGACCACACCCTACACCCACACTCTACATCCAATACACACACCCTACACTTCACATCGGGCACGGTGGCCTAATCGGTAGAGCTCGGGCCTCGCATGTGGAAGGTTGGGAGTTCGGTTCCCGGTCAGTCAAACCAATGACTTTAAAATTGGTACTTGTCGCTTCCTAGCCTGGCGCTCGGCATTAATAGGATATGGCAAGGACTGGTTAGCTCTGTGTCAGGATAATGTGACTGAGTGGGACATCGGGTCATAGTGCCGGTGGCCTGATTTCCCAGTGGGGCAGCACTATAAAGGCACCATGTGTGTGCACTGGCACAAGTCGGTACCCATCCTGATATGACCTTAGGATGTTGCTAGGATATAAAACAACAACAAACAAACAAACCTGCACTTCACACCTTGCACACCACATACCACACCCTACACCCACACCAGTGGTTTTGGTTTCCCGCCAGATAACTATATTCAGTTGATTGTTATAAGTTTAATATGTTAAGTTGATTGCTACAATCTACCTCAAAGTAAAACTGTTATTTTAATTGATTGGTTGTTATAATCTACATCACTTCAGTTTGAAGTAAACTATATTTATAATGGCTAACTTTGGAGGCAACTGAAGTGCAAACATGGAAAAGTAAGTAATTTGGCAAGCACGTCGGATACCATAGGTTCTGAAGTAATTAATTACTTCTATTAAATTGACTCAGTATTCCCTTCGATGCAGCAACAAATTGCATACTCCGATCGTTGGAGTTTATGCCGTAGTCTTTGATAAAGAGTTTGAAGTAACTTTGATATTAAATGGCCAACTTTGGAGATATTTGAAGTGATACCAGGCAACATTAATTTAGGCAAGAAGGCCAACAAATTTTACACCATAGGCTTCGGCATTAAGAAGGTCACCCTGAGAAATGTAATATAATAAGTGCCCCAGAATATAAGTTGGATTTGGAGGATTAAATCTAGGTAATCGTTTTGGTTTTGAAAATTTGGATGTTTTCATTGGATTATACAGCTGTAATAAATGCACCTATTTTGATATCCCCAATCACCTCTAGATACTTGTTATTAGTTTACAAAATCTGATGTATTCACCAGACTCTATGAGTATGAAGAAAGTACCCAAAAAGTAAGACAATAAACCACCAGTTGTCCAGCATGAAGAGGGTAAATAATAGATTGAAGAATTTGTTACAATTTTAAGTATCTGTGAAAATGTTTCCATGGGCTGACGCTTAAGGCACGGTCACATACACGTAGTGGAGGCTAATGTAGTTGAACGTAGTTGAACATACCGGCATCCATACTTCTCTGGTATGTTCAACTACGTTAGCCTTCACTACGTTCAACTACGCCCACTGCCTGTCACATTATACCGGATTCAGCATCAGACAGAATTGTCTAGTCCAGTGGTGTTCGGGTGTGATAAGTATCAAAATGTATTAAAATGTGTCAATGTTGCGATATCCGGTCAAAGGCCGTCCGACGAATGGACATGAAACGTACATGAATGGAGAGCCAACAGATGATAAGCAGACTAAACAAGCTCAAACCAGAAAAGAACTGTAGACGTCAATCCAGCGGCATCCATTCCAAGTTTTGTGCATGTTCAAAACTTGAAACGGATCAGGCTGGACATCAACGGACGGATATGCAACATACACAAACCGGACTTTGCCAGATATCAACAGACTTTGTTCGGTTTCTTTCCGTTTCCCCAACCCGGCATAGTGTGACAGGCACTTTAGTGAGTTGGGTTGGGTTGGTGATATTGCCTGGTTTCAGCCTGCACCGATTATCACCTCCCCTACCCCTCACAGACTGACCACCCCACTTCCTCCCCAACTTGTTGGTGGTCATTTAGCACTGTGACGAGGGCCGCGACTCCTGCCCGACTTGTGGCACGACCGGGTGTTCTAGATAGTCATTGCCTGCCTGTTTTATGTCGGTACGACCACCCCTAGCGCACACTACACCGATCCTCGTGCCCGACTGCAGTTTATATACACTAATCGTCTGGTCACTGTCGTTAAAACTCGGGCATAAACTAACACGGCCCGGCGGGCACCGGGGACGGGCCGGGCACAGGTGATAAACAAATAAATGTTCACCACCAACACTCAACACCACCAACACCGGCTTTCCAAATGGCCAATGGGGCGGCGGTCGAACCAACACCCCTCCATCCTCACTCTCTTCTCTCTCTTCTCTCTCTTCTCTCTCTTCTCTATTTTCTCTCTTCTCTCTCTTCTCCCTATTCTCTTCTATTTTCTCTCTTCTCTTCCCTCTTCTCCATTCTCTTCTCTCTTGTATATTCTCTTCTTTCTCTCTTCTCTCCTCTCTTCTCTCTTCATCTTCCCTTTTCTCTCTTTCACTTCTCGCTTCTCTCTTCCTCTTCTCTCTTGTCTATTCTCTTCTCTCTTGTCAATTATTTTCTCTTCTGTATTTTCTCTTGTCTATTCTCTTCTTTTCTCTCTTCTCTCATTTCTCCTTTATCATTTCTCCTCTCTTCTCTCCTCTATATATCGCCCTCTCTCACACATGTTCCCTCTGTTTCTCTCTATGTATATCGTTACCTTGCATTCGCTCTCACACGTGTCCTCTCTTATGTCTCTCCATATATATAATATTTTTTTATATATCACCTTCCTGCCTTCGCGCTCTCTCATCCATATTATTTCCCCTCTCTCTTCTCTCTCTCTAATATATCGCCTTCTTGCCTTCTTTCTTTCGCTCTCTCGGATGTTATATCTGTCTACGTATAACATTATATTGCATTCGCTCTCTCATATGTTCGCTCTATATATATATCATTATCTTGCCTTTGCCTTCGCGCTCTCAAACACATGTTCTCTTGTCTCCCCTTTGCCTTCGCGCTCTCAAACACATGTTCTCTTGTCTCTTTTTCTCTCTTTCGCTTTGTCACCCTTATTGTGTCGTCTCTGCCTCTCCCCCTCTCTCTATATATATATCGCTCTTCCGCCTTCACTCTTCCTCTCACCGACATTTTCTCTCATATTGTATACCCACTACAGTACGGCCTGAGATTTATTTGAACGATAATCAGGTATGTGATTTCTCCGGTTTTAACCGGAATTCCGTTTTTTTTCCCTGGCCGCCGAAACCGGGATTCCGTCTTTTCCCTGGACGCCGAAACACCTGAAATACACTATTTGCATCCCTCTCAAGACTCAGTGGGATGATGTGTGTCCCTACAATAAAATTTTCAGGTTTTTTTTCCTGCACCCAATCACATGCCTGAATAATAACTATGTTTAAAGCATGTTCAAGTAAAGTGAATAGAAATCCACCGTGTGTGTGTGTGTGTGTGTGTGTGTGCGTGTCTCCTGTCTGCGAGTGTGGGGGTGGCGCGGTGGGGGGCGGGTATGGGGGGGAGCAGACAGTGCAGAATGTGGGCTGGGTGCGTGTGTAGTGGGGTCGGTTCCTGGAGAGGATATGGGGTGTTTAATGGCCAGTGCACACCTACCGTATACGACTTAAAACTGCCCGTTTCACGCATAAAACTGGGTTTTAGTCGTTAGGTGTGCGACCCCCTAGCACACTAGACGCATGCGATTGGCGCATAAAACTCAGTTTTAGGGCTTACGACTCGAATCGCGGGACATTCGAAAAATGAATCGGGCCGTTCGAGAAACGCTAGGTGTGAGCGGTCAGTCGTATCGTATACGGTGTATGTGTGCTAGCCGTCGGGCTGTCGCGCTGTGGTTTTAACGATCAACCAATCACAGGCCCGGAAAAAGCTCATGTGACCTTGTCCGTACACAAAGGAAAAAAATGGCCGACTGGTCCGCCGAGGATGAGCTGGCAATGGTAGAAATGTGGAGAGAACGGCCGTGTTTATTTGACATTACGTGTGCCGACTACTCCAATCGGGTGAAGAGGATGTGTGCGTTGGCAGAGATCACTAAAGAGGTGGGACAGTCAGGTAGGTCGGGTTTTGCGATACTATTCACTGTTATGTTTGTTGACATAGGCACGAGATGCGGCGTTGGCCGTAGAGATCCATACTACGCTAGCTACCTACAGGTTCTTTACATGTTGTTTCATCGGGGTAGTTAATCGGGACTTAATGGGGATACGTAATCGGGATGACTTCATCGGGGGAGTTAATCGGGACTTAATCCGGATACGTAATCGTAATCGTAATCGGGATACTTTGTCCCAGAAATTAGGCGAGAACTGTGACTACCGGTAGAATGTTACCCGACAAGATGGCGGACGCAAAACGGCGTCTCTTTCAATTTGCAAGCGCATTAAACTAGATATTAGAAGATTTTGTATTACTTTCACTAGCTCACAGTTGCCGCGTTAACACTCCCACCTATGTTGATAATTCTGTTCGATCGATATCTACTATATATCATACGCTGTGCTTTGATCGTTTATAACAGCCTCCGCAATCCAGAAGAGGATGACTAACCTCCGAACGCAGTTCACGAGAATGCGCAAACTCCCTGCGTCTGGATCAGAGGGGAAGCGGCTCACGACACGCCAGAGCTGGATTCAGTCGTCTCTGTCGTTCCTGACTCCCCACGTCCAGAAACGGCAGAGTGTCAGTAACAACCCACTCCCCGGCACAAGCTCCATCCAAGACAATGACGAGGTAAGCTTACCTAAAAATACAACATTAACAATTCGTAAAAATTCGTAATAGAAATAACCAGCTTTATTAGTATTGAGTTGCCCTAAATCATGGCCGTCTGCCACGGCACCGATCCGGTCTGGGAATTTACGTAGTCGACCAGGTAGTCGCGTTGCGTCTTCGCCCGCTGCGTTGAATTTGTCCCTGAAGGTAGTGTGGCCTGGCTGAGGACTCTGTCGCCTCTCCAGCTGCCGGGAGTGACGTCGTGGGTTGTCGGGTCCTCAGAGTCCACATTAGCAGTACTGCCTACCTTTTCCCTCAGGTAGTTGTGTAGCGCACAGCTCGCCATCACAAGGCTTTCTACTTTCTCAGGGGCAAGGGCGATGTTTGTCAGGAAAACCCGGAACCTATTAGCCAAGATGCCGAAGGCATTCTCCACTACGCGTCGGGCGCGCGACAGTCGGTAGTTGAACACCCTCCGATCCACCCTCAAGTCTCTGTGGCTGAAGGGTTTCATGATATACTCCTTGAGGGGAAAGGCATCGTCGGCTACGATGAAGTGCGCGAGCGGCCGATCGTCTCCGGGAGCAGGTGTAGGGGGTGGGAACGATTCCGCGTGATTTGCCAGTTGTTGCTGTAGGGTGCAACCGTTGAAAACCCCCCCGTCACTCACACGTCCATTACACCCCACGTCAACGTACAGGAACCTGTAGTCCGCATCAACCAAAGCCATGAGAACAATACTGAATGTGTTCTTATAATTATAGAATGTGGAGCCTGAGCCTGGAGGTGGCTTGATGTGTATGTGTTTTCCGTCCAACGCTCCCAAGCAGTTGGGGAAGTTCCAGCGTGTTTGGAATACATCGGCTACCTTCCTCCACTGCTCCGGAGTTGACGGGGTCTGCAAAACACAAAACATATACACAATAAGATCCACAGTATTTGTTGTAACATTATAAATTGTTACTCTTGCCAAACGAATAATTTTGTTCTTTTTTACGGCCACGCAGGCGGTCGTGGACGATGCGACGGACCACGGCGCGGAGATGGAATCACAGAGTGTAATCGCAGACGACGAGGACGAAGGGCAGTGGAACATGCCGACCACCCCAACGACCACCCCAAAGACCAGCCACGAACCGGTGGTAGGCAAAAACAAAAGAAAGCGAGGGGAAATGGAAACGCGAGAGAACAACTTGATGGAGCTCGTTCTGCACAACTTACAGGAAAATACCGGAGAGCGGGACGATGCCATCTCGGTCTTCACTATGCATATCGGAATGAAGTTGCGGAAAATGACTGACCCTCGCATCTTAATGATTGTCCAAAATGATATCGAACAAGCGTGCTTCCGAGGCACCATGAAAATGTTGGAGTTGACGAGTAAAACTCAACAGGAAGACATTGCGCAATCCACCGGCACAGCGACAGACGCCCCTAGGGCCAGTTCATCCTTTTCGTATATGAAATTGTTGGGTACTGAGGACTACAGCGATTGTCCTCCTTAATGGTATCGAAAAAGAATTTACACTGAGACTGGGTATTTTCCGTTGTAGTCGCTTCTACCAGTTTTAAGTTGTTAGTCACAGTGAAATTGACGGATATAAGTTGTAAGTTGAACCTGATACCTGGCGGGTTTGGACATTAGCAACATTTTACAGAAAATGATTGGCAGTTGGATACACAGGACACTGTTTTAAGATGTTAGTCACAGTGAAATTGACGGATATAAGTTTTATCAAATTGTTGTAGAAGACGCAAGACATAAGAGATTTTCTTTTTACTTTACTTATATAATTTGTAGTCACTTCTAATTGTTCCACGATTGCAGTGAATGGAAGTTAGTAAATTTAAGTTTTAAGTTGTGAATGGCATTGAATATAACTAAGTTTAAAGTTTCTTTTTACTTTACTTATATAATTTGTAGTCACTTCTATTTGTTCCATGATTCAATTGCAGTGAAGGGAAATTAGTATATTTATGTTGTAAGTTGTGAATCGCATTGAATATAACATTGCAAATGATCATTGTTACACAATTTCGTGTGTAACCCAATAAAAAAAACTCATCACAAACACAGTTACCTTGAAGTATTCCTCCTTCAGCGCCTCGTAGATCGCGTCGCAGGTTTCGGGGACGATCTTGCCGATGGTGGTGGCGCCAACACGGAACTGGTAGCTAATGCTCTTGAACGATTCCCCTAGAAACATGCAAAAGATTTTGGTAACGTCACCACGCCTCGTAGGACAAATTTTGGAGCGATTCATCTATATGGCTATGCTATGCTATGCTATGCACATACCGACTATGTCAGACAATAATAAACCAAATTAACAAATGCTAACCTGTGGCCAGGAATCGTAGCGTGATGGCGAGCCTCTCCGCAGCTGAGATGGACGCCCTGAACCGAGTATTCTGCCGCGCGATCCGACTTTCGACGAGGGCGAGCAGCTCGTCAAACTGTTGCGTCGGCATGCGTGTGTAGTTGGCAAACACTTTCGGTTCTGACTTACGTAGGCCAGCCACCAGCGTGTGGAAAGCGCCATGTTGCAAACGCTGCGCTATGTGTGGACGGACCCACAATTGCCGAGCAACCCTACCACGTCGGACTTGACGAATGGCAAGTACTGCTAGTGCAACTGCTATATTTCTTTTCTGTTGTTTTGAACGGGGCGCCATCTTGCATGTCTGCTAACCAACCGCTACCGATAGTTGGCGCCACTGACACCAGTCGGCCACAGACGTGGCGCCGTCTTGCGTTGAGGCTCTCAAATTGTTCAAGAACCGGTAGGAGGCGCTGATGCTAATGTAGTTTGTGATAAAGACACCAGGTGCGCGCATCGCAGTCGCGAATCGTGACGGTAGATGTGCGCGGCCCAGTCGCTAGATGGGTACACCCTGTCGTCAGTTTTTAGTCGCGAAACGGGTCGTGACGAGTCGCGTCCGGCAGTCAGTTTTAGTGCGCGAATCGTATACGGTAGGTGTGCACCGGCCATAAGGCCCGTTAATCAGACCTATCTGACGGCCTGCCTACCACCGGGCAGCGGGCCCATATTTGTAACTTTCAAACCTCACAAAAGCCCCGCCCCATCTCGGCGCCACGGCCCGCCAGCACCGAGGGCCAGGCCGGCCTCAACCCTTTTTTCTGGTTATAAACCGGGGCATGGCCAATTGAAGGGAGACAGAGAGAGATGGGGAGGAGGGGGGGGCTATTAACTATTAGCCATTAGCTATTAGCTATACCCCCATCCCTCCCCTACCTTTACCCTCCCCTTCCCATAGTCTCCCCAGCACCCCCCCCCCCCCCCCCCACACCCACACCCCCATCCTGCAGACTCCTCATCGCCCCCTCCCACACACCACATACACACCACAACCACAACCCCCCCCCTCCATCCTATAGACTCCTCATCACCCCACCCCCCATACACCACACCACATACATACACACACCACCACAACCCGCCCCCCCCCCATCCTATAGACTCCTCATCACCCCCTCCCACACCACACACACACACACACAAACACACAACACACACACACAACTTCAGCGCCCTCGCTCATCAGCCACACCTTTTGGGCCGGGCTTCGGTGGCTTCAGTATCCAATGGTGGCCAGCGCGACAGTTAAATTACACGAACCTACTGTAGGGGTAGGGGGTGATGTAGGGGTGGGGGGGGGGTGATGGGGGCTGGCGGCTTTTGGTAGGGCGGGCGGGAAGTAGGGAGGGGGGAAGAGGGAGGGAGGGAGAAGGGGGCAGGGTTTTTAATACGCATCCAACACCGGGAATAGTCTGAGGTGCACTGGCTAGAGGGAAGACATAAAATCGGAAGCTGGCCAGCGGCGAAGATGCGAGGGGTGTCCGTTGATTAGACTCAGTCTAGTCACGAGGTCTATCTTGGAAAGGGGGTGATGGACACAACGAACAATGCACCCTGTGTCTGGAGCTCATATTTGACGGCTTCCGGAATGGCCATTCCACCTGACCCATCATGCACCGCTTCACAGGAGGAACCCCCGGGTGCTTCCTCCAGGGTGTTGATGTGATGGGACCACCACCCATATAACATGACCGACTGGACACTGGAGGAGCACTTTAGCCACCTGGGCCCGTATGCATGGAGCAGTGTTAGTGGCGTGTGGTGTTATCCCTCTAACACTGTATAGCTATCACCGTTTATCGGCGACGTCGAAAACGTATGCATAGCGGCCTAAACGGTGAGTGTTAGCTAAATGTGAATGTATTTATAGATTTGGGAAATCCCTCTGCGTTTGTATCCATATATTTAGCTCAAATCTATTGAATGCGATCATATTTAACAGAATTACATACGCAATAAGTGAAATTTAAGCAAATTAACCCTAAAAACGAAGCGATATTAACACAGCAGCCCGCATTGGCGGCGATATTAATAATTATATTTTCGAATCGACGAACGTAATGTAAGCAAATCGCCGCCGCCGCCAGTATGGAACGCGACGTCGATGCGGCGCCGGCGGCGATTTGTTTACATTACGTTCGTCGATTCGAAAATATAAGTATTAATATCGCCGCCAATGCGGCGGTAGCCTTAATAACGCTTCGAATTTAGGGTTAAATCGATCAAATTTCACTTATTGCGTATGTAATTCTGTTAAATATGATAGCATTGAGTAGATTTGGGTTCCATGCTGATGATAACACCGCTGTAAACCAGATATGATCGGAGTTAGAATTTCCGAATTTAAACGCTCGGTGTTAGGCCTAACACTGCTCCATGCATACCAACTTGTCCGCGCTAAACCAGAAATCCTGCGCTAAACGCGTTTTGCCTCCTAACACTGCTCCATGCATATGGCCCCAGATTGGTGCTTGAAGTGGTGGGGGTTTTACAAGACAGACAGAAACACAGACAACATCAACAAAAGGTGAGACGGTTTGCGCTTTGTTCATTTTCCACATCCCCGCTTTTTTTTTCTTCTCTCGCCCCCCCCCCCCCCTCCCCCACTCCCTAAGTGCCCCCCCCCCCACCCACACACACACTCCCTCCCCTCCTACCAGCGGGTAGTTGGTGTGTTACAAAGGAAACGCTTCTTCAGAGGTCAGAGGGTTGGGAGGATTAGCATGGGAAAAGGGAGACCTGTTGAAAGTGTCGTGTCCTGTTGTGTTGTGTGGGGAAGTTGTGGGAAAGTGGACAGACAGCGAGTGGAGGAACGCCCGTCTGTGTTTGTTCAAACGCCGTGAGATTGTGAGAAGAGTTGTACTATGGGTACTGGGATAGGAGTACGGTGTGAGTGAAGTGGTGGTGGTGGTGTGTGTGTGTGTGTGTGTAGGAGGGAGTTGGGGTGCTGGATGACCCACGAACAGTTGGATCCAGATACTCGCACGAGGACCCCCACTCCCACTGAGTCCCAGCGGTACACCCTGGACAACGGGATCACGACCCGGGTAACTGGTAGATTTACGGTCTCACTGAGAATCCCCTGATTTAATGTGCGATGTGTAAGGGTGTGGGGTGGAGAAGGGGGTGGGGGTGGAGAGGGGGTGGGGGGAATCTGCGTGTTGTTGGTTGGAGGATGTGGGGGCTTGTGATTGTTGGGAGGTGTGTGTGTGTGGGGGTGGGTGACTGGGGTGGTGACTGTTGGGTGGAGGTATGTGATTTCTCCGGTTTTAACCGCAATTCCGTTTTTTTCCCCTGGCCGCCGAAACCGGAATTCCGTCATTTCCCTGGACGCCGAAACACCTGAAATACACTATTTGCATCTCTCTCAAGACTCAGTGGGATGATGGGTGTCCCTACAATAACATTTTCAGGTTGTTTTTTCCTGCACCCAATCACATGCCTGAATAATAAATATTGTTAAAGCATGGTCAAGTAAAGTGAATAGAAATCCACCGTGTGTGTGTGGTGTGTGTTGTGTGTGTGTGTGTGTGTGTGCGTGTCTCCTGTCTGCGAGTGTGGGGTGGCGCGGTGGGGGTGGGGGGCGGGAGGGGGGGGGGGAGCAGACAGTGCAGAATGTGGGCTGGGTGCGTGTGTAGTGGGGTCGGTTCCTGGAGAGGATATGGGGTGTTTAAGGCCCGTTAATCAGACCTATCTGACGGCCTGCCTACCACCGGGCAGCGGGCCCATATTTGTAACTTTCAAACGTCACAAAAGCCCCGCCCCATCTCGGCGCCACGGCCCGCCAGCACCGAGGGCCAGGCCGGCCTCAACCCTTTTTTTCTGGTTATAAACCGGGGCATGGCCAATTGAAGGGAGACAGAGAGAGATGGGGAGGAGGGGGGGGGCTATTAACTATTAGCCATTAGCTATTAGCTGTACCCCCATCCCTCCACTACCTATACCCTCCCCTTCCCATAGCCCAGCCTCCCCCCCCCACACACCCCCCCCCCCCCCCCATCCTGCAGACTCCTCATCGCCCCCTCCCACACACCACATACACACCACAACCCCCCC
This sequence comes from Branchipolynoe longqiensis, assembly GCA_030323885.1. Taxonomy (NCBI): domain Eukaryota; kingdom Metazoa; phylum Annelida; class Polychaeta; order Phyllodocida; family Polynoidae; genus Branchipolynoe; species Branchipolynoe longqiensis. Next base: position 2,141,398 of record CM059199.1, read on the forward strand.
CCCCCCATCCTATAGACTCCTCATCACCCCCACCCCCCATACACCACACACCACATACATACACACACCACCACAACCCCCAACACCCCCCCATCCTATAGACTCCTCATCACCCCCCCTCACCACACACACACACAACACGACACGCACACACACAGAACTTCCAGCGCCCTCGCTCATCAGCCACACCTTTTGGGCCGGGCTTCGGTGGCTTCAGTATCCAATGGTGGCCAGCGCGACAGTTAAATTACACGAACCTACTGTAGGGGTAGGGGGTGATGTAGGGGTGGGGGGGGGGGGTGATGGGGGCTGGCGGCTTTTGGTAGGGCGGGCGGGAAGTAGGGAGGGGGGAAGAGGGAGGGAGGGAGAAGGGGGCAGGGTTTTTAATACGCATCCAACACCGGGAATAGTCTGAGGTGCACTGGCTAGAGGGAAGACATAAAATCGGAAGCTGGCCAGCGGCGAAGATGCGAGGGGTGTCCGTTGATTAGACTCAGTCTAGTCACGAGGTCTATCTTGGAAAGGGGGTGATGGACACAACGAACAATGCACCCAGTGTCTGGAGCTCATATTTGACGGCTTCCGGAATGGCCATTCCACCTGACCCATCATGCACCGCTTCACAGGAGGAACCCCCGGGTGCTTCCTCCAGGGTGTTGATGTGATGGGACCACCACCCATATAACATGACCGACTGGACACTGGAGGAGCACTTTAGCCACCTGATTGGTGCTTGAAGTGGTGGGGGTTTTACAAGACAGACAGAAACACAGACAACATCAACAAAAGGTGAGACGGTTTGCGCTTTGTTCATTTTCCACATCCCCGCTTTTTTTTCTTCTCTCGCCCCCCCCCCCCAATCCCCAAGTGCCCCCCCCCCCACACACACACACACTCCCTCCCCTCCTACCAGCGGGTAGTTGGTGTGTTACAAAGGGAAACGCTTCTTCAGAGGTCAGAGGGTTGGGAGGATTAGCATGGGAAAAGGGAGACCTGTTGAAAGTGTCGTGTCCTGTTGTGTTGTGTGGGGAAGTTGTGGGAAAGTGGACAGACAGCGAGTGGAGGAACGCCCGTCTGTGTTTGTTCAAACGCCGTGAGATTGTGAGAAGAGTTGTACTATGGGTACTGGGATAGGAGTAGGGTGTGAGTGAAGTGGTGGTGGTGGTGTGTGTGTGTGTGTGTGTGTAGGAGGTAGTTGGGGTGCTGGATGACCCACGGACAGTTGGATCCAGATACTCGCACGAGGACCCCCACTCCCAGCGGTACACCCTGGACAACGGGATCACGACCCGGGTAACTGGTAGATTTACGGTCTCACTGAGAATCCCCTGATTTAATGTGCGATGTGTAAGGGTGTGGGCTGGAGAAGGGGGTGGGGGTGGAGAGGGGGTGGGGGAATCTGCGTGTTGTTGGTTGGAGGAGGTGGGGGCTTGTGATTGTTGGGAGGTGTGTGTGTGGGGTGGGGTGACTGGGGTGGTGACTGTTGGGTGGAGGTGTGGCGGTGGGGGGGGGGGGGGGGGGGGGGGTAGGGAAGGGGGTCGTATTCTCCGCAGTCCAATTCACCCACCGGAGACAAAACAAGGCCCGGCAAGGGAAGGTCCTGTGAGGAAAGGCTGGCAAGGCCCGGGCCTTTCTCCAGTGGCCTCCTGCCTCATCTGCATGTTATGAAACATGCAGGGCTGCAGATCGAATTAAGCGCGGACTGAGTGTGGGAGGTGTGTGTGTGGGAGGTGTGTGGGAGGGGGGGGGGGGTGGAGCGCGCAGACATCCTACAATACTTAACGGCCATGAACACCCCACCCACACACACACACTCTCTCCACACACACACACACACACACACAATACTTCCTCCGCTGCTGTTCTTACTGGAGATTTTTCTAATTTCACTCTGGAGAGTTTTCCGTCGGGGTGATTAAGCTTCGGTCCGATTTGCAGGCCGCCCTTCCCTCCCCCCCTCCTCCCTCCCCCTCTTCCCTTCCCTCCTCCTCCCCCCTCCCCTCCCCTCAAATCCCGGGCAGGTGCACAGCCTGATCCGCCTGGCCGCTACTTGTTAATTGCTAACTTAATTAATGGTAGTTTATATGCAGGCGGGCAAGTACACCCTTTGTTCGCGCCGACGTTTAAAAGAACAAGAAAGAGAACCTCTGATTACAGAGATTCAGCGGCGCAAAAACAAGAGAAAGACTAAACCATTTTGTTCTTTTTAAACCCGCCTCCTTGAGGAGGGCATTCTTTATAACCAGGACACGCAATTAGCCGTAGTTAGTTATAATTTTATTTTTACTGTTAGTTTATTTTTATTTTCATTTTTTTTTTTAACCGGCTAGAAATAATAAATAAATGAATATTGTTTAAAAAATAAATCCCGATATTAAGATCTCAAATGGAATCCTCTGTCAGGTCCCATCTTGGTTTCATTCAAAGAAAGTCTCTCGTGGTGGATACACAACCAAATCGTCGCAACTTGTCGATAAATAAAATGCGACATTTCTTGCGCGACAAAGTTTTGAATGTTTGATGGTGTTTTGCGCACCTTCTACTATTGCGGAGGTGGAGAAGCTTCACTTCAATTATTTTCACCGGACGCGGTTTGTTTGTTTGTTTGTTGTTGTTTTACGTCCTAGCAACATCTAAGGTCATATCAGGACGGTTGGTAGCCGAATTGCTAGAGCGCAGGCTTCGCGTGCGTGCGGGAAATCGTGTGGTGTTCTCTGTGGCAGAGTGGTTAGAGTGGCTGACTTTTTTCTAGGTCGGACTCCTAATCTGAAGGTCAGTGGTTCGATTCCCTGTGCCCCCACCTCTGCCAATTTGGATTTCCACCGCTGTGTATAACTTACAGCATCATCAAAGGCCAATTGCTCTCATACCATGTCCATGTGGTGTGGGAAGTTAAAAATCCCTTGGGTCGGTAAAAGTATAGGCCCCAGACTTTCTATCGACAAACTGTCTAATGGTGAAAACAAGTCTATTCAGACTTATCCATGAGAGGCAGTATAAATCTTCAAGAGAGAGTGTTCGATTCCCTGTCGAGTCAAACCCTTGACTTATAAAATTGACACTTGTCACTTCCTAGGCCTACCGCTTGGTATTACTACTGGTTAGCTCAGCATCAGGATAATGTGTCTATATGGGATATCGGGTCATGGCACCAATGCCCTGGGCTCCCAGTGGGGGACCAGTATAAAATTTGCGATGAGTGTGCACTGTCACAAGTCGGGACCCACCCTGATATAATCTTATATGTTACCAGGACAATAAACTCCAACAAACAAAGCAACAAATAATTATTTCGCAAACTGGAAATCGGAATGAGCGGAGTGATACTGATAGCCGACATGTTCCTTCGGTCGGTCAGTGGCCATATGAAGTTGTCATCATTTTCACGGTTGTAAAACATGTACAATGTTGGCGGGCGGGCGGTGTGCACATTTTATATTTCAATATTTAAAACATCCATATTCTTGTCTTTATGTTCTCTAGTAAAACTTTGATGGGTTCTACATTGGTGGGGGTAGGGGCGCCTGAAAAAGTAGTACACTTTGTATGACAGTGAAAACGTTAAACTTTGGATGGTCCCCCTACGATGATCAAGTTATTTAACTGAAGAAAGTGCGGTACTGAGAGCAAACTTGTTGAACAGATAGCCATTACACATGATAAATACATCACTATTTCTGCTTGTACGGCAACAGCCATTACACATGATAAATACATCACTTTCTGCTTGTACGGGCAACTGGTGGACATCTCTTAACTATATGAGAATTACAGGAATCACTGCCTACCCATTATATGGTTTTAGTTGTAATTTGAGATGGGATGAATGTCAAAATATATTACATTTCTAATAATTGTTATGTCATCGGGATATGATTGCTAGACCATATGGTGTGGATTTTTACCTGCCTGTTTCACAATCCTCTTCTATGAATAGATATATGTTCAAAACCTATTGCTTATAGCCGAATGACAACTTGTTTGAGAATCACGTCTCATTCAATGAAGTTGCATTGTCAGTTGAAAGCATTCAATCTTTAGAACTATCCATATATCTAGGTTTCAGCCTACATATCTATCATATATTTAAGACAGACACTCAACCACATCCGCCTATTCAACTTGCGTTTTCAGTCATGAATATATTATCTAGGATATTCCTATAATAGCAAAGCACCATATAATTCTAATAATAATTATGCAACAGTCACTGCATACTTTCGGTGTTAATTATGACTAGCAACTCCAAAATGGCACTTCTAGGCAGGAACCATAAAACGGTGGCCCTAGTAGTACTACTAGGCGCGTATTCTGTTACCACATTTGACTTTTGAGGATGGAGAGACGAGGGATGCGTGCCACTCACCAGGGCCAGTCAGCTTCACACCTACTGGAGGTTGTGTCAGGTAACACTGAAGGTGTGAACCTTGTGTGGCATTCATAAACTGAAACCGGTAGTGGTCGGCGGGGTGCGGGTGGGAGGGGGGATAGAAATTGCCTAGGCTGATAGATTTGAGCTTGTGGCATTTTGTCATGAATATATGTGGGTCAGCCTCACGAAAATGGGCCAATTGGAGGAAGTTGTCGACGTCGATCATTGGATGTCGGCATCGATCGGTATAATTATAATTTAGCATTGCCAGAAGTGTTGGAAAGTCATTAAATTTATCCTGAATGTTTCTAGGATAATTTAATATAAAACAAAGAAATGCAGTACACTTGAAGAATTGCAACGCCGACATCTGGTAAAATTGTCGGCATCGATCATTGGATGTCGGCGTCGATCGGTATAATTATAGTTTTAGCATTGACAGATGTGTTGGAAAGTCCTTAAATTTATCCTGAATGTAAAGGTTGAGAAAATACAACAACCTTATTTGTTTCTAGGATAATTTAATATGAAACAAAGAAATGCAATAAACTTTTAAGAATTGCAACGCCGACATCTTCAATTGACCACTGATTGTCCCATTTTCGTGAGGCTGACTCATGTAGATTGATCATTATTATATACTTTATACACCAGATGGGATGGCCAAATGAGTTGAGCGTCTCGTTTTGGTAGATGGTGGTATTCGAACCCTGGTCGAGTCAAACCAATCAATACCTTGACAAATTTATGCTTGTCGCTTCCTAGCCAGGCGCTCGGCATTATTGGGATACAGCCAGGATTGGTTGGCTCAGTGTCAGGATAATGTGGCTGAGTCAGATATCAGTGTCATGATGCTGGTGGACTGGTCTCCCACTCCCAGTGGGGCAGTTGCCATGATGGCGCACTGTCACAAGCCAGTAGCCATCGTGATATGACCGTAGATGTTGTCAGGACGTAAAATTCAAACAACCAACCATATTTGGAAAGTACATTTAGTTGCAGGATGGGACTTAGTAGCCAAGACTGTGCATCCTGGAACTACAGTAACACCTCTCTAAATCGACCGACCTTGGGACCGACTTTAAGTGATCCATTTAGGGAGGTGGATGGTTTAGGGAGTTAGAATGTGGTTATAAAGGTATAAAGCGATCGATATAGGGGAGTGTTCGATCTGTGGAGGTGGGCGGTTAGAGAGGTTCTACTGTACAATGCTTTACAATGCTGTGCAATGCTGTACGATGCTGTGCAATGCTGTACACTGCTGTGCAATGCTGTACAATGATGTACACTGCTGTGCAATGCTGTACACTGCTGTGCAATGCTGTACAATGATGTGCAATGCTGTGCAATGATGTACAATGATGTACAATGCTGTGCAATGATGTACAATGACGTACAATGCTGCTATGACTCAGTAGGATTATGAGCCGTGAGACTGGTAGATGAGGAGAAGAGTTAAGATCTGAGGATTGGGTGTGATTTCTTTTTGTGCTTGTGGGGAGCAGACGCGAGTGTGGTTGGTACAGGTGAGACATAAATCATTCACCTGAGATGGACATGCCAATTAAACAGATGCACAGCGAGAGGACAAAGACACACCGTAATTTATCACCGGGGGTCCAGTGACCACACCCTTCCACCCTCCCCCTTCCCACCCGGTACCCACACCCCACTACCTGCCCCCTCCCACCAACCACCTACCCGGCACCCACACCCCACTACCTGCCCCCTCCCACTAACCACCTACCCGCCACCCACACCCCAGTACCTGCCCCCTCCCACCAACCACCTAGCCGGCAGCCACACCCCACTATCTGCCGCTACTACCCCTCCTCCACCCCCGCCCACTGCGCCCCACACTCCACAAACCTTCCACCTTCCACCCTCCAACCACCACCCACCACCCAACACCCACCACCCTCCCCCGTCGTGTCTTCCACATCCGCTGCCCTCCAACCCCCGCTTCTTTCCTGCAACACCCACTCCCACTCCCTCCCCTCCCCATCTGGTCTACCCTCGCCACCTGTCCCTACCCCTACCCATTGAACCCTCACCCTAACCCTCACCCTCAACCTCAACCTCAACCTCACCTTCACCATCACCCCTCACCCTCACTCACACCCTCACCTTCACCCTCACCCACACCCACACCCACACCCTCACCCTCAACCTCACCCACACCCTCCCCATCACCCACACCCTCACCCACACCCTCACCTTCACCCTCACACTCACCCACACCATCACCCACACCCTCACCCACACCTACACCCACACCCACACCCTCACCCTCACCCTCAACCTCACCCTCATCCTCCCCATCACCCACACCCTCACCATAGCCTCACCTTCAACCACACCCTCACTCTCACCCTCACCTTCACTCACACCCTCACCCACTCATCCACACCCTCACCGTTTCAGCCTCCTCTTCCTACCCCTTCCCACCTCACACGCTTTCACAGAGGCTCCCATGACCGTAAGCCTACCCTTCCCTCCCACCCTTCTCTTCCACCCTTCCCTCCCACCCTTCTCTTCCACCCTTCCCTCCCACCCTTCCCTCTCGTCACTTTCTCTTCCCCAAGCCCCCCCCCCCCTCCCCCATCCCTCATCTCCCTTTAATCAACTCACTCCCATCATTAACCCTTCCCTTCACGCCCACCATTCCAGCCATTCCCTCTCTCCAATCCCCCCTTCCCCATTCCCCCTTTCCCCCCTTCCCCCCTTCCTACCTCCCCGCTTCCCCCCATTCCCCTCTCCTTTCAGCCCTATACCATATCCCCCGTCACTGTTACCGATCCCCCATTCCCCCCTTTTACCATTCCCCATTACTCCGCAACCCTCCCTCTCCTAGCTCTACCCCTTCCCCCCACTTCCCCCTTGCCCCTTCCACTCTTAGACCCTCACATTATTCGCACACTCTTACACCCTTCTAGAGATACATCCTTACACTCTTACATTCTTACACCCTTCTAGTTCTACCCGTACACACTCACATCCTTCTATCGTTACACCCTTACATTCTTACACCCTAACACCTTTACAGCCTACCACATTATAGTTGTATATACATGCACCCTTCTAGCATTACATTCTTCCACCCTTAAGGCCCTGGTCAGACCTTGCCGTACTGGGGAACCGGACGAGAACCGGACACTGTCCGGTACTGTACGGCGATGTCCGGTACCCATCTGGCGCTGTCCCGTACAAGTTTTGAACATGCACAAAACTTCTACCAGACACAGCTGGACTGACATGTCTGGTTGGTGTCCGGTACATGTCCGGTACCCATGCGTACATGTCCGGTACCCATCCGTTGGGTGTCCGGTTTGTCCGGTAAATGTCCGGTACTCATCCGTTATGTGTCCGGTTCTCGTCCGGTACATGTACAGTCGCCCGGTGGCTTGTCCGGTCGCCCGGTGGCAATTGACCCAAAATCGCTCCATTTTGATACATTTTGATACATTTTGTGTACCGGAGAGCACCGGACTAGAACATTCTTTGTCCGCTGGGCTCCGGTGCTCAGTCCGGTGAGGTCTGACAATGGCTGTACATTTGTGTATACATGCACCTTTCTAGCATTACATTACATTACATTATTACACCCTTACACCCTTCCACAACACCCTTCCACAAACACCCTTCTAGCATTACAACCTTACATTCTTCCACCCTTACATTTTTATATACATGCACCTTTCTAGCATTACATTACATTACATTATTACACCATTACACCCTTCCACGAACACCCTTCTAGCATTACAACCTTACATTCTTACACCCTTCCACCCTTACATTTTTCTATACATGCACCTTTCTAGCATTACATTACATTACATTATTACACCATTACACCCTTCCACAAACACCCTTCCACAAACACCCTTCTAGCATTACAACCTTACATTCTTCCACCCTTACATTTTTATATACATGCACCTTTCTAGCATTACATTACATTATTACACCATTACACCCTTCGACAAACACCCTTCCACGAACACCCTTCTAGCATTACAACCTTACATTCTTACACCCTTCCACCCTTACATTTTTATATACATGCACCTTTCTAGCATTACATTACATTACATTATTACACCATTACACCCTTCCACAAACACCCTTCCACGAACACCCTTCTAGCATTACAACCTTACATTCTTCCACCCTCCCACCCTTACATTTTTATATACATGCACCTTTCTAGCATTACATTACATTATTACACCCTTACACACAAACACCCTTACACCATCACACCCTTCTAGCATTACACCCTTACATTCGTACACCGCACACCCTTCTACCATTACACCTTGCTCTCTCCCACCCCCACCCCCCATCCACACACCCCACCCACCTCACCGCCGTCACCTCACCCTATTACCTCACACACGCACATCGTGAACATATCCATCATTGCCTTATTTAATCATCGACCCTCCTGCGCGGACAATAGCCTCAAAGCATCCTTAATATTTCAGTTGTTCTGATTCACAATCACCCACTCATGCGCACAGCGCGCGCTGGCGCCTGCGCATTTGTGCGCCGGCTTGGGGTTGTGTTACAAATTGACCACTTAATTATGTGGGCCATTCATCAACGCGCTGCTAATTAAGCATGTATATGTTGACGCTCTGTCGGTGACAGCTGTATACGATTCCTTGTCGAAATGGAGAATATTTCATCTAAGCTCTGCAGCTTCTAAGGCCAAATAAAAACAAAGATTGGTGATCGCCCCCGCCCGTGCCTGAAAAATCGCACACCCCTTTAAAAATAAAATTAATGTTAGAGTTAGAATCCGTCGGGCTAAAATTGTATATATATGTTGGATTTGTACCCATAGTGGCGCTGAATGCAGTGGGAGTGCATCCAAAAGAAATTTGTTTTATGTAACGACGTCCATTGATTCCTTGGGTACATGTGAATGCAGTGGGAGTGCATCCGATACGCTGTCTAGGCAACACTAAAGCGATTTCCAACATCACAAATTAACCTAGATAAAAGATTCAGCCGATACTTGTAGTACACGGGTGAACGACAACGTAGTCTAAATACGGGCGAAAATAGCGTTAGTATGGAACAAGTAGAATGCTTGCCACCAGTGTCAAATGGTTACTTATATCAGCACAGAGTTGGTGAGATGGGAGAGAATGCCATCGATTTCACTTTTAAATTGCATTAAAGTATATGTTTTATTATATTTTCCAACTCAAAAGTAGCGGATAAACATGAAGACATATACAAAGAATAAATGTTGCTTCTTAGATTGTGAAATTAGCCTCTCATAAAGACTCAATTCATTAGCCCGATTTTTCTACCGTTTTTATATAAGGCTTGTCTTCGGCCCTGTACTGGAAGTACGGGGTGAATCTTTTATCTAGAATTAACCATGATGTTACTAGCAACATATACAATTTCCAGTGAAATCGTGTACAAAAAAATACTGAAAATAATTTTTTTTAAATAAAAATACAAACCGTCCGCCCGACACTGATTTGTGTGATAAAAAGGACGATAACCAATTGTTGTTTGTTGGTGGCCTAATGGGCAGTGTATCAATGTAGCAGTTGGTTCATTCTTCAAAGCACATGAGACTAGTTATCACCCCACGCCAGCCTTTACAGCATATCCGTATTCATTAGCTTCTGTTTGCAAAGTACAAGATTTAACACTTATACGGATAGGCATCACTCAATATAATCGATCACGGTAAATAAGGTGCTAAATCCCTCCAGTGTTTGTGGGTAATCCTCCTCCAGTAGCCAGGCATATATATCAACTTCAACGTGCCTGTAATCTGGGTACTTCATTAGCCATGGGAAGGTGTGTGTGTTGGGTGGTGAAGTATGTGTGTGTGTGTGTCGGCGTAGAGTTTTGTAATGTTATGCCAGTTATGGCTTCAACGCCCATTCAATTGGGCGATATTGGAGAACTTCCCATTCTGGAGACCACTTCCGGTTCCATTATTCTCGGTAGGTTATCCTATACGCTCCACTATTAAAGCTGCATACGAAAGCTACTTTCAAAGCCACGAACCCTTCAGCATTAACTTACATTCTGCACCCCCCACCCTTACTTTTTATTACAGCACTTTCTGCATACATACTTATACACCCTTACACAGACACCTTCACATACACCTTCTAGCTTACCCTTACATTCGTCACCGCACACCTTCACATTACACCTGCCCTCCCACCCCACCCCCATCCACACACCACCCACCTCACGCGCCTACCCTATACCTCACACACGCACATCGTGAACATATGGCTTCAACGCCCATTACCTAGATTTGATCCAATATATCCACCTCAGATATTGATTAACTACTTATATCTCAATATCATATACTATTCTATATTATGTGAGGTATATATTACTTATGCAAATATGGCCATTAAGCAGATCCCCTAATTCTGCTCCTGCATGTGGTGCCGGGTGAAATCCTTAAGTGCCTGTCAGACTATGACTGATTGAGCAACGAACAGAACCGGTCAAAGAATATTCTAGTCCGGTGTTATTCAGACTTGAAATGTATCGATTATGTAATGGACGGGTAATGGACGTGTATTGGATATGTAACAGACGGGGAATGGACGGTAAGGGATAATAACTGCATAGGTCAGTCCGGCGCAATCCGTTACAAGTTTTGTGCATGCTGAAAAATTGAAACGGATCAGCCCAGATGTCAACGGATATCAATGGATATGCAACAGACACAAACCGGACTTTGCCGGATATCAACAGACTTTGTTTGGTTTCTTTCCATTTCCCCAATCCGGTGATGTGTGACAGAGCCTTAACATTTTCAAATTCAAACAGTTGCTGGGCCGCGGAAAAAAACTTTGGATTAACCGATCCTTTGGTTTAACCAAGTGCGGTTTAATAGGGTTATACTGTATATACATAAAAAACAATTGTATATTATATTCATAATGCATCCACATTTTTGCCAAAGCCAAGTCAAAGTCAGTTAAACCAATGATCGGTTAATCCAAATAAATTTCTATGGTCCCTTCAAGTTTGGTTTAGTGGGTTATACTGTATTATTCTTCATTCCACTTATTAAATGTGATACTCTGTGTCTGGGCCCTCCCCCAATATGTCCGGTGGCGCCACCAGGGGCAGGAATCCAAACCGGAACGCTCTACTGTGTCATTCGAATATAAATAATTAAATGGGATGATACTGTAATTGGTTTTATAATTAAATGAGTGTTAGTTGGTTGAGTATTACTTTATTTTTTAAAGCCCACTAAACTCCTCACTGTCTCACTATGTCATCCACCAATAAGACAAACGCGCGGTGGCCGAATCGGTAGAGCACAGGCCTCGCGTGCGGAAGATCGGGAGTTCGCAAGTTTGGTTCCCGGTCGAGTCAAACCAATGACTTAAAAATTAATACTTGTCACTTCCTAGCCTAGTGCTCAGCATTATTAGGATATGGCAAGGACCGGTTAGCTCGGTGTCAGGATAATGTGACTGAGTGGGATATCGGGTCATGGTGCTGGCGGCCTGATTTCTCAGTGGGTCAGCCCTATAAAATCGCCATGAGTGCGTACTGTCACAAGTCGGTACCCATCCGGATATGACCTTAGATGTTGCTAGGACATAAAACAACAACAATCAAACAAACTAAGACAAACATAAATGCTACATGACGTCATTTCCAAAACTGCCTGAATGGTACATTTCCAACAACATTTCCATCAACACTAGGTCCCTCTCCCACGGTAGTGTGCCAGTCACACACTCCCTCATTGCATGTTTTTCTTCTCTAGTCGCTCAGTGTTCTATTGTTCTTCACAATGCCTCCCCCTTGTCATGCCTTGTTTTCTTATCACCGCTTATCTCAGTCCGCACTCTCGCACTGCACTCAAACAGCACTCATGTCATAGCCTGCACTCAGAGAACACTCGACAATGGGGAGACAGTTAGGTCTCTATCTGCCATTCATCCCCAGTTCTTCAGTAATCCTTCCCCATTCATCCTTGGCCAACAACAAGGACCAACTCGTAAATCAATCCGCTATTCCAAATTGCTAATTCCCGCACTTATTTGGCTTCTAACTCACCCTGTCCCCATATTCTTCACATACAGTACTGTATGTGGCTTCACTCACCCCATCTCCCTATTTTCCACATACAGTACTGTATGTGGATTCTAAATCATCGCGTCCCACTATGTTCCACATACAGTATTCTATGTGGTTTCTACCTCAGCAAGTCCCCCTATTTTCTGCATATAGTACTCTAGGTGTCTTCTCAATTACTCCCCCACTATTTCCACATACAGAACTCGGAGTGGCTTCTCACTCGCTCCCCCATATTTTCCACATACAGTACTCTAGTCACTCCCCCCTATTTACCACATACAGTACTCTAGTCACGCCACCCTATTTTCCACATACAATACTTCATGTGGCTTCTCACTCAGTCCCCCCTATTTACCACATACAATACTCCATGTGGCTTCTCACACAGTCCCCCCTATTTACCACATACAGTACTCTAGTCACGCCACCCTATTTTCCACATACAATACTCAATGTGGCTTTTCACTCAGTCCCCCCTATTTCCACATACATTACTCCATGTGGCTTCTCACTCAGTCCCCCCTATTTCCACATACAGTACTCCATGTGGCTTCTCACACAGTCCCCCCTATTTCCACATACAATACTCCATGTGGCTTCTCACTCAGTCCCCCCTATTTCCACATACAGTTCCATGTGGCTTCTCACTCAGTCCCTCCTATTTCCACATACAGTACTCCATGTGGCTTCTCACACAGTCCCCCCTATTTCCACATACAATACTCCATGTGGCTTCTCACTCAGTCCCCCCTATTTCCACATAGAGTACTCCATGTGGCTTCTCACTCAGTCCCCCCTATTTACCACATACAGTACTCCATGTGGCTTCTCAAACAGTCCCCCCTATTTCCACATACAATACTCCATGTGGCTTCTCACTCAGTCCCCCCTATTTCCACATACAGTACTCCATGTGGCTTCTCACTCATTGTGGCCCCCTATTTTCCACACACATTACTTCAGTGGCTTCTCACTCAACCCCCACTATTTCTAATTTAGGCATACAGTACTGTCTTAGGTTTCTCACCCCCCCCCCCTCCCACCCGCCCTTATAATCGGCACAAATGCTCTCCCTGGCTCTCTCACTCATTCAGTCACCCCATTAAGTCCCTACTAACCAGCCCACATGTATAATGTATACACCTACCCTCACCCAATCCCCTTACCTCCCAAGCATCAGACAAATAGGACCTCCCTCGCCCATTTCATGCGCGTGCCTCTTTATGGGCCCCTCCAGTCCAGTAACCCCCATCAGTAACCCCCATCGGACCCCATTGTTCCTGTCCCTGTTCCTCCTCACACAATTGCTTCCACTCAAGTTCAACCCACGTGTCACCTCACTGCCACCAACTCACGCAATGCCAGCCTACCCACACCCACACCCACCCCCCCACCCCCACTCTCACAGCTACCCCGACCTACACCCCGACCCCAACACCTCCCCCCAACCCCAGTCCCATTCTCAACCACCCCAACACCTCCCCCCCCCCCCCCAACGCCAGTCCCACCCTCACCGCCTACCCCCAGTCCCACCCTCACCCCCACTCCCATCCCTACCCCTACCCCTAGACTTATCCATATCCATACATACCCATACCCATACCCATACCCAATCCCCATCCCTTACCATACCTCCTTTCCTCGCTTTCCTCCCCTCCTTTCCCCCATCTCTGTCGCCCACCCTTCCTTCCATTCCACTCTCCCCCTCTCCCTCTCCTTCTCCCTCTCCTTCTCCCTCTCCTTCTCCCTCTCCTTCTCCCTCTCCTCCCCTTCTTCCTTTCCTACCTCCCTTGTCCTGTACCTCCCTCCCCTCATCTCCCTCACCCATCCTTCCCTACCTCCCTTGCCCTGTACCTCCCTCTCCTCCCTCACCCATCCATCCCTACCTCCCTTTCCCTGTACCTCCCTCGGCTAATCTCCCTCACCCATCCTTCCCTCCAACCTACCGCCCCCTGGCCCTCTCCGTCTCTCCCTACATCCCTTTCAGAGTTCCCCTTTCCCCCCATCTCCCTCCCCACACCTCCCTGCCCACACCTCCCCCCTCCCACCTCCACACTCAGGCGCCCTTGGTATTTGGTCCACGATCCTGCCTCATCCACAGAGTACATTTTCCCATCGACAAGCACTCCATGTTTATGAGGGGGGCTTAGTAGCTGTATGAGGGGCGTGTATTATAATTTAATCCACGCAGAAAGGGCCACTTAGTTGGGAATTGAACTCAAGACGCAAGCCCCATCTATCAGGAAGTGCTTGTCAGTCGCGAGGACACAGAATGCCAATCTCTGCCAACAATGGGTGACAGTGTACAGGAGAATCAGAAAACTGTTGCACTATTTTTCTGTAAATTGGAAGTGCTACAGGGAGGGGGGGGGGGAGCTGAATTAATGTCAATCGGATCAATTCTTGATGCATGACAGCGACCGCCCTTTGTAAATGTGAAAATAGGTTAATTGGCTGGTATTGCTTCATTAAAATTGCATGATGTGGTGGTAGGGAGTCTGTCCTGTATTTAGTAGATAATTATCTGATAGTTAATTGGTACAGTCTACTGCAGCGTAGTTTGAAATGCCTTTTATTTTAAAGAGTTTTACCTGGTGATATTTGAGGTGACAAATATATATTGAGAGTGGGTAGGACATAGACTTTGTTTCACTGCATAGCACAGGAGCCCCAAATTACAATACCTGTACTATTTGAAATACTAATTGTTGGAATGGTATATTTGGTGGTCCATTTAATTGTATTACCGATCAACAAATGTATTATACAACAAAAATAGGAATGGTAAATTTGGTGGTCCATTTAATTGCATTATCGATCAACAAATGAAATATACAAACAATCGAGGAACGGTAAATTTGGGTTCCATTTAATTGCATTTTTGATCAATGAATGTATTATAACAAAATATATAGGACCGGTAGATTTGGTGGTCCATTTAATTGCATTATCGATCAATGAATGTCTTATACAAAAAAAAATAGGAAGAATACATTTGGTGGTCCATTTAATTGCTTTAACAATCAATGAATGCATTATACACAAAATATCGGAATGGTAGATTTGGTGGTCCATTTAATTGCATTATAGATCACGAACTGTATTATACAAAATATATTGGAACAGTACATTTGGTGGTCCATTTATTTGCATTATCGATCAACGAATGTATTATACAAGAAAGATAGGTATGGTAGATTTGGTGGTCCATTTAATTGCATTATTGATCTAGAAATGTATTATACATAAAATATAATTAAGTTTTAAGTTGGCCATAATTAGGCTGATCCTTACAATCTAAGTTATTTTAGTTTACATTAACTTATATTGTGAACGGCTAACTTTGCATATATTTGTGGTGAAACCAGGCTACATTAATCTGTGCATGCAGGTTTGGAATGTTGGCTACCATAGACTTCAGCAGTAATAGACACAAACATACTTAGTATTTGATTCTATGCAGCACTAAATGTTTAATAAATGTACCAGTGTTTAACTTATTTAGGATACAGAATCAATTCTAAATATGTGTTTTGGTCTTGAAAATGTGATGTTTTCATCGGAGTATGTACCAAATGTTTAATAAGTGTACGAGTGTTAACTCATATAGGATGTAGGATCAGCCCTTAATTAAAGTTGCATAGTCCGATGCTTTTGAGTTTCACTCATTTTCTGAGATAAATATATTAGATTAAAGGCTATAAGTATTTTTGCTTTTCAAATTGTGATGCTTTCTTCGCACTATAACCAATTGTACCAGGGTGTAACTTATATAGGATATAGGATCAACTTTTAAATGTATGTTTTGGTTTTGAAAAGTTAATGTTTTCATCGCGTTATGCGGCTTTAAATACATAACAAACTGTTGCGTTGCTATGGTAATGATTCACAACGGCGATTGATCGGGGCGGAGCGCTTAGTGGGGGTGGTGGTAAGACGTTATTATCCTCGTCACGTCCTGATTATGGTGGGCGCGTTGTGCCCAGAAAGTAACAATCCAAAATCCACACCAATTATCCATGAAGGAAGAATGCAATTGTGGCCCATATCCAGGGCTAAGTCTCTATCGGCTTGGCTGAATTTATTGTCCTCAACTTGGAGTCCTGCTCCCACCACTCCCTCCTCCCACCCCCTCGCTTCTCCGGCCGACGTCGTGTAGGAGATGGGGAGGGGGTGCGGTGTTATGAATAGTGACAACTGGAGTGGAACCGGAAACTGAAATACAATAAGCCATCTGTATAATTGAGCTGGAACTGCATTTCCGGTGTATTTCTTCTTTTGTACTTGCTCTAATCCAGGGGCTGGAGTTTTGAATGGGTGGTTGGTTGCTTGGTTGTTGGGGATTTACGTCCTAGCAACATACATGGTCACACCAGGACAGGTCCCAATTGGTGACAGTGCACACTCATGGCGACTTTATAAATGTCGCCTCAGTGAGAGACCACGCCTCCGGCTCCATGACCTGATTTCCCTCTCAGCCACATTATCCTGATACTGAGCTAACCAGTCCTTGCCCTATCCTAGTTATGCTGAGCGCCTGGCATAAGTCATTAGTTTCAATCAAACTACTGACCTTCCGCACAGGAAGCCTGCGCTCTATGATTGGGCAATCATGCTTGGTAATGTCTGTTTGAATGGAAGTTGAGTTGGCAATGGATAATGGTGAAGCAGCGTCAAGGTCACGTTTGTGGGTTAATGCCAAATGGGTCCTAATTTTCCTATATAAATTTGTCTACATACAAACAAAGGAGGAAAGCGTACTTGGATGGGATGCACAATCTTTATTGCTGTCTTGGCTAGCAATTCTATGCTTACCGGCTACACAAATTTGAAATCTGGGCCAACACTGAATGAATATGGCCGTCCGGTGGCCAACCCCACCATTTGGCACCACTATCGGGCAGTTCCGGGCTCACTGCACCGGCCAATGATTGGATAATATAGACATAACAAATATCAAGCCCCTGCTCATATTAATTATTATTAGCAACATGTTAATTCCGCCATTTATATATGTATAATATATTATACTCCTTATATACAGTAAAACCTCTGTAAATCGACCGACTTTGGGACAGACTTTAAATGGTCCATTTAGGGAGGCAGTCAGTTTAGGGAGTTTGTTTATCATTGCAATGGGTGATTGTTTGAGACCCAAATAAAGCGATTGATATGATGGTCGATCTGTGGAGCTGGTCGGTTAGAGAGGTTAAAGAGGTTTAACTGTATATATACCAAGTTTCGGTATTTCAAATCTCCGTCAGCTATTTTGTGTTTTCGTCTCCTATTCAAGACCAGAATTGGATGCAGGCTTGTGTAGAGATATGCGTGTATGGGGGTTCTCGACAATTATCAGTAAGTAGCGATGTAACGAAACTGCAGAGTTGTGGTCCCTCATTTTTTGGCTGTGTGTGTACAGTGGAGGGGGCAGTTTTTAAGTCTGATCTTCATCAGATTCCTTGGCTATCTAAGATCAGGTAATTGTTTTAGGTTTGATACGATCTTTTCATCGGACTATGTAGTTTTAAGTTGGGAATATGTGATGAAATGTAGGTAATTGATTTTTATGTTATGTAAACTGCTCATTTCCTCATAGAATGAATACATTGTGAAACTTCTAAATTAAATAGAAGGTAATTGCTTTGTGTTATATGAACTGGTCATTTCCTCCTAGAATGAATACATCTTGAAATTTATAAATTAAAAGAAGCTTCCACCAAAGGCTTGATTAATAGATTGACATCATATTCCACATTAGATATTTGAATCGGTTTCATCAATCCTCTTTTATTGCTATTATTGTTTGTGATAGATTGCCGTGGAATTCGCTGATAGCCTCATTTATTTGCCGTCTGACAAGCATTCACAAGTCCTGTGTGATGTTTGCCAATGCCAGTTTGGCACATACCAGCACAATACCGCGAACCGGTGTACCGTGCTCAGCCGTGTGATTAGACTCAAACTCAAGGCATTGGCAATGGTCGTGAGTAATCTTCATACAGAAAATACAGAACAACTGAAATATCTCTAAAACCACACCACCTATTACCAAAAAGATTATATTAAATTTATAAGGTTAGGGTTCTTGATTTCTATTAATTTTGATTAAAACTAATGTTTTGCACTGCGCATACCATCAAACTCAAGGCATTGTCAATGGTGGTGAGCAATCTTCATACAGAAAATCCAGGAAAAGTGCAATATCTCTAAAACCACACCACCTAGAAACAAATTGCTTGGTACACATATACAAAACAACTTTACCAAAAACAGGATATTACATTTTTAAGGTTAGTGACTCACGATCATTGACAATGCCTTGAGTTTGAGTCTATGCACACGGCTGAGCATGGTACATGGCTGAAAACGCCACACCGGGCTTCCCAACATTGTGTTCACAGAACCCAGAACATTTTCCAAATTGTGTTCCATCCCACGTTGTTCCACACCCACAAAGAGACGTGTTTACAAAACCACCCCCAGACAGCACTGATTAAGAAAGTGCTTTCCGATAAGGGCTGAGTGTGTTTTTGTCCGCGCCGGGTGGAACTTGGGGTCAACTAGGAGGGTGACGGGGTCAGCGGATTGATCAGATTGACCTTTGGGGGGTAATACCCCCTTCATTGTCTTAGAATAATAAATACGTGCGTCGTGGGGGTGGCCGGGGCGCCAAGTCCCCGACCGCCAGTAACCCCCTGGTTCACAGGTCAAATAACGCGCTTAATGCCAGTCAAAATGGCGGCATTCTCAAATGGTCACACCCCTCCCCTGGGGCCGAGGGCCGAGGGCGCACTAGACAAAGCACTGTCCTGGAGCAAACAGCTGCAAGCAGCCATGATGGAGAGTTTACCAGGGGAAATCTGGTTAATTCTGAACTCTGATTAGTGGCGATTCTCAGATGTTAGGGTGTATGTGTCGGACTATGCTATATATGTGCATATGTTATGCGGCAAAACCTCTCTAACCGACCACTTCCACAAATCGACCACTCATCTATATCGATCGCTTTATTTGGGTCCCAAACGATCACCCGTACAATACTATTGTAACGATAAATAGCATTCACTACCAATACAATGGCATTATACCTCCCTAAATGGAAAAGTCGGTCGCTCTGTCTGATAATTTAGAGAGGTTTTACTGAATATATTCGTTATTGTAATATTCCCTGGAGTAGATAAGAGGAAAAAGCACGGAGTTTTGGAAATCTGATTAGGGGGTATCTCTCAATTTCTGAGATAAATGTATTATTGCGAGTGTTATACTCTACCTTAACCAGGGATGAAAGATCTCCACGATTTCGCCGATTTCCGGGATTTTTCCTGTAGACCCCTACTGTAATGCTGCAGCACTATCAGTGTATACTAATAGCAAATACGTTGTTAAACGCCGCAGCACTATCAGCGTATACTAATACGTGGTGCCGACGCCACATCACTATCAGCGTATACTACTAATATGGGCTTCAAACGCTGCAGCACGGTCAGCGTATATTAATATGGGCTTCAAATGCTGCAGCCCTATCAGCATATACTAATATGTATGGGACCTGACTTCAGGGGATTTTCCACGATTCCCTGACAATGCTAAGTCTATGGGAGAATTTCCGCATTTCCGCTTTTTTTGCCAGAGATCACTTTCATCCCTGCTTAACTGAGATAACTTTTATTTCAAATTGCTAACTGTTGAGATATTTGAACTGCAAACATGGTTAAAAAAAAGATTTGGCAATCATTCCAAACTCAGACACCATAACGGGTTCTATTAAATTGCTTCAGTATTGCCTTCTGTGAGGCAAAACATGTTTAATAAGTGCACCATGATCTAAAAACTAGATAATTGTTTTGGGTTTGAAAGTTTGATGTTTTATTGGAGTATGTAGCTTTAAAGATAAGATTCCATTTACATGTATATGGTATGTGAATGCGGCAAAAAATGGAAAAGTATGTAAACACACAATAGTGCTTCCATATGTCCGAATGCGAATGGAAATGCGGAAAGTCGATCGCTATGCTGCTCCAACAACAGGAACTTAGACGTTCCTTCACAAATTTGGAGAAGGAAAGATCGAAATTCGCACGGATATCTATGCCGCATTCACATGCTGCATACCGCATACTGCATATATGGAATCTTAGCTTTAAGGAAAGAGTCGGTAATTCTGACATCTTATTTGGGGCGATTGTCAGATGTTGGGATGTATGTATGGGACTGTGATATGAATGTATGTTATAATTGCAATATTCCATGGAATGATCAAGACAATGAAACGAGTCTTGAACTTAGTGGTGAATCAAGACCAACACCTAGGCCCTCCACACACACCTACACGCAAACACACACACACACAATCCAACATCAGCAACTCCTCGGTCATCAGCACCCACTTAATAATAATGAACAGCGTTCCTTCTAAGCTGCGGCCCGCGGACGGCGCGCTGATTCGACCACGTGACCGGCAGACCCCGCCCCTCCCCCCTCCCCACTATCACCGCGCCCCGGCGGAGCTATGATTGACGGGCCGCGTTCAACTAATCCCCGCCCGCTGAATCAGTGCTTAATCTCCGCCCACCGCCGTCCTCAAACCCTCGTTGCCGGGAGATTTGTCCCGGGCGCCGGGTTACGGTTGTTCAGTGCCGCGGGGCCCGGTGGTCCTTAAAGGGATGGCGGTCATTAGGCGGCGTGGCGGGCGTCCCCCCGGAGGTATGCCGGCGAGCATTAAGGGGCGCCCGGCGCGCCGCAAAGTGTACCTGCGATGTTGGCCTTTGTGGTCGCCGCGATCCCCCTGAACCTCGGCCCCGGCCCCCCTCTTCGCCCCCCGCCGGCTGCCACCAAACCCCACCGGGCCCGCCTGACATTTAGCATTCGGAGTAAACGACGCGCCCCGCATTCTCTTACTACACGGCGTCAGGTTGAGCCCGAGCCGATGACAGCGCCCGAGCCGGAGCTGCGGTGTGGAGCCTGAGCCAATTCCCCATTTCTCATAGATTTATACTACTTACACTCGATCTGTTTGGAGTTGTTTGTTTCATTGTTGTGAGCTTTAACCCCACGGCAGCCTATTATTATTATTACTATTATTTCTGGTACTAGTATTACTAGTATTACTATCACTAGTATTACTAGTATTACTAGTATTACTAGTACTATTAATACTAGTATTATTATTACTAGTGTCACTATTATTACTAGGACCGAATCGGAAGAGCACAGGCCTCACGTGCGGTAGATCAGGAGTTTGCGAGTTTGGTTCCCGGTCGAGTGAAACCAATGACTGGTTAGCTTGGTGTCAGGATAATTTGATTGAGTGGGATATCAGGTGATGGTGCTGGTGGCCTGATTTCCCAGTGGGGCAGCACTATAAAATCGCCATGAGTCAAACCAATGACTTAAAAATTGATACTTGTCGCTTCCTAGCCTGGTGCTTGGCATTATTAGGATAGGGCAAGGGCTGGTTAGCTTGGTGTCAGGATAATGTGACTGAGTGGGATAACAGGTCATGGTGCTGGTGGCCTGGTGTCCCAGTAGGACAACACTATAAAGTCGCCATCAGTGCGCACTGTCACAAGTCGGTAGCCGTCCTGATATGACCTTAGATGTTGTTAGGACATAAAACAACAACAAACAAAACCTAGTATCACATATTACTAGTATCACTATTATTACTAGTATTACTAATATTACTGGTCTCACTTTTGTTACCATTGTTACTATTATCGCTATTAATAAAGTATTATCATTATTATCATTGTTACTAATGTTATTATTTTTACTATTGTTACTATTGCAACTATTGTTACCAGTATTGATATTATTATCACTTATCATTACTGTTAACATAATCAGTGTTATCATTATTAAATCTGGTTTGCCCTTTGGCATAGTTTTGATGTAGGTTAGGAGGATGGGCCAGACAGAGAGTAAGGCCCCACACGAGGCAGGGAGATGGGAAGGAGTGGGGGGGATGACAGGTGGGAGCGACAGTTTTCGATTAATCCTTTCATTTTCTGCGAAAGAAACGTTGGTGATCTCACGCAGAGAAGAGACATGGTACTGGTCAGTAATTGGCTCAAATTATGTCAATTCTCGGGCGCGACATAGTAGAGCGGCCCGGTTTCGATTTGTTTCGGTGGCGCCGCCACCGGTAACGTTAGTGGGGATGCGCCAGACATAGAGTAAGTCACCTAATCAGTAAATAAATACATAGCAATAATATGAAATTCCCTTCCGTGCCTTTATCTTTATACTCGCATAATTGCTTATTCATCATATATATATGATATATAGCACATTATATGAGTATAAATGCACGAGTAACATGTACAACCTATATTTCCTCTGTGCACATTGGTGGACTCCCCCCCCCCCCCCTCCCAGCTGTCGGGTAAATTGCCGGGCGGGTGCCGCCCTCACGTCACACACTGCAGGAAATTATATATGCACTCTATAATCTATTATGGGAATATAAACAAGGACACTACCACTTATCAGTTCTCTTCTATATATTAGTTATTACCTACTATCCTACTGACATAGGAGTTAGTTCCTGCTTCTGCCACTATGGTGCCACCTGTGAGTGGCTCCTGGCCACCCTGATACCAGCTGTGTCTGGTCACTACCGCCTCCAGACCTGCTCGGATGATCAGATTTGTATTATTATCATGTAATGACTTTTCTGTTGTCCCCTTTTCAGTGGGTTTGCTTACATAAATACGATATGTGCTCAGATATATGAAAATTAAGTATATGAGCCTGTCTCAAAAGGTGCTAACTCTTCGGTTTTTTGTCCATAGTAACGATTGACACAAAACAGCACAGAAACGGTTACACTGAAAACACAAGGACATTTGCTTCAAATCAATATGTATTCTATTGGGATTATGAAACACCATGTGAAAAACAAATCAGTTTATCCTGAGCAAATGCATAAGTAGATAGTATGTTGATCGTTACTATGGACAACGTTTTGTCCCATATTGCTTAGGACCTTTTGATATATATATATATATTTATATTATTATAAGTATTATGCGAGTAAAAAGATGCATAAGAGAAATGCTCCTATTATTAGCGTAATCAGTGTTTGTTTATGAACCATATTCAATGTCTGACCCACACCCCTTATTCGGACTGGTGGCGCCACCACCGGCCCACACCCTAATCAGTGGCCCGAAACACTGTCATCTCGAATGAAGCACAATATTCGCCATTACCAGGCTGGAAGATCAATGATCAGCCAACGTCTATTCACAGGCGTACAAGTATATATATCTGTTAAAAGTTGTATAAATAGATATATATCTATATATATATATATATATACACTGTGACGAAGAGGTAGGTTTGCAAAAGTCCGTTATTTGGACACTTGCGGAGTGCAACGTGGCCGGGTTTAGGATTGTCTCCTAGTTGTATGCACATTAGGCTTCAGATTAGGCAATTAAAAATCGGAGGAAAGGAATAATACTAGACCGACACCTACAGTCACATTCACATTTGCATTCACAATCGCATTCGCATTCACACCCACCCACACACACACACAGTCACATTCACATTCACTCCCACACTCACATTCACCCTCACACCCACACTCAGTCACATCCACACTCACACCCACAGTCAGACTCACACCCACAGTCATACTCACACCCACACTCACACCTCACTCACACCCACAGTCATACTCACACCCACACTCACACCAAGAGTCACACTTACACTCACACCCACAACCAAAGCCAGCAGATATATCCGTTTCTCTGTGAGCATTGTAATATCTTGACTCGGTTCCTTTCAATTTATACAACCACACCCACAGCTACACCCACACTCACACCCACACCCACACCCACAGCTAAGATATATATGGGCTTTCCTGTGACCTATTGACTCGACTCTCTTCAGTTAATTGTACATGAATGCTTGAACAATAATACATGCTACTTCTACTGATATCCCTGGCATGAATACCCCCCACACACCCACCCCCGCACCCCCTCCCCCCTACTATACACACGTCGATTGGTTGGCCCAGACTGACATGGCTTCAGAGGGCAATGCCCTCAGCCGATTGTATGTATACATGTCGTGTCGTGATGAACTGCTCAGTATTGTGTCTTATCTCTCGGAGCCACTTGAGTAGGCCTGGTGTTCGTCGTGTGGACAGTTGTAGTTTGATCTTGATAGCCCTCGTTAGTATTAATTTCCGGTTCTCGTTAAAATGGGGATATGAAGTTAGATAAATGACTAAGTATTCGTGTACATTTTCGGTGGGTTTTTTAATATCTTATTTGCTCTTTCGATCGGTCTGAGCCCGAGCACTTGACCTGCTTACGTTGCTAGGAAAGTCGCAACCTGCGTCTCCTAGCAACGAGTTACAGCAGTGAACCCAGCCCCGCATTTGATGGCCAATGCGGGTCTGTCTTGGCGAACAGCCCGTATTTCCAAATGCGGATTGCTCGGCCCAATGGTCACAGCTCGGCCGCAATGATCACAGCTCGACTATAGTCTCGCCCACTTCACATATACATATATATATATATATATATATATATATATATATACATATACATATATATATATCCATATACATATACATATAATATATGATGTATAAGCATTAGGCGATAATATAGGCACGAAAGGGATTATGTTTATTTCCTACCTTATTACTGATGGGGTGGCTTATTTGATGTATGCCCCCCCCCCCCCCTTCAACCACGTGACCGGTGGCGCCACCAGAAGCACGCTTCTATCCTGGACGCTACACTGTCACTTGCGCCCGAGAATGTTATATATATATATATAAATTTCACCTCGGGCTGTTGCCTCCAGGGCATTCATAGCCCAGGGAGATGAAACATTTCCGCTCCAAGTCAATTAGCATATTCCGAACAACTCAAGACGTACGCTGAATTGATCCAAGGTGCGTGTATATATATTTAACCTCGGTATTACCCTATATATTATATGGAACTACATCGCTGGCATACAGTAACCTAAGTTCGCAAGATACTAATACATATATAATTGAAAAATGATAGTGTCCTTATTTGCAAACCCATAATAGATTATATAGCACATATTTATATCTGGTCAGAAATATACAAATAAGTGGGGATATATACATATACCTACATAGATATACCTTTTGTACATATTCCTGTGAACATATATTATATATACATGTGTTGTTGCATTAATGCATAAAGATACACCTTCACAATATATCCCCGTCCTGAAAATACCTTAGATGTTGCTAGCACGCAAAACAACAACCAACAACCAGAGGCACATATGTACAAATAACACATTGGCCACCTCATAATGTAACGTAAACCATCATACCTCGGACATTTGACAACCTAACCTACCTTGTTGGTATCTTTAAGGCGCCTTTTCGAATCATGCCGCTACTTAGTACTTGTACACTTGTTAGTCGATGGAATTTATTGGAATGTCACATTTCAATTTTGATTATCCTTGTCGGGCCCCCACCTCCATCTCCCTCTTCTGCATAATGTGGACCGGATCCTGTGACGGAGACCTATTGTCCACGTAATGACCATATCAGGGAATCTGTTCTCCTTTCTCCCAGCAGCCGGCATTCCCGGGACAACTTGGTTGTATTATCCGCTTTTTATATCTAGTTTTTTAATTCAATTTCTCGTTATAGGCCACAATCAATAGGCAATGAGGCAACTTCATGTGGTTGGCAAACTGTGCCTAAACTATGTAAAGCACACAGCCCCGTAGGACTCCTCCTCCTCCTCCTCCAGTGCCTGCGTACCTTACCCGCCCCGTCCTGGAGGCAGACGGATGGGACCATGAGGGGTGAACCCCCATAACACGGGGGTTGAGGTCCTTAAGTCATTCCTCCCCCGGGGATCCTGTCTTCACATAGGCCCCCCCATGCCCCCTCCACAGTTAGGGGGACGCTCGTGGGTGGGGTGTGTGGGTGAGTGTGTGTGTGGGGGGGGGGTGTTCAGCCCCTCCACGGTCACGGCGATACATCCAATTACTGTACCCCTCCATGGTTAGCTTTTTTTGTTCGGTCCAAATTAATTAATACCCAAATATACTAACTACAAGCTTATGGAAGGATAATAACTGAAACTAGAAAAATAGATTAACCAGTTCATGATCGCGGTTTACTAAATATACACAGCGGTATATATAACCTTAGGGGGGTACAGATTAGTTATTACCTACAATGGACTGCGTCTGTATTATGTATATTTCGCAGCTGCGGTCGGTGTATTTGTAGCAAGCCACACCCGCTCTTGTGGGATGAAGAAGCTGGCTCATATCAGCACGTCTACGGCCTCTATTCAATCAGCAGTCCAATTCGTCCCTGCGTCAAAGGCAGCAGGTGGACAATGCATCTTGGCCTGCCTTGTACACTGGCTGCCGGGCTGATGGAAATAGAGAAACTCACTTAGACTGTGGCATTAGTCTGCCCTGACCCACTGACTGCTGCCCAATTTATTGGCGGCGCCAGTCACGACGAGTTGGGACCCCTATCTTTCTCCTTTCGCCTCTCTCTCTCTGTCTCTGCGCCGTCCTGCTGCTGCTTCTACTGCTGCTGCTTCTACTGCTGCTGCTCCTTCTGAGTCGGTTTTAGGTAGGCAGCCATGTGAGAAATGGTTTTTTTTTTTGTGGGGCGGGGAGTGGATGTGGAAGTGTCTGTGTGTGTGTGCAAAGAATGAGAAGAGTATGGGAAATGGGGAAGTTTGTGTGTAATGCCTGAGTGTATGGGGTTTGGGGGCGGGGGAGTGGATGTGTCTGTGTGTGTGTGTGCAAAGGTAAGAAGAGTATGGGAAATGGGGAAGTTGTGTGTGTGCAAAGATGATAAGAGTATGGGAAATGGAGAAGTTTGTGTGTATGTATGCCTGAGTGTATGGGGTTTGGGAGAGCATGGAGTGGATGTGCATTTATTTGTGTGTGTGAAAAGATGAGAAGAGTATGAGAAATGGGGAGGCTTGTGTGTATGTATGCCTGAGTTATGGGGTTTGGGGGGCGGGGGGAGATGGGTGTGATGTTGGTTGTGAACGGTATTGGAAGTGGGGTGGGCTTGAATTGTATATGTGTATGGCTGGGAAAAGATGGGACTAGGAATTTGGTTATAGGATTGAATGGTATGGGGGTATGGGGGGAAATATGAAAGGTGGAAGGGTGATCGAAGGTTTCAATTTTGTGTGTGTGTGTTTGTATGGGGAAAAGACAAAGGGAATATAATGCTTGAATTGTCTGTATGTATGGGGAAAAGACGGGAACTGGAAAACCAATATAAGACTTGAATTGTATGTGTATGGGGAAAAGATGGGAACTGGCAAAGGGATATGATGCTGAATTGTCTGTGTATGGGGGAAAGACAGGAACTGGAAAAGGGATAGGATGCTGAATTGTCTGTGTAATGGGGAAAAGACGGGAACTGGAAAAGGGATATAAGGCTTGAATTGTCGTATGTATGGTGAAAAAGATGGGAACTGGAAAAGGGATATAAGGCTTGAATTGTCTGTCTGTATGGGGAAAAGATGGACACTGGAAAAGGGATATAAGGCTTGAATTGTCTGTCTGTATGGGGAAAAGATGGACACTGGAACAAGGATATAAGGCTTGAATTGTCTGTGTGTATGGGGAAAAGATGGGAACTGGAAAAGGGATATAAGGCTTGAATTGTCTGTGTGTATGTGGAAAAGATGGACACTGGAAAAGGGATATAAGGCTTGAATTGTCTGTGTGTATGTGGAAAAGACGGGAACTGGAAAAGGGATATAAGGCTTGAATTGTCTGTCTGTATGGGGAAAAGACGGGAACTGGAAAAGGGATATAAGGCTTGAATTGTCTGTCTGTATGGGGAAAAGACGGGAACTGGAAAAGGGATATAAGGCTTGAATTGTCTGTGTGTATGTGGAAAAGACGGAAACTGGAAAAGGGATATCAGGCTTGAATTGTCTGTGTGTATGGGGAAAAGATGGGAACTAGAAAAGGGATATGAGGCTTGAATTGTCTGTGTGTATGTGGAAATGACGGGAATTGGAAAAGGGATATAAGGCTTCAATTGTCTGTGTGTATGTGGAAAAGACGGGAACTGGAAAAGGGATATCAGGCTTGAATTGTCTGTGTGTATGGGGAAAAGATGGAGACTGGAAAAAGGATATAAGGCTTGAATTGTCTGTGTGTATTTGGAAAAGACGGGAACTGGAAAAGGGATATAAGGCTTGAATTGTCTGTGTGTGTGTGGAAAAGACGGGGACTGGAAAAGGGATATAATGCTTGCATTGTCTGTGTGTGTGTGGAAAAGACGGGGACTGGAAAAGGGATATAAGGCTTGAATTGTCTGTGTATGTGGAAAAGATGGGAACTGGAAAAGGGATATAAGGCTTGAATTGTCTGTGTGTATGGGGAAAGGGCGGACACTGGAAAAGGGATATAAGGCTTGAATTGTCTGTGTATGGAGAAAAGACGGACACTGGAATAGGGATATAAGGCTTGAATTGTCTGTGTGTATAGGGAAAAAGACGGACACTGGAAAAGGGATATAAGGCTTGAATTGTCTGTGTGTATGTGGAAAAAGATGGACACTGGAAAAGGGATATAAGGCTTGAATTGTCTGTGTGTATGGAGAAAAGACGGACACTGGAATAGGGATATAAGGCTTGACTTGTCTGTGTGTATGTGGAAAAGATGGACACTGGAAAAGGGATATAAGGCTTGAATTGTCTGGTGTAGTGAAAAGAGGAACTGGAAAAGGGATATAAGGCTTGAATTGTCTGTGTGTATGGGGAAAAGACGGACACTGGAAAAGGGATATAAGGCTTGAATTGTCTGTGTGTATGTGTATGGGGAAAAGATGATGAGGGGTGTTAATGAATTTTTAAAAAGAGGTCCTCCCAACCTCCTCCCCCCCCCCCCCCAAAAAAGAAATTGTGTAACGCTAATGGAATACTTAATGAGTTTCGCAATCAGAGCAAACTAATAGCAGGTTATCATGCAATAGAACATTCTTGGCAATATTAGGCTTTCTTGTTTGCAAAATGCGACAAAGATAATGATTATTTAAAATGGATATGATTGCAATAGGTGCTGCACCGTTCTGACTCAAATCACTAAATGAGAATTGACAACAAGTTGAATAACGGTGATAGGAGAGGAAATAATAACGTAGCAAGAAACCTACAATTTCTCAGCGAAATCAGTGATTTTAGCGGAAACTGAGGGATTCGAGCTCCAGACCTACCGCGCGGGAACCCTGTGCTCTACAGATTTGGCTACCGCGCCCGGTTAGTAAGTTGAAGGGAGGAGGTAGAGGAGGACATTGTGTGTCAGCTACAGAAATGAAGGAAGTCAGTAAAAGAGAAGCATCAATTTGATCAAACCTTGGTTTGACTCGGCTGCGATTCGAACTCCCCACCTTCCGCACCTGAGGTCAGCACTATTCCGATTCGGCCAATGCGTCCGGTGTGCGTGGGTGAGTGAGTGAGTGAGTGAGTGAATGAGGGTACAGGAGTGAGTGAGGGTACAGGAGTGGGTAGTTGAGTGAGTGGGTGGTTGAGTGAGTGAGTGAGTAAGTCAGTGATAGGGTGAGTGAGTGAGCGGATGAGTGGGTGGGTGGGTGAGTGAGTGAGTGAGGGTGCAGGGTGGGTGAGTGTGTGGGTGGTTGTGTGAGTGAGTGAGTGATGGTGCAGAGGTGAGGGAGTGAGTGAGTCAGGGTGCAGAAGTGAGTGGGTGAGTGAGTGAGGGTGCAGGGTGGGTGAGTGTGTGGGTGGTTGTGTGAGTGAGTGAGTGATGGTGCAGAGGTGAGGGAGTGAGTGAGTCAGGGTGCAGAAGTGAGTGGGTGAGTGAGTGAGGGTGCAGGGTGGGTGAGTGTGTGGGTGGTTGTGTGAGTGAGTGAGTGATGGTGCATAACTGAGTGGGTGAGTGAGTGAGGGTGCAGGGTGGGTGGTTGTGTGAGTGAGTGAGTGATGGTGCAGAGGTGAGGGAGTGAGTGAGTCAGGGTGCAGAAGTGAGTGGGTGAGTGAGTGAGGGGGCAGGGTGGGTGAGTGTGTGGGTGGTTGTGTGAGTGAGTGAGTGAGTGAGTGAGGGTGCAGAGGTGAGTGAGTGAGTGGGTGAGTGAGTGAGTGAGTGAGGGTGCAGAAGTGAGTGAGGGTGCAGAAGTGAGTGGGTGGGTGAGTGAGTGAGGGTGCAGGGTGGGTGAGTGTGTCGGTGGTTGTGTGAGTGAGTGAGTGAGTGAGTATGTGAGTGAGTGAGTGAGTGAGTGAGTGATGGTGCACGTAAGGAGGGGCTGAGAAGGCAGATCTATCTCACCATCAGTGCGTCATGTGCGCTAGTTGTCGTGGCGGGGGGGGGGGGGGGGGGGGGGGGGGGGGTGGGGGGGGGTAGATGTTCCCCATCAGCTTGTGTTCCGGGCTGCCCGCCTGAAATACCAAGATACCTGCGGCTGGGGATGAAGATTACCAGTCTGTTAGATGTTTCTTTGACTCCCAGCTGTGAGCAACGATGGGATGAGGCTTTATATACACACGGTGATGACTAATAGATATGGCGCAATTGCCACGAATATTTGGATAAAGTTGAAAGAGGGTGATGGCTGCGCATATCTGCGTTAATAGTGCATGTGTTAGTTTCATAATATTATTCCAACACTGCCTGTAGGATAAATACCTTGTTGTTGAAGAAAAGTAAAACCATGACTATATAAAAAGAAATTACAATAAAATGATGGAGTAAATATTACTGCCCACTACAATCATGCCTCAGTTTGCAGCTTGGACGCAATTTTCTAAATTTTCTAAATTTCTAAATTTTCTAAATTTATAAATTGTCTAAATTTCCAACCAACAATTTCTATTTTCAATCCATTTGTATTAAAGCTGCATAGTCCAATGAAAGCATCATAATGTTCACTACCAAAAACATTTGCCTAGATATTATCCTACATATCCAATTTTGATATGAGTGCATTTCTTGCTGGGTATACGGAATGGTAAGCCAATCCAATAGAACCTGTTTCAGCTGAATATTTTGAATTTGAGGTGCTAGCCACAATTAATTTGGCATGAGTTTTCATCCAATATCTCCAAAGTTACAATTTTAAGATAAAAGTTACTTCAAACTAAAGTAAGGTAGACGATAATCGTCAACCTAATATATTTATCTTAGAAAATTCCAGAAACTCAAAACCATCAGACTATGCAACTTTATAGAGCAAGCATACACATAGCTGTGATGTAACGGTTAATGTGGTTGAAGGCGGCTGGTGTGTTATGCTGGAGATACTTCTACTTGCCATCCCAATAGCTGAAGTTGGTGTTATTGGCGCCGCTACAGGTACCACATGCAACCTCAAACATCTGGTGGCAGCGAGGCTCCGCAGTTCATTTATGCGCAATTGGTGTTTTGTCATAGTGTTTCATAGCTCATGTAAAATATATTATAGCGATCAACCTAATATTATTTATCTCAGATCCATGCAACTTTAAACTAATGTAAAGTATATTATAATGTATTCATTTAATAAAATACCAGAAACTCAAAACCAGCGAAATGCAGCTTTAATCTAATATAATGTAGATTATAACAATAACCATATCAGAAGAAGCCTTGAACTCAAAACCATCGGCGTATGTAACTTTAAACTAATGTAATATATATTATAACAATCAACCTAATATATTTATCTCAGAAAATACCAGGCACTCAAAAAAGTCAAACTATGCAACTTTATAGTGGTGTTCTCTGCGGCATTCTCTGTGGTGGAGTGGTTAGAGTGTCTGACTTTTTTCTAGGTCGGACTCCTAATCTGAAGGTCAGTGGTTAGATTCCCTGTGCCCCCACCTCTGCCAATTTGGATTTCCACCGCTGTGTATAACTTACAGCATCATCAAAGGCCAGTTGCTCTCATACCATGTCTATGTGGTGTGGGAGGTTAAAAATCCCTTGGGTCGGTAAAAGTGTAGGCTCGGGCTTTCTATCGACAAACTGTCTAATGGTGAAAACAAGTGTATTCAGACTTATCCATGATAGGCAGTATAAATCTTCAAGAAAAATAACTAAAAATAGAGCAAACACACACATAGCTGTGATGTAACGGTGAATGTGGTTGAAAGCGGCTGGTGGGTTATGCTGGTGATACTTCTACTTGCCATCCCAATAGCTGCAGTCCGTGTTATTAGTGCCGCTACAAGTACCACATGTAACCTCAGAACTCCAGTGGCGGTGAGGCGCCCCGGTTCACTTAGGTGCAATTGGTGTTTTGTCATGATGTGTCGTGGTGTTGAGCTCGCGTGTTTAGTTACTCATGGAGCCGAGGGATGGCGCTGAGCTGAGTCGTTTCTGGTGATGTGGGGCTGTTACAGTACGTGGAGCAAGAAGCTGACCTGCCCCATTACACAAATAAATGCATATATATATGTATATATATAGGGAGAGACACACATGGGTGAAGTAGGTTTACGCCCTGCAGAAGTACCATACTCACAACATTAAGCATCGGTTCCTGGCCTCCACAGACATGAGTGAGCTCTTTCATTGTCTTTGGAAGCTGCTATTCCCCTATTAATATATATATATATATTTATATATATATATATTTATGTATATATATGTAAATAAATATGTGTATACTAATATATTGATATATCTTTAATATTTATCTAGTTATTTGCATATACATATATATATGTCTCTTAAACTACCCAAAGAAGAACCTGCTGTATCTCACACACAGCTATGTGTATATATATAAATACCATACCCATATATATCATATACATATATACAGTAATACCTCCCTAACCGATCACCTCCACAGATCGACCACTCCCCTATATCGATCACTTTATTTGTGTCCCAACAATACCATTGTATCCATATTCTAATTCCCTCAGCCGACCACCTCCGTAAATGGACCACTTAAAGACCAAGGTCGGCCGATTTAGAGAGGGTTTACTGTATCTATATATGTATGTATGTATATATGGGTACGGTCAGTCTTGCACGACCTGGAGCAGAAAAGAGAGCGAGAAGAAAGAGAGAGAAGAGAGCGAGAGGAGAGAGGGGAGAGAGAGCGAGAAGAGAGAGGGGAGAGAGAGCGAGAAGAGAGAAAGAAGAGAGAACAGAGAGAACAGAGAGAGACAAAGATGTCTATGGTGGGTCCCTGCAGAGGAATATGCCACATCTCCCTCCACACTCATGCACACAGACACTCTATATATATATATATTTTATGAGACTGTCTCAAAAGGTGCTAAGCAATATGGGACAAAACTTTGTCCATTGTAACGATCAACATACTATCTATTTATGTATTTGCTCAGGATAAACTGATATGTTTGACATGGTGTTTCATAATCCCAATAGAATACATATTGATTTGAAGCAAATGTCCTTGTGTTTTCAGTGTAACCGTTTCTGTGTTGTTTTGTGTCAATCATTACAATGGACAAAAAAAACGAAGAGTTAGCACCTTTTGAGACAGGCTCATATATATATATATATACACATATCCTCAACACCTGCTCTGTGCCCTTGTCCAGCTGCTGTTCTCCAGTGTGCTTGGAGCAGGAACCGGAAACGCAGGGATGCGTTTAATTAAAAACAGGGACGGCTGTGAATGGAGGCTATTTATAACTGCGCTTTTTGCCCAGAACTTACCTGGTGGTGAAGGCACTAGGTCAGGGCGCCGAGGCCAGGGGGTATAAATAGGATCCATTTGGTGTAGGTACACCGCCCGGCTTCCTCAATTAGGCCAAATATAAAGGCAAACAAAAGGTCACCGTCCCCCGCCCATGGCTGAAAAATCGCCCGCCTCTGAATTTTATATTTGTTTATATTTGTTTTATCTGTTAAAATTGCGTCGGGCTAGCAGCAATTCAATTTTTGTATCAATTTTTAAGTCATTGATTTGACTCGACCAGGGTTCGGACCCAGGCGTTCGAATGCCACGACCTACCAGAACTGGTGGCGCACACTCAACTCATATCGTGTCTGGTTACATATTGCATATTATTTTACAACTACCTCAAAAATTTAAAAAATAAACATAAAATTCGCCCGCATGACCGGGTTTTTTTATTTCAAAAGGACGATCGCTAATCCTTTTTTTATTTGGCCTTAGCAGCACTGAGGGGAATAATCTAAAGAGGCAGTTTAGGGGGAAAAGGTTGTGGCGTGTTCTTTTGTCATGCATTTATTTTTAATGGCAAGTCCATATTTCCACATGATGATAATTAATATGTGTATTTGGATTCTTTTATATGGTATAATTTGTTTGTCTGTTTGTTGACGATTTACGTCCTAGCAGCATCTAAGGTCATATCAGGACGGGGTAGAGGGATATAATAACTCAAGTATAGTGTCTCCTTTAGATATTGTATATGTTGTATATATTGTGTATATTGTGTATATTGTGTATATTGTGTATATTGCATATATTGCATATATTGCATATAGTGCATATATTCAGAGATGAAAGACCTCTGCGGTTTCGTGGATTTCCGGGATTTCTTATATCCACCGATTAACGTTAAACAAAATTCCAAAAGATGGGACGTATAGGACAACAGTTGGGTGGTTCGAATCGCATTCTTATATGACCTTAGATGTAGTTAGAACATAAAACCTAAGCAAGAAACTGTTAGATATGGGCGATAATGCAATCACAACAAGGCTAGTTGAGACCTGACTTCCGGTATTTTTCCGTGATTCCCTGACAATGCTAAACCTATGGGAGAATATCAGCATTTCCGCTTTTTTTCCTGGAGACCACTTTCATCCCTGTATATTGCATATATTACATATTGAATATATTGTATATATTGTTTATATCGATCGTATACATTCTATATAATGAATTCAATCATCGTCTACTACTAGTACTGACCTCTCTGGCAAGGAGCCACATTGACAGATAGGCGTGGTAAGGGTGATTACGTCAGGGAGTGCGGTAATTGGGTGATTGTATCAGGGATCCCGGGTAGTGTAATGCTTACTATGCTAGTCCCGAAATGCTGGAAGTATGCATTCGAATCCTGCTGTAGCCCCGCTAGTTCCCATTTCCCTCCCTGACACTTGTAATATGATCTCAATCTGCAATCATTTGGAGCTATAAAGGCATTAATATGGGCAGTAATCAACAATGAAAACCAAGCTGACATAGCGGTAGGGAGCTTATACAGACCCCCAGATGGAAACGTGGGGCAATTCATTAAGGCCTTGTCACACCTCAGCGGATTTGGGGAAATGGACAGAAACCAAACAAAGCCTGTTTTGTGTCCCTACCAGTTCTGAACATGCACAAAACTAGGAACGGATGCCACTGGACTGATGTCTACTGTTCTTGTCTGGTTTGACTTCATTTCGTCCGTTCATGTCCATTTCTTGTCCGTTCGTCCAGCAGCCATTGACTCGATAGCGCAACATTCTGACATTTTAATACATTTGGTACTTATCACCACAGGACTAGACAATTCTGTCTGTTGCTCAATCCGGCGAGGTTTGACAGCCGCTTTGCGGAATGGGAGGCCATCCTAGACAATATACCAAAACTCAGCAAGGCGGAGATATTCCTACTTGGCGACTTCAATATAAACTATAAAAGAAATAACAAAAATAAAAATACCTTAGAAAATCAGGTATTATTAGTTTGTATGTGAGTTGTGACGCAACTCTCACAGCAGAGAGCTAAATGGAGAGCGGCAGTCAAGTAATGAAAGCAGTCTTTCTCGCATCGCAACCGACAGCATGATGCTAATGATGATGATGATGTGAGTTGTGTGGTATTCTATGTATCCCTTTATTCGAATGCCCACAATTAAACCTACTGCTGGTGACGTATGATAGTATGAACTGGGCGAGCATGTATATATAATATGCATTGGAATACCTAGTGTATATTCTATACTATATATAGTATGTCTAGCATGTATATTATATTAATATATTATGTATAGTATGTATATTATCTTTTGCATATTATATTACGTGTAGTATATAATGTATATATACTATATGTAGTATGTATAGTATATAATAGTATATATCGTATATACAGTAAAACCTCTCTAAATCGACTTTAAGCAGTCCATT
The DNA here is from genome assembly GCA_030323885.1 of Branchipolynoe longqiensis. Taxonomy (NCBI): domain Eukaryota; kingdom Metazoa; phylum Annelida; class Polychaeta; order Phyllodocida; family Polynoidae; genus Branchipolynoe; species Branchipolynoe longqiensis. The sequence continues at coordinate 2,177,969 of CM059199.1, forward strand.
TAGGGAGGTGGTCTGTTTAGGGAGTTAGAATATCCTTACAACGCGATCGATATAGCAGAGTTGTCGATCTGGGGAGGTGGTCGGTTAGGGAGGTTTAATTGTATAATACATATATTATAGTACTTATATAGTATATATATATATACATATATATTATGCATAGCCTTATATTATGTATTTTATGTGTAGTGTATATAGTGTATCCTATGTGTAGTGTATATAGTATATATAGTTTATGTACTGAGAGTGATAATACAGCTCGCAGCGGGTTTGCCTACCTGAGTGAAAACCCGAGTCGCCCAGGCTGCTGCATTTGCCAGCGGGCGGGGCGGGGTGATTGAACATTTCTGGAGAAAGCTATAGGCCCTCCGTTCTATAATATTTATATAATGTCTTTATATAGCACATAATGTACCCCTTAGTGCAGAGTTTTTATTGACTATTGTTTATGGACTATTGACCATCTATATGTGTTTAGCATATTCCTTCGCATTGCTCAGTCGTCACACTGGCATTCACTGTTGAAAAGTCTCGGCAGTTGTATGCTTCCCTGGTTCGAATGTCCCGACCTAGTATGACCTTAGATGTTGTTCCATTACATCTGTACGTATGACCATATCAAAGCGCAGTGAATCTACTACAAAGAAAGGACATAACGCTGTGTATAACGTACAGCATCATCAAAGGCCAGTTGCTCTCATACCATGTCTATGAGGTGTGGGAGGTTAAAAATCCCTTGGGTCGGTAAAGGTGTAGACTCTGGCTTTCTATCGACAAACTGTCTAATGGTGAAAATAAGTCTATTCAGACTTATCCATGAAATGCAGTATAAATCTTCAACAACAACAAAAAAAGAGAAATATACGCTACACCTACATTTGGAATTAGATGTCCTAGCAGCGATCTCAATCTACTACCCGGATACGATTTCCCATCGGATACACCGATGTCATTTAAAAATTGAAAAGCAGACAAATGTATCAAACTCTTATTCTTAGCCGCACCTGAGTCTACAAGAAGTCGCGCCCCACCTGAGTCGTACAAGACCAGATAAATGAAATCCATCAAATTCAATAATAATCACAACAACAGGTTCGAATGTTGCAGCCATGACTGGTAATGTGATTAGTGACAGTGCCGGGATAGCTTGAATTTAAACGAAATATTTAAGTGAAGCCACTTAGCTGTGTCTTCTTTACGACGCGCCGTCAAATAACAACGACGGCACATTATTATAAAACGGCAGTCCAACTCTTCTTATTTATTCAACAATAAATAAGAACAGGCATTGCCTTGTTGACATTAGGTCAAAATGTAACGGCGGCGCGCCGAATTAAAGGCGATAGATTGGGTGACACTTCTTATTACGGGGCTCTTTAAATCTTTGTTGGGTCAGGCTGTTTAAAGTTGTATCAATACTGCGGCGAAATGTGTTGCGACGCTCATAAACATCGAATAAAACCCTCGGCCGCCGCGATTGAGGCCAATTGTCTCCGCTAGGGGGATATGTGTGTGTGTGGGTGTCTGTATGTGCGCGCGCCCTCGCGAATGGGGGTGTATTCCTGTTGTGATCTGCTATCGTTTTTTCCATTGATGGAAGCGATCGTGAACATTATTAATATATCATATTCAATTCCGATGAAACGAACGATGCATTATAGTGCGTTGTTCGATTGTTCCATTTACTGTTATTTTGAGCACCTGAATGGCAAGCTTTTTATGTATCATTTAAGCATAATATTTTAAGGATGTGTTACTATAAATTTTCTTTTGGAAGATGTTCCGATCGCTTTAAAGAATAGAATATATACTGATGAGTTGTTATTATTAATATTCTTTTTGGAAATGAACTTTCATGTTTCGCTTGCTTTATAAATATCACATGTTGATGCATTATTATTATAAATACTCTTTTTGGATAGACCCTTTCGGATTCCGAAGCATATATTGATAGACCTTTATTATTATTATTATTGTTATTATCTTTAGATATGAACTTTCATGATCCTAGTACTTTAATTTTAAATAAGTAACATATACACTTCACATACTCATCCACCGCGTATTTAATTTATTCAGGAAATTAAATGAACAAACGCACACCTACACCCTCTATATATATACACATAGAGGTTTGATTGATCGATTGGTGGTTTCTTTAGTCAGTGTCAGCAGCATACACCATATTCATGACAAGAATTGGTTGTTTTTTATTCAACCATTGTACAGAGTGCAAAAGCATACAATCAATTATATGTCAATAGACACTGTGATTCTAAAAAGTTCACAGTTATATAATTTGTCGCTAATTGAAATACAATTCTAGATAAAAGTTAAAGGTTACAAGTATACAAATTAATATCCTTTTTGGACATACACTTTGGTGTTCCAAATGCTTATTAATAAATAGCACATATTGATGAATTAAAAAAGAAAATTGGAAATGGGCTTTCATGCTCCAAGTACTTTTATACCAAACACACGTAGATACCTCAAATATTTATCCAACATTTAATTTATTCATGAAATTAAATCGACAACCACACACATACACCGACCCTGTATACCTATATACATACACACACGCATACATACACACATATACATAATGCATACACATATACACACATACATACACATACATACATACATGCATACACATATACATACATACACACATATACACATACATACATATATGCATACATACATACATCCATACACACATACATACCCACATACATACACACATACATACCTACACATATACACACATACATACACACATACATACATACACACATACATACATACATACATGCATACACCCATATACATACATACACACATACATACCTACACATATACACACATACATACACACATACATACATACACACATACATACATACACACATACATACAAGTGCACACATATACATAGTTAACACCCTTCCACACAGACAGATTGCGCTCGGCCCGCAATCGGGCGTGCTTTACGAGGCCGGCGGCCGGATGGATTAACAATGCAGGGTGGTGCACCTAATTGCCCGGCCTCCTCCCGGTGGTACGCCGGCCATGCTGGACACGACCCGGGCCGGTCAGTGGTGCCCTTCCGTCGCCGGCCGCCCACAAAGGAAACCCCGGTCACTCCCCCCTCCCCCTCCCTTCTCGTCTATTCGCGCCACGGGCACCAACCCGCCGCCCTGCCCGCTTATCGATTCCGCCCGCACGTTGCTCTGTCAGAGCCGCTGAATACAATGTTCTCCAAATATTACTTTCAAATTAGATTTGCCGATCGCGTATTCACCCCACGCGCGCCGCCACCCAATCCATTCTTGTTGGCCGAGTCAACATCATTTGGCGAATTACATCTGCGCCGATCGATCGTGTGGGGGGCCCTTCATTCCATTTGAGCCGAATAATTCGTCGCCACCCCGCCTACGTCCGGAATACGCAAGCAAGCATGCGCACAGGCTCCCGCCTCCGCCGCCGCTGCCGCCAGGAACGCCACCTCCTACCTACTTCCGGTACGTCGCCATCTTGTGACGCGGTGACCGAATCGGTAGAGTTCAAGCCTCTGGTGCGGGAGATTGGGATTTCGATTACAAAATTGATACTTGTCACTTCCTAGCTGGGCGCTCGGCGTTAATAGGACAGGGACAAGGACTGGTTTGGCGCAGTGTCACAATAATGTGACTGGGTTGGGATTATATCGGTTCATAGTGCTGGCGGCCTGATTTCCCAGTGGGGCAGCACTATAAAGTCACCATTAATGTGCACTGTCACAAGTCGGTACTCATCCTGATAAGACCCGAGATATGTTGCCAGGGTTGGTTGGTTTGGTTGTTGGAGTTTTACGTCCTTCTGTCAACAACTAAGGTCATATCAGGACGGGCCAGGGTGTAAAACCCTTATAACGAACCCACTAACCAATTTTGCGGAGTTGGATTCGTTCGGGTGAAAACCTGCTTCTCCCGATGGGCCGTGCACGCGCACTCACGCGCACACACACACACACACACACACACACACACACACACACACACTCACTCACACACGCTCCTGGACATAAAAGCTTTGTACAGGCAGCGGTATGCAACCCGCCCGCCCGCCCGCCCGCCCACCCTTTTCCGCGGCAGTGATTGGCTGGCTGGGGGAGGGTTCGCGCCGGTGCCACTAGGTGGCAGGACTGAGGTGACCGCGGCGCTACGCCCGTCACGTGATGGCGGGTGGGCGGCGGACGGCGTTTGTTCAAAGGAAGGCCCGGGGAGAGCTGGGGCCGGGGCGGTGGGGGCGCGGACAGTGGTGGGGGCGGGGCTGGGGCTGGGGCCGGGGCAGGGCCAGGCGGGACGTGGTGGGGGGTTTCCAGGTGGGGCGCGGGTACAAATGTACGGCGATTGTGGAACTTTATCGACGCGGATGATGGATACTGGCGCGCTACAAGTAGCGCAACGAGGCACTGGGCATGCGCAGAGGTGACAGGTTTACAACACCTGTTCGCGCCATTACTTGGGACACAATGAATGGGCAACTACTATTACCGAAACGCCTTCATTCACAACCCAAACCGCCTCCCCCACCCCCAGCCACATAACTACCTGTATTCTGAAATACAACAAGAACCAATGAAATGAAATGTGAAGACAACAAACACTACCTATATTCTGAGATGAAATATTGTTATATTCATTTTTATTTATTAATACAATACGGACGAACACATGACATGGAACATAATGTCTTTATTCATGTAATTTGTTAATGCAATAGGAAACAAGAATTTTGTTAATATTCATTTTATTTATTAATACAATAGGGACCACCACATGACATAGAATATCATGTTTTTATTCATGTAATTTGTTAATGCAATGGGAAACAAGACAAACATTACTAAATTATGAAATATGGTCTATATTCATTTGATTTATTAATAGAATAAGTACCAACACTTTTATTCTGAAATGAAAATTGGTTTTTATTCATTTAATTTATTAATACAAAAGGAACTCAGACAAACACTACATATATTCTGAAATGAAATATGGTCTTTATTCATTTGATTGATTACCCCAATAGGAACCCAAAACTTGTATTCTGAAATCAAATGCATTGCGGTATTACATTTGTTCATTTCATTTATTAATTACAAACGGAACCATAACAAAAACTACCTATTTTATGAGATGAGATTCTCTCCCCATATTCCTAAATGTTTAGCTATATTAGGAAATGAGATTCTCTTTATTCATTTAATTCGCTTCACTCGGACAAGACGGACAAGAGCAGAGATATAAATTTGAGCATTTGATTAAATATGAAATAACAATCAGGACCTGTGGCTGGACTGGGACCCAAAGTCTAAGTCGAAGGTAGTCTGGAATCGTCATCAGTGTTCAAGGTACATGAAGGTAGGTCAATCAGCGCTTAACCCCCACCCCCACCCCCACCCCCCTCCCACCCTCAGAAAGTAGGTGTGAGGGTGGGGAACTGAAAGGATTGGCAGAGCCGGTGGGGCAGAATGGCGGGTAAGGGAGGGGTAGATCATGAGGAAAAGAGGACGACTTGCCTCGTTCGCAAATTCCGCATGTAAAGGCCCTGTCACACATCACCGGATTTGGGGGAAACGGACACAAACCGAACAAAGTCCGGTTTGTGTCCGTACAAGTTTTGAACATGCACAAACTAGGAATGGATGTCATCGGATTGACGTCTACGGTTCTTGTCCCGTTTGAGTTTGTTTCGTCCGTTGGCTATCCGTTTCATGTCCGTTTCATTTCCATTGGTCCAGCGGCCATTGCCCCGATAATGCAACATTTTGACACATTTTGATACTTATCGCCACGGACTAGACAATTCTGTCCGTTGATCAATCCGGCGAGGTGCTCAATGTATATTATTAATACTATAGGAACCAAGACATCGACCTATTTTCTTAAATGAAATGCATCCTTTAATAATTTTTATTTAGTACTACAATGTGCACCAAGTCAAAATCTCCCCATATTCCTAAATGAAAATGTTTTTATTCATTTGATTTATTAACTACAATGGGACGCAAAATAAAAGCTACCTATATTCTGAAATTAAATGTGGCCTTTTTTATTTATTAAGCCAAATATGTGGTCTCTATTTATCGGTTCTAGGATCCTTTCTGATTTATCTGATTATTGTTTTTATTTCACAAAAGAAAAATCTTCCCAGGTAGTTTCCTACTGTTATGGTGGATGTCTAATATAAGGAGGAAAATTATTGAACTATTGTCAAGTCATAGGTCAAATTGTGCACCACCTTTAATGATTTGAACGATGTGACGCTGCCTGAGTATTTCTTCACCCACCACAGCCTTTCTTTTTTATTTGTTGATAAGCCATGTCGTCGTTTTAAAAGGACATAACCATACACATATGCACCTGGAATTTACATGCAGTAGCGTGTAGTGAATTTCATGATTTCTTTTGTTTTGCTTATCTGACATTATTTTCTAGTTCTTCTATGATATATTACAACAACTACCAATCCCCTAGATCACGAACAATGAAACCACTTTATTTTTTTAAATCGGAATTCATTTTGAATTTCCGTGTGATATTTGATGGGGGGAAAAGTGCCCAAATGATTATTTGTCTAAAGTTCCATTGTCAAAAAAAGTACTTGACTTCTGGGTGCTTTGTAACCTTACAACAGTTACTGGTTGCAGAACTGCAACATTATAGAGAGGCTCTGATAAATCGGCCTGATCTTTGGTTCAAGAATAATCTTCTGGTGGGACGGTTGTAGGAGCTGGGGGATGTCTTTACAACAATTAAATGACGAGTCGGTGGGGAGGTCCAGATTACTCCGGTTCGGCGGTAGCACAGCACTTGTATCCAGCAGACAGCAAGCAGCAAGGGTTTCGAGGAAGGGCGGGTAAAGATGGGTCCAGCAGTGGTTCCAGCAAGCGAGAGAAACGTAAAGGTAAACTGCCCCAGCCAAGCAACTCTCCTGGTCAGGGTGAGGAGTATGCCTGGGAGAAGAAAAAAAAGGGTAGAGTCTAGGAAAGAGAAATGAGAGTTGAGTCAAAGGACCATGTCTATTTGCTCTATGGTGACCAGTCGGTGAGCCAAAGATACAGACAGAGTAAGAGTAGAAAGTGAAATGCTGGCGGGCTCCTCCTCCTGGAACTCTTTTCAGACATACCAAGGAGGAGCAAGGCCAGCGGAGAGGAGATAGAGAGAGGTGTGGACGAAGTGCAGCCCGGATAGCAAGTGAAAGTGGCCTGTAGGTTTCAGGGGACCGTCGAATCAGTATAGTGGTGTTGCCAGGACGCGGGGTGTGTGTGTGGGGGGGGGGGGGGGTGCACTCCTACCACCAGCCTCTGCTCCCCATCCCCCTGGCGCCTACTGGAGAACAGCGCATCCATCACGTTGAATATCAGATCTGAGCCTCCGTCGACCAGCTATTTCTATAAATAGAAATAGTCTCTTCAGAGGTGACCCTGGAGGATCCCCCCTCCACCCCTCCAGTCGATGTCCTCCATCTCACACGCGCATGCTCAATCACATTCACTCACTCACCTTCTCTCTCTCACTCACTCACTCACAAGCACTCACTTACAATCACATACTCACAATCTCTCCCTCACTCACAATTACAAGCACATCATCCTACTCATATTCACCCACTCCCTCACAGGCACATACTCACATCCACACCCTCACTCACAATTACAAGCACATCGTCCTACTCACATCCACTCACTCACACCCACTCACTCCCTCACAGGCACATACTCACATTCTCTCCCTCACTCACAATTACAAGCGCAGCATCCTACTCACATCCACTCACTCACATCCAATCACTCACTCCCTCACAGGCACATACTCACATTCTCTCCCTCACTCACAATTACAAGCACATCATTCTACTCACATCCACTCACTCACTCTCTCACAGGCACATACTCACATCCACTCACTCACTCACAATTACAAGCACATCATTCTACTCACATTCACTCACTCACTCCCCCACAAGCACATACTCACACCCACTCACTCACAATTACAAGCACATCGTCCTACTCACATTCATTCACTCACTCCCTCACAAGTACATACTCACATCCACTCCCTCACTCACAATAGCCTATGATATGTAAAATGGAGTAGGCTAGTCTAGTAATAAATAAAATACATATATGCCAAAAAAATCCAAAGAAACTAACATAGGCTACTAACCATACCAACCAATTATCTATCTGCTACTGAAATGCAGGCAATCAAATTACTTATCACTTTATCAGCAGCTACTGTGTGGTAAGATAACACCAACAGTGCAACTGGCCAGCATTGCAAAAAAAATACATGCACAGTAAAATTCATTTCACTGCCCTCCACGTTGTTGCCTGGCTGGTCTACCGCGCTGCTCTGTGCATATTTCCGGGTCACAGGTCACGATGGCTGAACTCCGGGGGGAGGGGGGCCTCGGAACTGTAAATCAAAACAAAATAGAGAAAAACATGAATGGACGACGATTGCGGATATTTTCCCACAAATTAATTCCGGGATATTAACAGTATTATTGCTGATTATTTCGCAATGCTTCCTAGCATAGTCCGATGAAGTATCAACATTTACAAAACCAGAGAACTTATCTAAATTTGAATCTGCATATGTAGCTTAGATACTGGTTAATCTTTTAAGCATCTGTTGCTATATATAATAATACGTCAATTTAATAGACCGTTACTGCATCAGCCTATGCTTTCCAAAACAAATTTGACAGGTTAACACTTTAAATTTCTCTAATATTAGCCTCTTAACATGAGAGTTAAAAGCCCCTGTCACACCTCACCGGATTGAGCAAACGGATAGAGCCGGACACAAATATTCTAGTCTGGTGTGATTCGGATATGAAATGTATCAAAACTTGGAACGGACCGCACGGATATCAACGGATTTTCAATGGACAGATACCAAACTTTGACGAATATCGGTATTCGGATTCTATCTGTTTCTCAATCCCGCGAGGTGTGATATGGGCTTCACTTCAAACAGAAGGAAGGTAGATAATAACACTCGATTTAATATAGTTGTTATCTCAGAAAAATTACAGAACCTCCAAACCATCGGACTATGCAACTTTATGAAATGTGGTCTGCACCCCTGAACAAATTTAGAAAATATATATTATTTGTGCGTTATTCGTTGTTCATTCGCAGTTACTCTGAGGATCAGTTGTTTTTTGTTGTTCTTATGGAATAATACCCAGAGTCATAGGTTGATCAAAACTCTATGATAAAGCATGTATTATCATGACTAGTAAATGAGGAACAAGTCATACAAACAATAGTGAATGAGAAATATTGTGAACGCGGAACATACTGCCACACGTTCCGATCGGAATGAATCAGGAAAAGGGATCCAGCTATAAAAGATAGCAGTCATCTATCTGACGTCTCCTTACCACTACAGCAATGTGAATCTATCATCTTTTCTGATAACATCCGCTGCAACAAAAATATTACCATGTCAAAATGCTGGCATCGAAAAAAACACTGTTTATAGCTGTCAATAAAATTTGGGGGGACATATATGTGTATATATTCCATATATTTCATATATTTCATACATTTCATACATTTCATACATTTCATACATTTCATACATTTCATACATTTCATGCATTTCATACATTTCATACATTTCATACATGTCATACATTTCATGCATTTCATATATATATATATATATGTATATGTATATATATGTATATATTTAGAGAGAGATAGAGTAATACTTCTCTAAATCGACCGACCATTTAGAGAGATGGTCGGTTTAGAGTTAGAATACCCTTACAATGGGACCCAAATAAAGCGATTCATATAGGGGAGTGGTCGATCTGTGCAGGGGTCGGTATAGAGAGGTTTTAGTGTAGATAAATATGTGTGTATGCTTTCAAATCTAGGTCAGGAACCCTCTGGTTGACGGGGTGCGGTGCATCGGATGGACCGTGGTCAGTGTTCTGCAGTGATATACTCGTACTCGTACTCGTACTCGTACTCGTCTGATTCTGATGTTGTTAGGCTACAGAGCCTGTGTCACGTCGGGACCTCGATAAGATTGACTTGTTCAAATTATAGCCGCCGTGTACTGTACAGTGTGTTGGTTATATCTGAACTGCCACCAGTGTCTGTCCAGTCTGGATTTAAAAGCATTTAGTATGATGCAGTAACCACTTTGACAGGTAGCATTCCTCGGTTGTATGCTTAAAGCACATGGGCATCCTGGTGTTGGCAATACTGTAGAGTAGAATATACATCTTTTCAGTTTGCAGTTCCATGTGGTTGTTGTTGTTGTTGTTGTTGTTGAAGATTTATACTGCCTATCATGGATAAGCCTGAATAGGCTTGTTTTCACCATTAGACAGTTTGTCGATAGAAAGCCCAAGCCTACACTTTTACCAACCCAAGGGATTTTTAACCTCCCACACCACATAGACATGGTATGAGAGCAACTGGCCTTTGATGATGCTGTAAGTTATACACAGCGGTGGAAATCCAAATTGGCAGAGATGGGGGCACGGGGAATTTGAACCACCGACCTTCAGATTAGGAATCCGACCTAGAAAAAAGTCAGACACTCTAACCACTCCGCAACAAAGTTTTACAAAAAAGCCGCCGAGATTTTGAATTGTCGGTATTCATGATTAATGTCGGCAAATGTGAATGTTTGTCATATCATCTGCAGCTGGTCCTCTAGTCCTACATGTTTTGTTTGTAGATTTAGTGACTGCTTGATTATTACCTCTTCCGGCATATGGACGGCTTTTTTTCCTTTGGTACATTAGTTGATTAATTTGGGGAAATTTCAATCACGGACGATTGTTCTTCCTCATTCCACTGCACCATGCCATGCCTTAGTATTGCCGAGTACCAGGCTGTGTAGCGACAAGTATAACATTTTTAATTCATCGTTTTCACTCAGCCAGCGTTATTCAAATTCCGAAACGGGACGCGGGCGGGTAGGCGCGCAGGCGGACGCTCAGCTCACCTCATTCGGTCATCCCGTCTGCTTTAACATGTGGAGGTCCGGCTTAGAACAGCACTTCCTCAGATCCCTACCGACACATAAGCACAGGCAGGGGGAATAAACAACGTTAAACTACCCCGACCACCGAATGGGCCCACCGCAGAGCTGAGGGGGGGGGGGAGGGGGGGGGGAGGCGCCATTTTTATGATGCCATGATCGCTATTAGCGTGTTATGGCTTTTAAATAGGCGTCTGGATCTGCCACTGGAAATGTAAACACGGGCCAAGAGGTGCGGTTTGTGAGTGCATAAAACGGTCATGAACGTCATGGTGGGGGGGGGGGGGGGCGGGGGGTACTCGTATATCGCGCTAACACTACCAGAGCCCCCGGCGTTCCCGGATCAACGGCCCGACACCGTGTGAGCCGGGAGGCCCCCTGGTGCCGAATACTGCGGACTGGCGTGCTTACGTCATAATAAGCGTTTAGTGAGACGGTTGCCGTTCAGGCTGCGTGACGTACGCGTGAGAGTAATGCGGGTTGACATTTATGTACGTGATAATGTAGCAAACAAAAATACAAAACTGTATCCTTTATTGGATGTGGGCCATTAGCGGGGGGATTCGATTAGGGGCAGATTTGTTGAGGGAATCATTGGTTTAAAAGTAGCGCCTGATTGTTATCAGATTTGCGCTAATATATGGTTTGTAGCAATGCGAGCAGCTGCCACTCTCACATACCACACACACATACATAGATGAAAGATCTTCGCGGTTCCGCGGATTTCCGGGATTTCTTATATCCACCGATTAACATTAAACAAAATTTAAAAAGATGGGATGTATTCGACAACAGTTGGGTGATTCTAATCGCGTTCTTATTTGACCTTAGATGTAGGTAGAACATAAAACCTAAGCAAGAACCTGTTAGATATGGGCGATAATGCAATCACAACAAAGCTAGTTGGACCTGATTTCCGGTATTTTTCCGGTATTTTTCCGCGATTCCCTGACAATGCTAACTAAACCTATGGGAGAATATCAGCATTTCCACTTTTTTTCCCGGAGACCACTTTCAGCCCTGCACATAACACACACTCCGGGTCATGGTGCTGGTGGCCTGATTTCCCAATGGGGCAACACTATAAAGTCGCCATGAGTGCACACTGTCAAAAGTCGGTACCCGTCCTGATATGACCTTAGATGCTGCTAACAACAAACAAAAGAACAAACACACACCTATATATATAGCTATAGCTTACTGAGTACGAACTGAATCAGACAGCATCCCCACTCCCACATAACGCTATAAGTATAACGTAGTAGCTTATGGGTTCCTTACCCCATACCCCATACCCATGTATACCGATCACATAATTAGTGTGATAGCAACGGAATCAGCGGTTATCCACTCCACACCCACATATAGCGATAACATACTACCAAACCGAATCAGCACTCCACACTGCACACCCACGTATAGCGATACTGTACTACCAAACCAAATCAGCCCTCCACACTCCACACCCAAGTATAGTGATAACATACTACCAAACCAAATCAGCCCTCCACACCCACGTATAGTGATAACATACTACCAAACCAAATCAGCCTTCCACACTGCACAACCACGTATAGCGATAATGTACTACCAAACCGAATCAGCCCTCCACATCCACATATAGCGATAATACTACCAAACCAAATCAGCCCTCCAAACTCCACACCCACGTATAGTGATAATGTATTACCAAACCGAATCAGCCCTCCACACTCCACACCCACGTATAGCGATAGCGTACTACCAAACCAAATCAACCCTCCACACTGCACACCCACGTATAGCGATAACGTACTACCAAACCAAATCAGCCCTCCACACTGCACACCCATGTATAGCGATAACATACTTACTACTAAACCAAATCAGCCCTCCACACTGCACACCCAGGTATAGCGAAAATGTACTACCAAACCGAAACAGCCCTCCACACTGCACACCCAAATGTAACAATAACATACTACCAAACCGAATCAGCAGCCCTCCACACTCCACACCCTCGTATAGCAATAATGTACTAGCAAACCAAATCAGCCCTCCGCACTGCACACCCACGTATAGCGATAATGTACTACCAAACCGAATCAGCCGTCCACACTCCACAGCCACATATAGCAATAACATACTACCAAACCGAATCAGCCGTCCACACTCCACACCCAAATATAGCGATAACATACTACCAAACCGAATCAGCCCTCCACACTCCACACCCACATATAGCGATAACGTACTACCAAACCGAATCAGCCCTCCACACACTCCACACCCAAATATAGTGATAACATACTACCAAACCGAATCAGCCCTCCACACTCCACACCCACGTATAGCGATAACATACTACCAAACCGAATCAGCCCTCCACACTCCACACCCACGTATAGCGATAACGTACTACCAAACCGAATCAGCCCTCCACACTCCACACCCACGTATAGCGATAACGTACTACCAAACCGAATCAGCCCTCCACACTCCACACCCACGTATAGCGATAACATACTACCAAACCGAATCAGCCCTCCACGCTCCACACCCACATATAGCGATAACGTACTACCAAACCGAATCAGCCCTCCACACTCCACACCCACGTATAGCGATAACATAGTACCAAACCGAATCAGCCCTCCACACCCATGTATAGCGATAACATACTACCAAACCGAATCAGCCCTCCACACTCCACACCCACGTATATATAGCGTTAATGTACTACCAAAACGAATCAGCCCTCCACACTCCACACCCAAATATAGCGATAACATACTTACTACTAAACCAAATAAGCCCTCCACACTCCACACCCACATATAGCAATAACATACTACCAAACCGAATCAGCCCTCCACACGCCACACCCACATGTTGCGTTAACATACTTACTTACCAAACGAAATCGGCCCTCCACACCCCACACCCACATATACGGAATCATCCATCACCCCCACCCCCACCCCCACACACTACCACCTACCCCCAAACCCATAAGTTGTACAATTACATTTAAACCCAAGCCTGTCGGCAATACCATGGAGAAGCGATATCTTCTATTCCGCGCCGTTGTTCCTCTCCTCCCGTGGCGTCTTTAATTGGGTATGCCGGTTCCCGTGACGTTTTTCACGTCGCTGCTGCCGAATCAATAAACAAACTTTGCTTACTAAATCGTCGGGTAGAGAAGACCGTGCATGAGTCCACCTGTCGCCATAACACACTGACTTTTTAACTCCATCTGACGGCGCAATCATTATGAATTCAGAGCCACTATTTCAAAATGCTTCCACTTCTTACCAAATTTATCGGCTTGTGCTTTTTTTTTTTACTGCCCTATTAAATTAACGGGTCTTAGATGAGGAACCTCCCGCCACCCCACTCACACACACCCCTTCAACTACACACACACACACACCCCTCTCCTCAACTCCTCTTCACTGCATGTGCTGGTTTTTAATATTTTTTATCTCCTGGTGATTTTGCCGCTAGTTTGATTGGCTTCCATTGCTCATAAAGTTGGGAATTTATCTCTCGTCTGCTTCTCTGCTGGCGACCGATGAAGAATGCTCGTCATACAGAACTGGATGTCCTGCCGATCCCTTTTTTGGGGGCACATTAGTTGTTTAAGCAGGGAAATTTTAATCGTGAAGGATTGGTCTTCCTCATTCTACTGCTCCTTGCCCTATCCTAGTAATGCCAAGCTTCTGGCTAGGAAGCGACAAGTATACATTTTTACATCATTTGTTTGACTCGACCATGATTCGATCCCACGGGAGACAGATGCTCTACCTCATTCGGCCATCCCGTCGGGTTTCTTAATGTTGCGTGGTCCGATGCTTTTGAGTTTAGTATTTTGTTCTGGGTGAACATATTAAATTGATTGTTATAATCTACCTTACTTTGTTTGAACTAACCTTTATTTTAACTTTTGAGATATTTGAAGTGCAAATATGCAACATTAATTTTGGCAAGCAGTGTACCATTATCAAATGTAGATAGCTTTTGAATCACCCTACCCAATAGAAGCACCCCCCCCCCCCCCCATTTCAAGATTGAAAGCAAGAACAAATTTACGATCATAGTCAGACTGAATGCACATAAATTAAGACAATCCCACTTTATTTCAGAGGCACGCCAAAAACAGATCAAAATTTAGGATCATATTCAGACTGAATACACATGAAATAAGACAATCCCACTTTATTTGTATTTCAGCGCCACAACAAAAACAAATCCATGAAATTCTTTAACTTTGAATAGATGCACATCCATGTGTCTGCACTCGCGCAGTGCACATCTATTGAGACATATATACAGTGTGTATGTATATTAAGGCAAGCCAACAGTAATAAATATTGCTTACACCAGTCAGGTATAGCAGTCAGGCATAGCATTTTCTGGAGAGTTTTCTATTGTGCGAATAGCCAAACGACAATTACCCGCAAGAGCGAATAGCCACTTCTAATAAATAAAAAATAAAAAAGCAATAAAGCAACACAACACGCTGCCCGTAGGTTCCGCTGTTGTCCGCCGCGGGTCAGGTGGCGCTGCAGTCGTCGTGGAGACTTGTCGCTCGTCACTGAGCCTCCTTTCCGACTGTCGACTTCACCCTTACCGAAGCCACTAACCTCACCACCACCACCACCACCACCACAACAACAACAACAACAACAACAACAACATACATACACTCACTCACACACCTCACACCAAAAACAACACACACATACACACCTCAGAACATAAGGCATTGTGGTTAGCGGTCATCCACACATACTCACACTCACTGTCACTCACACCCAGCGCACATCAAAAACATTTTGGGCACTGGCACACATACACACTCACTTACACACCTCACACCAAAAACAACACACACATACACACCTCACAACAGAAGACATTCTGGTTAGCAGTCATCCACCAGACGGGATGGCCGAATGAGTTAGAGCGTCCGTCTCCCGTGCTGGTAGATTGTCGGGTCGTGGATTCGAACCCTGGTCGAGTCAAACCAATGACTTAAACTTTGATACTTGTCGCTTCCTAGCCAGGCGCTCGGCATTAATAGGATAGGGCAGGGACTGGTGTGCTCGGTGTCAGGATAATGTGACTGAGTGGGATACCAGATCATGGTGCTGGTGGCTTGGTTTCCCAGTGGGACAGCACTATAAAGTCATTATGAGTGCGCACTGTCACAATTCGGTACCCGTCCTGATATGATCTTAGATTTTGCTAGGATGGAAAACAACTTTAAACAACTTTAAAAAACACATACTCATGGTCACTCACACACAGCACACATCAAAAACATTGTTGGCACAGGCGATCCAACACACATAGCAATCCAACACACATAGCAGGGATGAAAGATCTCCGCGATTTCGTGGATTTCCGGGATTTTTTCTGTAGCTTTAAGTGTATACTAATACATTTCGCCCGTCCTGATATGACCTTAGATGTTGCCAGGAGGTAAAACTCCAACAACCTACCAATACGTTGTTTTACGCTGCAGCACCATCAGCATAAACTATTATGTGGGGCAAACGCCGCAGCACTAGCAGCGTATACTACTAATACATGCTTCAAACGGCACAGCACTATCAGCGTATACTACTAATACATGCTTCTAATGCCGCAGCACTATCAGTGTATACCGATATGTGGTGCAAACGCTGCAGCACTAGCAGCGTATACTACTAATACATGCTTCAAACGGCACAGCACTATCAGCGTATACTACTAATACATGCTTCTAATGCCGCAGCACTATCATTGTATACCAATATGTGGTGCAAACGCTGCAGCACTAGCAGCGTATACTACTAATACATGCTTCAAACGGCACAGCACTATCAGCGCATACCAATATGTATGAAACCCGACTTCTGGGAATTTTCAGGGATTCCCTGACAATGCTAAGCCTATGGGAGAATATCAGCATTTCCGCTTTTTTTTTCCGGAGACCACTTTCATCCCTGACATACACACTCACTCACAGACAGACGCTCAGTCACACACATGCTCACCCACACATTCACACACTTGGGCACACTCATACTCACACACACACTCACTCACACACCTCACAAGAAAAACTTTGTGGTCAATGGTGATGCGTTTGGCACACTCATACTCACACCTACAGTCACACACCGGCACACACACACTGGCGATCCAACACACATACACAATCATTGACAGACACACGCTCACTCACACACACATCCACACACCTCACACACATCCACACACCTCACAACAAAAACATTGTAGCACTCACACACCTCACAACAAAAACATTGTGGTCAACGGCGATGCACATGGGCACACACTCACACATACTCACACACCTTACAACAAAACACTGTGGTCAACGGCGATTCAGCACACATACACCCAAGCACACACTCACACACACGCTCACTCACACACCTCACAACCAATTCAGCAAAAATACCCACGGGCACACACTCACACACACCCTCACTCACACCTGACAACAATAACATTGTGGTCAACGGCGATTCAGCACACATACACACATGACAAACACCCACATACACACACTCACACACTCACTCACACACCCACACTCACTCACACAACTCACAACATCATCATTGTGGTCAAATACACACTTACACTCACACACACACACCTCACAACAAAAACATTGTGGTCAACAGCGATTCAGCACACATACACGCACACGCACACCCACACCCCACACCCCACACCCCACACGTAGGACCCATCTCCGGAGACCGCTCCATCACTTGACGATGCGACACTGTCACTTAAGACTCTAATCCTTGTGGGACAAAAGCGCGGCTGGCAATTTCCAATATGTCGTCAGGACACTAAATTCAATTCAGCGCCTGACGTGCACGCTGCCCGGCAAATTAGAGCCGGCGTGCCGGGGATGGCTCGCCGGGCGGCCGATAAATTAACCCCGAGTCGCCCGGCACTTTTGTTTCCGGTTTACTTTGAGGGTCCGACGGGCACACCCATGTTGTGTACTCGGCCTGATTACTGAGGCCCACAACTCGGATCCCCGGGATTAAGGCCCGAGAAGCTCTAGGTCCTGTTGCTAAGCAGTGGCAATGGCGATAGTGATAGCAATAGTATGGATCGTTGTGGTGAAAGGACACGAGTCGCCCGGGCTTTTGTTACCAGTTTATTTTTAGGGTCCGGCGGGCACGCCCATGTTGTGTCAATGGCGATAGTGATAGCAATAGCACGGATCGGGGTAGTGAAAGGACACGAGGTGCCAGGCGGCCGATAAGTTAACCCCGAGTCGCAGGGTGCTTTTGTTTCCGGTTTACTTTGAGGGTCCGGCGGGCACACCCATGTTGTGTACTCGGCCTGATTACTGAGGCCCACAACTCGGATCCCCGGGATTAAGGCCCGAGAAGCTCTAGGTCCTGTTGCTAAGCAGTGGCAATGGCGATAGTGATAGCAATAGTATGGATCGTGGTAGCGAAAGGACACGAGTCGCTGGGGGCTTTTGTTACCAGTTTATTTTTAGGGTCCGGCGGGCACGCCCATGTTGTGTCCATGGCGATAGTGATAGCAATAGCACGGATCGGGGTAGTGAAAGGACACGAGGCGCCAGGCGGCCGATAAGTTAACCCCGAGTCGTAGGGCGCTTTTGTTTCAGGTTTACTTTGAGGGTCCGGCGGGCACACCCATGTTGTGTACTCGGCCTGATTACTGAGGCCCACAACTCGGATCCCCGGGATTAAGGCCCCGAGAAGCTCTAGGTCCTGTTGCTAAGCAGTGGCAATGGTGATAGTGATAGTGATAGTGATAGCAATAGCGCGGAGCCTGCTAGCGAAGGGGAGCAGGGCACACAAGAGGCTTGTCACGGAGTGCTTTTGAAAATGGTACCATGCCGACTGTAGATAGAGTGGTTAGTTTTTGGAGTTTTACGTCCTGGCACCATATCTAAGGTCATATCAGGATGGGTACTGACTTGTGACAGTGAGCACACTTGACTACTTTAAAGTACTGGTCCACTGGGAGACCAGGCCACCAGCACCATGACTTGATATCCCACGAGTTGTGAGTGTGCACTCATGGCGACTTCATCGGGCGGCCCTACTGGGAGACCACGCCATTGACACCATGACACTCAGTCACATTATCCTGACACTGAGCCAACCAGTCGTTGCCTTATCCTATCAATGCCAAGCCCCTGGCTAGGAAGCGATAAGTATCAATGTTTAAGTCATTGGGTTTGACTCGACCAGGATTCGAACCCCACGATCTACCAAAACAGGAGACAGACGGACGCTCAACTCTGCGGAAAGAGGTCACGTGGCTTCGCGAGACCTCGTCACGTGGCTTCTCCGGAGGGACGCGCCAGTCCTGAGCAGGCCCCCTCCCCTTCCAGCCCCGCTCCCCCCCCCCCTTACCCCTCCACTCCCTTTCCGGCCCCGGCCTCCCCCATTACCCCTCCACTCGCCTCTCCCAGCACAGCTCCTCCCCCCTTACCCCTGCACTCCCCTCCATGCCCCGCCCTCTCCCCCTTACCCCTCCACTCTCCCAGCACCGCTCCTCCCCCCTTACCCCTCCACTCCCCTCCATGCCCCGCCCTCTCCCCCTTACCCCTCCACTCTCCTAGCACCGCTCCTCCTCCCTTACCCTTCCACTCCCCTCCATGCCCCGCCCTCTCCCTCTTACCCCTCCACTCTCCTCTCCCAGCACCGCTCCTCCCCCTTACCCCTCCACTCTCCCAGCACAGCTCCTTCCCCCTTACCCCTCCACTCCCCTCCATGCCCCGCCCTCTCCCCCTTAACCCCTCCACTCTCCCAGCACCGCTCCTCCCCCTTACCCCTCCACTCTCCCAGCACCGCTCCTCCCCCCTTTACCCCTCCACTCCCATCCATGCCCCGCCCTCTCCCCCTTACCCCTCCACTCTCCCACCACCGCTCCTCCCCCTTACCCCTGCACTCCCCTCCATGCCCCGCCCTCTCCTCCTTACCCCTCCACTCTCCCAGCACCGCTCCTCCCCCTTACCCCGCCCTCTCCCCCTTACCCCTCCACTCTCCTAGCACCGCTCCTCCCCCCTTACCCCTCCCCTCCCCTCCATGCCCCGCCCTCTCCCCCTTACCCCTCCACTCTCCCAGCACCGCTCCTCCCCCTTACCCCTCCACTCCCCTCCATGCCCCGCCGTCTCCCCTTTACCCCTCCACTCTCCCAGCACAGCTCCTCCCCCCTTTACCCCTCCACTCCCCGCCATGCCCCGCCCTCTCCCCCTTACCCCTCCACTCTCCTAGCACCGCTCCTCCCCCTTACCTCTCCACTCCCCTCCAGCCCCTCCCTATCCCCCTTACCCCTCCTCTCCCTCCTCCCAGCCCCGCTGCCTCCCCCACCTACCCACGCACTCCCACACCCCCAATTCTACTCAGCAGCCCTCGTCCTCCCTCCCCTCCGCCTCCCCCCTCCCTCCTCCCCGCCCCCCGCTCCCCTCTGAGTGATCCGTCATCGGCGGCTGGCCATCTGTTGTTGTCATATGTATACGGCTAGGTCGCGTGTTCTAGCTGGGTACACGTGTACACTGCATTAGTAGAGCTAAGGTGGGAGGCATACAGCAGTTTTTCTTGTGTTTATATCATATGACTGGTTCTGGGAGGAGCAAGAGACGTCGAGGGCACATATTACTGGCATGTGATTTCTCCGGTTTTAACCGGAAATCCAGTTTTGTTCTGGCCACCGAAACCCGATGTTTGGGGGGGGGGGGGGGGGGGTTTCTGGCGGCTGAAACCGGTATTCCGTATTTTTTTTACAAATGTAATTGTACTCGAATAAAAACAAGAGACGTCGTGGGTACATATTACAGGTATGTGATTTCTCCGGCCGCCGAAACCGGTTTAGTTGTTTTTTTCTGGCCGCTGAAACTGGTATTCCGGGTTTAAAAATAAATTGTAATTGTACTTGAATAAAAACACATGTGTCATGAAGACTGCAAAGAGTAATACCAATCAAATACACAGATTATATGCACTATCTACGCAAAGCAAACACATGAAATGCTGTGTGTCCCCACGATAACCTACACATTCTGGGGTTTTTTCCCCTGCACCCAATCACATGCCTGATATTACTAGTGTAGTGGTCTGCACTGACCTCTCAGGCAAGTAACCACATAGACAGGTAGGCGTGGGGAGTGTCTTGATATCAGGGAGCCTAGGTAGTGTAATGGTTAGCACACTGGCCCGGAGTGCAAAGAGATGTGGGTTTGAGTCCCGCTCTAGGCGCAGTATTTCCCATTTTCATCACCCCCATGACACTGGTTGCCGTGATCAGGATCCTGTACAAGCTTTGCGCTGTATGGTTGTTGAACCTACCCTGTGTATGTATGTGTTAGTGCATTGCCTGTATGTATGTAATTGTAAGCATTACAAGACTTACAATTCCAGGGGGACGAGTGTAGTAGTCTGCACTGACCTCTCAGGCAAGTAACCACATAGACAGGTAGGCGTGGGGAGTGTCTTGATATCAGGGAGCCTAGGTGGTGTAATGGTTAGCACACTGGCCCGGAGTGCAAAGAGATATGGGTTCGAGAGACGCTCTAGGCGCAGTATTTCCCATTTTCATCACCCCCATGACACTATTATTAGGTAATGTGTGTGAATGTCTATGTGTCAATATCACATTATTTGGGTCTTAGCCACGTCATTTTATTTACTTTTATTTAAACAAATTAATTACAAATCGGTTGTGTATATATTTTGTAATTAATTAATAAATGCTGTTGCATATCAGATCAAACAAATAATAGTATACTTTGGGGGAAAGGACACAAATTAACTTTAAACTATTACCAACAAATGAATGATATTATATATCCGTTCAGGAAAATAGTGTTGTTAGGGGCGGAGAAATATTAAACTTTTCAAAGAAATTGTTTGTACGTTCAGAATAGAGATATGCTAGTGTATATACCGGGCTGAATTCAGAAATACTTTCAGAATCCACATTTCTTTCTGTGTGTGTTGAAAATAGTTTAGTACATACAAATCAAAGAGAAGGAATGGTGTGTGAAATAGACATAGAATGTACTGTAAGGATCACTTTATCTGTACACAGTATTGAATGTATGTTTATACTGGGAAATGTACTGAAAGGATCACTTTATCTGTACACATTATTGAATGTATGTTTGTACTGGGAAATGTACTGAAAGGATCACTTACATGTACACAGTATTGACTGTATGTTTGTACTGGGAAATGTACTGTAAGGAATACTAATCTCTACACAGTATTGAATGTATATTTGTACCGGGAAATGTACTGAAAGGATCACTTACCTGTACACAGTATTGACTGTATGTTTGTACTGGGAAATGTAATATAAGGATTACTTATCTGTACACAGTATTGAATGTATGTTTATACTGGGAAATGTACTGAAAGGATCACTTATTTGTACACATTATTTAATGTATGTTTATACTGGGAAATGTACTGAAAGGCTCACTTACCTGTACACAGTATTGAATGTATGTTTATACTGGGAAATGTACTGAAAGGATCACTTATCTGTACACAGTATTTAATGTCTGTTTGTACTGGGAAATGTACTGAAAGGAACACTAATCTCTCCACAGTATTGAATGTATGTTTGTACTGGGAAATGTACTGAAAGGATCACTTATCTGTACACAGTATTGAATGTATGTTTATACTGGGAAATGTACTGAAAGGATCACTTATATGTACACAGTATTGAATGTATGTTTATACTGGGAAATGTACTGAAAGGATCACTTATCTGCACAGAGTATTGAATGTATGTTTGTACTGGGAAATGTACTGAAAGGATCACGTATATGTACACCATATTGAATGTATGTTTGTACTGGGAAATGTACTGAAAGCATCACTTATCTGTACACTGTATTGACATGTACTGAACTGGCAGGGCACATGACTGTTTGATGATTATTTATCATTCTCATTTGTGTTTAAAACTAGGAATGCAATCATATCTCGAGAGGAACCCCTAGATACGTATATATATATATATATATATATATATATATATATATATATATATAGTACAATTTCTAACCATCCTCACAGTTCTTTATATATATACAGAACACCGATAATACTTACATGGTTGAGAAGGAAGATATATTTGCTGGCGAAGATATATTAAATGCCCACCAAAAGTTAAAATTTGACCATCCAAGCAGGTCTATAGGTGATAACGGCCAGACGCAGCTGGCTTGCAGAGCTTAGAGCCCCTCACAGCTAGTGTGACCAATACTGGAACTACAGAGGGACACTAGTATAGTATAATCAAGGGAACTGAAGATAGATGATATTACATTGTTTATACTCCCATATTATATTTTAAAGCACACATATATGTTATATGTATTTGCATATATATATATATATATATATATTTTACCTCGGTATACCGCCTCTGGCTAGCCGCAGGCTAGGGAGAAGGAAGCACATCCGGGTCCAGCAATTAGCATAAGTGACTCACAACGGGAGGACGTTTGTGAGTTGCTCCAACATATAGATATATTCGATATCGCGGGAAGTCAATCATCGTGTTTTACATCCTATCAACATATAAGGTCATATCCAAAGGCGCCCCAATAGACTACAACACGGTTCCGACTGCGCATGCGCTGAAAACGGCGTTGGTAGCAAAGCAAAGGTGTATGGCCATTGAATTTGCCCGTATGCGCAGTGAAAAACGTTAGTTTTATTCAAAATTAATAGAAATCCAGAACCCTAACCGTATCAATTTAATATAATCTTTTTGTTAAACATGTTTTCTATATGTGTTCCAAGCGGTTTGTGGCTAGGTGGTGTGGTTTTATAAATATTTTACTTTTTCTGTATGGAGATTGCTCACTGCCATTGAAAATGCATTGAGTACGGCGTACGGCCATTGAGTTTGCTGATATGCATAGGGCAAAAGTGGCATATTATTAACAATAAATAGAAATACATAACAATTTGTCTCAAAAATGGACGAATGGATGCAATATAATAAATAATATAATGAATATGATTAAGACACAACTCTCCATAATTAAGCATTTTGAGCTAAGAAACATACAATTTCAGTCACTTTACACTATTACAGGCCTGATTAGGCTAGCCAGAAGTAATTCTTGTTCTAAATATTAAAATGTCAAATGTGTCAACAAAAACTTGTTTCAAAGAAATATATAACCAATATCTGATTAACCCTACTCATTTTCTATTTCTAGATATGTCATTAACCATAGGATATAAATAAAAACATGAATAAAATAAGTAAAACTGACTCTGGCTATGGCTCTAACACTAGTCTGAGTGCCTAGATTTGTCTAAATCTAAATTAACATGACATAAGATGTCCTGATTATATTGATGTAAATGCAATGCTGGATAAAAGATTAATATATTAATTTATTATATATATTTTTTTAGTTTGCATTCTATCTTTTAAACAAGAGCTGAGATGGGCTGAAACTAGCACATTTGATAGCTGCAGCCAGTGTATTGTGATGTGCCATGTGCTTCTGGGGGGTTTGTTTTGCTCTGATGCATCCCACAATGCACCGCGCCGCTGGAACCGTGATGTAGTCTCTATGATGACAAGAATAAAACTATATTAATGTATAAAACTATATCTGTGATATTAAGAGAAAATTAACAATGTACAAATAAATAGCAACAGCCTCGTTGGGAGGTCGGCAGCTATTGAAGACCACAACTTAGGTCTATTTAAGGGAGGTGGTGGATGTATGGTGCACTTGAAGGTAACCAGAGCACCAGGTGAGTGGGCGTTGTATGCCTGCCTAATGACCTATACCTTACCGGCTTGTTTAGCACAGTAATGAGCGGTAGGGAGCCTTAATTAGCGACATAATTAATCATCTCTCTAATTAAGCAACGTCAAATATGGATGTCCCCAACAAGTGGCTTGACTCGACTTCCCTCACATTTTTAACAAGGCAGGTGCACGCGGGCTTTTCTCTTAAATCACTTGTTTTGAGAAGCCACCCTTGGGATCGTTGCGGGCTCGTTAATTTCCCCCCCCCCCCCGACCCTGTCTCCTTCGTCTTGGATTGTGGCACACAGTGGAAGTACTGGAGGAGCTTTGGCTTATCTGTCTGTGTGGGCGTTATCAGTTTGATACGATACAAACAAAACAACAGGCCCCCCCCCCCACCAGTTCAAGTCTATCAACTGCATATATAATTGCGCATTATATTGTAGACGATGCACCAGATTCTGTGAAGAAACAAATTTAATTGTCAGAATAATGGCAGCTTCATTCAGCGCAAACATCGTTGTCACAGATTCATTTTGGAGTTTGTCCGTTTTGTCTGCCTGAAAACTTCATAATCATATACAAATGACCACATGTTCACATGTAGTGGTGTACATATACACACGTGCACATGTAGGCATATATATATACACACAGACACAAACACACATATATACATATATATACATATACACATATACACATATATACATATACACATACATACATATATACATATATCCATATACATATGTACATATATACATATGCATATACATATGCATATACATATGCTTATACATGTACACATACACAAACATATACATATATAAACACATTTTTCATATTACACACATACACACACACATATGCACATATACACACATACATACATACACACATATACACACACATACCCACACATACCCACTTACATACATATACATACATACATACACACACATCTACATACAAATTAACAACCCCACCCCAACAACATAATTCATAAACTCACATAACTAACTACATTAGAGATTACACTAGAATTTTCCTAACAAACCAACATTTATATACCGCTTGCCTAACTGCAACTGAACATTAAATCTTACTACCAGTTTACCAACTGAATACAGAAGATAACTACTGCTTACATTCTAAATACTATGTAAATACTCACATTGATCTGACTAATATTGATCTGGTTATATGACACTACTGTACTATATTGTTATGAAACGTTTGGGTTTCAGAATTTCATTGGGTTACATGGTGCAAATTGTGTATTCAACAATTGTACACCTTATTCTATATACCTTTGTGTAAATACCCCTGAATTTAAAAATGGCTGGAAGACCAGTGCTTCGGCACTGACAAAAGACTTATTCAGCAGAATAAACATATATACCACCAAACAAAATACACACATATATACACACATACATATACATATGCATATACTTATACATGTACACATACACAAACATATACATATATGAACACATTTTTCATATTACACACATACACACACATATGCACATATACACACATACATACATACATACACACACATATACACACACATACCCACATACATACATATACATACACACACATTTGGACATCTACATACATATTAACAACCCCACCCCAACAACATAATTCATAAACTCACATAACTAACTACATTAGAGATTACACTAGAATTTTCCTAACAAACCAACATTTATATACCGCTTGCCTAACTGCAACTGAACATTTAAAACTTACTACAAGTTTACCAACTGGATCTAGAAGATAACTACTGCTTACGTTCTAAATACTATGTAAATGCTCACATTGATCTGACTAATATTGATCTGGTTATATGACACTACTGTACTATATTGTTATGAAACGTTTGGGTTTCAGAATTTCATTGTGTTACATGGTGCAAATTGTGTATTCAACAATTGTACACCTTATTCTATATACCTTTGTGTAAATAACCCTGAATTTAAAAATGGCTGGAAGACCAGTGCTTCGGCACTGACAAAAGACTTATTCAGCAGAATAAACATATATACCACCAAACAAAATACACACATATATACACACATACATATATGCACACACATACACATACATACACATACATACACACATACATACACACACATGCGTTGACCCCTTTGCCGTGTAGCTCGGGCTTGGTACACACTAAGTGCTCGTGGAACCTAACACTCATGTTTCTGTCTGCTACACTCTCGCTATGTTAAGTGTTTCAGTGCCAGACCCATTGTGTATTCGAAATGAGTTACATTCTAACGTACGGACACGATAAATGCGGCCCCTAGCGGACAGTCCGTCACCAGACTGTCTGTCTGTCTTCTGTCCAAGTCTCAACAGTTGCTGTCTGACTCCTGGTCGGTGGGCCCTGTATTGGGCGCTACACTCAAATACGGGTAGACTCATTATATGTATATGTATATTATATTATAGTATATATGTTATATATAATATGTGTAATATATATAATATATATTATATTATAGTATATATGTTATATATAAAATGTTCAATATATATTATATGTATATTTTACATGTTGTACATATTGTACATATTGTAGGCCTACATATTGTACATAATGTACAATATGTAAAATTGTACATTATATATATATGTATATACTATGTAATGTAATTAAACATTTTACCATGGTAAATATAGCCAGTATATGTTTTTGTATATATTATTGATCAATATAATTTACCAAAAGAATATAGGGATTATATTCTTTATATAATTGATTTTTACATTTTGGAGAAATGCTTAAAAAGCTGCATAGTCTGATAAAGCATAACATTTTCGAAACCAAAATAATTATTTATATTTGATTCTTCATATCTAACTTAGATACTGATGCACTTATTAAGTCTATGGTGTCAGAGTTTTGGCAAGCTTACCCAAACTAATTTTCCATGTTTGCACTCAAAATATCTAAAAAGTTTACCATTTAAATAAAAGTAACATTGAACTAATGTAAAGTAGATACTAGTGATCGATCTAGTAATATATTTATCTCAGAAAAAAATACAGAAATCCAAAAGCATCGGACTATGCAACTGTAACATAAAATCAAGGCCTAATGTGACATACATAGTACTAACAAAGAGATATATATATGCTGTCCCATGGGGCATGCATTACATAATCTGGAGAATGTGCACTTTCGTACTGTCCAAAATACATTATTTTCATTCAGTAATTATCTTTAATTAATGATTGGTTGGTTATTGGAATGTTACGTCCTGGCAACATCTAGGGGCATATCAGGGTTTAATTAATGAAATAATAAATGGAATCTTATTTGATAATTATGATAACATGATTTCAAAGCTGTTTGGGGAGTAAAAGAGTTGAAATAACACTTCTTTAAAAAAGATTAATGTCTTTCATGTCCACAACTAAAATAAATTGTAAGAAAATGACACACATTGTTTCCATGTACCAAATATGACACAGCTTCCATGTGCCATGAATATATATACTCATGCATGTAGGCACATACACGTCTCCAGTTGCTGGGCCTAATAAACACCACCAGTGTCGTTTGAATATGCCAGTGTCGTTAGAATATGCCAGTGTCGTTAGAATATGCAGTGCCGCTGCCCGATTTACGAGCTCGGGGCTGGCCTAATGTCATCCGCTGCTGGGGTTCCAATAATGGGGTTCCGTGAAACCCCACGAGGTGGCGCCTCAGTAGCGGCGGCGCCACCCGCAGTGATGTATGCCCCTGTAGTGCGTGGCTACAGCGGCTCAATGCACAAATCAGGGAGCAGGAGATTAGGGACTGGTGTATATGGTAGTGTGCAAGAGTTCATTGCTTTATCCTCTCAGATTCTAGGGTAGTTTTGTGCAATTATTCAGAGATTGTCGGAAATACTCGTTTGGTAAAAAATAATGGTTCCACCAGATAAGAGCAAAGGTTAGAATATTGGATGTAGGTTGTTTTGGTTGCGTCCCTGCCGTTGTAAAAAGTTAGCAATGTATCAACTGAATGATTTCCTTGTGATGCAATGAGTGTAGGAAATGCAGTATTTATTAAAGCCCATTAGCTGAGCATTCGTTTTTATTAAAGCTGCATAGTCCGATGAGGCATCACATTTTCAAAATCGAAACAAGTATCTAGATTTTATTCTACATATCGCTAACTTAGATACTGATGCACTTATTAAGTATTTGTTGCCACATAGAAGGAAACACTGAGTCGATTTAATAGAACCTGTTACTGCAGAAGTCTATGGTATCAGAGTTTTGGCAAGCTTGCCAAAATTATGTTCACATCTTTGAATTTCAAATATCTCAAAAGTTAAGCATTTCAGTTAAAAGTTACTTCAAAGTAAACTAAGGTAGAAAATAATGATCAATATGCTTATCTTAGAAAAATGTCAGAAACTCAAGACTATCGGATTATGCAACTTTAAGGCAAACATTATGATAATGGGACTGCATTTTAATTTGAAATAACTTATCGCTAACTCTGAAGATATTTGATAAAATGCTAATTTAATCTCATCATGCATGTCCAAATCCTGACCCAATAGGCTTTCTCAACGATAGTTATGATTAAATGAATTCTACGCAGAAGTGTGTAGATTAAAGCTGTCAGTCTATGTTTTCGTGTTAATCCTGCTTTATAGTTTGAAGTAACTTCCTTTTGTCGTCCAAATTTAACGCCAGAAAGAATGAACGATTGTTCTAGAAGTAGTACCGGACGCTACACATGGAAACACAAGGAACATTAACCCGATTATGGGCACAGCAATCGATGAATATATATATAGCCTGTATAGGAGAAAAAATGAACGAGGACTCACATATTATATTCTAGAAGTAGAACCTGGACAGATTTTTATATAATAAAAAATATACAAAACAACAAGGATAGAACAACAACAAATCACTTCATTATGACTGACTTCTTCGCGTCCTAACACCTATAGGTTATTCCATACATTATCCCAGATTATGGACAATTATTCACATCCTAACACCTGTAGGTCATTCCAAACATTGCACTAGATTATGGACATAGCAATCAATAACTAACCGCACCTAAATTTGAACTTTTTAAAAAGTGTTTAGTTATTTAAGAAAAGTCAGTTTATGCGACTGCTTTTTAGTTGTAAAAAAAAAAAAGTCAGTTTATGCCACTGCTATATTGCTAGTCCAGTTGTGGTTTGACCACTTGACTTCACACACATCAGAGGAGCCGCCCGCCCAGCCTGACCGACTCCCTATAGGTATGCAGCGCATAAATTCGTCACACGGCGGTTTGATGGCCTAGATATAGGTTAATGTACAGATTGATGGGAACCAGCGTAGGCAGGGGTTTGGGGGATATAGGGAGCAGTTTGTATCAAATGGGGTTAAGTGGTGTGTAAAGTTAAAAAAATCGTTGCCCACATTTGCAATTGACCTAGATAAAGGACAGCTTTTAAGGGTGCGGATGTGTATAATATATACACGTTGACCTAGCAGGTGCAGTTAGTTCGGGAAGTGGGTATCGCTCTGACACAGTCTATTTCGACGGTGTGTCGAGTTATATTAAACGGAGAACAGAAATATGTGTATGGGTATCCCTCAGATATATATGTATGTAAAACAGATATAGGGCTAACAGGAACTGGAAAAACAGAAATATGGGTATCCCTCAGATATATATGTATGGAAAACATGGCTAACATAAACTGGAGAACAGAAATATGTGTGTGGGTATTGCTCAGATATATATGTATGGTCTATGGAAAACATGGCTCAGATATACATATGGCTAACAGAAACTGGTAAAACAGAAATATGGCTAACATAAACCGGAAATATATGTATTGAAAACACAAACGGGGAAAACAGAAATATCTGCATAGGTATTCCTCAGAGGTGGTCTGTTTCGATGGTGTGTGTCGATTTTAAAGATGGAACGCCATCATATGGGTATGGGTATCCCTCGGCGGTGGTCTGTTTCGATGGTGTGTATCGATTTTAAAGATATATGTGAACCCAGAGCCTTTACCTATGGTGGGGGGATATTGGGTATCCGCCCGTCAGATGTGCTATATAATAGATGTAATGTATAATATGTAATGGATAATAGATGTGCTGTATGATAGATAACTAACTATAAGCGTATATGACTATGAGAATTCGGAAACCATTAACTGACACTGCTCCAGTCATCTACTGGTCAGGCCTTCTGCCTCGCCTGGTGGCGCCATCTGCCGCCTTTCTCCTGACCTGTCCCCGCCGCACGCCTGTATCAGTCGCTCCAAAATTTAAATATATTATATACTATCCATGTGTCCTGTACTAGGCGGCATATAAAGGCAGATCAAGGTGGAAGGTGACGCGATGGAAAGGGAAAAAAGAGCCTTGCAAATAAATACTAATTTCTTATATTCAATCTTTCATAAATAACCAAGAACATTCGTTCAATAAAATCAAACTAACGCCAGGAATTATTGAAAAGTAAAATGATAAACGACAATCTATGTTAATAATCGAATGTAATGTTGTTCCGAGAGTCGCGCATTCGTTTCAGTAACAAAATTCAACTCCAGCATCCTTCAAGAATAAAGGAAGTCAATGATAATACTTCTGGAATTGAGTAAATATGATGATGATACTTGATGATAATAGGAAACCAATGCCGTATTAATATATTATGCCAACAATTCAATGCTTTGATATGTTAATATTGATGTGACAATAATTCAGAATATATATATAGGAAATCAATTCCAATATGACTAATTAGCAATACATATAATATATTAAATGCAGTAAAACCTCTCTAAATCGATCGACTTTGGGACCGACTTAAAGTAGTCGATTTAGGGAGGTGGTCGGTTTAGGGAGTTAGAATATGGTTACAATGGTATTGTTGGGACCCAAATAAAGCGATCGATATTGGGGAGTGATCGATCTGTGGATTTTGGTGGTCGGTTAGGGAGGTTATACTGTACTTTGATGATTAAATATGATGAATTATGGACATTGATAATCGGGGCATGTTAAATTAGTGCAGACAATAATATAAATAATATGATAACATTTCCATTAATAATGCTAATAAAGTTATTGTTATTAACGAAAATTAAATCATCGCCATTGTTATTTCTTCGGCTAGTCCTTGAGAGAGAATATTTACCTGCAATCCATCGAAATCAACATCGAAATCAACTTCGAAATCAACATCAACATCAACATCGAAATCAACATCGAAATCAACATCGAAATCAACGTCGAAATCAAAATCAACATCGAGATCGAAATCAACATAACATCGAAACCAACATCAAAATCAAGACTCTATCAGGTGCAACTGGTGTGAGTGAGGCTTTCTTTATTGGGGTTTGGGGCTAGAATCATAGAATCACAGCAAATTCCCCTGCCAT
This sequence comes from Branchipolynoe longqiensis, assembly GCA_030323885.1. Taxonomy (NCBI): domain Eukaryota; kingdom Metazoa; phylum Annelida; class Polychaeta; order Phyllodocida; family Polynoidae; genus Branchipolynoe; species Branchipolynoe longqiensis. The sequence continues at coordinate 2,210,274 of CM059199.1, forward strand.
GCCGTCCGTCTTGTCTCATTGTATCGTAATTGTGGACAAATCACGCCAGACTTGGCCTATTATGTGGACACGCCGCCCGAGGGACCCTCCAATGGCATCATATGATTTAGATGGTGCGAAAACTCTCATCAACCCCGTCACCAGGTTGACCCCTTTAGAGTTATTGCATGCAGCGGCCATTAATCATTCCTCCCCTGCCCCCCCCCCTCCCCATCCAGCCATCTCATTTGCATATCCAGTTCGTTTAGTTCCAGCATTTCCCGAGAGGTGGCCTGACCGTCGCCACCGGACTGTGACGGATGTGTTTCTCGTCCCAGCCCGGTATATATATACACACATTTGTTTGGCATGACCATGGGGGGGGGGGGGGGGGGGGATATACGTTTTATTCCACTTCATTAGTTGAACTCAAAGATCCCCTTTTTCTTGTATTCCTTTTTTTTTTTACAATTAAATTCTAAGGATCCCAGTTTTCTTGTCCTTATTTTTTTTTTAAATTCAACTCTAATGAAACCTTTTTTCTTGTATTTATATTTTTAGAATTCAACTCTAAGGGTCCATTTTGTTCTTGTCTTCACTTTAAAAGGAAAGAATTCTACTCTAATAATACCCCTTTTCTGGGTTTTATGGGTTTAGAACTAAACTCTAATGATACCCTATTTGCGTTTTTATTTTTCTTAGAACCCTACTAAGTATGTCCGTCTCCCGTGTTGGTAGATCGTGGGTTCGAACCCTGGTCGAATCAAACCCAATTACTTAAAAATTGATACTTGTTGCTTCCTAGCCTGGCGCTCGGCATTATTAGGATATGGTAAGGATTGATTTGGCTCAGTGTCAGGATAATATGACTGAGTGGGATATCAGGTCATGGTGCTGGCGGCCTGGTCTTCAGTGGGGCAGCACTATAAAGTCGCCATGAGTGCGCAAGTTGTATCCGTCCTGATATCCCCTTAGATGTTGCTAGGACGTGAAACAACAACAAACAAACAAAAACAATTAAGGATACCTTTTTTATTCTTGTTTTTAATTGTTTTAAAGAACTCTAATGATATACTTTTTAATATATATATATATATATATATATATATATATATATATATATATATATATATATATATATATATATATAAGGTGATTGAACTGTCGCCACCCTGCACCCCCCCCCCCCCCAACCCCCCAACCCCCCAACCCCTCTATCACGCTGCTCTATCGGAAATGTTAATTTGCAATTTCCCCATTCTACACAGATAGAGCGTGGACAATTCCTACTGCGCCTTTATTAGGTCGAGTGATGGAAAAGAAGTAGCCAATATCATAAGGCATGTAATTTGACTGTCGGTGGCATTATCGAAAGGAAATTACCTTGTGCCTTGTGTAATCATGTCCTCTCAGGAAGAATGGAGTTTTAACGAAGCAAAGAGCAGCAGCCAGAATGGTCCCAGCTTCAGCTGATATGTCACGGCCCACCAGCGGGACGGGACATCCAATGGAAGGTAACCATGCCAAAAGTAGCCAGATAGCACACCACACAGCTACGTACAAGCCTATGTTATGTAAATAGGAGTAGGCTAGTCCAGTAGAAAGAGTAGAAATTAAACACATATATGCCAAGAAAATAAAAGAAAACTAACATAGGCTACTCACCATAACAGCCAACTATCTATCTGCTACTGAAATGCAGGCAATCAAATACCTTATCAGCAGCTACTGTATGATAAGATAACACCAACACTACAACTGGCCAGCATTGAAAACAAGCCTGAATACCCAGGCTTATATGATATGGACAGTATAAAATACAGCATCAATAAACAAATATTTTAAAAAGGGATCAAATTGGTGTCCAACAAAAAAAAAACGGAAACAAATTTCCGTGAAAACTCATATATTTATTCCCCCTGTAGGATTGTCAGGGAATTGTGGAAAATGCTATAGATCAGGTTTCCACTATCCTTGCTGTGGCTGTATTTCGCACATAATTAAATCTTTCTTGTTACCGGAATGGAGTCCAACAAAAAAAACATTACGGAAACATTACGGAAACTCTAACTATCCTTAGCCTTGCAGAAGGGGTTACCACTCATTGAGGAGCCGATTCAAAACATCATACCCTTTCGTTACCGATTTGATGCTTCTGAGCTTGATGTTTTGAAATTTTGTGGAAAAGGCATTATAGAGCCAGCGCTTCGCTTCATGTGGCTGGGGAATTTATCTCGAATATTTTCTCGAGACCCAAAACCAAATGTGGATATCAGACTAATTTTGGATTTAACAAAGTTGAACAAAATAGTAGAGTATAAGGGTCAGGATCACGAAAAGAGGCCAATTGGGGAAAGTTGTTGGCGTCGAGCATGGATGTCGGCGTCAATCGGTATAATTATAATTAGCATTGACAGAGGTGTTGGAAAGTCCTTAAATTTATCCTGAATGTAAAGGTCGAGAAAATACAACCTTATTTGTTTCTAGGATAATTTAATATAAAACAAAGAAATGCACTACACTTTTAAGAATTGCGATGCCAACATCTTCAATTGACCACCGATTGTCCCATTTTCGTGAGGCTGACTCATAAGCATTTCAAAATGTTTTCACTGTCATTTATATATATATAATATACTGATTTTTGCTCATAATTCAGTGAATCGTAGAGATCTTTCATCCTTGCACCTTAACATTGTGCCAACCACTAATCAGCTCATATCGGCATATTGTCTTGGGAATGTTCGTGTGCCAATTTCTGCTAGGGTGGTGGCCTCTATGTATAACGTGTGGTGCGAACCGTCTATGAAGGTAGCTAATTATACAGTGTTATACTGCTTTGAGAGGCAGGTGGGTGATTTGTCACCCACGTTGTTATGTGATCGCCAGCCCAGATCAGTAGCTACGAGATACACGCTAGGATGGCTGTGGACAGAAAAGCAGGATGCAAGGATCTGATCATCTATGGAGAAAAATGAGTTTGTCCCAATGCCTAGCGAAAGTGAATTGATGCAATTCTTTTCGGTACCCGCAGATGCCTCAACCCCACCTCATGAACAGACAGGCAATGCCAACTTTGACAATCTTAGACAATCTCATGAGAGAGAGTACAGATGAGACGATGAGTACATGTATTGTGTAGCCACTCACATGACATCAGAGCACAGTAGTCTGCCCTGGGTGAACCCACATACACCTACTACAACTTATAAGCCTGCCCTTGCCCCTGCTCGGCCTGTCCTGGGTGAACCCACACACACATACAAACCTGCCTGTGCCCCTGTCCTGGGTGAACCCACACGCACCTACAAGCCTGCCTGTGCCCCTGCTCGGCCTGTCCTGGGTGAACCTACACAGCCTGCCCCAGCCCCTGTCCGGCTGCCCTCGGTGAACCCACACACACCTATACAATCCTGCCTGTGCCCTTGCTCGGCCTGTCCTGGGTGAACCCACACACACCTACAAGCCTGCCTGCTCGGCCTGTCCTGGGTGAACCTACGGGGTGATATGAGAGTCTAGTATATAACTGGGGTGGCTTCACTCAATCGTGTAATACTGTATCTCATCTGTGAGCCGTGCTGACATGGCGCCGGAGACCCGGCCTCCAACAGGCCGCGTTAAGGGCCCGGCTCTCCGTCTCTGCCTGCTCCAGTCTGCACCGCGCATCCATTTTGACACTCCACCTCCTGACCCGTCCCCCCCCCCCCCCCACACACACATCCATTGTGCCACTCCACCTCCTGCCCCTTCACCCCCCGGCCCCTCCCACTCCCCCCACACACATCCATTGCGCCACTCCACCTCCTGCCCCCCACATCAATTGCGCCACTCCACCTCCTGCCCCCACCCCACATCAATTGCGCTACTCCATCTCCTTCATGCCCCTCCGTCCCCCCCACTCCCCCCTCCCACATCCATTGCGCCACTCCACCTCCTGCCCCCCACATCAATTGCGCCACTCCACCTCCTGCCCCCACCCCACATCAATTGCGCTACTCCATCTCCTTCATGCCCCTCCGTCCCCTCCCACTCCCCCCCCCCCCCACATCCATTGCTCCACTCCACCTCCTGCCCCATCACCCCCTCCCCTCCCACTCACCCTCCCACTTCCCTCTCCCCCTTTCCACTCTGCGTCCCCTCTCCCTCCCCCCTTCCTCCTGCCCTCTCTCCGCCTACTCCCCCTGCCTCTGTCTTTCCCATCCTCCCTCCTTATGCCCCCTCCCTCACCTTCCCCTATCCCCCCTTACTCGTCCCCTTAGTCACCCTCCCCATCCCCTTCCGCTCTCCCCTTCTTCTCCCCGTCCCTTGCCCTGCCATCCCCCCTCTCCGATCCCCCCCTCCCTTCCCCCACTCCCTCCCCCTAATCCCCCCAACCCCTTCCTCTCCCATTCCCCCATACTTCTCCCCCCCCCCCTTCTTCCTTCCCTCCCTCTCCCTCACCCCTTCCTCCCTCCATCTCCCCTAACCTCTTTCTCCATATTCCACCCCCATCCCTCTCCCTGATCCACCTCCGTGGCCCGCTCTCTCTCTGTCCCTCACCCCCCCCCCCCCTCCTACCCCCCTCACCCCTCCACCTCTCCACCCGGACAAACCATCCATCAAATCTGGACACAAATCCCAAATGCAGATGGCGCGGTCCGGCCTGCCACGACGGGCCGACGGAATTATACTTAAACGACCCACCTAACTCGATTGCCGGCCCCGGGACTAATGCGAAGGGATATGATACGATTGTTGCAGTCGGCCTGGATGGATTGTAGTCGCAGAAGGGGGCAGACTCTGACTGGAGAGTGAAGGGCCTGAGAGGAGGGGCGGGGGACATAGTGTATGTGTAGGGACGATTTCGCGGATTTCTGCAATTGTTGATATTCACTGAGTAACGTTCAGAAAATGTCAGTATTATATATATTTTATATTACAGCAATTCTTGGGGAACTCTTGGGTTTCAGAATTTCATTGTGTTACATGGTGCAAATTGTCTCTTCAACAGGTATTGTACACCTTATTCTATATACCTTTTGTGTAAATAACCCTGAATTGAAAAATGGCTGGAAGACCAGTGCTTCGGCACTGACAAAAGACTTATTCAGCAGAATAAACATATTTACCAACAAAAAAAAATAAATTGATAAGTCTGAATCCCGTTCTTATATGACCTTAGATGGTGCTAGAACATAAACGCCAACTATGAAAGCGCTGGGCACGGCATTTTTCCCCGATTCCTGACCGTGCTAAATCCTATGTAGTCAGTCGTATATGAATTACACAGCAATGTGAGTAATATATTCAGATCAGCTAGAGTAGCAATGTATAGTGAAAGCTCTCTGAATCGACCGACCTTGGGACCGACATTAAGTGGTCCATTTAGGGAGGTGGGAGGTTTAGGGAGTTAGAATATATGGTTAGAATGGTATTGTTCGGACCCAAATAAAGCGATTGATATAGGGGAGTGGTCGATCTGTGGTCGGTTTGAGAAGTTTTACTGTACATATATACAGGCATTGCAGTTTGAAATCAGGTAGGAGACTGACTGCCCGGTGAGGCAAACGCCCGGTGGTGGCGCTCGCAGCCGGCAAACCGGGGCAAATACCGTGCAGGTCAATGATTGGACAATAATATATGTAAGGAAAGTAGACGAATAATAATAATACTGATACAGCGCCTATTTATATCTGCATAATTAATTATACATCCAATACATATATACAGGGTAGTGTAATGTGTTTTAAGGCCCTGTCACATTATGACGCATCTCGCAAGCGCGCGGCCAATGCGTCTAGCCATGGGCGATAATATAGTCACGGCATTTTTCAGCGATTCCCTGACAGTGCTAATAAATCCTATCTAGTTGTATATGAATTACAGTTTTGATCGTAGCAAGGTGTGTAATATATTCAGATCAGCTAGAGTCATTAATGGTAGACATAATCACTACTACGACTCTGGTAGTAACATGGTTTGAGAGTAGCTGTGTATAGTGAAAACTCTCTAAATCGACCGAGCTTGGGACCGACTTTAAATGGTCCATTTAGGGATGTGATCGGTTTAGGGAGTTGGAATATGGTTAGAATGGTATTGGTCGGACCCAAATAAAGCGATCAATATACGGAAGTGGTCTATCTGTAGAAGTGGTCGGTTAGAGAGGTTTTACTGTATGTAATGTATATATTTCGATCAGTAAGGGCTATTAATGGTAGGCGGATCCTCAATTTCTACTCTTGCAGTGATGAAAGATCTCCGGGATTCCGCGGATTTCCGGGATTTTTCAATCCCACAGCACCATCAGCGTAGATCTATACTAATATGTGGTTCAGATGCCGCAGGACTATCAGCGTATACCACTAATAAATGCGCCAGACGCCGCAGCACTATCAGCGTATACTATTATGTTACCTCGGTATACAGCCTCAGGCTAGCCTCAGGTATATGAAATATAGATGCAAACCATCTGAGGCCGTATGTATGGGGCGGTGTTAGCGAGCCAAAACTGGTTTTGGACGGGATTTCTAGGTTAGCGGCAAAAAGTCGGTATGTATGGAGCGGTATTATGCGAACACCGCAAGTTTAAGGTTGGGTATGATAACACCACTCCGTAGCAGGTATAAGGGTGGTGTTAGGTACCGATTATGCCCAAATCTATTCAATGCTATCATAGTTAACAGAATAACATCCTCAAAAAGTGAAATTTGGTCAAATTAAACCAAAAATCGAAGCGATATTAACGCTGCCGCCGCATCGCCGGAGATATTGGCAAATAGCGGTGCTCGCCGGGAACAGGCTCAGAGGAATACCCCAAATCTATAAATAACTGCTAGGTTAGCTAACACCACTGCGCTTTGGACCCGTACATACCCCATGACCCATTTCCCAACACCAGGATTAGCTAACCCGGCAGCGGCCCTTAACACCGCAGCCGATAAAAGTTGTTCATACATATGACCCCTGGTTTGAGTGTAGCAGTGTATGCAGTACACATTCAGATCGCCTTGGGATATCAATTGTAGGCGCACCATGAACATCCAGATGAACCATCACTCCAACAGCCGCCCAAGCAGATTCTGGTATTTCAGGAGTTGTTCGGCGCCGCTTTCCCTGCTGTCAACTATGACTACAGTGTGGCCTAAGCGGTAGAGCGCAGTCTTCCCATGCGAAAGGTCATGAGTTGGATTTCCAGTCGAGTCAAACCAATGACCTACAAAATTGATACTTGTCGCTTCATAGCCATATGCTCAGCATATTGGGCCATGGTGCCAGTGGCATGATCTCCCAGTGGGGCATCACTATAATGTCGCTATCAGTGTGCACTGTCACAATTCGGTACCGATCCTGATATCGCCTTAGATGTTGCCAGGAGAAAAAACATCAACAACCAACCAACCGTCCAACCAAATGCTATTCAATTCAGTAGGTTCCTTCCATTGTAACTGGAAACCCCCTCCACCCCTTTCTCTCTATATCTGCTCACAACCACACTAAGCCCCCCCCCCCCCCCCCCCCCCCCCCCACACACACACTTTATCTACCAACACATCCGGTGCATAGATTGTGGGCATTGTGGGTGTAATGTCTATTTAGAAGTTCCCCCCCCATACGCACGCTGGGATATGCATTCTATCTGACCGCCTGTCGTGCCGGTGCCGGTGGTCAGAACTCCCCCCCCCCCCCCCCCACACACACACGCCTGTATCGATCCTATTAGTTTCCGGCCGGCACCAGCTACGCGTGTCATTTATCGTCTGCTCTGTTCAGATCCACTGATTCGTCGCCCAAAATCTCCTTGCTTGCTTGCTTGCTCCATGGTGTACGCAGTGTGTGTATGTGCGTGTGTGTGTGTGTGTGTGTGTGGAGGGGTGATGGAGGAAGTGTTGGGTGGGGAGGTGGGCGGGGGGAGGGGGAGTTACTTCCAATTCTATCTGTACTTAGGGATCTCATCCCAAACCCAAATATTTAGTTCTACCCTGAGCCGCCACCGTCCCCCCCCCGCCCCCCATCCCCTCCCTCCTCTCCCCAGCACCACCACCCCACCACACCACCAGAGCACCACACCACACCACCACAATCAGAGCCTAGGAGCTAGCGACTGGACACAACCACACGGACACCTAGGCTGGGAGCAGTTTCTGGTGACTGGGGTGATTCGTTATTGCTCCTACCTGGTCATTATTTACTGCCCTCCAGGGGAGATTGGCCGTAATAACGTTGGGGCTCTTCAAAATGAGCATAGCGACATGGAGGACGGAGGAGGGCATTGGGCCGTGACGGAGCCGTGACGGAGCCCTGGGGCAGGGGGGACGGGTTGTATCATGAACATGTTGGGTGCTTGGTTGGTTGTTCGACATGTTGGGTGTTTGGTTGTTGCGTTGGTTGGGTGCTTGGTTGGGTGGTTGGTTGGACATGTTGGGTGGTTGGTGGTTGCATTGGTTGGTTGTTGGTTGTTGCATTGGTTGGGTGCTTGGGTGGTTGGTTGGGTGGGTGATTTGGTGGTTGGTTGGGTGGTTGGGAGGTTGGGTGCTTGGTTAGGGAGGTGGTTGGTTGGTTGGACATGTTGGGTGGTTGTTTGTTGCAATGGTTTTTGGTTGGTTGTTGGTTGTTGCACTGGTTGGTTGGTTGAGTGCTTGGTTGGTTGGGTGGTTGGGAGGTTGGGTGGTTGGTTAGGTAGGTGGGTGGTTGGTTGGACATGTTGGGTGGTCCTTTGTTGCAATGGTTGGTTGTTGCGTTGGTGCGTTGGTTGGTTGGTTCGTTTGTTCGTTCATTCGTTGTTTGTTTGGTTGGTAGGAGTTTGACGTCCTGGTAACATCTAAGGTCATATCATCAGGACATGTACCGAATTTTGACAGTGTACACACATGGTAACTTTATATAGTGCTGCCCCACTGGGAAATCAGGCCATCGGCACCATGACACAATATCACACTCAGTCACATTATTATCCTGACACTGATCTAACCAGTCCTTGTGTATGCATCTTTAAGAAGGATCCCATTATCGGACTATGCAGCTTTAAGAGGTACTCCACACCTGGTCAATTTCACCTGGGAGAAGCCCCGACAGGCGTGGGAAGGTGACCATCGTAGCCGGCCCACCATGTGAACAGAGCAGTCCCTGACATGCGCAACCGCGCCATATATATACATATATATATACAGTAAAACCTCTCTAAATCGACCGAACGTGACACCTGGTCCATTTAGGGAGGTGGTCGGTTTAGAGAGTTTGAATATCCCAAATAAAGCGATCGATATAGGGGAGGGGTCGATTTGTGGATATATATGTAATAATGTATATGAGACTGTCTCAAAAGGTGCTAAGCAATATGGGACAAAACTTTGTCCATTGTAACGATCAACATACTATCTGCTAATGCATTTGCTCAGGATAAACTGATTTGTTCTTTACATGGTGTTTCATAAGCCCAATAGAATACGTATTGATTTGAAGCAAATGTCCTTGGGTTTTCAGTGTAACCGTTTCTGTGCTGTTTTATGTCAATCGTTACAATGGACAAAACAAAAGAGAGTTATCACCTTTTGAGACAGGCATATATATGTATGTATATGTAATATATATATATATATGTATATATATATATATGTGTATCTATATGTATATATATATATATATGTATATATATATTATAAGTATGGGAGTGCAAGTAAAAATCTTCACCTGCACACTTCTGAACTCAAAGCACCCATGTAACTTCCCATCATTCTCTGCGGCCTTACCACCAATGACCTTGCTGTATATGTTTGATGTAAATTTCACTACTGAATTGTTACCATCTCAACCTCCACACCGGGGAGACCGTGGAGGGGAGGTGGGGGGACACATTGATCCTGGCGGACGGGTGGATCGGCGCTATTGATCCAATGTAGGTTCAGCGTTCCGGCTAATTGCGCCCAACACCCGGATGTGAGTAGTGCCTAATGCCAGCTCGTTCAGTGCCATAGCGACGGCCACAGGCTGGATCTGAGATAGATCAACACATCACGTCGTCATCGGTCTTAGAAGCCATATGTAACCATCAGCCTGCTTACAAACCCACCCACAACCCTCCTCTCCACCCTTTCCCCTCCACACCTTCCGCCAACCCCCTCACACCCTCTCTACACTCCCTCTTCCCACCCCTCACACCCTCTATAGACTCCTCCCCCCCACCCCCTCACACCCTCTATACACTCCCTCGTCCCACCCCCTCACACCCTCTCTACACACCTTCCCCCCACCTCCTCACACCCTCTCTACACTCCCTCGTCCCACCCCCTCACACCCTCTCTACACACCTTCCCCTCACCCCCTCACACCCTCTCTACACTCCCTCTTCCCACCCCCTCACACCCTCTATACACTCCTCCCCCCCACCCCCTCACACCCTCTATACACTCCCTCGTCCCACCGCCCTCGCCCTACTCCCTCTTTCCAGTCCTCTCCCCTCCACTCCATTCTGTCCTCCCTTCTCCTTTTCCTCCTCTTCCCTCCTCCCCGAATTCCTAATTTGGCAGTTGTAGTGGTCATATTAACTAAATCTGAATTCGTAATATGGCAGTTGTAATGATCATATTATCTAAATCTGAATTCGTAATATGGCAGTTGTATGGTCATATTGACTCAAACTGAATTCCTAATATCACAGTTGTAATGATAATATTAATTCCTAATATGACAGCTGTAATGATAATATTAACTAAATTCTTAATATCGCAGTTGTAATGATCATATTAACTAAATCTGAATTCCTACTATGGCAGTAGTAATATATCATATTAACTAAAACTGAATTCCTAATATCGCAGTTGTAATGATCATATTAACTAAAACTGAATTTCTAATATGACAGATGTAATGATAATATTAACTAAAACTGAATTCCTATTATGACAGCTGTAATGATAATATTAACTAAAACTGAATTCCTAATATTTGATAATATTAACTAAAACTGAATTCCTAATATGACAACTGTAATGATAATATTAACTAAAACTGAATTCCTAATAAGTAATATCGCAGTTGTAATGATAATATTAACTAAAACTGAATTCCTAATATGACAGCTCTAATGATAATATTAACTAAAACTGAATTCCTAATATGACAGTTATAAATGATAATATTAACTAAAACTGAATCCCTAATACGACAGTTGTAATGACCACATTAACTAAAACTGAATTGCTAATATCGCAGTTCCAATATAATAAGCAGAAATCAACTCCTAATATGGCAGTTTGTAATGATAATAATACTATGGAAATTGCAACGATAAGCATACATAATACATACATGTGGCGTAACAAATGCTGAATTCATAATAGGGCTGTATTCTGATCCGCACATAAAACATAAATTTAACCGAGTGTGCATTTTCAAATTGTGTGTACAGTGGGTGATGATTTTTACTTTTGCAAATCGATTTACTTACTTCCATATAAGTTCTTTAATGAGTGATGGTGATGAAGGTGAGTGTGTGGGTGGGTCAGGGCGGAGGTGGGGGGGGGGTCCCTTACCATACCTTCAGGACTCTATGTCCCTCCCTCAAAAACTGCCATCATGTCAGGCAAAAAAAGGCACCAATTACTCCCTAAATGGCACTAATGAACGCCCTGGGGGGGCTGTTTTTTTATATTCTTTATTCATTCCTTTTTTCGACCTGAAGCCAGATTGATATCGCCCTCGGTGTCATTAAAGTTCGTATTGGTTTGTTTTTTTGGGTTTTTTTCTTCAAAAGCTGCGCTGGTGGGTTTGTTTCGCTTCGTCAACGTTTTATCAAAGGCTGCCGGTAGATAGGTGAGGATGTATCGAGGATGTATCGAGAGTGTGAGCGTAGGGAGGGCTCAGCTTCTTTGTGCCCGATACACTACTATCACACACACACACACACACACTGACACATAGACACGCAGACTGACACACAGACTCAGCTACACACACACAATCACATTCACAAACCTATATCCATCACCTCTAATGACGCCCCCCCCCCCCCCCCCCAATACCCTGCCCCCACTATCCCCCTTCGTCCTTCGCACCAGATGCGGTGGCCGATTCGGTATGAGCGCTGGCTTCGTGTCTCGATGACCTGGGAGTCTTGAAAGCTGGACGAGTCAAACGGACGACTTACCAAATTGTATACCCGTTGTTACCAAGCCTTGGGTCAGGTTTGCTTTGCTCTGTATCAGGCAGGATAATGTGACTGAGTGGGACATTGGGTCATGGCACCGGTAGTGGGGCAGCACTATAAAATTGACATGAGTGTGCACCGTGACAACTCAGGACCCATCTTGATATGATAAACTGTCACAAGTGGGCGACCATCCTGATATAACCATCGATGTTGTTAGGATGTAAAACCCCCAATAACAAACACACAAACATCGCTCCTTCTCCTTCTCCTTCCTTCTCCTTCCTTCTCCTTCCTTCCCCTTCCTTCTCCTTCCTTCTTCCACCCCCGCCCTCCCTTCCCCCCTCCCACCCAAGAGTTGCTCGCAAACAGCCGGCAGGTGGCGTGTTCCAGATATTAGACATGTCATACTCATAGTCATAGGGACCCGGCCGCTGGTCAGAGGGGATGAACCTGGCGGTCACCTGTTGTAAATCTCCGGGATTTGAGGCAGGTATGTCCCATACCCCGCGCACCCACCCTGCACCCTGCACCCACCCGCCCACCCGCCCACCGTCGGTGGAGGCGCGCGCAGCTCCCCATCCCACGTGACATGTTTGATTCAGGCGTTCCCGCTGCAGGGCGCCACTTGTATCCATTCTTCCACGTCCCTCTCACCTTGGGTGCGAATGTAACTGAATTAATAATAGGTGGAGGTGAGGGCCTGGTCGGGGTGTGTGTGTGTATAACCAGCCAGCGCCACCTCGCCCCTACCCCCTGCCCCCCCCCCCCCCACGCTCACCACCACCACTCCTCCTAGTCATATCCGTAGTTATATAATAATACTAAGGCAGACCTGTACACTTGACTTAGTCCTTCTTACATGGTGGAAGAACGTATGCTTACTGCGTACCTTTTTGCGTACCTTGCTTGTACCAAAGTTAGAAAAGTGCTTCAGTTTTGAAAATTAGATGCATTCATTTGACGATGTGGTGTTCTCTATGGTGGAGTGGTTAGAGTGTCTGCCTTTTTTCTAGCTCGGACTCCTAATCTGATGGTTCGATTCCCCATGCCACCACCTCTGCCAATTTGGATTTCCACCGCTGTGCATAACTTACAGCGTCATCAAAGGCCAGTTGCTCTCATACCATGACTATGTGTTGTAGGAGGTTAAAAATCCCCTGGGTCGGTAAAAGTGTAGGCTTGGGCTTTCTACCAACAAAGTATCTAAAGGTGAAAACAAGTCTATTCAGACTTATCCATACTAGGCAGTCTAAATCACACACAAAATAAGCAGAGCCAACACGTGAAGTGTGCCACATAACGAGTTATATTGCACTGTTGTGTACAGATAAACTATTTCAGTCTGATAAAAACATGATATCTGCTAACTTAGATGTTGCTAGGACTTAAAACAACAAACAAAGCTAAGTAAAAAGGATCGTGGATAGATTTCTGTGATGTATCGACAGAGAGGATGTTGTCAAAAGAGTGTTGTTTGTTTGTTTTTGTTTTACGTCCTAGCAACATCTAAGGTCATATCAGGACGGGGATGTCAAAATATCAATGTCCACAGCAAAGGTAATTATGCCTGTATTCCATAACTAACCCTCTAAAATGAGGTTACTTGACCTTAAAGGAAAGGTATATTATGGTGATTCAGACTAGGCACCTTTAAGGGATAAGTGCAGTAAGATCTGCAGCTAGGTTTATGTTGATAAAGTAAAACTTGTTTTATTTATTTAAATACGCCTCTACAGCCAGTCGTGGTAGGTTTGTGTTGCTTGACCATTTACTGGTATTATTACACATTCAGTGAAATATCTTTCAAGCTACCAAGTAACGTACATATAACGATTAACATAGAGTATTTGGCAGAAACTAAAGCCAGACATTGCAACTTGGAATATATTTTGTGTCTCGTTCTCATGATTTTGAAATCATCACAGACATTGCAACTTGGAATATATTTTGTGTCTCGTTCTCATGATTTTGAAATCATCAAAATTTCAAATGTAACCAAAATGTAGACGAACACTATCGTCATGTTTGTTTGTTTTTGTTTTACGTCCTAGCAACATCTAAGGTCATATCAGGACGGGGATGTCAAAATATCAATGTCCACAGCTAAAATGAGGTTACTTGACCTTAAAGGAAAGGTATATTATGGTGATTCAGACTAGGCACCTTTAAGGGATAAGTGCAGTAAGATCTGCAGCTAGGTTTATGTTGATAAAGTAAAACTTGTTTTATTTGTTTAGAGCCTCAGTTTTGATGAACTAGTTGTGGTAAGTTTGTGTTGCTTGACCATTTACTGGTATTATTACACATTCAGTGAAATATCTTTCAAGCTACCAAGTAACGTACATATAACGATTAACATAGAGTATTTGGCAGAAACTAAAGCCAGACATTGCAACTTGGAATATATTTTGTGTCTCGTTCTCATGATTTTGAAATCATCACAGACATTGCAACTTGGAATATATTTTGTGTCTCGTTCTCATGATTTTGAAATCATCAAAATTTCAAATGTAACCAAAATGTAGACGAACTCTATCGTCATTATTCAAGCCCCTGTCACACATCACCGGATTGGAGGAAACGGAAAGAAATCGAACAAAGTCTGTTGATAGTCCGGTTTGTGTCCTTACACGTTTTGAACATGCACAAAACTTGGAACGGATGCCGCCAGATTGATGTCTATGTTTCTTGTCCTGTTTGAGTCCGTTTAGTCTGCTAAGTTGGCTATCCGTTCATGTCCGTTTCATGTCCGTTCATACAGCGGCCTTTGACCCGAAATCGCAACATTTTGACACATTTTAATACATTTTGATACTTATGACGCCCAGACTAGACAATTCTGTCTGTTGCTCAATCCGGTGATCCGGCGTTATGAACAAACATTATTTGAAATCATCGAAATTTCAAATGTAACCAACATGTAGACGAACACTATCGTCATTATTCATCAACAAATATTATTTGAAATCATCGAAATTTCAAATGTAACCAAAATGTACACGAACATATAATATAAAGTCAATGTTCATTAGCTTGACTCAGATGGCGATCGCGTTAAGAACAACCAAATCTGCTTCATTTCTTTTTTAAATGACACTACTACAAATGTGGCTCACTCACTTGTACGACTCGCATACACACAGGTATTGGCATGTCCAACCAACCACCCAACCAACCTACCCAACCAACCAACCAACCACCTACCCAACCACCCAAGATAGCAACCAACCCAACCAACCCAACCAACCAACCACCCAAGCAAGCAAGCAAGCAACCACCCAACCAACCACCCAACCAACCAACCAACTAACCAACCCAACCACCAACCCAACCACCCAACCAAGCAAGCAAGCAACCACCGACCCAACCAACCAACCAACCAACTAACCAACCCAACCAACCACCCAAGCAAGCAAGATCAGAAATGGGCGTTGGCTGCGTTGGGCGTGTAATCTCACCGGAACAGGAAGTGGGCACATCCATCATCGTCGACCCAACGACGGCGATCGGCGCACAATAGAAAACATTCAGTGTCGGCAGAAATAACGGGAAATAACGCGCGTCGAATGGGACCTCTGTGGCCGCCCCTTGGGCACCCCCTCCCCTACCCCCCTCCCCCCCCCCAACCCCCAACCCCCCTCCAAGTCCTGCGAGCACACGTCTCGCGCATGTCTCGTGCGCGCGGGATTTGGCGAGATTAATACGGCGCTCCCCCCCCCCCCCCTCGCCTCCATCCTCCCCCCACGAGACGCGACCCAGCGCAAAGTGAAGTTAATAAATGGCGAGTCGCGTCTAGCGGGGGGAAGTGTAATAATTTATGGAGTGGAATAAAAGCATGTTGCACATCCATCTCCGTCGCGCGCGACTCGGACGTCGGGACGTTGGGCCCGGCCTACCGGCCTCCCGGATGCCGCCAATTTGCCGAGGCCTTTGCGGTAATGAGTAGATAGGAGCCCGGCGGCCGGCACTCTCTCTGTCCGCCTCCCCTGTCCCCCGGTCGGCCGGAATCAGCGGCGTGCTTTAATTTGTGCCGCGAGTCGCTCTCTCAAAGACGCGAGCTGCTCGCTGGGGGTCGCTTACCATCGATTCGCCGATCCTTTTAAAATTAAATATACAGCACTTATTGGCGACGGGATTGGGAAGTTCACTGCGTGGTTTATGTTGTCATGACAATAGAACACATGACGCAGGACAATAAGAGTCAGCTTAATGGGGGTTAAACAAAAAGAATGGGGTGGCGTTGGGGAGTATGAGTGGTGGGGGTTTCATGATGATGATCGCGGAATTGTTGGTTGCGCCAAACTGCTGGAAGTTTCCTTTGAACTGCGCCTAATGGTGGCATGTCAAGGTCTGAGGGATGGAGCCGGGAGAGGGCGCCCGGGTCGCGGACGGGGCGGGGGAGGGGGAGAAGTGGGGGGGGGGGCGGGGTACATGCAGTACCATCGTACTATTTTCTCAGAACATGGACTATGTATACCTGTGTAACACGCTCCCCCCTCCACCCCCCCCCCCCCACACACACACACTAAGTGGGAGTAACCCGTGAGAAATGCTCGCATCATTCAAGGCATCCATCTTGTTTGTTTTTGGCGCTGAGCAGGAATAGCCATAAAACACACCATGACGATGATGATGACGACGATAATGCAGGTCCGATGTGTGATTCACTGTGACCAGTTTTGTAGATGCAAAATACTTTACCCCCGTTACATACAGACGAGCAAAAAAATGTCTATTAAAGTAGAAAATAAGGATCTGCAAAGGTTGCTAAGATGGTTGTTTCATAACAAGATGGGGACTGACTTGCAACAATGCACATTCATGGCAAATTTATTGTGTGGGCATGCCCCACCGCGCCATGAACCAATATCACACTCAGTCACATTATCCTGATAGTGAGCTGGCCACACCTTGTCCTCTGCTAGTAATGCCAAGCGTCAGGCTAGTATCAATTTCGTAAGTCATTGGTTTGACTCGACCAGACCACAAAACTCCCGACCTTTCACATAGGAAGGCTGCGTTCTTACCGCTTTGGCCACCGCGTCCAATTGCTAAGATGGTGGACGTGGACAGAATGAAAGGGCTTTAGAGGAGGTATGGATGAGGGGTGGGGTGGAAGGGGGGTTGTCGACACACTTTACCTTTCGACCTTTTGGCGGTAGGCCTAGCTTGTCCTCTAACCATCCGACGAAGCATGCGCATGCGCACATAACGCTAATAAAGCTAGAGCCCATTTCGAAGGCAGGGAACATTATCCAATTACATGTTAGACTGGATGGATTAATGGAAGTCAGTTTCTAGCTGCTCCCTGCACTGCCGAGAAATGCGAGTTCTGGGAGTGGTAGAGTTATTTGTTCCGCAACCTACACCCTACCGGAATCAAGGCAATGACTTACAAAATCGGTACTTGTCGCTATCTAGCAAGGATTGGCCAGATGAATATCAGGATAATGTGACTGAGGGGGAAATTGGGTCATTGTTCCAGCTGCCTGGTTTCCCAGTGGGGCAGCACTATAACATTGCCCAGGGCGCACTGTCATATATGTAACATACCTGCCAACTATTACGATTTTGGCGGAATAATTATGATTTTTTTATTCTCATTCCGCCCTACGAATTATAAACTTATTATTCCGCTTTTTCTTTAATAATCTCTAATTTCTAATTTCTTTAATAATGTGCCTAAAATGTCTCTGAAAATGCACCAGAATGCACCATTTTTTATGTATTTTTCAAATTTTTCCGGGGGGCATGCCCCCGGACCCCCCTAGAACGCTTGCGCGCCTCGCTTCGCTTGGATGGATTTCTATTATTAGGATTTTCGTTTAACAAAAGTTGGCAGGTATGAATTGTAAGTACCCTTTTGATATGACCATAGTTGTTGCTAGGATGTAAACCCCAAGAAACAAACAAGCAACCCACATCCTAGCTACCATTCATCCAGGACGCCGAAACCCCCTCCCTTCCCACACACACAGACACACAGATCCCACTCCTGATAAATGACATTTCTGGAGAATTCACAAAGGTGCAGTGCCGTGTGTGTGGGTGCGTGTGTGCGGTGGCAGGTGCGATCCATCACCGCTAGGGGGCGCGACCAGCGCCCTCTCTCATACAACAGAGAGAGAAAGTGGTATTTGCATATGATAATTCCCATTCATTAATTAGGCAACAATTCTTTTTATCAGACGTCCACGAAAAAGGACCTCACACAACTGCTGCTTGTGAATATGGACAACCCTCTTACGTATGCACCACCACCAACCATCACCACCCACGCTTGATGTACACGCATGCGCACTTGCAGAGAGAGGTGCACAGGTAAAAGTCAATGCGCGAGGTAAAGCCCTCGTTAATCTCCCTTGCATATGATAAATAGCATTAATTAATTACCCAACAATTGCCTTTTTATCAGACGTCCCCGAAAAAGGACCTCACACAATTTGTATTTGCTGCACCACCCATGCGTTTCCACACGCGCCGCCTGGTGGCGGAAATATTTTTTTATATATATTTTTTTTATGATGCTACCTTACGCATTGATGTTTAGCTGTGGCAGGCGGCACGTCGGTCCAACAATGCTTCCGGGAAGGGTGTGTAGTAGTAGTCGTAGCAGCAGTGGGCACACACACGCACACTTATACAGAGGCGCCACAGCTAAACCACAAAGGCAACGCGGAAGGTAGCATCATAACAAAAAATACTTCAGGGGCATTGGTCCAACAATGCTGCTGGGAAGGGTGTGCGTATGAACGGGTAGTTCATGTTGTGCTGCATGCACTGTGTCCACAGCGATTCGTTAATCTTCCTTGCATACGATAAGTCACATTCATTAGCTACCCAACAATTCTTTTTATCAGACGTGCCCGAAAAGGACCTCACACAATTTCTATGCGCTGCTGCTTGTGAATATGGACAAACCTCTTACGTACGTACGTACACACCACCCACGCATTTCCATTGACGCTGATGTACAGGCATGTGCACACACATGCGCCCGTGTATAGAGGCATTCAGCTAAATAAAAGTCAATGCCATCATAAGCACCAGTTAATTTTCCTTGCATGAACATAATTCGCATTATTTCCCATGAAATAATTTCCCAACAATTGCTTTTTTATCAGGCACCACCGAAAACCCCCGAAAAAAGGATCTCACACAATTTGTATCTGCTGAAACACCACCAACCACTCATTTCTATTTACGCTGACGTGCGCGCATGCGCACACTTATATAGAGGCGCCAAAGCTAAACACACAGGCAAAACATCAATGCCTAAGGTAGCATCATAACAAATATATATTTTAAAATATTTCCGCCACCAGGCGGCGCGTCGGTCCAACAATGCTGCCGGGAAGGGTGTGTAGTAGTAGAAGTAGCAGCAGTGGGCACGTCATGTGTTGGTGCACTGTGACTATACATCGGGCACGAGGGGCAGTCGTTAATCTTCCTTTTATAAGGGATTAGCGGAATGCAGATGGCGGGGCCGGCTTGGCGGGTGCGATAGATGGCCCCCACATTTGTCCCGGCCGGCAGGTGTTGATATGCATCAATAGCCTCACTAGACTGCTAAGCCGGGCCTTTCAGGCAAATTTCCAAAGATTCCCGCCCGCCTTCGGGCGCGGGTTTGCGGCAGTGATGGACGCGGGTCGGGACGCGGCGCGACGGGGTCGGGGGCATGATAGCATCTCAGATAGCTACTTGTCTCACTCACACCACACCGGGCCAGAGCAGGGGATGTGCCGGTGTCGCGGTTTAGATTCTCAGTGGGTTCAGAGTCTACGCTCCGAGTTCTGCGCTTGTGCGTATTCGATTAACACGACCCAGGCAACTCGGGTCACCTGAGTTGGTAGAAATCCAAATAGAACACCCCAAGCGGAGTTGACAAAAACATGTGACGTGTGCAAAAGGTTTAACTCACCTCTTGGCTGGGGTTGGTTAGGAGCGATGACATGACATTTGTGCATCAAAAAGTTGATTAATCAAATACGCTGAAATGCCGTTCGATTTTGACGCATGCGCAGAACCCCAAGCGTAGACTCTAAAACCCACTGGGAATTTAAACCGCGACACCGGGCCGGGTTGGGTTGGGGCCACAGCACAGCGCCTACCCTGCTGCCACCCGTCGCCCCTCCTCGCCCCTCCTCGCCCCTCCTCGCCCCTCCTCGGCCCTCTCACGGTGACCTGCTAATGCACTATACCTTGCACCATCGCCATTCGGCCAGTGACTTGGGTTCAAGTGGCAAGCTCTCTCATGGTGACGACACTTCATTTAATTTAATAGCATGGGAGGGGTGGGTGGGGTGGGTCTTGCCGTAGCCAAGGCAACAGAGCATGAATCTGCGGATTGTGAAGATGGGGTTAGGGGGGGGGGGGGAGCTGGGAGGGGGGGCTTCTATGTGCGTAGGACAATGTTTATGGTGTAGATTATATAGAATGGGTGTTTATTCTATAGGGTATGGTTGCACAACACTAAATAAATATCAATGACAACATAACTTCTTATATATAAATCTGTTCTATTAAATTGAGATCGCATCTTTCCATGCAGCAATAAATCCTTACTTAATAAGTAAATAAGTTGGGATCTGTAGTTTAAACCCAGCTAATCATGTTGTTCGCAAAACTTTGGTGCTTTTATCGAAGTATGTAGGGTTGTTTAATTAATACCTTCGTTTTCTACACGGGTCGCTATATAGCATGTGGGTTGGTGGTTCTACGAACATTTCGAAAAGTCTAAGCTATTTCGATAGTATCAAGTTTGTTTGTATCTTATCTCTTATACTAGGTACACACATAGTGTATAGGATTCGCGCACTAAAACTCCCGATCAGCTTAAAACTGAAGTCGGGCCGATTCATTTTTCGAATCGGGAATCGCAATCGTAGTGCTAGCGCACACCTACCGTTTTAGCCCTAAAAATTAGTTTTTAGTCGTGAATCGCAATCGGTAGGTGTGCTAGGGGAGTGCACACCTCACGATTTTTGGGCAGTTTTAGATCGTATACGCTAGGTGGGTGCGGGAAAACGATCGTATACGCTAGGTGTGTACCGGACATTATGCCAGGTACACACATAGCGTATAGGATTCGCACACTAAAACTCCCGATCCGCTTAAAACTGAAATCGGGCCGATTCATTTTTCGAATCGGGAATCGCAATCGTAATCCTAGCGCACACCTACCGTTTTAGCCCTAAAAATCGGAAATCGCAATCGGTAGGTGTGCTAGGGGAGTGCACACCTCACGATTTTGGGGCAGTTTTAGGTCGTATACGCTAGGTGGGTGCGGGAAAACGATCGTATACGCTAGGTGTGTACCGGGCATTAGATAGTTTCAACAATTTTGTCAGAGCTTGTCTTCTTCTGTAGATGGCTGGTTCTGTGCGCGGGGTTGGTCATGGTCATGTGCACATTAATTGTCATGTGCACATGTATGGTCATGGGTGCAGGGTTGGTCATGTGCACATGCATGGTCATGTGCACATGTATGGTCATGTGCACATGGATTGTCATGTGCACATGGATTGTCATGTGCACATGTATGGTCATGGGTGCAGGGCGGGTCATGTGCACATGGATGGTCATGTGTACATGGATGGTCATGTGCACATGTATGGTCATGTGCACATGTATGGTCATGGGTGCAGGGCGGGTCATTGTCCAGTTCCTCGGGGATTAGAAATCTTTACTTTTCAATGGATTTCCTATTTTTGGTTTGGATCATTTTGTCATATGGAGCATTTCATCTAAAATGCCTAGTAGACTAATTCAAATTTTAAGAAGGGTCAATTTTCTTTTCCATTATTACTACTTTATTGTTTTATATTATTTTTATTAGATAGAGAACATCGACCCTTCGAAAACAAGACAATTATCTAGATTTTGTTCATTCAACATATCTTGACCCCATACATTGATACCTCCGCGGGTAGCTTCCCAACAGACAGAGCTAGCTTTCAAACAGACAGAGATAGCTTCCCAACAGACAGACAGACGGAGAGGCGGCAGACAGGCGACATACAGTCAACCACTAGGGCCCTGCGGCCATGCAAACCCAATCAGCAGCGCCACCCAGCGGGCCGAGCGTTCATTACTGCTCGTGACAAAGTCCCATGCCAACTCACGCCCTCCGAGATCATAACGCTCGTATGCAAATGAGGCTGGGTGCGCGCGCAGCACCGGAAGCCGCGGCGCGCAGCGCCGCTTCCCGGCTAGTCACGTGTGAAGTCGGAGGCGCCATGTTTACTGCGTCCAGACACGGCTATAGTGTCACACGCGCACACACATACACATACACACATACACACCCATACACACACGGCTATAGCATCACATACATACCTACATACCCACACACACGCTATAGTGTGTCACCCATACACACCAATACAAACACAGCTATAGCCTCACACCAACACACACACGCACATACACACCCACACACTATAGTGTCACACGCACACACACCCATACACACACAGCTATAGCCTCACACCAACAGAGACATGCACAACCACACCCATACACACACGGCTATAGCGTCAAACACACATGCACATACACACCCACACACCCACACACAGGCTAGTTATGTGTGAAGTCGGAGGCGCCATGTTATAGCGTCACACACACACACACCTACACACACACGCAAAAGTGTGTCACCCATACACACCAATACAAACACGGCTATAGCCTCACACCAACACCCACACGCACATACACACCCACACATATGCTATAGTGTCACACACACACACCCCTATAGCCTCACACCAACACAGACATGCACATGTACACCACACACACATGCTATAGTGTCACACGGACACACATACCCATACACACATGGCTATAGCATCACACACACATACACACCCACACACACAAACTATAGTGTCACACGCCCACATACATACCCACACGGCTATATTGTCACAGCGAGGCTGGACTGCCACACACACCCACATATACACACCCACACACACACAGCTCTAGGATTGCCCAGCGCACACCTACACACGCACATACTCACACACCCACACCCAATACTATTTTGTCACAGCCAGGCTGGACTGCCCAGCCCACACCAACCCACCCCTACACACCCACACCAACTACTTTATGTAGCAGTCACACTACGGCGACAAGGCCGACGACAGCCCAACGACTTGTCGTTTTGCTCTGTCGTCGGCTGTCGCTACGGTGTCGTTATGTTGTCGTTCGGGTGTCGCCGCGACACCCCCGCGACACCTCCGCGACACCTCCAGCTTATCCACTGTCGCCGGGTTGTCGTCGGGTTTTTGAGCATGTTGAAAAAGTTCGACGACAGCCGATGTCGTTCGGCTGTCGCTATGGTGTCGCTACGGTGTCGTCTTTGTCGTTAAGCTGTCGTCGCAAAAACACAAGAATGGGACGGTCCAAACATGGCTCAGTTTAGCTTGCTTTGAGGGATGTTAGGACCGTCCCAAATATGAAGACTGCTTCCTAACAGGTCCGCCGCATAGTCTAATACACATGTTTGTACCGTCCCATTTCTTCATATGTCATATGGAAACTGCTTCCTCACAGGTCCGCCGCATAGTCTAACACGCATGTTTGTACCGTCCCATTTCTTCATATATCATATGGAGACTGCTTCCTCACAGGTCCGCCGCATAAACCAACATGTTTGAACCGTCCTATTCTTCATATTTCTCATGGAAACTGCTTCATGTGTGTCTCTGTGTGTGCAGTGGTGTGTCTGTGTGTGTGTCTCTGTGTCTGTGTGTGTCTCTGTGTGTGTCTCTGTGTCTGTGTATCTGTGTCTGTGTGTGTCTCTTTGTCTGTGTGTGTGTCTCTGTATGTGTCTCTGTGTTGTGTCTCTGTGTCTGTGTGTGTGTGTCTCTGTGTCTGTGTGTGTGTCTCTGTGTCTGTGTGTGTCTGTGTGTGTCTCTTTGTCTGTGTGTGTGTCTCTGTGTGTGTGTCTCTGTGTGTGTGATAAACCACACACACTCACACTCACTCACACTCACACTCACTATCACACTCACTATCACACTCATACTCACTATAACACTCACTATCACACTCACTATCACATTCACACTCACTATCACACTCACTATCACACTCACTATTACACTCACTATCACACTCACTATCACATTCACACTCACTATCACACTCACTATCACACTCACTATCATACTCACACACACACAGCAACAGAGACACAAAGACACAGACACACAGAGACACAACACAGACACACACAGAGACACACACACAGAGACACACACACACAGACACACACAGAGACACACAGACACACACAGAGAGAGACACACACACAGAATGGGACGGTCCAAACATGGCTCAGTTTAGCTTGCCTTGAGGGATGTTAGGACCGTCCCAAATATGAAGACTGCTTCCTACCAGGTCCGCCGCATAAACCTACACGGCTGTCCGTAATTATCAGTCGCCTCCTCCAGCCTTATATCAATGGACAAATGCGACTGATGCTTTTCTGTTCGCAGACACAGAGACCCAACACAGAGACACACACACACAGACACACACACACAGACACACACAGAGACACACACAGAGACACAGAGACACAACACAGAGACACACACACAGACACACACACAGACACACACACAGACACACACACAGAGACACACACACAGACACACACAGAGACACACACACACAGACACAGATACACACACAGAGACACACACACAGAGAGGGATGTTAGGACCGTCCCAAATATGAAGACTGCTTCCTACCAGGTCCGCCGCATAAACCTACACGGCTGTCCGTAATTATCAGTCGCCTCCTCCAGCCTTATATCAATGGACAAATGCGACTGATGCTTTTCTGTTCGCAGACACAGAGACACAACACAGAGACACACACACAGAGACACACACACAGAGACACACACACAGACACACACACAGAGACACACACACAGACACACACAGATACACAACACAGAGACACACATACAGAGACACACACACAGTCACACACACAGACACACACACAGACAGACACACAGACACAGAGACACACACAGAGACACACACACACAGACACAGACACACAGACACACACACAGAGACATAGATACACACACAGAGAGACACACAGAGAGGGATGTTAGGACCGTCCCAAATATGAAGACTGCTGCATAAACCTACAGGTCCGGGGGCACTGTCGCGGCACTGTCGCGGCACTGTCGCAGCACTGTCGCGGCACTGTCGCGGCACTGTCGCGGCACTGTCGTCCAACTTGGCCCGAATTTGCATATGTCGTCGGGTTTTCACAAAATCCAAGTCGCTGGGCTGTCGTCGCCGCTTGTCGTCGTAGTGTGACAGCTACATTACTCTTCCTCACCCAAATCCACACCCACACCCCATCCGGCTCCACACTCTCCGACTGATACTACAACCTGGCCCACCTGCCCCCCCCCCCCCGCGTCGAAACTCATCCGACAACACCCCCACCTCCCCTGACCTACCCAACCCACCCGGCAAACTCACAAACTTCTCCTCCAGCCCACCAGATCTGCTCCAACTCCTTATGGAACAACTCCCCCAACTCCTCATGGAGCCTTCCCCAACTCCCCAACTCCTCCAATGGCCTTCTCCACCTCCGCACTTCTTCCTACAGCATTCCCCACCTCCCCAACTCTTCCGTCATGCCACACCATCCCTATATCCCCACCTCCTCATATAGCCTCACCCCACCTCCGCACCTCCTCTTCCAACCTCGCTCACCTTCTCCTTCAACATTCCCCAACTCCTGTCACAGATTCAGCCTCCACCCCAAACCTCAGCAACTCCTACAGCTTCCTCCACCTCCTCATCCCCTCAGTAAGCCTCCCCCGTCCTCATCCAGCCCCGCCACACCCCCACCTCCCCACCCCCTCGTCCAGATACCCCCCCCCCCCCTGCTCTCCAAGTCATACAGCCTCTAAGTTCTAACTCATGCTCCGCATGCTACCTATAACCTCCCCCTAGAACCTCTGCATCTCCCCAACTCATCCCACCCCCACCCCCACCCTCTACCCTCCACACACCTGCCATCTCGCCTGATTCCTAAATGATGGGTCCGTGTATCCACTGGTTGTCAAAGGGCTTATTGCTACTGTTAGACATGCTGGAGTCGCTGTGTAAAAACCATTCATCAGATCCTGCCAATGACTGTCACTGTGTCAAATATTTTACACCATTAACCCTGCATACATAGTCCGATGGAACCATCAAATTTTCAAACACAATGCAATTAATTCAATTATCTAGATTTGATTATACATATCTAATTCAGATACTGGTGCATTTAATACACATTTGTTACCACTTGAGCCAATTTAATAGAACCTGTTACTGCAGAAGGTAATGGTCTAAGAGTTTTGGTGTGCTTGCCAAACTTAATTTTGCATGCTTGCACTTCAAATATCTCAAATTCAGGCATGTGATTACCCCAGTTTTAACCGGAATTCCATTTTTTTTCTGATCCTGGAAACCAGAACTCCGGGTTTTCTTTAAATTCAGTTTTTTTTTCCTGGCCGCCGGAACACCTCTGAAATACACTCTTTGCATCCCTCTCATGACTCAATGGGATGCTGTGTGTCCCCACGATAACCTACACAAATGTTCAGGTTTGTTTTCTACACCCATGCGTACAAAAGCTAGCCATTCAAATTAAATGGAAATTGAAATATAAACAAAGTTGTTTTATTTTAATGACAACTTTTAGGAATGTCTATTATTCGTTCAATCCTCTCTGTGTACTCGAACATTCGATTGCATACTGCGATTAAAACAATCTAGCTTTTCATGTATATTTCCCAATGCCTTGCCTGGATTGAATGGATCATGGACTGGTTTACTCAGAATCGCTGCTGGTGGCCTATATACTACTTACTGAGTAGCATATCGGATGCTGGTGGCCTGGTCTCAGTGTGAGGCACTATATACTACTTACTGAGTAGCATATCGGACACTGGTGGCCTGGTCTCAGTATGAGGCACTATATACTACTTACTGAGTAGCATATCGGACACTGGTGGCCTGGTCTCAGTATGAGGCACTATATACTACTTACTGAGTAGCATATCGGACGCTGGTGGCCTGGTCTCAGTGTGAGGCACTATATACTACTTACTGAGTAGCATATCGGACACTGGTGGCCTGGTCTCAGTGTGAGGCACTATATACTACTTACTGAGTAGCATATCGGACGCTGGTGGCCTGGTCTCAGTGTGAGGCACTATATACTACTTACTGAGTAGCATATCGGACACTGGTGGCCTGGTCTCAGTGTGAGGCACTATATACTACTTACTGAGTAGCATATCGGATGCTGGTGGCCTGGTCTCAGTGTGAGGCACTATATACTACTTACTGAGTAGGATATCGGACACTGGTGGCTTGGTCTCAGTGTGAGGCACTATATACTACTTACAGTAGCTATCGGACGCTGATGGCCTGGTCTCAGTGTGAGGCACTATATACTACTTACTGAGTAGCATATCGGACGTTGGTGGCCTGGTCTCAGTGTGAGGCACTATATACTACTTACTGAGTAGCATATCGGAAGCTGGTTGCCTGGTCTCAGTGTGAGGCACTATATACTACTTACTGAGTAGCATATCGGACGCTGGGGGCCTGGTCTCAGTGTGAGGCACTATATACTACTTACTGAGTAGCATATCGGACGCTGGTGGCCTGGTCTCAGTGTGAGGCAGTATATATTACTTACTGAGTAGCATATCGGACACTGGTGGCCTGGTCTCAGTGTGAGGCACTATATACTACTTACTGAGTAGCATATCGGACGCTGGTGGCCTGGTCTCAGTGTGAGGCAGTATATACTACTTACTGAGTAGCATATCGGATGCTGGTGGCCTGGTCTCAGTGTGAGGCACTATATACTACTTACTGAGTAGCATATCGGACATCAGCATAAAGTTGCCATGTCACGTCTTGACAACAATGAAAAACAGCAAAAATATTAAAATGAACAACTATTTATTTGCTGTCACCACGACCCCCCCACCCCCCGGCCACCATTGTATCAACAACGCACCATACATTCTCTTTCACAACAGTAGTCCCATCGCGGTTTTTTGTTGGATATTTCATCAAAGTCCCAATTGAATTGTTTTATTTCACTTGACACCCCCTCCTGACCCCCCCCCCCCCAATATGCGATGATAGGACTCCCTTTTTATAAGTGAGGAAAATTTCAATCACGGAAATTTGGTCTTTCTCATTCCACTTGCACTTGCCCTGTGTTACTACCGTCCTGATATGACCTTAGATGTTGCTAGGACGTAAAACAACAACAAACAAACAAACCAAACACCAGGCTATGTAGCGACAAGTTTAAACTTTTAAGGCATTTGGTTTGACTCGGCAACGGTTCAAAACCGGAGATTCAAATTCTGCAATCTAGCAAAGCTGGAGGCGGACGCTCAACTCATTCGGTCATCCCGTCTGGTTTGTTTATATGCCAATACAACCATGGCTTTCTCGACAGGATACCACCATGCTACTTGCTAGTGCTACATACATCAAGGATGAAACATCTCCAAATCGCGGATTACCATAATTGTTGATATTCACTGGTTAACATTCACAAAATGTCAATATATTATATTATACATATAATACATATATATATATATTATACATATATGTATAATATTAGTCTGAATCATATTCTTATACGACCTTAAATGTTGCTAGAACAGAAAACCCAGACAAAAAAAGTTAGGCGTGGGCGATAATACAGTCATAACAAAGACAGTTGAAACTTGACTCCCGGCATTTTCCCATGATTCCCCGACAGTGCTAGCTAACCTACGGTGCAAATTCCGCGTTTTCACGGAAATTCACCCTTTACGCCAAAGTCTCTCGCTAGGCTTGATTTGCGCGTTATTTTTTTCAGAGACCACTTTCATCCCTGATACATACACACACACTGAGTTAGAAAAGCCTTACTTCCCGTACTCCGGCTACCATTATCACACCGCTCCTGGCCCCGACTAGCGGGGCTCCTTATTCATTCCACACACTCGGTTCATCAGTATTTCAGTGTCCACTTAATTTCCATTTTCCATTAGGCCCGACCTGGCCGGCTTATTCCCCCGAGCCCGGTGCATCGGCCGGACCCAGTCTGCCCATGCGCAAGTGTCCACCTTAATAAATGTGAAAAATTGGCCCCACCGCCGCGTACCCCCCATTGTGGGCCGGTGGTCAGCGGCTGTGACACCCGCCCCCCCCCCTTCCCTTTCCTGCTTCTTTTCCCCCCTCCCCTTTCCTTAGCCTCGCACTTTACCTCCTCCATTTCCCCCAATCTCCTTTTCCGTTCCCCTTTTCCCACCACCCTTTTCCCATTTCCCCTTCTGATTTCGATCCCTTCTTTCCCCCTTTCCATGCTCCATTTGCCCTTTTTTCTTCCTTCTTCCGTTCTTCCTCCCGTTCCATGCTTCATTTGCCCTTCTTTCTCCCTTCTCCCGTTCTTCCTCCCTTTCCACGCTCTATTTGCCCTTCTTTCTTCCTTCTCCCGTTCTTCATCCCGTTCCATGCTCCATTTGCCCTTCTTTCTTCCTTCTCCATCCCTTTCCATGCTCCATTTGCCCTTCTTTCTCCCTTCTCCATTTCCATGCTCCATTTGCCCTTCTTTATTCCTTTTCCCTCCCTTTCCATGCTCCAGTTGCTCTTCTTTCTCCCTTCTCCCTCCCTTTCCATGCTCCATTTGCCCTTCTTTCTGCCTTCTCCCATTCTTCCTCCCTTTCCATTCTCCATTTGCCCTTCTTTCTTCCTTCTCCCGTTCTTCCTCCCTTTCTATTCTCCATCTGCCCTTCTTTCTCCCTTCTCCCGTTCTTCCTCCCCTTCCATGCTCCATTTGCCCTTCTTTCTTCCTTCTCCCAGTCTTCCTCCCTTTCCATGCTTCATTTGCCCTTCTTTCTCACCTCCCCTTTTCCTTCTCTGTTCCTCCGTCCCCATTCTCTCCTTTCCCCATCTCCTTTCTCCCTTGCCCCAATCCCACTTCTCCCTCCCCACATCACCTCCATCACAGCTTCGATAACCCCCCCCCCCCCCCCCGCCCCCACACCATAGTCTCCAGATGCACACAATATTAATCTTCCATACTCTGATAATTCCTTCTTTCTGCATCTTATTTTAAAGTTATTATAAAAATTAAAAAAACAGTTGGCCCTAGATAAACAGAACAATGATAAGACTGACATGGTTGAGAAGAAGATATATATTCTCTGGTGGAGATATATTAAATTGAAATGTGTATATAGGCGATAATGGCCAGACGCAGCTGGCATACAGTGCTTAGAGC
The DNA here is from genome assembly GCA_030323885.1 of Branchipolynoe longqiensis. Taxonomy (NCBI): domain Eukaryota; kingdom Metazoa; phylum Annelida; class Polychaeta; order Phyllodocida; family Polynoidae; genus Branchipolynoe; species Branchipolynoe longqiensis. Next base: position 2,240,734 of record CM059199.1, read on the forward strand.
CCCTCGTATATGTGGCGCCAGTGTTGCCCATGCTGTACTACACATAGTCAGTTAGATAGGATACAGTGAATATACATAGCGAACTGAAGATAGATAGTGTCCTTGTTTATATTCCCATAATAGATTATAGAGCACATATATATACACATATATATACATATATCATACAATATATATATAAGCATATATACATATTCATTCTTTAAAACTGGGCACCACATATTTGGTTTCCACATTACGATGCTGATAATTTGTTCTTTCTTTTATTGATTGCAAGTCAAATAATTATTGTATCCTCTGTGTATTAAGTATCTTAGCAATAGTACATTTATTGAAGATATCCCAAGGAATAAATTAAAAGTTTATTTATAGGAAGTTGTGCTAATCTGAAAAAGTGAAAATTTACACATTTACACTATGCATGTAGCCAAACTTTTTTCAACTTATTTTTCAACTTTTTTCTTATAAGTAGAACCTTGTCTGCTTAAGAGTAATCAATAAAATCTTGTTTGACTATGTTGTATATGTTAAAATGAGGTTCTGGATTACTGGATGTGTCTTTGATTTTCATGTTACACGAGTGATATTAACTGATTGCTCAATTTGGATAAGATGTAATTCAAAAAGTGAAATTAATTTTTTTCAACTCTGACAGATGCACATAGGACATTGGATTAGGCTATTATTTGGAAGGTTTTTTGCTATTATTTGGAAGGTTTTCACTTGTGGTTTCCATGTCACACTTTCGTGCCCAGTTTTAAAGAATGAACCATATACATATACTTGATATATTCTACTTTAAAAAATATATTTTGCTATAATTAATTGAAGTTAAGCCATTTTAATTGGTAAGCTTCGACAAAACTATGATAGGCAAACTAATTTAGGTTGTGCACCTTGAGCTGCTTACACATTCAGTTCATTGACTTACTATTCCGTCTATAAATCGTAAGCAAGGTGGGTCTACTAGATCGAAGCTAGGTGAAGCTTTCAAGCAACGAATCAATTTTAAAATATACAATTTTCAGGACCAAATAAACTCATACATATTAATTACATTTGATTCTACGTATCAAGTATTTTTTTAATCCAGTCATTGCTGCATGGTGTGGAGATTATTAAGAGAATTTGTGATGTGTAGCAGCATTTCGGTGTGCACACCAACATTATTTTTTAATGTTTCAATCCAAATTTCTGCGTATGTAGCCATTTCGATTTTTTTTTTACTTAGAACATACCAAAAACAACGTTAAAAGTAAAGACAATGATAATGATTGTTTGTTTGATATATACAAAAAACAGATAGCAGAAATTAAAACCACCAGGTTCTACAAAATTAAATAACCCCACCTTTTTAATACAATAGACATGCCTGAGAGGATTTCTTAAAAAATAATCGATTTAGACTGATGGCAGAAATTAAAAACGATCAAAGTATGCAACATTAAATATAAATAACCCCACCTTTTTAGTACTCAAAACAACGGGTGGTGATGATGATTACCCTGAAATGTGGGAGGGGGGGGGGAGGAAGGGATGGCAGGGAAATTCAAACCATCAGATTATGCAACATTCCATAACCCCCATTTTCTGAGAACTTCCTCAGAATACTCGATTTTAGACAGCAGCGAACATTTCTCACCCCACACGAAATAAACAGTGAAATTCCGCAGAAAAAAAAAGACCCCCCATCCCGGAGCTGTATATCTCTCTCATTGGCGATATGCAAATGAGGGTCATCCATCACTCGGCGTCCAATCAATCCGAGCCGACCGGGCTGTATTGGATCACGTGACCGTCAGTGAGAGAGCCGCGACCGGACGTGAATAAATACATATGAGACGCCGTATTTCTATCCCGTCCTGTCCTGGTGGGGGTGGGGTGGGGGTGGGGGTGGGGTGGGACAATGCAACTGAGCCTGCGGTGTGTGGTGGTGGGGGGGGGGGGCGGGAGGTGGCAATGTGATGTGTCAAGGATGGTGATACGTAAGTTATATGTAGGGGTGTGTGGGGTGGGGTGGGGGTGGTGGTGGGGAGGGACAATGCAACTGAGCCTGCGGTGTGTGTGGGGGGGGGGGGGCGGGAGGTGGCAATGTGATGTGTCAAGGATTGTGATACGTAAGTTATATGTAGGGGTGTGTGGGTTTACCGTGGGGTGGGGTGGGACAATGCGACAGAGCCTTGTGGTGTGGGGTGGGGGTAGGGGGGGGGGGGGCGGAGGCAATGTGACGTTCCCGGGGTGCTGGAACGTAGGGTGTATCTAGTCGGACCGGACGCGGTGGCCGAATCGCTAAAGCATAGGCTTCCTGTACGGAAGGTTGGGAGTTTTAAATCCTAGCCGAGTCAAACCAACGACTTATAAAATTGATACCTAGCCTGGTGCCCGGCTTTACTAGGGTAGGACAAGGCCTGGTTATCACGGTATCAGGATAATGTGAATGAGTGGGATATTAGGCCCTGGTGCTACTGGGAGAGCACTATTACTATTTTCTTCTGTGCACCAAATGAATAGTAATTTATGTATTTGTATGGTATCATATAGGTAACTACTTATTGTTACTTATTTAATGTACCAGTTCAATATGTAGGTAACTAATTTGGATATAAATCAAATCTAGGTAGTTAGTGCACCAGAATGTAAGTTTGATATGTAGGTAACTAATTTGGATATAAATCAAATCTAGGTAGTTAGTGCACCAGAATGTAAGTTGGGTGTGTTGGAGCAAATCTAAGGTAACTGTTCAAGAAATGGATACATAGCTAGGTTCAAATATAGCTAACTATGCTGCAATTAAATATGTAATTATTGCACAGGAATGTAAGTTGGATGTGGAGGAGTAAGTCTTAAGTAAGCATTGAATAAAAGGATAATTAATTAGGTTCAAATATAGGTAATTATGCTGCAATTAAATATGTATTTATTGCACAGCAATGCAAGGTGGATGTGTATGAGTAAATCTAAAGTAACCATTGAATAAATGGGTAATTAGTATGTAATATTTGCACAGGAATGTAAGTTGGATGTGTAGGATTAGGAGTAAATCTAAAGTAACCATTGAATAAATGGATAATTAATTAGGTTCAAATATAGGTAACTATGCTGCAATTAAATATGTAATTATTGCGTGTAGCGTCGAATCTGAATATTATTATTTAATAAATAAAGAGTTAATATGTGAGATTGAATCGAAGTAACTATGTTGCAAATAAATGCTTCATAATTGCACAGAATCTAAGTTGTCTAAATATATACATGGGATTGCACAGGTTGGATATGTAGCATCGAATCTACCGTGAATAACTACAGTAAAACTTCTCTAAATTGGGCGACCATGGGACCGTCTTTAAGTGGTCCATTTATGGAGCTGTTCGGTTTAGAGAGTTACAATATCCTTACAAATAAACCAATCGAAATAGAGGTGTAGTAGATCTGTGGAGTGGTCGGTATAGAGAGGTTTTACTGTCCTTAGCTTGGTATATGGTATTGCACAATTTGGGGATAAGTAGCAGGGAAGACTTAAAGTTGCATACTCCGATGGTTTTGAATTTCTGTATGTTTTTCTGAGATAAATATATTAGATCGATCACTAGTATCTACTTTACATTAGTTCAAAGTTACTTTTATTTTAAATGGTAAACTTTAAGATATTTTGAGTGTAAACATGGACAATTAGTTTTGGCAAGCTTGCCAAAACTCTGACACGATAGACTTCTGCAGCAACAGGTTGTGTTAAATTGACTCGGTATCGCCTTCTACGCAGAAACAAATGCTTAATAAGTGCATCAGTATCTAAGTTAGATATGTAAGATCAAACCTAAATAATTGGTTTGGTTTTGAAAATTTGATATTTCATTGGACTATGCAGCTTTAACTAGTAGGCCAGAATGTAAATTGTATTTGTATGATTAAATGCTACTAATAAATCCTTAATAAGTCCGCAAAAATCTTTGTTGTTGAAGATGTATACTGCCTATAATGGATAAGCCTGAATAGGCTTCTTTTCACCATTAGACAGTTTGTCGATAGAAAGCCCGAGCCTACACTTTTACCGACCCAAGGGATTTTTAACCTCCCACACCACATAGCCATGGTATGAGAGCAACTGGCCTTTGATGACGCTGTAAGTTATACACAGTGGTGGAAATCCAAATTGGCAGAGGTGGGGGGCACAGGGAATTGAACCACTGACCTTCAGATTAGGAGTCCTACCTACTCTAACCACTTCGCCACAGAGAACACCACTAAATCATCCAACGTGGGTTCAAATCTAGATAAATGTACCATTGCTGACATGTATTTATTTTAACCGTTAATAAGAGTGGCTTGAATTGCTCAGTTCTGGTGGCGTTTCTGTTGGTCTATTTATTAACTAGAACCCTACAAGATAGTGATATTTGCAATGTATAGAAGCCGCCAACCGATACGCCCAGGACCCATTGATTTCAATGGACCCACCATTGCTGTTATCGTTACCCTGTAATTGACTTTATTCATGTGGCCGAACAGGTCACTTTCCTTGCATACCGATCAGGCCAGATATCTCTCAGGGAAAATTCACTCACTTGGAAACAGGCAGACACACTCTCTAACACACACACACACACTCACTCACCCAAACTCACCCCTGACAGCGACACCCTCGCTCAAACTCACACACAAACACACACTCACACACATACCCACACAATCTAGCGCACTCACACAATCTAGCACGCTCACCCACTCACCCTAACAGACACCCTCGCTCACACCCACACACACACATACCCACACAATCTAGCACACTCACCCACACTCACCCACATACCCACACTCACACACTCAACCTAACAGAGACACCGTCACTCACTCACCCCCACACACAGACACACACACTCACACACACACATACCTACACAATCTAGCACACTCACACAATCTAGCACACTCACACACTCACCCTAACAGACACCCTCACTCACACTCACAAGCACCCCCCCACACACACATACACACTCTCTAACACACACAGACACACGCACTCACCCTGACAGACACCCTCACACACATACACACGCTCACCCACACACAAGGATACCCCAACATACACAGTCACACATACTCACCATGACACAGACACCGTCACTCACACTGATAGACACCCTCACACACATACACACGCTGACCCACACACACAATACCCCAACATACACACTCAGACACAGTCACCATGACAGAGACACCCTCACTCACACTGATAGACACCCTCACTCACATACACATACACACACACTCACATACACTCTCTCGCACACATGAAGTGAACTGTGTCCTAGCTACATATTCATGTTGAGAAAGGGAATAGCGTGATCGTCTAGGCGGTTCCCTCAGGACGAGGCTCCGTGCGCGTTTGCCCTCTTTGCAAAATACTGTGATATTTATTACAATCACTCGACACCGGACACCATATTTCAACTGCTCTGTGTACATTCATTTCCCGTCAGTGTAACCTTTCACTGCCCCCTTTCACTCCACTCCATCTATCTGCCACAGCCTCCCATCCCCACACCCTCTTCACCCCCCACCCCCATTCCCCGTCTCACCGTCTCCCCTCACCCAACCCCCCTCCCTTATCCCTCTCCTCCTCAGCCCTCTCTCCCCCAACCGTTTCCACATTATTCCTCTATGTTCCACCTCTCCCAGCCCCTCCCCCCTCTCTCTCTGTGTCTGTCTGTCTGTCTGTCTGTCTGTCTGTCTCTCTCTCCTCAGCCCTCTCTCCCCCAACCGTTTCCACATTATTCCTCTATGTTCCACCTCTCCCAGCCCCTCCCCTCTCTCTCTCTCTCTCTGTCTCTCTCCCTATCTGTCTCTCCCCCCTCTCTTTCTATCTGTCTCTCTCCCTCTCTGTCTCTCTCCCACCTATCCCATTCTCCCACCTGCCCTCTCCCTCACCCAGACCACCTACCCTCTCTCCCCGACCCACTACCTTCCACCCTCCCTCTCCACACACACACACACACACACTTTTCACCTTGACCCCGTCACCTCCACCTCCACCCCCCGCCCCCCCCCCCAACCCCTCCGACAAATCCGCCTCGTCCCACTGCCGCGCCCTCCCTTGTTGTATCTCTTGGCGTGATGCATTAATAGGGGAGCGACTGTCGCCCCGCCTGGTGTCAGAATTGTGATTTACATAGCAGGTCATGAGCCCAGCGTACCGACGGGCTGTCACTTTTCTAACGCCAATAACCCACCACCATTTTCAAAACCCCACAATGCCACAATGTTCCGATTTTGAACTCCCACACACCCACACACCCACATACACACACACCCCATGTTCAAATAAGAGTAATTGTATATGACCGAGTATGGCGATGATGGGAAGGAACAATGTAGATTTCCGTGTTTTGGCGTTTTTTGTTGTTTACTGACAGAAACATTGAACATAACTAAGTGAGTCGAGAGTATCGTTTCTTTCCAGCGGATGGGGGTTGAAGGTGGGGATTGGGGCTGAGGGAGGGGGGGGGGGGGTCAGGGGCACCCGTCCATCGTCCTCCAAGGGGCAGAGGCGAGAGCAGGGGGGGGGGGGGAGGAGGGTGATGGGAGCAGGGCTTAAGAATGCAGGGCAGCCCCACTCTCGGGGATGCAGGGGTCAGGGGACCCGGCCAGGATCCATCCGGGTATTCTTGTAATCTTACTGGGAGTTCAGGGCCAGCGCACCCTGCACCTGGTTCCCACCCACCACCCAGCTCACGGAACACAGCACACGGAACATAGGAGCCAGCACACAGGGCACGGGAGCCAGCACACAGAACACAGGAGGCAGAAAACAGGAACCAGAACACAGGACCCAGCAGACAGAACACAAGAGCCAGCACACAGAACACAGGAGCCAGCACACAGGGCACGGGAGCCATCACACAGAGCACAGGAGCAAGCACACAGAACACAGGAGCCAGCACACAGAACACAGGAGCCAGAACACAGAACACAGGAGCCAGCACACAGGAGCCAGCACACAGAACACATAACACAGGAGCCAGCACACAGAACACAGGAGCCAGCACACAGAACACAGGAGCCAGCACACAGAACACAGGAGCCAGCACACAGAACACAGGAGCCAGCACACAGGACACGGGTACCTCAGACAGAACACATGAGCCAGAAAACAGAACACAGGAGCCAGCACATAGGGCATGGTATCCAGCAGACAGAACACAGGAGCCAGCACACAGGGCACGGGAGCCAGCAGACGGCACACAGGAGCCAGCACACAGGGCACGGGAGCCAGCAGACAGAACACAGGAGCCAGTAAACAGGAGCCAGCACACAGAACACAGGAGCCAGCACACAGAACACAGGAGCCAGCACACAGAACACAGGAGGCACAGGAGACAGCACACATAACACGGAACACAGGAGCCAGCATACATAACACGGAACATAGGAGCCAGCACATGGAACACAGGAGCTAGCACACTGGACACGGAACACAGTAGCCAGCACACAGAACACAGGAGGCAGCACCCAGAACACAGAAGCCAGCACCCAGAACACGGAATACAGGAGCCAGCACACTGGACACGGGAGCCAGCAAACACAGGAGGCAGAACACAGGAACCAGAACACAGAACACAGGAACCAGAACACAGAACACAGGAGCCAAACACAGAACACAGGAGAAAGGATACAAAACACAGTACCCAAGACACAGAACACAGGAGCCAGCACACAGAACACAGGAGTCGGAACACAGGAGAAAGGACACAGAACACAGTAGCCAACACCAGCACCTGAATACTCAGAACACCGCACCCATAGTACACGACACATCATCCAGAACACAGAACACTTCATCCAGAACACAGAACACATCATACAAGAAACAGGCCACAGGGACACATAATACACAACACATCATCCAGAACACAGACCACTTCATACAAAACACAGAACACAGCATCCAAGACACATGCCACAGGGACCCATAGTACACGACACATCATCCAGCACACAGAACACTTCGTCCAGAACACAACATCAGAACACTTCATCCAGAACACAGCATCCAGAACACAGCATCCAGAACACAACATCCAGAACACAACATCCGTAATACAGAACACATAATCCCATAGCGGTTCGTCCACAAAGTGAATACAATCAGGTAGCATCCCCGTTCTCAACTGGGACCAGTGTTGCGATAGAAGTGAACAAAAGAATAGGTGTTTTTTTTTGCAAAACGAAAACATCCCAGAATGTCATGTGGGTTGTTTGGACAATCGAACATTGATGTACAGTAGAAAATTAAATACAATAATTCAGAGAATCAAGCCTTTTTGTTCCTCTCTCATCAGGTATATTGCTCTAATTATGATTCATTCGTTTGAATCGGCAGGGTTTCGAACACACGCTCTTCCGCAAGCGAAGCCAACACAACCATGGGTCTTACCAATTACCACCTCGTGTATAATGGGTAGTCATGAGACGGTGTTGGAATCAGAGAGTGATATTCCTTTATTTATTAAATTAATGTCAGCGCCTTACAGTTCTCGCCTCCGATCCAGAATTAGATTACACGTTCACACCGCCTGAATTATCCAGAGCGTCTCAGTGTGCCCAAATCCCCCGCGCATGCGCGAAGAGACCGGAAGTGTGGGGGTATGGGTGGGAGGGTGGTGGAGGTGGTGAGTGTGGGGGGGGGGGTCTGCAGAAGAGGACTGATTTCTCTCAGGAGTTCCGAGGCTGTCGGGGGTGGGGGGGGGGGGCGCCGACAAAATGGAACTGAATAATCCATCACTGCAGGACCCGGACCGCACGCCTAAAATACAATATGAATTACGCGCATTGCCTGCCGCCTCCCTGCCTGCGTTCCCACCCTGCCTGACCTGCGTTCCCACCCTGCTTGTCTCCCAAGCTGTCTGTCTCCGTGCCTGGCTTGACTGTCTCCGTGCCTGTCTGGACTGACTGTCTCCCTGTCTGTCCCCTAGCCTGGCTGTCTGTCTCCGTGCCTGCCTGGCCTGACTGTCTCCCTGTCTCCGTGCCTGTCTGGTCTGACTGTCCTCCCTGTCTCCGTGCCTGTCTGGCCTGACTGTCTCCCTGTCTCCGTGCCTATCTGGTCTGACTGTCGCCCTGTCCTCCCTAGCGTGGCTGTCTGGCTCCACGCCTGTCCAGCCTGACTGTCTCCCTGTCTCCGTGCCTGCCTAGTATGACTGTCTCCCTGCCTGCAGGCGGCGCCAAGGCCCGCCGCATGAATATTGGAGACGAGTGTGTCGGGCTTTCACACACAGCCTATAGAAAACTGCTTAATTATGAATTTATTTATAATTATTTCATATAGGTTTTTGTGGAAACGCTGTTCTGACATTGTCCAGGCGGCAATGGTCGAGTGATACACCAATGTTGACGCATCTTGTGTAAATATAGTCCCATCCCGTCATAGTGCATAATTATGTATATATTTGAATATACATATGTATATATTCGAATATATACATAATTATATATATATACAGGGAGTACAGGCGCTGAACCCCGTGAATGCCAATCCAAAAATGTAGATAAACATTGGAGTAAAACCGTCCAAAGGATATATTTTGTTGTATTCCTATTTTTTCGTTCAATATTCCATAACCATTTCATCACAAGAAAAGTGGAAATAGTGAGAATTAAAATCAACTTCAGCTAAACAATCTTTTACTTTAAGTAAATTTTTGGATTTGCGTTTAGGAGCTTTTGTGCCGGAAATCCTTCATATATATTCATATTAATTATACGTATGTATATATATATGTGATGTATAACGCATTATATGAGTATACCTGCTAGAATATGTAGTTATTATTATTCCTTCATAGTGCCCCCCCCCACCCCATAGCTGTCGGGGTAATCTATTCGGGTGCCCCCCCCCCCCCCCCTCGGGCCGCTGACATTGGACTCTTAGTGGGGCACTCCCCCGTCGTATCATGGGTGTGCACATGTATTTTAAGCATAACGAACACAACATCCGTAATGCCCCATCCCCCGACCCCTGAGCTCGTGGTTGTAACCGGAATAGTCCCCCACTCAGAAAGAATTTACATTACTCCTCAACCACTAATTTTCCTCATCGTTTTGTACCAAGCACACACACACACATATATTCCTCCTCCTGTCTTACAAAGAATGCCTTTTTATTAAAAAAATATTAATTTAGTTAATGTAGTGACCCCTTCCCTACATACGTATATGACAGAGGCATTTGGACTATGCCAGAGGCATTTGGACCTATGCCAGGCGTGTTTATTACAATTCCACGTAATTAAAATACTAAGAATGTAAAACCTTGTAAGTAATAGAGCCATTTTTGACCTACCACAGCCGTGCTAACAAAAGATTTGTTCCAATAGACTACATCGCCATTCCAGCCGCGCGGTGCATTGTGGGATGCGTGGAAGAAAAACAAACCCTCGCGAAGCACATTAATAGAATACACTGGGTGCAGCTATGAAATTTGCTAGTTTCAGCTCATCTCCGTTCTTCTTTGAAACATAGAATACCAACTAAAAAATATATATAATAAATTAAGATATTAATTTTTTTATCCAGCATTGCATTTACATCGATATAATATGCGCATCTTATGCCATGTGCATTTAGATTTAGACAAATCTGGCCACTCAGACTAGTGTTAGAGCCATAGCCAGAGTAACTTTTA